>OY987264.1:40145991-40745991 GCA_963920665.1 Straminergon stramineum
TAAAAAGAAGAAGCTAAAAGGCCACCACCACCACAAGTGACACATAACACTACATTGCATGCACACATCTCACACAATTGCATTCGACCAAATTAAACCAACAATCATTTTATTCCAAAGCATTTCCTCAATTACAAGTCACAAACATACATATGCTTGGAATGCGAACAAGACATGTCCATATAGTTTCAACCAACCACCCCATCACCCGCTACACAACATCATGCAAAATGTCACGAGAAAATCCATCGGCTTCTCTGTCTCCACTATCTCCACCTCTATCCCTTCACCATCGCCGCACTCCTTCGGTCCAATCGTCATTGTGTTTGTTGCCTGGAGGTTCTTCCTTATCACACAGTAAACCCCCCCATTCCCGAAGAATCGGAGGAACTGCAAGGGATACGGCCCCACAATGGGGTCCAACGTCTTAGTGACATTGGGAGCCAAGTAGACGAAAGGACACTTTGCACAACCATATCCAGGGGGAGGAGGGTGAAAGCCACTAAATGGGGAGCAACAACCAGGAGGGTGGTCAAGGTAGAAGAAGTTGTGGGGAAGCTTATTGACAACTGTGAGACCTCCTTCTGTTTGTGCAGCCAATGCCAATGTCATCGCTAGCCCCAACACCAACATGAAGGATTGTTGTTGCTTCAACACGAAGGTCATCCCCATTGTAGCAATTAGTGGAACCATAGTTGCTGGAATTGAAACCAAAGATCGATATGGATGTCAATGATACAAGAGGTAGTGCGGATTATTATGGACAAGGGAGTGATTTATATAGGTTGTAAGTTGTAGGAACTTGTGATTCAAGTTGCTTGTATTGCGGTCGACGTGTATGCATGACTAGTCGTCATCTTGTACATTATGATGGAGGGAAGGATGTGATTTGGGGATCTTTGGGGATTGGGATCTTTTGGGGGCAAGGGAATGATGCCCCTGAAGTCGTGGTCTTGAGGACTTTTAGTGGGGTCTTCACAATTAACCCTTAAAAGATGTTGATGCCGAAAAGTGGCCAATAGATGACAAGACTATTGGCCAAGGAGTGCAACTATTGGCCCCAATAATCAAAACAATTTTGGTCACTACTTTAGTCATGCAAGTTGCATCCTTCAAGGGTTAAAGTAGAAAGATGAAGGTTATTAGAGAACTTCTTAATTAGATTTTCATATTGTGTACATCTCAATATCGTATATTTGTACTTGAAGAAATGATTTTACAACAAGTTACCCCTAATAATTGACCCTCCGTAACATTTGAAGATATAAGTTGTTGACCAATCTAAGAGTACTATCTGTTATGCTCCCAAGATGGTAACAATATCCTTTGGGGATTTGGATATTTTGGAGGGGAAGGGAATGATGCCTCTGAAGTGGTGGTCTTGAGGATTTTCAAGATTTTCAGTGGGGGCTTTGATGTACATGAAGTTCTTTATTATTAACCATCAAAGGACATGGCCTCCATGACCAAGGTAGTTACCAAAACTTGCTCCAATTTTATGACCAACAAGTGCATTCTTGTTTTCTGTAGTTAACAATGAAGTCATCCATTGACTATAGATTTCGGCCTCAACATCCTTCAAGGGTTAAAGTAGAAAAGCTCAAGGCTTGTGATTGAAAGAAACACTCAATCAAATGCTCATATTGTATGAATTTCAATCTCCAAATTGAATATGTATCAATTCTTGAAGAAATGATTTTAGAACATCTACCTCCTAAAATTGACCCTTCATAACATTGGAAGATAAAAAAATAATTGATCAATCTAAGGATCAAAAATTGTCCATAATAGAAAAAATGTGGATTTTAGGTATTTCTACCTTAACCCTTGAAGGATGATGAGGGCCAAAAGTGTTCAATGGATGACTTCATCATTCCAAGTAGAAACAAAGAATGCACCTATTGGTTCAATAACGAAGGCATTTTGGTGACTACCTTGGTCATGGCTTGAGGGATCTTGTTTTAAGGGTTATATTAATAACTCTTATTGAACGACTTCTTTCTTTGTTGACCTTGCTTGACCTTGCTTCATGATTTTTTTTTGTACTAATGCTTTACCAAGCTTTGATTTGTTGATTGTACTTGTATATTAGGTGTTAACTTCTAAAGGACCAAGGCCTTTTGTTCATCAAAAATTACTCAAAACTACCATTTTTTTGCAAGGGCAAAAGATATTTATATTTTATTTTATTTTTGCATATCTATCCACAAGATCTTACACTACACTAGTATATGAATGTGTAGAAGGAATTTCAAGTACTTGGACTTTACAGTAGATTGTAAGATATTTACATTAAAAGTGAACAAGATGGGATTTTTGTATGTTTTGCAACTAGATTATAAGACTTTGAATCTTCTTAACTATAATTTTTATGTTGAAAAATTGAGTTGCAAGTCTAGGATTAAGTATTCCAAAAAAAACTTGATTTTTATTCTTTAAAAATTTATTAAGCAAAAGAAGGTACAATATAGGAAGAAAAACTAAATTGTTTATAAGACAAAATTGAAATATACTAACGTCAATAGCCAAAATGTTCTACCATTCAAATTCAATATATCATGTACAATTTTTTTTCCACAAACTATGAAATTGAGTTCTAAAGTGAATGCAATATATTATTTTTTCATGAATTATGATTGCCTAGAAATAAGATGTTCCTTAAATTTGACATCTTTAATCTGAATGGAATGAATTAAAGCTCTCCATGTGGACAAAAGTATAATCTATGAAAAAAGGATTCTAAAAATTTTAATTTTAAGGTTTTTGGTTTTTACTAATACCCAACAAACTATTTTATGCTTAAAATGGCATAACTTTGGCTCTTGGGCATTGTTTGAAATTAAAAAAAAAATTGAAAAAAGCTCGTGTACTTTTCTATCTAAATATTTTTCAATAAATCACACCAAAAATGAAGATCATAGGAACCTATCTAGTTGCATTGTGGTAAATTTCAAGACATTTGGTGATTGCATGTTATTTATTTTGGGTCAAAGCCAAAGTTGGAAAATGTTGTAGATCAAAGTGAAAATTGAAATGTGAGTATTTGACGAGTTGATCAATATTGTGGACAACTTTGAAGACATTTGGAGGGATTGTCCATCATTTATACTAGGTGGAAGCTAGATATGGCAATTTATAGATTATCATGGGAATTATATGATACTTAGGATTTGGATAAAAGAGGATTTGAAAATAAGTTTAGCATCTTTTAGTGGGGATAAAGGTATATAGTGATTATGCACAAATCATTTCCACATCAAAGTCCTTGTACTATTCTAGAGCTATTTGTTCAACTTTGTGACAACGAACCTCAATCTTGTAAGGAAATTGAGCCCAAATGTGTCTTCAAAACGTGTGGTGACTCAAATTTGATAAAACAAACAATTGCATCACATATCAACTCCAACTTGAAATAGTTGCTTCATATGCTGATGTGAAATGTTTGATTTAAAAAAAAATTGGGACTTCGAGATATATTTCATAGCCCATTATATGACAATGTACATACATATTCTAGTCAAATGAAGTATAATCTAATGAATCATGTGAAGTGTATTCAAATACCATGAGACGACTACATATGTGAACTCATCAAGTGTGTAATACTTACAAAGGGTGATTGGCATAGCAAGTAATAATTGTAGATTTTGCTACATGCAAACCACTTCTATTCTTGAATCCACTTATTGTCCTCAATCATGTTCTACAAAGAATAAATGCTTGTCTTCACGGAATGCATTAGTGAAAGTTTTGTCTCTCCACATGTCTATTTGACTTTAGTAAATAATGAAAATAGTTATTTTGAAAAAATATATATTATTGATTTTTTTTAATCATGTGCCATGTAATTGCCTCCAGTGGCGCATCATATTGCTTTTAAAATTCTTTAAATTTAAAAAAAAATTTATAGTATTTGTATTGCTAATCAAAAGTCAAAAGTCAAAAGTCCTTATGCAAAGCCCAAATTTTCTCTAATGAAGTACAATTCAAACTAAAGTATTAGCATTCAAAATGGTGGATTTGCAACTAATCTTGGTTCAATGTTTTTTCCTAATGGTGTTTCAAGTCCTCCCTTGCAAAGCTTCATGGACATATTTGAATTGTTGATAATAAGATAGCTAGGGTCCATAATAGGTGTTTACACCTTATGAAGTACAAATAGGATCTATAGGATATTATTCTTTTCCTTGTGGAAAATCTTGCAACTTGAATATGATTGGATTCAAAGACAGTATGTGATATTCTTCGATTTCCTTCTTTATTTTGTAGTTGACTTTTGTAGTAGGAATTATAACAACTAGTGATTTTTCCCAAGTAACTTCATTCTTCTAAATTTGGGCTTACAATTTGGAGCTCTAAATCCAATCTCAAAGTACTAGGACCTTATAGAATTTCCAATTGTGTTGCCTAAATTGCCTCCATTGCTAAATTGTGAAAGAATAAACAAAACTAAAGAAATTCAAACAAATAGTTGAAAATAAAGACAAATTAAAACTAAAAGAATTTTAAATTTTAGTCTATCTAAATGGAAATCATGTGGAGAAATATAATATCCATTTGATTTGTCTATATTATAAATATGATTAATCTAGTATGGCTTTAAAGAATTGATACTTTCTAATCCATAATTATTTTGAAGTTCAAATTTAGGATGATGAACAAAGTGATATTTTATCCAAGAAGCTTCTTATTCATCCCAAATAATTCACAAATCTTTTTAAACTACATTTTCAAAAATAAATTTGGATATTCAAAGGTTCATTTCAAAAGAAGATTGAAGGATTTTTTATATTAATACTAAAGTATTTGAGGATGAGTGGCAATGGTTTCTTGACAAAGGGGCCTTGGGCAAGCATGCCAAATTTGCAACAATTTGCAATTTAGCCCCTAAAGTCTCATTGTCCCTATAGGAGACAAAATGGATTTTGGACATGCTCCTAAGTCTCAATATTCAATGTGATTTTTCAAAACTTTTTGTGAAGATAGAAAAACACATAAGCTTTCTTGGAATATAATTTTCATGTTAATTGATGCATGGGAGACAAAATTATGGCACAACAAGCCCAAATTCTAATTCAACAAGGAGACTTTCTTCCCCAAACAAAACAATTTAACCTCTAGAGGACCAAGACCTTATTTTGTCATGTAACACTCAAAGCTGCCATTTTTATCACAATGTGCTAAACTTAATTCTTTTTCCCATATCTAACCACATAATCTTGTACTAGACTAGTATAAAGTTGCATGGAAGAAATTTCAGAAACTTTGATCTTATAAATTGCAAGATAAAAGCATTTGAAGTGAAAAGAAACATTTTTTTATGCCTTGCTAGATTGGATTTTTTTACTTTGAATCTTTGTAATCTAAATTATTTTAAACTATAGATTTTGAATTGGAAAATGTCTATGTTGAAGAATTGAATTGAGAGTGTCTTCTTGAAAAAATAACTTGTAGGATTCATTTTTGCATGCAAATTTCACAATTTTTTAAGATAAATAATTCTTCAAGGTTAAGATCTCTTGCTAGATCAATCTTACCTTTGAGATTAGTGTGTTTCAATTCCATCTTAGAGCTATTGATGGTTTAGTTTCCCTTCAATCTTGAACCTATTTGGCTATTTCTACTTATCAATTTTTTCATGTGTAAAAATTAACTTTAAAAAAAAATTCTAGAATCTCAATTCAATTCTTCAACATAAAGAAATTAAAAATTAAAAATACGTAGTGCAAAATTTGAAATTAAAGAAGATTCAAAGCCAAAAATCTAGCTTAGTAAGGTGCAAAATCCCTTAAAGTTTAATTTTCTTCACTTTATGTGCAAATACCTTGCAATCTACTATGTTGTAGTTTTTGAAATTTATTCCAAAAATTCTTACACTAGTCTAGTGCAAGATCTTATGGTTAGATATGCAAAAAAAAAAAAAAAAAAAAAAAAAAAAAGATTTGATTTTTTTGCTCTTTGCAATAGAAATGGTAGTTTTAAGTGATTTTTGGTGGAACAAATACAGTGCAAGTTAAAGAGCTAGTGCTCAATTTTCACTTTGCAGGCTCAAGTATTGGACTCTTAACAATTGTCAACTTTGATAGAAAGAAGCACATTGAATCTATTTGAAGACATCTTACTCTTATACACCAATTCTAAGTGAGCTACACAAAATAGTGAAATTAGATTGCCCTACATTAATTTCTTGACATTTGACACTATGTAAATATTTTCAATTATTGAGCAAGAATGCACTCCTTTTTGAATAAGTTATTGTGGTAATCAGGACTCATGAACCTCCATGTATACAAATGTAAATATTTCTATGGTACACACAGTTACTGTCTCTTTTGAGCACATAGTGTGAGAGAATGTCAATATCAAGGAAAATCACAATTGCTTTTCTAAAGGATTCCACATGGCATTTTCCTATTTGTTGTTAAACTTTCTCCAAAAACCAAAATGGGTACATATGTCATTCTTTCATTCAATGAGGTTGGTACTTGTAACTAATTCCCCTCCCCCACCCCACATGTCAAGCCCCTATCTCCTGGGGGTGCCTGAAGTGCCTTAGTGAGCAAGGGGGACCTTGAGGGTGACTTCCCAAGATTTGCAATAGGTTAAGAAAGGAGAAATGAGAGACTCCCGAGCAAACAGGGCGCAATAGCGCCTTGGTTATGAAGGTCATAGTGTCATGTCATACATGCTTGGAAAGCTCTTCAGAAGACGTTTCTAACCGTCTAAAGAACGCGTGATTTGGACTAGTAGGCTAGAAGTTATGGCCGTTCAAAGTTGGGGGTGTCCCGGTGGCGCCGGGACACTCAAAGCCTAGGTGTGAGGGGTTCTTAAGGAATCACTCAATCAAGCATGGCATGTAGCATATCATTGGAAAGTTACAAAGACAAGGAACCTAGAATGCCAAGCATTATGGGGTTCTAAGCCATGAGCCAAAAGTTATGGCCAAGAGAAGGGCCGTGATGAAAGCGTGACGCCACTTCCGGTGAACCCGAATCTTTGGAGAGCCATAACTTGGTGAGAACTTGTTCAAATGGGACAAGTGAGTAGTCCATCGGCATCTACTCGTTGCATGGATATTCGAAATGTGCTCGCATGTGGGATTTGAAGCCGTGACAACAAAGTTACGCTATTTGAAAGTTCGGGACTCTAAACGGAGTGGGAACTTGGGGATTTCGGTTGGAAACAGGTGGTCTTCCATAAGCCAAGGGGATTTGGAAAGGCCCTTTGACTCACAAGGGGGGGGGATACCAAAGACTACAGAGAGTACTATAGGAGGGGTTGGTTTCCCTCTTTCTTCCTTCTTGGAGCCTTGGTGAGTCTTGGTGACTCATGGGTGGTAATGTAACTTCACCACCGGCTTCAAGGCTCCTTGGGACACTTCTGTGTGTGTCTTAGGGCACCAGTTGGTTGGAGTCCCACTCCTTGCTAGGCCTTTGATTATGTGTCTCGAGTTGTGAGTCCCGATTAGTGTTGGTGTGAGAGTAGCAAATGCACAACGGGCTTAGTATGAAGTGGGGTGACAACCAAGGGTGGTTGGGACCGTGGTGAGTAGTGCCACCATGAGTCCTAGTACAGTATGATGGAAGTTCTGCCCCATGTCACCAAGTGACATGCCAAGTGCCACGAGTGGGGTGCATGCTAGAAGTTTCGGGCACCAAGATTTAGCAATGTGAGTTGGAAATGGGGACTAATGATGTGAGTGTGGCATGTGTAGTGCTAGTAGTTGGACCTAAGTGCTACCGGTATTAGAGCATGGTGAGCCCTGAAAGCTATAAAGGGCTCTTGAAGTCTGGTTGGAGCTGTAAGGTGTTACTAGGGCCGCGACACCACATTTGTATTTATGTGAAATCAGTGTAGTTGACAAACAATATGGGATATTTCAAACATGTTTGTTGTATCTGTATTTCATATTTGTACTTCCATATCTATTTGGGTATCTATATTCTGTATCAATATTCAATATGCCATATGTGTGTGTTGTATTTGTATTTCTTATCCAAATTCCATATTTGTATTGGATGGTTGAGATTGGTTTGATCAGAAGCCCCACATTAATATTTGCCTACCTACATCAATATTTGTTGCAGGTGGTTTAACCCTTGAAAGGCCCTTGGGGTCCCTCTATAGGGCCCGTATCTTGCTTTATAACTCTTCAATTCTTATTTAATAGATGAGTTATGATACATTTTTAATTACATACTATCATGATCATTAATTTACTTTGTACTGAAAAATATTTGGTCAATATTTTCTTGATCAAATACCACTAAATACATAATATACTATATGGCCACAAAGGGCTTTCAGGCCCTTGTAGGATTAATTTTTCCCAAAATGATTAGACGGCCCAAGTTTTTTGGCAATGGGAGGGGCAGGAAGTTTAAATTATAAAACCCCAGGCTCTGTTGCCTCTTTTCGGTACATTGTATAGATTGATATTTCTTACATTCATTAGCGAATTGAAGAGCTTAACAACTGAAGGATCAACAGGATGTAACAAACTGAATGCCTTCTTCACAAGTTTGTAACAAAAAAAAACACTCCAAGCATTAGTCACAACAAGACTTGAGATCAGACAATGCTGCTTTGGTTCAAACTCACTTCGACGATCGATGCGTCGATATAATTATACAGGAAGCGGAATGACGGTGATCATATCGAGATTTTTCTTGAGGAAGATGGAAAATCACTAATCTCATAGTCCCAGGTGGTTGACAATCACAAACCCAAGTAACTTTAGAACTAATATCTAGATCCTAATTTTAGCATGATATTTCTTCCAGAGCAACTGTAGACACTGACGTCATGAACTTGACTTTGGTGGTTGTGGGCCGCGGATACTCTTAACAATGTTGCAAGCCCACAAATTAACTAGTACCAATTCTCTACGAACTTGAACTTACGCTGTTACAGAGGGTTCGGATTGGAGAACTTTGTTTCGATAACTTGAATTTGTTGCGTAACAGGTCTGTTTGAATGTGAGTTTGAGCTCCGACTCTTCTTGAATTGCTTTTTTCAATTGTGGCGCGTGGATAAGAACTATGGGTACTGCACCTAATTCAATTATTCAATCAGTTAACGTACTTTGGTTAATCATACTAGTACGTGTAGGCACTAATTTTTCAATGCCTCACTAATATTACTGTTTGTGCTTAATGCCACAAAAAGAAGAATTTGAACTGACTGTAATTTGCAATGCCACCAATATGGCTTCTTGCTGACGAGGATTAAGCTTTCCTGGTGGGGAATTATTAGAATTTTTTTCGTCAATGACTGAAGAAGCAGAGAGGGAGCCCGGCACGAGCTCATTTCTAGGAAATGTCCATGAAATGTAAAAGGAAAAAGGAGCTGCATAAGTGCTCTGCAAGTTCATTTCTCACTAATTGTTGACACCGCAATTTCAGTATCAATCCATGCGTTGCATTTTCATTGCCGGATTCTTCAATCCAATGCCTTGACATGTCAGTGTTCGATAAGCTCGGTCACTGTCGGCTTTAGTCGGGATTGTGAGAAGCTACAAGGAGAGTTCAAAGGTGCCTTTTGGAACTCCAATTGTCGGCCGAGGCAAATATTCTCAAACTCAGTACTGGCCCACCTGAATTCATTAGTAGGAATATCAGGTCATACCTAGATTTCTTTACTTCTACGAAGCTTCTGAGGCCGGCTTCCTGTGTAAGATATATAAGACCAACCTCACACTCCCTCCTATACAAGAAAGTGTTTGAATGACTTCTCTCCTGGTCTGAAATACTTGAACATTTCTCGTGTTTTTTCTTGGTGCACTAAGCTGCGAGCGGATTGCTGGAGGACATTGAAAAGCAACTGGCTTTTCCTACCCCAGGTTTGGATTTCTGACATTTGTTGCCTCTGGAAAAAAGCAGAGGAGGCTTTGCCTTGACAGAAGCCACCCTGAGGCAGTTTGAGCAGCTACCCTCACTCCCAAAGCGATCCATTGCTTTACGGACTGAGTCTCTTTTAGTATAGCTTCTTGTTTAGTTTTGTACAGTTTCACAGGGCATGAACTTAGGCCAGGACTCTACATTCAATTGAGAAGGAGGGAGGTAAATATTAATAGTCTGTTGTGTTCCGTTTCGAAATGCAGAGTCTCCAGAGGCTGTTGATCAGCTGAGGGTGTTGTCACAAGAGCGAGCTTCGACTGAATAGTCTATATTGACAGGAGCCTCTGATTGTGTGCATCACCGAAGTCGCCCACCATGTTGCCTCTGATAGTCGTGGCGCTTGGGGTGGTGGTATTTGAAGCTGGCGTCGTCCTCATGTCCACAGCGTTGTGCGCCGGTCATCACAAGGGAGGTCGTCGTCGTCGTGGTGGTGGTGGTGGAGGCTTTTATGGAGGAGGCGACGGAGGAGGAGGAGGCGGTGGTGGTTGTGGTGGTGGTGGAGGGGGCGGAGGGGGCTGTGGAGGTGGAGGAGGTGGTTGAGGATGTTAGCCGACTACTATCAGCGTAATTGCCAGGCAACATTGTGCGCCATTTTCGCAAGAATTTTTTACCTCAACAACTGCGGCCAGATTTCCCTTCAACCTGTTTAGTGTGCTCTCTGTAGAGTGCCGAAGATCCATGTCCAGATTCTGTTTGATTTCGAACTGTTTTGCCAACAGTCCACGGAGCTTTGTGTAGCCGGTTTTTGCTGGCCTGAAGCGCGCTGAGTGAAATCTGTTTAGGGCACTAGTTTTGGATATGAAATTCTGTATATATATGTAATCTGAGAGTCAATTTTCAACAGTGTATTCATAATTATCTGGATAAGAAAGAATAAACTAGCTGCTTGAGACATAGGACGATGCTATTTCCTCGAAACGGAGACTCGCGGACGTGAATGTCAATTGAGTGCACTAGCCGCTAGCTTGACTTGTTCACTGTGATCACTGGGTCCTCTACTTGTGTGGAGGCTGGGGTGCCTTGATTTGGAGCTAATAAGAGTGTAAGAGGCCAGCTTAATTTGCATTCAATAAATTGTTTGGGGTTGTTTCTCAAGCTTGTGAACGTGCGTATGAATGACTGTTTCAGTTGCTCTGGGTATTAATCTGGCAATCTCGCAATGATCACTCTTACAAAATAGACTGACTGTTGTTGTCTGTTAAGTAAGACTGAAGTAAATATCGTTAAGATGGCAAAATTTCACAACATACACTTTCCAGAAGCTCATCCGGAACCTAAGGATCCAGAGGCAGGCCCTACTTTTATGAGCACTTGGATCAGTTGGGTGTCGCAGATTTGGCACCCTTAATCATGCCAGCTTCACGAATTTGAACATTACACGCAATTGCGGACTGTGGGGTTGAATTCTCGTGAGTTGCTTTGCTTGATGGTCTCATAAAAAGCTCAGCATGGATGCAATTACGATTCGTGCTTGCTTATGAATTCAACGCTTAAGTTCATGATCAGACTGGTTTGCGTCGGCATTGCGCTTTGGATGTTTCCTGTGTTTAAGCCAACGGCGCTATTGTGTAATCACTCATCATCAGGGTGTTAGTTACCATTGAAACGCTGCCAGCGCCCAAAAAAATGGCGTTTGGATGACTTCAGGAGATAGCAAAGCATTTTTCATCCAATTCTTATTTGGGGGAGTTGCTTGAATGGAAGTTGATTTGGATGATATTTGCAACTAAGTCATTGAAGTATTTATGATCTTTCAACACAAGAAGATGCAAGAACGAATTATAAAATATGTTATATTAGTGTATTTTGGGAAGTTGTTGCTCCTTGCTCTACATCTATGATTTCTCAAGAACCCCCTAAAGGACCATTGTCCCTTCGGGGGACAAATGAGATTTCAAACAAGTATCTATGGTCTTAATTTTTGTCTTGATTTTTTGAAACTTTTTATGAAGATAGAAAAATTGATTATCTTCAAGGGATTATAATTTTTTTTTCATTTGGTGCCCGGGAACAAAAGTTATGCCCAAATAAGCTCAGAATAGGGAAGAGGGGGCAACAAAAAAAAAATTCAAAAATTGGAATTTTTTTTATTTTTATTTTTTTTCCCTTATAGATTATATTTTTTTTTACACGGAAAGCTTTGATTCATTCCATTTGGATTTGTTATGAGAAAGTTATAGACAATCTTGTTTTTCGGGCAATTAGAGCATCTTCTTGAAAAAATAACTTGTAGGATTCATTTCTAAATGCAATTCTTACAATTTAAAAAAAAAGAAGGTCCATATGGTTTCATTTTCTTTCTAGAACAATCTCAACATTGGGATTAGTGCATTTTAATTCCATCTTAGAGATATTAATAATTTAGATTTTCCTTCTATCTTGTACCTACTTCTACTTAACCATTTTTTAAAGAATAAATTTTATTTTTTTGTATTTTATTTTTTTTCCTAGACTCTCAACTCAATTCTCCACCATAAAGATTTAAAGCTCAAAACTCTGTAGTGCAAAAAATTTAAGTTAAGAAGGTTCAAAGTCAAATGACCTAGTCCCGCGATGTGTGGAAAAACTTGTTTACTTCACTTTAAACGCAGATATCTTGCAATCTATGCGGTCAAAATTTCTGAAATTTTTTACAAACATTTTCATACTAGTTAGGTGTAAGATCCTATGGTTAGATGTGAAAAAAAATAAAATTTTCAATTTTTTTTACTCTTTGCTCTAAAAATGGCAGTTTTGAGTGTTTTTTTTGCAGAAAAAAGGCCTTGGTCTGTCAGGGGTTAATGAGCATATACGAGGAGAAGCTCCACCACAACTTCAACTAGATATTCTTGGGAGGTGATGAGTTTGATTTGAAAGTTATTTACAGAAATATTGAAATTGTGTGATTGGTTGTTTGACTGACCTAATTAGAATTAGGTTGGGTAAGCTCATCCCACTTTTACAATGAAGTTTTGGGTTGAAGTTTCAACACAAGAGTACTCAACTATTTTGGGGGCCAATTGATTTGACAATGACTTGTTCAACAATGTATATGTTTGATAAGCAATGTAACTACAGGTAAGTGGTTATTCTTGTCCATGATACAATACTTACAAGAATGTGATGTATACAATGCCAACGCGGGAACCATAGCACACACTACAAGAAGACAACATGTCATAGCAAGTAATGCGAGAATTGTATGATTGATTGGCCATTGGTGCTCCTCCCAAATGACCAAAAATTTGGGTATTTCAAAGCTTCACAACTACAACTTGCAAAATAATTCAAAGCTCAAATTTGCACAACAATAGGAGAGCATTGACTTTTATTTATGGCAAAAAACGGAATTAAAAAATATGAATTTTTGACCTTAATCCGGAACATTTTGTCAAACAAGAAGATCATTTTAGGACAGAGGGAGTATTTTTTTTTTTTGAGTTTGAGACCAACTAATAAAATGAAAGTCATCTATAGTGGCTCCTATGAGTATGAGTTGCTAAGTGGGAGCATACAAGGTGAAGGAATTTAGCTTGTACTTCCATGGTAAAAGGCATGGCATTTCAGGGTTTAGGAGTGGCTCTCTCTTGCACTTGCAACCAAAGAAGAGAGAAAAATTGTTACAACAAGACTTTTGACAACAAACACGGAGTTTTGGAGGGGGTGGAATTCCAACAAAAATATTTTCTACATGGTGCAAGAATATATTCTTCTCACCTCTTGAAACTATACACTTCTCCTTTGTTGAACATCTTTGAAGCATTCAATGCTTCAACTCCCATACAATTGTAGAGATCATGTCCATCCCTTTCAGAGCTAACTTGAGCTGTTTTAGATGAGTCAATCATACTTTACCGGATCAAACTCTCAATCTTGAGAAGTGAAATATTTTGACAAATGCACAACTGAATGGATCTCAAACCTGCCGCGACTAAATTATCCCAAACTTTTCAAGTAACGACGACATCTCTTCACCTTCAACGGACACGCAACTGCCAAAACTCTCAACCGCTCCCATCCCTTTGACCAACTAGCCCATCTGAGCGGTCGATCTGCACGGTGGCGCAGCGTGCTCCTCCTCTCCGTAGCCACCGTCGGCCAAAGCTGGAGAGCGCCAAACCCAACTCCATTTGCAGTGCCGCCGAAGCAAGCAGCAGCAGCAGAGACGGCAAAATGCCTTGTCCCGACCCCAGACCTAAGTACAGGCCTTTGAATTGTGCTGAGGACGATAAAAAATTCCCTGTCTGTCATCCAACCTCCGTCGCGCACACACCTTTTTCGACTTTAGAATAAGTGTTCTTTTTGTGCGGGTCTTGTTGCCATTTTCGAAAGAATTCCAGTGCATTAGAATGTGTATTATTTGGACACCTTATGAACAAGTTGGGACCACATTTGCATTGGAAGTCATCCAATTGGGGGTTCCTTGCCTTACTCTCTGTGTCCTCTGAGTTCTGTCCTCTGAGTGCAGAATCTGCATTTTCATTAGGTGGAATACTTGAATGAGCATATTGTCGTAAATATGCAATTTGAAGCTGGATTAGGGGTTTTGAGGGTCTGAATGGGAATGAGAATATGAGGATTGTCTCCTTCCTGTTTCGGTATGACAAGAATCTATTTTCAGGGCTTGAGAAAGATGGCGAAGAATGCTAGGATGGAATACCCAGTTGATTTAGGATTAGAGCTGAGTGCATTGCTGTATGCAGTGTGTGGAGATTTGGGGTCCAGATGGGACGTCCAAGCGATTTGCGCTGGGGACGCGTGCAAATTTTGTTGTGGACCGTTTCAACAAGAAGCTTGTAGATGCTGTGAAACCCGTGGTTTGCGTCGAGGCTTTCAAGCATGGAGAAGAGCTTGTGGAGTTCGACCCGGATGCTCCGCTAATGGCCATGTGCGATTGGGATCTCCGAGTGGTGCAAGAAGGTGGTGATCTCAAGTTTTGTTAGACTTTTCTTTTCTCCAATTTTCTTCAGTTGGCCAACACATACAATAAATACTCTTTCGCCTCTTTTGGTGATATGAGATTTGTCCCCAGCTGAATTATTGATATTTTAGTGTATGGTCAATTGAATTGGTTGATTTAAAGCATGAGTCCTTGTTTACGTTCGCACCAAACCCTAACGTAACGAGTCGAAACATCGATCATATGGTTGCATTCCAATGTAAGCTAGCCCTGTTTCTAGCGTAGTTTTCTGCTCTTTAGCTGAAGCAGTATGCTGTTTTTTTCCAGCTCCTTTTGAGCCCTCGTATCTGGATGATGATGGTAAACTCCAGTGCTACGGCATCTACGACCTTGTGAGGGAGAAGAGGGTGGTGTTTTTCGGTGTACCTGGAGCATTCACACCTCCCTGCAGGTGTGACAACCCTCTGTCATTGCTCATTAGGGATATTTCTTTCTCTAGAGTATTTCTGGGAGGACCAAGATGCCAAGATTGTGTCCCAGATTTTTCTTACAAAGAAGTTATGTGGAGGTCATCGAGGGAACAAATTTTTTGAATTTTATTTTATTTTATTTATGTAACCGATTCATGCGATGTTCTGCACTGCTTTTCCTGATGCAAAAGTATGCCCTCTTTTGTCTTTTTATTTTTCAGAATTTGGTGAATTGAATTGGTTACTCTCCATTGTCCTTTAGGGGTTGAGCAAACTTATTCTTTGGAGCTTTCCCAGCGCACATCGACGGACCTTCATGTATTGAGACCTCTTTGCATCTGGCACTTTGCGAAGCCACTTGGAATGACGATTTTTCGCTATGACATAGTGACATGCTGATGTGAAGATGGCTAGTTGAGTTTCCTAGTTTGAAGCATGTTCCCGGATTCCTTCAGAGGGCAGAGAAGATTATGGATAGAGGAGTCCGAGAGATCATTTGTATTACAGGTTTATATTATGTACAGGATTTTCCTCTAACGTGCTATTACATTCCTTGCATGTACAGTATATGTGTAAGTCGCTAATTCTGGACAATTGTTGCAACTGTAATGGAAAGAATTACTTGAATTTTTGGGCATGCGTTATAACATTTCTTTCCATTTCTTTTTGCAAATAAAGTTCTGGTATGTATGATCATGTGTGCAGTGAACCCTGGGTATTGAAGGAGTGGGAAAAGACCTACCCTGACAACAAACACCTCAAATTGTTTTTGCGATCGGTCCGGAACATGGACAAAGAACATAGGGCTGGAGCTGAACTTGATAGACCGAGGCATGCGAGTGCGTCTACGAATTCTCTACCAGTTTGAACTTCAATACACTGTTACAAAAGAATCTGATTGGAGTTTGTTCTGTTGACTTGAATTTGTAGCGTGACAGGTTTGTTTAAATGTGTGTTTAAGCTCCGACTCTTCTTGAATCGTTTTTCAATTGGTGCTGCGTGGATAAGGATTAAGATTACTCCACCAAATTCCAACAGTTACTCTGATTCATCATATTAGTGCGTGTTGGCACTAATTTGTCAATGCCGCATTAGTTTAAACTAGTAAGGTTGGGATATTATTGTATTGTTTTTAATTCCTGAAAAAGAAGAATTTGAACTGATTCTAATTTGCAAGAGCACTAATATGGTTTCCTTGATAAACAGGATCAGTTAGTTTTCCTGGTGGTGGATTATTACAATTTACGGCAATGTCTGAAGAAGTACAGAGTGGGCCCGGTAGGAACTTATTTCTGGGAAATGTCCTTGCGGTCAATGGGCATCATCAATCCAACGGTGTAAGAGGAGTTAAATAAGGGCCTTGTCATGTCAGTGTTCGGCACGCTCGGCTACTGCCGACTTTTAGTCGGGGTTGTTAAAAGCTAAAGTAGGAGTCAGGAGAGTTCAAAGGTCCTATTTGGAGCTCTACATGTCGGCCGAGACAAATATTCTCTAACTCAGTACTGGACCACCTGAACTCATAAGTAGGAATACCAGGTCATACCCTGATTTCTTTACTTCTACGAAGCTTCTGAGTCCGGCGGTACTTGCTTCTTATGTAAGATATATAGAACCGATCTCACACATCCTTCTAGGCATGTAAGTGTTTGAATGACTTCCCTCCTGGTCTCACTGAAATACTTGAACATTTCTCGTGTTTTTTCTTGGTACACTAAGCTGCGAGCAGATTGCTGGAGGACATTGAAAAGCAACTGGCTTTTCCTACCCCAGGTTTGGATTTCTGACATTTGTTGCCTCTGGAAAAAAGCAGAGGAGGCTTAGCCTTGACAGAAGACACCCTGAGGCAGTTTGAGCAGCTACCCTCACTCCCAAAGCGATCCATTGCTTTACGGACTCAGCCTCTTGTAGTGTAGCTTCTTGTTTAGTTTTGTACAATTTCACAGGGCATGAACTTAGGTCAGGACTCTACATTCAATTGAGGAGGGAGGTAAATATTAATAGTCTGTTGTGTTCCGTTTCGAAATGCACAGTCTCCACAGGCTGTTGATCAGCTGAGGGTGGTTTCACAAGAGCAAGCTTCGACTGAACAGTCTATATTGACAGGAGCCTTCGATTGTGTGCATCTTCGAAGTCGCCCAGCATGTTGCCTCTGATAGTCGTGGCGCTTGGGGTGGTGGTATTTGAAGCTGGCGTCATCCTCATGTCCACAGCGTTGTGCGCCGGTCATCACCACCATTCCAAGAAAGGTCGTCGTCGTGGTGGAGGTCGTGCAGCAGGTGGTGGTGGTGCAGCAGCACTTTTTGCAGCAGGAATTGGAGCAGGTGGTGGGGGAGGGGGTGGAGGAGGTGGTTGGGGTGGTGGTGGTGGAGGAGGGGGCTGTGGGGGTGGAGGTGGAGGTGGAGGGGGTGGAGGATGTTAGACGACTACTATGAGCTTGGAAGGCAACGTTGTCTGATCCGCCAATTTAAGAATAAATTTCACCTTAACAACTGCGGCCAGATTTCTCTTCAACCTGTTTTGTGTGCCCTCTATTGAGTGCCGAAGATTGATGTCCATCTTCGGTTACGAACTTTGATGCTAACCGTCCACGGAGTTTGTGTAGTTTTTTCTGGCTTGGTTGCTCTTTCAAATCCGTTGTGGCCGCTGGTTTTGTGTATGTAAGTTGTATATGTAATCTATACTTGGGTTGATGTTCAACAGTTTACTAATATCAGAGTACAGATGAGCAAACTAGCTGCTTTAGACCATGGGACGAGCAGCTTGTACCAATTTTCTCAAAAGGGAGACTCACTGACGTGATTGCCAATCGAGTGTACTAGCCGCTAGGCTTGAATTGTTCACTGGGTCCACTATTGGTCTCGAGGGGTGCCTTGATTTGGCGCTTGTAGAAATCACAGCTTTGCGTTCAATGAATTGTTTGAGCTGTTTCTCATGAACCTGCGTGTGAATGACAGTGTCAGTTACTCTGGGTATTAGTTTGGCAATCATGCAATAATCACTCTCATAAAGTAACTTGACACACGCTTGATTAGCAAACAGATGATTTGCCTGAATTACAGAGAAATATATCAGTACAGAATGAGAGGAGAGGAGTAATAAATCTCCAGTATCCTAAACTCATATTTAGCTGCTAACCTCTAAGATAACTACACCTAAAACCGCACATATAAGCAATTCAGCATGGTTCCCATTATTATATTGAAAAACTTTTTGTGGGGTCTTGTTGGTAGTCAAAAGGTCTTGTAAGAAAATCGTGAGAGTGAATGCAGAGATGGCTCCACCGTCAGTTCACAAGCATCACAGAGCTCAGTGATCGAATCTAGGAAAGGTTGAGGTTGTGGAATCTTTTCTTCTCCTGGTTTGGTGAGCGTGCTTGTTTTGTTGAGTATTATTTAGCGCTCCGAGTGTCCACTTGGGCAGGCGACCACTTCTTTGCTTTATTGCATGCCCGTCGTGAGGATGCTTAGGGATTGAGTACTGGAACTCAATTCGGCAGTTGTTGTTCGAGTTTTGTGTCCTCCCGTGACTCCTCAGCAAGTGGGCGTCCTTGGTGAAGACGCGCGAGCTGGTTACTTGTAACCCAGACTGCCTGATACTCAACTTGGTAGACAAGGTGGTTCAGGACGAAATTTGGAGCCCGTTGGGTTCGGGTGGTCCTTTCCCGTGGTTGGTCGATCTTGAGAAGAATCAGCAGGCGATGGCGTCATTTTGGTTCCGGAACTATTGAATGGAATACTCTCGTTTTTATCCGACTCGATGGACCAGGATATTCGCTTAATGCCGTAGGATAGGAGCAGGTTATATGTCCTATGAGGAGCGCATCTCTAAGGAAGTAGAGCGTTTCAGGATTCTGCTTTTAGAGGATGTGGCCTAGGTATGGAATTTCTAGCAAAAGAGTCCCTTCTTATGTTAGAATGAAGCAGCATTGTCCTCCTGATTTTAATGAATGCCTTAGCTACTACAATCTCTTAGATGTTTTTACAGTAAACTATTGAAATAAAATAAGTTTGAAATCTCTTGCCTAGCAGGTAAGTCTTGAGCTCGTACCAGTCCGAGTTGGTCTTGTAGTCGTTCGAAACTGATTCTACCTACGGGCTTTGTGAAGGTGTCTGCGACTTGGTCTCTGAATGGTACCTAGCTGAGTTGTATTGGGCCGTCTCGCACTTTTTCTCTTATATTCCGTGTATATGGTGATGTACCTTGATGTGTTTCCTTCCAGTGTGGAATACCTTAAATGCAAAACCTTCATCCAAACAATACATATCATAGCTTGTACCGGCATTGTACTTTGGATAGTGGGTACTTCATATGGTACACCAACAGCGCTTCGTGTTTTCATTCTGCTATCAAGATGTGGATGCTACCTGTTAGTTAGGGGGCGGGACTCTCTCTTGCGCTTACTAGCAGAAAAGAGACTTAAACTTTACAAGAAGACTCTGATCGTAACACGGAGAGTTTGCTGGAATTCCACAAAGAATATTTTCTACATGGTGCAATAATGTTTTTTTCTAACCTCTTGACACTCTTGAGAATCTAGTGAGAATCCAGTGAGGATCTGGAAAGAATTGCTTGAATTTTTGGAATGCGCTCTAACAGTTCCTTACAATTCTTTTTACAAATAAAGGTCATGTCTGCAGTGAATGATCCCTGGGCAGTAAAGAAAATATCTACCCTGACAACGAACCTCAAATTTTGTGCGATGGGTGAGCACCATGGACAAAGTACATAGCGCTGGAGCTGGACTTGATAGACCGAGGCATGAAAGTGCCTCTACTAATTCTCTACGGCAACTTGAACTTACACTGTCACTAAATATTCTGATTAGAGTTTGCTCTGTCAACGTGAATTTGTTGCCGCGTAACAGGTCTGCTTGTGTGTTTGAGCTCCGACTCTTCCTGAATTGTTTGTTTTGGCAGTTGTTGCCGGGAGAATATGAACTATGGTTACTGCACCTAATTCAAACAGCTACTGTGATTATTCGTATCATAGTAGTGCCTATTGGCACTAATTTATCAATGCTGCACGAGTTTAAACTACTAAGGCTGAAATTTTACTGTGTTGTGATTAATGCCACAAAAATATCACTTTGAAATGACTCTAATTTGTGATGCCACTAATATGGTTTCCTTGATGAAAGGATTACGCCTTAAACGTCGACAAGGGCGTTTTGTGTCAGATGGATGACAAAGAATCTTCTTATGTAGGACAGAAATGCAATTGTTTATCCTCGGATTTTTGTGCAAAAAGGAGAGATCTTGTGTAGTAGTTTGACCTCCAATGAATAAATATTTATTTTTTTGAAGTAGATGATGTCACACAGTTCAGAAAGGGCTGATTTCCATGGTCACCAAGTCGTCCTTTAAGGGTTAAGCTTTCCTGGTGGGTAACTATTAGAGCAACTCCACCACATACTGCAGCACAGGCGCAACTGGAATTGTTGCGTGAAGGTGGGGCTTTAGAGCTCCATTGCGTCACCACAAAAGGGTTTTTGGATTTCTTGGGCAATGCTACAAAGACTCCGTCCACACCATTTCCAAGGTGTTTTGAGACCACGCAAGAGCTCACGTAACGACTCAATCCTTTGACTATGGAGAAATCATCCTCGTTCATGACATCATTGATGATGTAAAACGAGTTGGATAAGGTGTTGCCGGCGGGTGATGCGTGGATTGCACTGCGGCAATTCCAGATGAAGTGGAGACGGAACGGCAACTGTCCCACGACGTCACTCTGTTAAACCCATTTGACGGTTCTTTTTACGTTGATGCGTTCGAGCTGCTCTTACTCCGTACAATTTACGCCAATGACTGGCCCACATGAACTCATGCGCAAAAATATCAGGCCATACCCAGAATTCTTTATTTCTATGAACCTGCTTCTGAGACCGGCAGTGCTTGTTACCTAATTAAGATATATACAACCCATCTCACACTCCCTTCTATGCATGTAAGTAGTGATTGAATGACTTCTCTCTTGGTCTGAAATACTTGAACTTTTCGCGTGTATTTTCTTCGTGCACTAAGCTGCGAGCAGATTGCTGGAGGACATTCAAAAGCAACTGGCTTTTCTTACCCTAGGTTAGCATTTCTGACATTTGTTGCCTCTGGAAAAAAGGAGAGGAGACTTTGCATTGACAGGAGCCACCCTGAGACAGTTTGAGCAGCTATGCACAATCCCAAAGCGATCCATTGCTTTACCGACTGAGCCTCGTGTAGTGTAGCTGCTTGTTTCGTGTGTGCTTCTATAATTTTGTTCAATTTTGCAAGTAGTGAACTTAGGTCCGGACTCTTTACATTCAGTTTAGAAGGAGGGAGGTTGAATTGATGGAGGGAGGTTGAATTCGTGTACTACAGGTCAGCCTGTTGCGTTCGGTTTCGAAATGCAGAGTCTCCACAGGCTGTTGACCAGCTGAGGGTGGTGTCACAGGAGCGAGCTTCGACTGAATAGTCTATATTGACAGGGGCCTTTGATTGTGTGAATCCTCGAAGTCGCCCACCATGTTGCCTCTGATAGTCGTGGCGCTTGGGGTGGTGGTATTTGAAGCTGGCGTCGTCCTCATGTCCACAGCGTTGTGCGCCGGTCATTACCACCATTCCAAGGGAGGTCGTCGTCGTGGAGGTTACAGTGGAGGAGACGACGGAGGTGGAGGAGGCGACGGAGGCGGAGGAGGCGACGGAGGCGGAGGAGGCGACGGAGGCGGAGGAGGCGACGGAGGCGGAGGAGGCGACGGAGGCGGAGGAGGCGACGGAGGTGGAGGAGGCGGCGGAGGTGGAGGAGGCGACGGAGGAGGAGGAGGCGGTGGAGGATCTTAGACGCCTACCATCGGCATAATTGCAAGGCAACTTTGTGCACCATTTCAGAAAGAATTTCTTACCTCAACAACTGCGGCCAGATTTCGCTTCAACCTGGTTTGTGTGCCCTCTATTCTGTGCCGAAGATCCATATCCAGTTTCTCATGAATTTCGAACTGTTATGCCAACAGTTCTCGAAGCTTTGGGTAGTATTTGCTAGCCTGGAGCGCGCTGAGTGAAATCGGTTGTGGGCCTCTGGTTTTGGATAGGGATAATTTGTATGTAGATATAATCTGTGAGTCAATGTTCAACAGTTTACTAAATATCTGGACACGAATGATTAAACAAGCTGTTTGAGACATAGGACGATGCTATTTCCTCGAAAGGGAGACTCGCGGACGTGAATGTCAATTGAGCGCACCAGTCACTAGCTGGGCTTGACATGTTCACTGTGATCATTGGGTCCTCTACTTGTGTGGAGGCTGGGGTGCCTTGATTTGGAGCTAATAAGAGTGTAAGAGGCCAGCTTAATTTGCGTTCAATAAATTGTTTGAGTAAGTTGCTTCTCAAGCTTGCATGTGAACGTGCGTATGAATGAGTGTGTCAGTTGCTCTGGGTATTAGTCCGGCAATCTTGCAATGATCACTCTCAAAAAATAGACTGTCTGTTGTTGTCTGTTAAGTTAGACTACAGTCAACGTCGTTAAGATGCCAAAATTTCCTGATATGCACTCTCCGGAAGCTCATCTGCAACTAAGAATTCAGACAGACCTTATTTTTATCAGCACTTGGATCAGTTGGGTGTCGCAGATTGGGCACCCTTAAACTTGCCAGCTTCACGAATTTGAACATTACACGCAATTGCGGGCTGTGGGTATAATTCTCTCAACGTCCTTTGCTTGATGGTCTCATAGAGAGCTCGGCATGGATGCAATTACGATTCTTGCTTGCTTATGAATTCAACGCTTAAGTTCTTGATCAGACTGGCTTTCGTCAGCATTGCACTTTGAATGCCTCCTGTGTTTAAGCCAACGGCGCTATTGTTTAATCATTCATCATCAAGGTGTTCGTTACCTCTGAAACGCCGCCAGCGCTAGCACTTGGGTGACTTCAGAACAGTGTAGAAGATGACTGCAAAGCATTTTTCATCTAATTTTTGTTTGGATAGTTGCTTGAATGGAAGTTGGTTTGTATGATGTTGGCAACTGTCGCATTGAGGTAATTATGACCTTCAAGACAAGAGGATGCAACGAAAACGGATCACAAAATACGCTATTATAGTGTGTTTGGGGGAAGTTGTTGCTCCTTGCTCAAGATCTGAAATTTCTCCACAGAAATGATATTTTTTGAGTTTGATCCCCCTACTGAAATGATGGTCATCTACTCTAATGGTGAATTTCATCAAAATGATGGCATTACAATAAAATGGCGCAACATTCCATTAAAATGGCACATAATATGTTAGAAATTGCATGACATTCCATTAAAATGGCATGGAATATGTCGAAAAGGTGCAATAATACTGCCATTTTAATGAGCTTCACCATTCTAGTTTCCACTCCAATTTGAATTTTGGAGAAATTCCTAAAATTGATTATTTTATTGCAATTTGAACTTTTTATGCATTTCCAGTGTTTAATGAATTCTATTTATAGAATAACAATGAATTTGCAGTATGATGTTTTTCACCATAGTATACTTTTATGGTGAAATTTCAAATCTTTTGAGATAATTTTCTACTCCCTCTTGTCTTGAAATAGTTGTCTACAATTTTGTTGAGATATTTTTATGTCAATTTTATTGATCATATTGTTGAAAACATATTTAAGATGGGTTCCAAATTTTATATCACTAGAATCAATGAAGAACATTGCATGTGTTCATTGCAAGCCTAAATAAATTAGCCACAAGTAAGACTCTATATGACCTACTCAAAACAATCTTTAGAAAACATGACATTTAAGTGGACAATAATTTTGGGACAAGCAATATCAATAGGTTATTTTATGTTAAGGAGTGAGCCCAATTGAGTCTTCTATTGATGATTGAAGAAGTGTGCGATAGCAATAGATTGTGCCCACCAAACTTACGTATGGCACTAGCTATGGTAGGGCTCTACCATTGTTGCTTTAGAGAACCATGAGTTTTCTACTTTGACAACGATATGAAATGCTTGCAAGGAGTTAAGGACTTCACTTTTACAACGCAAAAGATACACCAAGCAGACCACATGTATACAAGAGTATACATTGTTTCGCAGAAAAATGGATTTTAGCCTTCAAGTTTATATTATCTAGCTTGAATTACATCCACAATGAAATAAAACACACAAAATGTGTGTTATGAGCAATAAAGATTACAAATTTGTCTCTTGTAAGTTGTACACACTAACCTCTAGAACATAGCCAACCACGATCTCCCTTGATTGGGTGGAACACTCAAATTATATGATCACAAGAAAACTATGCACAAAAGAAAATTTGCAAATGAATTACATAATTATCACCATCTGTTGAAGAAAACAAGACAAGGCAATAGCCATATATACTACTACTCAAGTCATACTCATTCTTGCAAAATTACTACCCAAATTCTAACTTCCTAAGCATAATTGTCAATAACCAAATCCCTAAATACTAAGGCAATTGCTTTCACATTACATCAGTCAGGTTTCAAAAATAAGAAATGTTTGTATACCCTTTTCGTACTAAACTTAAATGCAAAAATTTCATCCAAGCAATACAAATCATAGATTGAATCGGCATTGCACATGCTTTAGATAGTCGATACTTCCAATTGTACACCAACGGCGGTTTGTGTTCTCATTCTGGCATCCACATGTGGATTCTACCTGGTAGTTGGGAGGCGAGACTCTCTCTCGCAATTACTAGCAAACAAGAGACAAAAACATTATAAGAAGACTCTGATGATAACAAGGAGAGTTTGTTGGAATTCCACCAAAAATATTTTCTAGATGGTGCAAAAATATATTCTTCTATCCTCTTGAGACTCTTAAGAATCTATTGAGAATCTGTTGAAAATCTGAAAAGAATTCCTTGAATTCTTGGCATGCGTTTTAGCATTTCTTTACAGTTCGTTTTACAAATAAACCTCTGGTCTGCATGGTCATGTGTGCAGTGAATGATCCCTGGGTAGTAAAGGAGTGGGAAAAGAGCTACCCTGACAACAAACGTCCGATCGGTCGAGTCATGGGAGTGCCTCGAAGCTTACCATTTCTGTACCGACTTGAACTTAACACTGTTACAAAAGGTTCTGGTTGGAGTTTGTTCTGTTAACGTGAATTTGTTGCCGCGTAACAGGTCTGTTTGTGTGTTTGAGCTCCGACTCTTCCTGAATTGTTTGTTTTTGCAGTTGTTGCCGGGAGAATATGAACTATGGTTACTAGCTGCACCTGATTCAAACAGCTACTGTGATTAATCATATCACAGTAGTGCGTGTTGGCATTAATTTATCAATGCTGCACTATTTTAAACTACGAAGGCTGAAGAATTACTGTATTGTGATTAATTCCACAAAACTGACGATTTGAACTCACTCCAATTTGTAATGGGCATTTATTTGGCTTCCTTGCTAGAAAGGATTAAGCTTTCCTGGTGGGTGATTATTATTACAATTTATGTAAATGACTAGACTGAGAAGTAGACAGTGGGTACGGTAGGAGTTCATTTCTGGGAAATGCGCTTGCGGTAAATGAGCGTCATCAATCGAACTCTGTAAAAGGAGATGAATAAGTGCTCTGCAGGTTCATTTCTTTTTTATTGATGACTCCGCAATTTCCATGTCAATGCGTTGCATTTTCAATGCCGTGTTCTTCAATCAAAATGCTTTTTCGTGTGGCAGTGATCGATACGCTCGGCCACTGTCGACTTTTAGTCGGGATGTGTGAGAAGCTACAAGGAGAGTTCAGAGGTCCCATTTGGAGCTCCTCATGCTGGCAAGGCAAATATTTTCGAACTCAGTACTGGCCCACCCGAACTCATGAGCAAGAATATCACCTAGATTTTTTACTAGATTACTCATACCTAGATTTATTTATTTCGGTACGAGCCTGCTTCTGAGGTCGGCAATACTTTCATGAGTTGCATCCTATGTACAAGATATATATAACCCACCTCACACTCCCCCCTATGCATGTAAGTGTTTGAATGAATCCTCTCAGATCATGGTCTGAAATACTTGAACTTTTCTGGTGGTTTTCTTGGTGCACTAAGCTACGAGCAGATTGCTGGATGGGAGGACATTGAAAAGCAACTGGCTTTTCTCACCCTAGGTTAGCATTTCTGACATTTGTTGCCCCTGGAAAAAAGGAGAGGAGGCTTTGAGGCAGTTTGACCACCTACTTCACTCCCAAAGCGATCCAATGCTTTACGGGCTCAGCCTCTTTTAATGTAGCTGCTTGTTTCGTTTGTGTTTCTATAGTTTTGTACAATTTCACAAGAAATGAACTTAGGCCAGGACTCTACATGCAGTTTAGGAGGGAGGTTGAATTCGTGTACTAAAGGTCAGCCTGTTGTGTTCCGTTTCGAAATGCAGAGTCTCCACACGCTATTGATCAGCTGAGGGTGTTGTCACAAGAGCGAGCTTCGACTGAATAGTCTATATTGACAGGAGCCTCTGATTGTGTGCATCACCGAAGTCGCCCACCATGTTGCCTCTGATAGTCGTGGCGCTTGGGGTGGTGGTATTTGAAGCTGGCGTCGTCCTCATGTCCACAGCGTTGTGCGCCGGTCATCACAAGGGAGGTCGTCGTCGTGGTGCTGCTGCAGAAGATGATGATGATCCAGCTAGGTGCTGCTGCTGCAAATGCTACTCTACAACCTCCACCTCCTCTACCTCCTCCGCCAAGTTGCCAAGCCAAGTTTGACCACCATTATAGCCACCATTTTCACCTCAACAACTGTGGCCAGATTTCTCTTCTACCTGTTTTGTGTGCCTTCTATTGAGTGCCGAAGATCCCTGTCCAGCTTCTTTTTTATTTCGAACTGTTTTGCCAAAAGTCCACGGAGCTTTGTGTAGCCGGTTTTTGCTGGCCTGAAGCGCGCTGAGTGAAATCTGTTTTGGCCACTAGTTTTGGATATGAAATTCTGTATATATATGTAATCTGAGAGTCAATTTTCAACAGTGTATTCATAATTATCTGGATAAGAAAGAATAAACTAGCTGCTTGAGACATAGGACGATGCTATTTCCTCGAAACGGAGACTCGCGGAGGTGAATGTCAATTGAGTGCACTAGCCGCTAGCTGGGCCTGGTTTGTTCACTGTGATCACTGGGTCCTCTACTTGTTTGAAGGGATGCCTTGATTTAGAACTAATTAATAAGAGTATAAGACCAGCATAATTTTGCGTTCAATAAATTGTTTAAGTTGATTCTCAGCCTTGTGAGCCTGCGTGTGAATGACTGTTTCAGTTGCTCTGGTTATGAGTCCAGCAATCTTGCAATGATCATTCTAACTTACAAATTATACTGACTGTTGTTATCTGCTAAGTTAGACTGCAGTCATCGTCGTTAAGATGGCAAATTTTCATTACGTGCACTTTCCAGAAGATCATACGGAACTAAGAATCCAGACAGGTCCTACTTTTATGAGCATTTGGATGTCACAGATTGGGCACCCTTAATCTTGCTAGCTTCACGAATTTGAACATTACACGCAATTGCGGGCTCTGGGTGGAATTCTCGTAAAGTGCTTTAATTTGCTTGATGGTCACATAGAGAGCTCGGCATGGATGCAATAGAGGTTCGTGCTTGCTTATGGATTCAACGCTTAAATTCCTGATAAGACTGCCTTGCCTTTGCATTGCGCTTTGGATGCCTCCTGTGTATAAGCCAACGGCGCTATTGTGCAATCACTCATCATCAGGGTGAGTCACCTCTGAAATCAACGCCGCCAGCGCCAGAAAAAAAGGCATTTGGATTCTCTTCAGAACAAGTGTAGAAGATAATTGCAAAGCATTTTCATCCAATTCTTGTTTGGGGAGTTGCTTGTATAGAAGTTGCTTTGGATGATGTTGGAAACTGCTACAAAAACGGATCACAAAATATACTACTATGAATAGTGTGTTTTGGGAAGTTGTTGCTCCTTGCTCTAAATCTGAAATTCCACCATCAAAATGATATTTCTTGAGTTTGGGCCCAACTAATGAAATGATGGTCATCTATTCTAGCTTCAATTCCATTTTGAATTTTGGAGAAATTTAGTATTTTATTCCAATATGAACTTTCTAATGTTTTTTGAATACTATTTGTAGAATGACATTGAATTTGCAGTATGATGTTCTTCACCATAGAATACTTTTATTGTGAAATTTTTAGATCATTTGAGATAATTTTCTACTCCCTCTCATCTAGAAATGATTGTCTACAATTTTGTTGAAATATTTTTATGCCAATTGCATTGATCATATTGTTAAAACATATTTAGAAAGGTTCCAAATTTTATATCACTAGAATCAATGAAGAACATTGCCCATGTTCAGTGCAAGCTAAATAAAATTAGCCACAAGTAAAACTCTATATGACCTACTCAAAGCAACCGTAAGAAAACAAGACATTCAAAGTGAACAATCTTTTTAGGACCAAGGGAGTGTATGATGTGAATTTTTCTTCACTTTTCTTTCAAAAATTCTCAAAAACATCTACTTTTCACCAAAAAATCTAAAATATTTGGGATGTAAAGGAGGTAAGTGATTTCATCTCTCAAAAATAAACCAAAGAAAGTTCTTTTACATTTAGTTGCTAAAGTGGAGCATACAAGGTGAAGGAATTTGGCTTGCAACTCCATGATAATTGGCCCACGTTTCAATTTAAAGGAACATGATTATCTCATGCATTTGCTAAAGATAAAAGAAACAAAAAGTGTTACAACAACACTCTTGAGAACAAACAAGAAGGGTTTTCTTTTTTATCAATGTGTGTGTGGCAACTTCAACAAATGATTTTTCATATGGTACATAATTATATTCTTCTTCTCATCTCTTGACACTATTGAGAATCTCTAGACACCTTTGAAGCATTCAATGCTTCAACTCTTACATGTTTTACAGATTTTGTCCTTCCATACTAGAGCTAATTTAAACTGTTTTATGTGAACCAAAAATACTT
Organism: Straminergon stramineum; assembly: GCA_963920665.1. NCBI lineage: Eukaryota > Viridiplantae > Streptophyta > Bryopsida > Hypnales > Calliergonaceae > Straminergon > Straminergon stramineum. Next base: position 40,175,155 of record OY987264.1, read on the forward strand.
TACTGGATCGAACTCTCAATCTTGTGAAGAAAAACGTTTTAACAAATGCTCAACTGAATGGACCTCAAACCCGTCGTGGCTATGGTTTCCCAAACGTTACAAGTAACGGCAACATCTCTTCACCTTCAACGGACATGCAACTGCCAAACTGCCCATCGCTGCGACCAACTTGCCCATCACTGAGCGGTCGATCTGCACTGTGGCGCAAATTGCCGCTCCTCCTCTCCGTAGCCACCGTCGGCCAGGCTGGCGAACGCCAAATCCAACTCCATTTGTGGTGCCGCCGAAGCAAGCACCAGCAGCAGAGACGGCAAAATGCCTTGTCCCGACCCCAGACCTAAGTACAGGCCTTTGAATTGTGCTGAGGACGATAAAAAATTCCCTGTCTGTCATCCAACCTCCGTCGCACACACCCTTCTTCTTCAGCTCTTTTGAGTGGTTTTCGACTTTAGAATAAGTGTTCTTTTGGTGCGGGTCTTGTTGCCATTTTCGAAAGGATTCCAGTGCATTAGAATGTGTATTATTTGGACACCTTATGAACAAGTTGGGACCACGTTTGCATTGGAAGTCATCCAATTGGGATTTCCTTGCCTTACTCTCTGTGTCCTCTGATTTCTGTCCTCTGAGTGCAGAATCCGCATTTTCATTAGGTTGACTGAGTGTGTGTCGTAAATATGCAATTCGAAGATGGATTAGGGTTCTTGATGGGTCTGAATGCGGAGGAGAATATGGGGATTGTCTCCTTCCTGTTTCAGTATGATTTGAATCAAATCTTAGGGCTTGAGAAAGATGGCGAAGAATGCCAGGAAGGAATACCCAGTTGATTTAGGATTAGAGCTGAGTGCATTGCTGTATGCAGTGTGTGGAGGTTTGGGGTCCAGATGGGACGTCCAAGCGATTTGCGCTGGGGACGCGTGCAAGTTTTGTTGTGGACCGTTTCAACAAGAAGCTTGTGGATGCAGTGAAACCCGTGGTTTGCGTCGAGGCTTTCAAGCATGGAGAAGAGCTCGTGGAGTTCGGCCCTGATGCTCCGCTCATGGCCATGTGCGAGTGGGATCTCCGCGTGGTGCAAGAAGGTGGTGATCTCTCACGTTTTGGTAGACTTTTCTTTTGTCCAATTTTCCTTAGTTTTTGGCCAACTCACGCAATAAATGCCCTTCCCCCTACTTTGATGATATGAGATTTGTCCCCAGCGGAATTATCGATTATTGAGTGTATGGTCAATTGAATTGGTTGATTTCAAACCATGAGTCCTTGTTTCGGTTCGCACCAAACCCTAACTTAGCGTGCCGAAATATCGATCTCATAGTTGCCTTCCAATGTAAGTCCTGTTTCTAGCGTAGTTTCCTGCTCTTCAGCTGAAGCAGTATTCTGAGTTTTTTTCAGCTCCTTTTGAGCCCATTCGAGTTGGTGCCAAGATCCCCAACGGCGAGCTCTCGTATCTGGATGATGATGGTAAACTCCAGTGCTACGGCATCCACGACCTTGCGAGGGAGAAGAAAGTGGTGTTTTCGGCGTACCTGGAGCATTCACACCTACCTGCAGGTGTGACAACCTTCTGTCATTGCTCATCAGGGATATTTCTTTCTTTAGAGTATTTCTGGGAGTACCAAGGTTCCAAGATTGTGTCCCATTTTCTTTTAAAGAAGTTATGAGTCGTTCTTTGTGGGAACTTCTTTTTTGAATCCAGTTCTATTATATTTTTGTAACCGATTCATGCGATGTTCTGCACTGCTTTTCCTGATGCAAAGTATGCCCTCTTGTGTGTTTTTATTTTTCAGAATTTGGTGAATTGAATGGGTTACTTTCCATTGTCCTTTAGGGGTTGAGCAGACTTATTCTTTGGAGCTTTCCCAGCGCACATCGACGGACCTTCATGTATTGACACTTGTCTGCATCTGGCACTTTGCGAAGCCACTTGGAATGACGATTTTTCGCTGACATAGTGACATGCTGATGTGAAGATGGCTAGTTGAGTTTCGATGTTTGAAGCATGTTCCCAGATTCCTTGAAAGGGCAGAGGAGATTATGGATAGAGGATTCCGAGAGATCGTTTGTATTACAGGTTTTTCTTCCAACGTGCTATTACATTCCTTGCATGTATATGTGTAAGTCGCTAATTCTGGGCAATTGTTGCAACTGTTTTTGAATGAATTACTTGACTTTTTGGGCATGCGTTCTAACATTTCTTTTCATTTCTTTTTGCAAATAAAGTTCTGGTCTCCATGGTCTTGTGTGCAGTGAACGATCCCTGGGTAGTGAAGGAGTGGGAAAAGACCTACCCTGACAGCAAACATCTGAAATTTTTGTGCGATGGGTCAGCAATATGGACAAAGAACATAGGTCTGGAGCTGGACTTGATAGACCGGGGCATGGGAGAGCGTTCTCGAAGGTACTGTTTACTTATTGATGACACCATAGTTAAAATTGCGAATATTGAGGAAGCTGCAGGCTTGGAGACTTCCACAGCGGACAGGATGATGGCAGACTTGGAGACCACCAAAGATGCTGGAGAGGGCTGTGGAGGATGTTGAAGGGCTTTTGAGCTTGCAAGTCAACAATGAGGGGGAATCACAGTAGGGTGGAAATGAAAATCAGCATTCAATGAATGTTTGTGTTGAAATCCCTTATTCAAATTGGACATATGCCCTCCCTCGAAGTCCGCCACTTGACATTTTGAATGAAACTCGTTGAAATCCAATTCATCAAAAGTTGAGGCATTGAATTTGCACAGATATTTCAGCTCCGTCGGATATGCACGCAATTTGCATGGATATTGCTGCATGGATATTTCAGCTCGGATATCCACGCAATTTGCATGGAGATTGAGCTAGAGCCTACCTCCTGAGCCTCTTCTACCTGCGCTGAGAGAGTAGGGATGAAGTTTGAAATTCAAGTACAGTAGGTCTCTGACATTTCATGACTCCACCTTACGCCCAACAAACTAGCCACTTGATCAACAATTAGAGTTGTCTTCAAATAGTTTATTTCTTCTTTGCCTAACTTCTTTTGTGCAGCCTTTGTGGTGTGGCTTTTGCATTACAAATTCTTTCATGTTCTCAGAGCTTTAACTTTTTAGTTTATGTTGGGTGCTGACTGAAAGTCAATGTGCTTGCCAATTTTACTTTTACTGTTTAAATCAACAATTGCTGTAGTGATTTTCCTACTAATGCATCAAAACATCAACCTCTAAATACTCAAGGCCTTTATTGAAGAGTACAAATTCAAACTAGACATGTTGGAGATCACATGGGAAAAGAAAACACAACAATATCACTTCGAGCTTGAAGTATTATAATGTTTGATCATGAGGGTGTAAAAATGGAGAAAGTGATTTGAAGTCTTTCATGCAATCTTCTTTTTCCATGTCCAAACTAAAACAATTGGTCTTAAAAAATATAAGACTAAAGGGCAAAACATGCATAACTCCAATCAATTTGTAGCTTTTAAAATTTTACACTACAATTTTTTTAAATGAATTTATAATGTGATTTTTCTCCTAATTCTATTGTATTTGAGGCTCATTTCCAAGAGCCCTCAACACTAGAAAATCAAAATCTGCGATGGACACCCCTAGACAAAATCTTGACTAGAAAAATCATAGTCTTTCATTTTCAAAATTGAACTTTTGGAGATAAAACTAGACTTTCAAAAAACCAAAAATGCAAACTACTAAAAATAGCAACTTGATAAAGTTTTATTTAGCTTCAAAGTTTTGATGACATGAGAATTTGGTGCCTCCGAGCATTTAGGGGTTAAGGAATAAACTATTGAGGGCCTATTTCCATTGGACACTTGGAGGGCCAAGACCTAGAAGGAGGCTAGAACACACCAGGTGGACTTGGACCCTATGTCGGTTATCCATTAAGCTCTACAACAAATCACAAGCTTCCTAGAAAGCAACATGACATAGTAAAAATAAAATCATTCTCATTCAAAAATGCATGACAACAACCAAATTTCAAGGAACTTCAGCTACATGCCATGTATTTTTCCCAAAACTAAAATCTTCCTACCCAATGTCCATGCCCTTCAAGCCTGCAAATGCTAAATGTATCTTAAGGGTTGGAGGTTGCAGGGGAGGTTTGAGCTTTGACCCCTATAGAAAGTGCTTCAAGGGTCCAATTAAAGAGGTCAAGGTCCCTAATGTATATGCACTTTGAGCTTGTATGAATGCATTGATATGTGGATGATTTTAGCTATAAAGCTAACTATACTACTACTAATATAAGTTAGTATTGTATTGCTAAAAGTGTTACAAATATTGTAGTACAAGTAGTTACAACCTCTTTTGAGGGGATAGTGACAAATTGGTTACATAGTGATTTTCACACATGATTTCCAAAAGGTGAACATGTGGTGTTATCTCAATGGTTGTTAAGCTTTTACAAAATTTCTAAATGGGGTACACACATCATTTTCCTATTGGTTGTAAAATATTTAAACAAACTCCTTGTGTGAAATGAATTTATGAATTCAACATGTGAAATCCATCCAAACACCTATGTTTGTAGTCACAAGGAACCTAGGGACCTTACAAATCATATTGGATACATATGTATTTTTTGCTTGTGAATATACATATGTATTTTGTATCCATATTATGTATCCAAATTTGGACAACCAAGATCATTTGTTCCACAGGCATCAACGGCTTTGGTTTTTTCAAAAGATTGACATCATTTAGGGGGGAGGATTTTTCTAAACTCAAATCAACAGCTCTTGTTTTTTCCAAGGGAGGGGGAGGGAGAATTAAAATACAAACATCATGTTTGCATATTTTGAAGGGATAGTTAAACTAAGGTAGGAGGTGTAGAAACTGCCCACTTAAGAGCATTCTAGCTTAAAATGTCTTCTATATTGATCAAAGCATTTTCTAAAAAAAATTCACAAAAAGAAGAGAGGGAGACACATCCATCACAATTTGATTAGTAATTTTTAGAGTTAAACTAAATTAGATATGATTTTCTAAAGGTAACAATAGTAGGTTGCTTTTTGAGTCCATAGGTACTGCCATGAAATATCAAACACTTGTCCCTTAATGGTGCAAATGGGGGCCCAAAATGAAGGTGTGCTCATCTTAAACTGCAAAAACAGGGTGCATTTAATTATCTAGGATGACACAAAGTCTCCCACCACTCATAACTCTACATTATGTACACTGAAATTTTGTCAACTTCCTTATCAAACTCAATCTCCAACCATTCCTAAAACTGTGCAAATGAGAATCCCAAATTGGCACTAATACTTCAATGGGTCATTTTTCATTCCTACAGTGACAAATCCTAATAAACTCTAGGAACAATTCTTAGAGCATGGGTAGAGTTTGCACCTCCTACCTTACTTACCCCATTGCCTAAATAATCATTGTAATTCTCATTTCAACTAGCATTTTGTTTTTAACCCTTAAAGGACGGATTGGTGCTAGTGGAAATCATGGTTTTTGGAACCGTGTGGCATCATCTACTATAGAAAACCCCAAAATATCCATTGGAGGTCAAACTACTATAGAAGATCTTCCCTTTCTACCCCTAATTCCAAGGATGAATAGTTGCACTTTTGTCCTACAAAGGAGAATTCCTTGTCATCCATCGGCCACAAAATAGTTGTGTCGACGTTTAAGGGTTAAATAATATTGAAGAACAAGTTGAACTATCTTGGAACTAGTTTGAAAGTTAACTCAGAAAAGACGCTGCGGACGTTTAGTGTCCGATGAATGACAAGGCATTCTCCTGTGTCTGACAGAAATTTGACTATTCATCTTTGAAATTAGTGGTGGGAAGTGGATAGTCTTCTACAATATTTTGACTTCAAATGAGTTCTTTTGATTTTTTTTAATACCAATTATTCCCACGATTTTAGAAATGATGATTTCCACATGGACCCCCCCCCCCGCGTCCTTCAAGGGTTAACTTGAAATTCTTTGCTGTTGTGAGATGTGTTGTTGTTGTCTTGTCCCTGGCCAAGCCACTTGTGGCTGGCTGGTTTGTATTTTATCTCTGCAATGATATTCCGTTTCATTTGTGAAAAAAATAAAATAAAATAAAATAAAATAAACTTGAAAATTAATGATCATGTTGACATTCACATTCACACAAGTGATGTTGATATTCAGTGTGTAAGAGTTCATAGTTAATAATTTAAACTCTAAAGTTCATTATTAGTGTACTGGTAACTTCCCAAGTGCCAGGGCTTGCAGGCTCCCCAGCAACCTCCACTCCTCCAGTCCTCCACCGCCTGGACGAAGCCACACTCGAAGTCCCCAAATAGAAGAAGCCTATTAACCCCTCACCACCGAAGGCCCAAACGGCCCCCAAAACAGCATTCCTTTTAAAATGTTATAAATATAAATTTTAATAATTTATAGAGATCTCAACCGTACGATCTTGTAGTGCACTTGTTGTAGATGGCTTGCAACAAATTTGGTGTCATTTGACCACATAGATTGAAAGATTATAATGTTTTAGTGTAGAAAAAGGATACTGAAATTTTCCCAAAAACACATTTGGAGACGAAATTCGGTTTCTAAATGTACTCAAATGAAGAAACTTTAAACTAATAAGTGATTTAAAATCAGCATAAAAACACATTGATGAAAAAAAAAATCATTTAATTGACACATTGTGTCTACAAAATGGCTTTGAAATGTCAAAAAACAGCAAGAAAAGTTGCAAAAAACACATCAAAAATTGAATCTCCTCCTACTAAAATGCTTCTCAATCACTCATAACTTCTTAGATGGATATGAAATTTTATACACACAAACTATACAAGTATGCACAACTTTTACAAAAAAAAATTATTAGAAACAAACATTGTATTAAGAAGAAACAAGCCGCCGAAGTTCACTCTGATTCAAAAATGACGGGATTTTGAACTTCGAATTGCTCCCAAACATTCAAAACAACTTGGATTGGTATGAAAATTCTACCACAATAACTAGACTTCAAGGGGAACACAACCAAACAAATTTTATCGAAAACAAACATTGGATGAAGGAGATACAAGCCCCCGAAGTTGTAGCCATCAAATGTAGTTTGGTGAACTTGAATTGAACTTGTGAACTTCGATTGGCTTCCAAAAATTCAGTACATCTTGGATTGATCTGAAAATTTTACCACACAAACTAGAAGAGAGAGCGCAACTTTTCCAATAAGTTTTATTGGATTCAAACATCTAATGCAAAAGTTACAAGACTTTGAATTTGACCTGAGGACGCTTTTCGTCCCCTTTAGCGGTGAGGAGTTAAGGTAGGAGGCTTTGAAAGCAAGCGGGCATTTTGAACCACCCATGTAGACTTGCTTGAAATGGAAGCAAGGTGGTCTTCAAATGGACCTTCACTAGTCATTGAATGGATTGATAAAAAAAAATATTATTTATTGCAAGAGCCAATCATTCTCTTTGCTTTCCCCATTTCTTTTTAGAAGTTGCAAGTGAACGGTTTATGAAAGACCTAGGAACATAACTAGGGACCTATGACTCATCTTGTTTGAAAATTCATAAGTAATTCTAAATTGTTTCAAAAAATACGAAACAACTTGTCTTACAATCAGCATCTATTTCTCTTTGTTTGAAAAATGAGCTAAAAATAATCCCATCTGAGAAACCACATGAAAAAGGCGACCAGCCCTTAGATGGTCCATTCATGAGCCTCCTACTGTACTGGCCGTCAACGTCATCGCGACGTGGCGTAATCTCCACTCCTATATCCCACTTTTCTTTTTCTTTTTTCTTTTCCTTTTCTTAGGCTTTCTTTCCCAACACGTTTGGCCGCTGCCCACGCAACAGCACCGTAACTTCTCTCCGTCCCTCGGAAGGACCGCCGTCATCATTCATCCACATTATTTCATCCGAAGAAGCTCACTTTTGGGTCATCCGGGACAAAACGTCATCCGGGACATTCGTTGGGTCGTCTCTCTCGCTAGTCTGAAATAGGCCGCCCTCCTGCTCCTCCCTGAAGGATAAGAACCCTAGAGCCTCACCACTTCTTTCATTGCTTCCCTTTCAAGTTCTGGTGGGGGAGAGAGTTGCTTGCTTGCTCTGTGCTCCTGTTTTCTGGAGCGTGACGGATAGTGTGTTCTTGGTGCAAGAGTGGTTCGAGAATTGTAGGTGAGGTCGTGAGAGCAAGATGCAGATCTTTGTGAAGACTTTGACGGGGAAGACGATCACCCTCGAGGTGGAAAGCTCCGACACGATCGATAATGTGAAGACGAAGATCCAGGATAAGGAGGGAATTCCTCCCGATCAGCAGAGGTTGATCTTCGCCGGCAAGCAGTTGGAGGACGGTCGCACTCTTGCGGATTATAACATCCAGAAGGAGTCGACCTTGCACTTGGTGTTGCGTCTCCGAGGAGGGATGCAAATCTTTGTGAAGACGCTTACCGGCAAGACAATTACGCTTGAGGTGGAGAGCTCTGACACGATCGACAACGTCAAGACGAAGATCCAAGACAAGGAGGGCATCCCGCCCGACCAGCAACGTCTTATCTTCGCAGGGAAGCAGTTGGAGGACGGTCGTACTTTGGCCGACTACAATATCCAGAAGGAGTCGACCTTGCACTTAGTTCTTCGTTTGAGGGGTGGTATGCAAATTTTTGTGAAAACGCTCACCGGCAAGACTATCACGCTTGAGGTTGAGAGTTCCGACACTATTGATAATGTGAAGACGAAGATCCAGGACAAGGAGGGCATCCCGCCCGACCAGCAGCGTCTTATCTTCGCAGGGAAGCAGTTGGAGGACGGTCGTACTTTGGCCGACTACAACATCCAGAAGGAGTCGACGTTGCACTTGGTCCTTCGTCTGCGAGGAGGTATGCAGATTTTCGTGAAGACTCTCACGGGCAAGACTATCACCCTGGAGGTGGAGAGTTCCGACACCATTGACAACGTGAAGACGAAGATCCAGGACAAGGAAGGCATTCCACCTGACCAGCAGAGGCTGATCTTCGCAGGGAAGCAGCTGGAGGATGGCCGCACTCTGGCTGACTACAACATCCAAAAGGAGTCTACTCTGCACTTGGTGCTCCGCCTGCGTGGTGGCATGCAGATTTTCGTGAAGACTCTCACGGGCAAGACCATTACCCTGGAGGTGGAGAGTTCTGACACCATTGACAACGTGAAGACGAAGATTCAGGACAAGGAAGGCATTCCACCTGACCAGCAGAGGTTGATCTTCGCAGGGAAGCAGCTGGAGGATGGCCGCACTCTGGCTGACTACAACATCCAAAAGGAGTCTACTCTACACTTGGTTCTCCGCCTGCGTGGTGGCATGCAGATTTTCGTGAAGACTCTCACGGGCAAGACCATTACCCTGGAGGTGGAGAGTTCTGACACCATTGACAACGTGAAGACGAAGATTCAGGACAAGGAAGGTATTCCTCCTGACCAGCAGAGGCTGATTTTTGCAGGGAAGCAGTTGGAGGATGGCCGCACCCTGGCAGATTACAACATTCAGAAGGAGTCTACCCTTCATTTGGTTCTGCGTCTGCGTGGTGGCATGTAGATTGTCTTAGAGGATGTTGGAGAAGAGTAACTAAGTTAGAGCTACAAGTTATTGAAGCTCAATTTCTCTCTTGTATAGAATAATTGGCATGTGCAACATCTGCGTTATGAGAACATTTGAATACATGCTACTGTTTTCGTAACATTTGTCTCAATTGTTTCCGCCATGTATGCATGCTTGGAAAAGATTCATTTGAAATGTCGTTTGGGCTTGTATGAATTCTCGTTTTGTCCTTCTGTGTCAATTGGTTCCTCAGTTGATTTGTCTATTTTGCATGATGAAACCTCGTCACATTCCGCAGATAAAACGATTTTACAACTTGTTCCTTTTCTTATGATTTTCAACTTCATGATGCTTGAAATAATGTTATCAACAATTGCGAAGTCTTCTGAAACTCTATTAGACGTCGTATGCCGAGCAAAATTTGCTGCGATTCTGTGTAGGTCTGATAGACCGGCAATTCAATCACATTTAGCACGTATTGCTATTTGAACTCTTATCTTGAAAAACTACTAGTAGAGTAATTTGCGGAGCATGATCCTGGAATTTTAGCTTTGTGTCGTCAGAGTTTCACTGAATCTGTGCACACAATGAACCTGGTCAGCATACGGTGTTTACACAGTAGTGTCATTGGCTTTTGACTATTCTGTCTTCTCCACTAGTCCACTCCGGTAGTTGCAGTCATCAGAATTTTGGTGTGTTTTCTCACGCTCAATGATTTGGAATATGGTGTGTTCCAATGAGAAAACTGGGTCTTATTGACATTTGGCCAGCTGAAAATTGTTGTAAAGGTTGTCCACTACAGCTGAACACTTCCTACTTCTAATTCCATCATTGGCATCCAAAGTCTTCTTTGGCTCTTTCTCCGTCTTTTCTTCTCTTCTCTTGGATTCACTCAAACAGTAACATTGATTTGACTGAATCATTGGAAGGAAATAAGTTATGCTTTTTAGGTTCCTTCTTCTTTTCTTCTCTTACTTTCTCTTATCAACATTCACTTGTCTATAGTGTTCATTTCTTTGAAATACTGAAAAATGGAGATTGTGGAATCTGCATGTGGGGGGACATCTTCATATATAAGTTCAATTGTAATTTTTTTTCAGTTGATGGATGGTGATACATTTGTCTATGGAAGACAGAGATGGCATACCTATGTTGATGGAATTTCAACATTTACTTTTATGATAATAATTTTGAATCATTATAGTATTTGATATTATTTGTCCAATTTATTGGTTGTGCATAGAGGACCTATGGTTTTGGAGTGTGAAGAAATGAGGGTAGTTTCTAAAGAAATCAATTCATTGTATTTAGGGTCAAATGAAAGATGCCATTGTATTAGCAGTCATGGATGTCAACAAATTAAAAAAATCCTTTAGTATTGTAAAGATAAAAGTCTTTTGATATTTTATTTTGATTGAAATTTGGTTTATCCTTAGCCATGCTTATGATTTTCTTTAATACTTGAAATTTTTAAAGACATTAATTGAAAACTCTTTAGATCTCACATGGAGACTATACTTGGATTCATGTAATACATAATAACTTTGTATTGCTATTTTTCTCACGTGGTGGACCATCCATAAGTAGGACATGTGTTGGTGGCAAACCACAAAGTTCGAGAACTTCAAACATGGTGGTAGTAGTGAGGGACTCATGCTTACCCATCTCTCTAATTGAATTTAGACTTGTTTAGAGTAGTATTATCACCATTCTACAGGAGATAGGAATTCTCCACAAAGTGGTGGTAAATGTCAAAACCTACTTCCAATTTTGTAACAATTTCTTTTAGTATTTCATAACTTCTCTTCTCCAATTCCAGATACAAATTTTAATACGAATTCCAATTTTTCCAACTTTGATCATCTCTGGAAAATAATAAGATTCCTCCATTTCCCCTCCTCCCAAGGACCTCTCCAAGCCGGCTACTCTATAGTCTACATAGATCCAATCAATGAGTGTCTCCCCAATTCCATTGACAACAGGAATCTGATCATCTGATACAACAACTTGCATTATTGAGATGCTCTACTTTACTATTCTTTGCTTTTTTTTTCCAGGCAATATTGCAATAAGAAAAATAACTTGGCCGGTCACCGGGATTCCTTTGCATTTGACAGTAATGTACTGTATAGTACAAGTCTCTCTGATATGCCGGCGAACATAATTATCACGCTCTCTTTCTCCAGAAGGATTCCCCTCCTTTCCTTGTAAGCAAACACGTATCCCTGTAATTGTGCTTGTTAAGTTAGGAACTGATTACCCGAGTTTTTTCTTTGTCTCGTATTTTCCGTTACCTTACCAGTCCTTGAACTTCGGAGATTGGCAGTACTTAGATCCGTTGGCTGGGTACTTGCGAGATGTTGCTGCTGGTGGGGGTGGCCGTATTCCAAGCAGCTGCAGTGCTCATGTCGACGGCTTTGTGTGGTCACAACCGCAGGTATGCTCACGCATTTCCTAATTAAAATGTCGAGTTTCTGAGCACCGGAATTGCGACATTCAATCTGCAGTGCGGAGTGAGAGCTCTACAAACGAGAAATCGGTAGTCGATCCGAGGTTTCAGATGAAAAAGTGCCATTTCCAAAGTGTATTTTTTGGGTCATTTTCTCGATTGTGATGCTAGGTTAAGGCATGCCCGGCGAGGGCGTGGAGGGCATGGAGCTAGTGGTGGGGGAGAGGGTGGCGGATGTGGCGATGGTGGAGGGTGTGGAGGTGGCGATTAAACTGCTAGTGCTAGCCTCTGTTGTTTGAGGAAATTATTGGACAGAATCATGTCCACTTTGCTGAATTGAATTTTTGGTATGTCCATTTATTTACTATTTTAGGTTATTGAAATATTCAAAGGGTTCACATTCAATAGACAGGTTATGGTTTATAACGTTCTGAAGAGGAGAGTGGCATGGTTGCCTCAAAAGTGGCATTATGTCTTTTGATAATAAATTTATTCTGTTGCGGAGAATTTTACAGGACGCTTGTTGATGTGGTCAGTGGATCAAATTGCTGAACATTGAGAGAGTTGCACTGGTATATATGTTATCATTTGAGATTGCTCAATCATCTTCCAGTTCAGAATTTCACAGTGCTGGTAATCTTGTTGATGGTAGAGGTTACTATTTGTGTCATTGTAAGCATTAGTACGTTCAGCCAAGATGTAGGAGATCATTACTGAACTGTGGAGTATGGAGAGATCACTTAGGGTACAAGAGTCAAACTTGTGAAGATCAAAGTTTTGTCGATACTAAAAATATTTCAATCAATTTCAAATTGTGTGTGTGTAAATCATTAGAAGCGCCAATAGAAAATTCCATTTCTACTCAAAGATGAGTGTCTGGTAGCCAAGCCGTGCGCACAACCAACTTGCTAGTTTAGGGCCTGAAACAGGTAGAGATGGTTGATGTTGGTAGCAGAGTTTAGTAAAGGATAGGGGATTAGTATGAGCTACCTTATAAGGATGCCCAAAATTCAGTTCACCAACATTCTAGGTGCATTCTGAGCACCCGGACTGTGACATTAGCGAGATTTGGGAGTTGAGGATCTGTGCACTAGTTTCAATCAAAACGTTGATGATTATCCATTTTAAAAATATTCGTGTAAGATTATCAGTCAATAGCTAAACTTCACTCACTAATATTCTGAATTATTAATAGTCGCAAAGTGCTGAACATTGTAGTATTGAAAATATGTAGAAAATAGAGAAGCCAAGTGGGAAGAGCAACTTCGTACACTGGAACACTGTTGTGATGTCATTAACCCTTAAACAACAACTTAGCCAAGCCTTTCACAGAGCTTGGTTTCAAGTGAATCTTTGACCAAAAAGGACTTTAGGATTTTTTGGGGAATGTTTCAACCTACTAGTTAGACACATGTCTATATAGTGAATAAAGCTTCTTAGCACTGCATTTAGAGTGCAAAGTCAAAGCACTATTCATTGATCAATTTTATGTGCCCTAACCACACAAAACCTTGGCAAGGAGCAAGCCCCATACCCTACTTCAAGGAGATTTTTGATTCCCCTTGGCTTGCCTACTAAGCAATGAAATGTTGTTTAAGGGTCAAAACTCTATCATTTGTAAGCACCAATACATTCAATCTAAGGAATGCATTGAACCTACATTTTAACCCTAAAAGAACAAAACCTATCACCAAGCCATGTGCACAACCAACTTGCTAGTTTAACCCCTCAAGGCCCAAGGAGATATTTTTTGGCCTTTGACCTATTCAAGAGGTCAAAATTATAACTTCATTTTCCTACATTCTAAGAATTATATCTAATTGGATTTCATTCTATAATGTTTATATAGAATGGGGAAGCTCAAGAGTACAATTGACATCGTGTAATAAGCTTGATATACAATATGCATTGTTAATCTAAGTTTGAACTTGTTAAAAAGTGCAGAAATTGCTTGGGCCTTGAGGGGTCAAGGCCAAACAAGTAGTAGACTACGTGATCATTTGCTAGGTTGTAGTGTTCCTGCAGTGAGTGCACCCTCACTCCCATTTCTAGCTCCCTCTCCTTCCTGGCCATGGCTGTGGCCATTGACAACTCATGCTTGGCACTAGATTTCATCCCTGAGATGCAGAGCGAACTAGATCACGCAGCAGGAAATTATGGAAGACGTTTCCAAATCCATAGGGTCAGCGCCTACGCCAGGATTCTACCTCATGATCCAGAACTTTGGCGGCAATCGCTTTCAGCACTTAATCGCATAATCAACTTTGACGATTCGGTCGCGAAGCAAGAGGCACTGGATTGGCAAGCTGACCCAGACGATGATCTAGGCGATGCGGCGGTGTTGCACCATCTCCATCAGCAGGCTGCGACGGTCCCACTCCTGTCAAGTGTAATTTTTCGAAGTGATCTCGGCAACGCTGCTACAACTCTTACCGGAAGCGCCTTGTCAGCATCCATCAACGCCAGGACGCAGGGACGACTCCTTTCCTCCTTCCGTCGCCATTCCTTTCGACGATCCTGTCTCGCAATTGAGAATCCAATATCTGGCTATATGGAACTCGGTCGAACAACCGAAATGACAGCACTCTTTCCATCTAGTGTACAAGATCCCATGATATTTGACTTATTTTACTCGACAGTTGACCTATCTCAGTCTATAGTTTGGGCAGGCACCCAAAGAGTTGATCACCTCGTGTTGTGGCAAGTGCAAGTGGACGTGGTAGACCTTTCCAGTCGGAGGACCCGCCCCACTTACCGCCAAGGGAAACGACGGCGAACAGCATTCGACACCTTCCTGCAAATGTCAGACTCACCAGTCGTAGAAGACACGTCCCGAGGAAATCCCCTATCCCACGCAAAGAGATTCAATGGAGTCCGCCACCGACCCGATCGCAAGATTTGGGTAGCCGAGATGAAGCCGCCCAAGCACAAGACGAAGCAAGATTTCGGGAACTTCAAATCAGCAGCCGAAGCTGCGCGCGCCGTGGATGCCGCCTTCCACCACTACGGCAGGCCAGACCTGCTCAACTTCCCTGATACTTCTCTGCAATTTCTTTCCACGAGACCCACAGCAGCTCCAGGATTAGACGAGAAAGCCAAGGTGAAATTTGTGAAGCAGGAGGCCAAATTATTGCTGGCAGCCATAGCTACTTCTTCCCCACTCCACTCCACTCACACTAATTCGCTTCAGGTTCTGGAACTGTCGACGACTCCGAGACGCTGCCCTTCAGATCACTTGCGTTCTTTCTCAAAGATTTCATCGCCGTTCAGTTGCAGTGGTCCCAATGAAGTCGACGGCGTTGTCTCGCGACCCATGCTCCTTGACTCAGTCTGCGATATCTCCACAACTGGGGTGCTGACCAATTTAGAAACCCTAAACTCCGTGCACAATGCAGAGCAGGGATGGGATTGGTCCGAAGACTCATCTACGCTGGTAGCACCTCCCAACATTGTGAATTCCAGCGCTTGCGAGATCCAAAGCATGTGGCTGAACTCCCTCATTCGGTCGCCGCCTGCTCCGACGTATTCGAGATCTCCTAGTCCAAGCCATTTTCAAGGGGAGATTGCGTATGCTTTGCTGGAGCAGCAAAGCATCTGAGTAGTGTCTGATGACATATTGTATGTAAAGGTCGAGGATTCTATTGCTAGCACCAATTTTGAGCATATGTAGAAGTGCTTTTTGACAGATGTGAATAGAGTTGTAAGGGGATCACTTTGGGTGCAGGTGCTATCTGTTGTGATGAGATTTATATCACTATGTTTTATAAGTTTCTTATGAAATCTCAAAGTGGTTGCAGAATACGAGAAGTCTTCACCGCTATTAGTGCTTGTAATCGGCCATATTTCCTTTAGATCAATGGTCATTCGCGTTTAGCCAAGTCACGCTTTAATTCACCACTTCCTTGTAAGTTGTACCGAATTTGTTCCAGCCAAGTCCTATAAGAAGATGCAGACTTGTATAGGAGACAGGATCACGTCCCTGACGAGTTTTAGTATCTTGTGAGCATAAATCGTTTGGCAGGCAACCTTTTTTTTGTGTCATATTCTTCTTATGAATTGGGTGCAGCTAATTCGTTGAAAGCATAAACTGGAGGAATCTGGTACATTCGAGGCCTTTGAAGATCACCAATCATGATCCTCGTCCAATGTTTTGTTTCCTTTCGGGAATGCGCTTGACTGTGCGCAGCACTCATTTCGAATAGAAAATTCAGTTCCAAGTTTGACTTAGTGTAGCCAACCTGTAGCTATCATGGCAGAAACTACTTTCAAACTGCATTCTCTCTCTCCCTTGATTGTACCATTCAGTCAATTCTGCGTTAGAAATGAAAGAGTAGAAGGTGCTCCGAGGGTGCGCGACTCAATTATTAACCCTCAATCATTACTCAGAAAAGTCAATAACTGTGACTTCTAACTACAGTAGGAGTTTAATTTGCATTGAAGACTCCAGGATTGGAAGTGCAAACTTCGTGCATAATGAAACCCGGCGTCACTTCGCTTGTAATCTCCATCCGCTTCACAAGTGAAACTCCAGTCACCATTCAAAATTAGCCATGGAAACATGCCAATCTTACAAAGCTGCAAATGGCAAGTCATTCAAATTGCTTACAGCAACATGGTACAATGATTTAATTATGTGCACAGGTACAATGAAATTCATGGACTAAATACTCTAACGTTTCAATTGGCAACCCTAATTTTCCTGACTTCAATTACCACAGACGAGAATCCATCTTCTTTCGTTGACTCGCACTCAATTCTCGTGAGTTGTTTTGCTTGTTGATCGTTTGTTGTTTGGAACTGCTCTTGTTTCTAGCTCCCATTGTTTGCTGTGAGTGATGCTATATAGCCTGCGCAAAATTCCAGAGTTGGGGGAATGCCTACTCTAGGAATTTCTACATTCTGGGGTTTTGCCTAAAACCTCAATATCTTTATTATTCCTAACCCCTCCATTGGCCTTCAAATAGTGAGCTTGGAGCAATTCTGGGTTTAGCCAACCATTTGCTAGGAGGGTCAATCTCTTAAAAGGGTTAATGAACTAATTTGGTCTCAGGTTACCCCCAAATCCTCCCAAATCGTCAATCCTGATGTATGACTTATAGTCCCACCGCCAGTGGATCAAGTAGCTTCAATTTGAAAGCTCATTAGGCTCTGTTCTTCAAGGCGAACCAAAGCTGGCTTTGAAATTGGCTGGGCTTGAACTACTTTCCATGTGCCCCTGTGAGATTTTAAATGATTGAATTGTGATCCATTGATGGTTGTTGTGGAGCAAGATACTTAACCGAAGGCAACATTTTTGTGCTGATCTGTTCCACAAAGATGAAGGAAAATCAGCGAGAACCCATCTTCAGAGACTGAATGAATTAACATTTGCATAGCTGAAAGAGCAAATATGGATGGATAGAAGGGCATGGAATGGAAAGAGGACTTGCCACAGCATGTTGGACATGAGTTTTAGGTCAAATTCGAGCTTCCTTGCACGGCTTTCGTTCGCATCAATGGCAAGCTCCACGTTTTGCAACTTATGGTGAGCATCTTGTACCTGAAACGAAAGTTGCATTTGCACATTAGGAGGGGGAGTCACTGAAGAGTAGATTTCAGTGAACCTGTTCGAATTTTAAATTTCATCCTTATTTCCTTGCATTTTCATTACTACTCTCGTAGCAAAAAAAATGGAGGGTCAAGTGACAAGCTAATGCTCAATGAACGGGAATATTAGCCAGTCATTGGAAGCATTAACTGGAAGTCTCTGGAGGAAACCACTTCTCCTTCATAGATGGAGAATGCGCACAACTGGGACTCCCTGTATTGAATTTTTCGTCCAGAAATGTCTTGATTTTCTCACTCTCTAGTCTCTACTCTTATTTTTCCGTGTGACAGTAATTAACCAAATTCACACTCTCGTCAAGTAATGCTGGTTGAAATATTACTGTATTGTACTAATTTACTCGCAAACAATATTTAATAGTGACTAATTTTGCTCCCTCACAAATAGGATAAATCCATGGAGTACTTTGTCCAGACAGAAAAATGGGGCTCAGAAATGGAGTGGGCACCTCTCTTTCCTTGGCATGGAGCATTTTCTCCAGCTCTCGGATGCGCGCATCCCGAGATCCCACAGTGATGTTCAAGGTGTTGTTAGTGGCTTCCAGCTTCCGCTGCGCCTCCGCCAATTCCATCTCTCGGCTCTGTGTTACATTAAATGTTGAGTGCAAGCCAAGGTAGCCTACATCATAACCTTAATGCCTTCTTCTAGAAATAAAGTCTCTCACCAATGTTGTGGTGGCTAGGTATGTAACTTCGTTTATATTATCCTCTCGATGTTGTCATTAAACTCAGGATGAACACTCTCTTAATGTAGCATGTCAACCTCCAAAGAGTTTGGAAGAATTTTCTCTTTGTATTCTCACATCAAGCCTGTGGTTCACGAAAATCGATATTTTTCAGCGCTACTCAGCAGCTGTCAATCTTTGGTTTGGGCTTACAGACCCATACATTCAGAGCTTGCTTGGGGTCTTGCAAATCGTACCTGGCATGTGTTTTCAAGGCTAGCAAATTGTCTGTCACGCTCTTGCAGCAGTTTGCGCAGTGATCCCGCAATTTCGAATGCATTAGTAAGTTTCTCACTGGACTCATCAGACACGGATCCCTCAAGCTTCTCTGCTGTACTTCTCAGCACCTGAATTATTTGCAGCGTAATTGGGTTTCAGGAAGAATTAAGGTAGTGGATTCTAATTTGCATCACTACTTTAAGAATTTTCACATAAATAGGAGTGTGAGTTTGGGAAATCTATCTATTCTATAAGAGAGAGATTGGGGTACAAGAGCTGAATCTGGAGAGATCAAATTTTCTATCTTCATGCTTGAAATACTTGTGCAATTTTAAAGTGGAAGGTTGTAACCACTTAAACCACAGCTATAGATTTTTTTCCTACTCAGTGGAGTGGTTTGGGTTACAATAGGCAAGAAGATCAATAATTCGAAGATCAATAATCTTAAATGTTTAAACAAATCATGCATCGGACTGATTTCTCCACTGTTTTGTTAAAGAGAAAACCAAGTTTGTGATTAGAGAAGCTGAAATTGGTAACAGGGGAATATATTATACAACAACACCAATAGGTCTATAGTTTTCAGTGCTTTCTGCCTTTGGTTATTATGAACTAACTCCAGGTACTCACCCACCTGCTTGTAGGAGTCGATTTGGTTGGTTTTCTCCGCCAGTTGGGCGCGGTGGTCGTGGAGAGCTTGCCTCAAGTTTTGCATTTCCACAGTGCTGCTCACATCTCCTGCATAATCTTCAGCATTTTTCGTCTGAAGTATTTTCTGCACAAAGTTATTGCGTTCTTCTATTTGACTTCCAGCCAACCTCTCATACAATGATGAGGTTTCAAATTGCTTACTTGCCGTGCCCAGCTAGAGCTCTACAGATTTCATAACAATTTTTTCTGATGAATATGCACTCAGACCTCTTTAATATGGCTTTCTCGAAAACATTCTGGAACGTTATGCGCACTTGTCACAGTGACGATGACTCTAGCTCATTTATCACTACTTCAAAATTTGTTAATGTTTCAGGACTGCAATGAGAGGACCAGAGGTCAGGATATGCCAACTATATTGTCTGCAAATTTTATGTCACGTAGATGAAGTTTCATTGTGCAATGAATCCGCTTGCAGCAAAGAATGATTCTCTAATGTAGCTTAAGTCTGAAATATTTCAACAAAAAATTTGATCCAGCTACAAGACTCATGGAGGGAAATGCGATTATGCAGCTAGATTTCGTAGGAAATTCGTTGAATAGTTGTTGTAAATCATCAGAAAGTGAATTGTAGGTTCGAAAATAACAGAAAAATGTGGAAAATTTGCAGAAATTGGTAGTCCCTACCAAATTTCTTGGAGTCAACACAGCAAGAAACAAACAAAAAATTAATTGAAAACAAAATGAAAACAAAATCCTGACCTGCAGTCTTTCCACTTCGGCTTCAAGCTCTTCAGCCCGGTGATGCTGGTGCTCCAGTTCGTCATGCATGGACTTCTCCAGAACAGCCCCGTCTTCAAGCGCTCTCTGCAGATTCTCCTTCTGCTTGTCCTTGCAGACGATGGTGTTCCGCAGGTTTGTAATTTCTGACGACATTTTGTCTAAGCACTCACTCAACTGCAGCTTCTGCACTCCCAATGTGGCCATTTCATCGTCATCTCCCTGGTGAAGTACCTGCCAAAATGCCGTCCAATTTCACAAAATCAAAACGTAATAAACTCACAGAAACAAAACAAAAACAAAAAATCCACCACCACCAAAGCTCCAATCAGTCTACAAAACTCCACATCAGTAGACAATACTCTACAATCCTTTTCCTTTTTTGCCAGTCTTACCCGAATCTTCCCCGGATGCTCGGTGGATTTCCTCATATTTTTTTCCTTCCGAAATTTTACTCCCAGAAATAAACTGAGTGCAAAGAGGTCATTCAAGGTTTTGGGGTGCTTAATTTTCTGATCGTGAGTGTGTACGTGTGCTTGCAAGAGACGCAGTTCGAGTATGAATTGTAAGTAATAAATCAAAGTGTTTCGCAGAACAATTGAGTGATCTCAACTGATTCCCACGTACTGATTAGTCTTCTCCGATCCCTGTCATGGATGAGATTGGCATGGATTGAGGCAAGCTGGGTGTCCCAAGACATCATGGCAGTTATAACCGACTCGGATGTTGGCCTTTGGAGGCTTCAGAAATTGCTTCACACGATTCCTTGGAATTTTACTTAAGTTACTCTTGGCCTTCGAAGAGGTGCACTGCCTGGGTTTCCTCATCAACACATGCATTAAGTAATTGCGGCAGCAGAACAATAAAATATTGATATTTTTTAGTCTGCTTTGAGAGAGTGCTATCAAATTAAGCAAGTGAAAGCCTATGCACTTGTTGTTATCAACTATGGCAATTTATTAAATTGGCGGACTTTTGTAACTTTGGCACTTTAATTTCAAGACGTGTGAGTACTTGAGACATAAATAAAAGCTGGGTGGGTACACCTCCCAAACGCCACAATTTGCTACTTTGCCTAGTTACTAGAATGGTCAAGTTTTCATATTTTCTTGTTGGCAAGTGAGAGGAGTTTCCAATGCACTTACACACCAAAAAAACATGATATTTGGATGTTGTATGCAAAAGTTATGAAGGGTCACAAAATTTGGGGTAAGTTAGATGTTATGAAATCATTTCTTCAACACACGGAAATATGGATTTTGGAGATGTACGTATAAGGTAAACCTACTTATGACATGCAAACCACCCATGACAGGCACCTAGGAAATGACCCATTAGAGTCTTACAACAATCCATGATAGACTTTCTCTAATAAATAAGTTTAAGACTACATTAGATTGGTTATTGACCAAAATCAATGGCTTGGGTGATGGTAATGGAGTTATTAGTGCCTATTTTAGGAACTTCTAGTTTTTCAGTGCAAATTCATCAAAGCAAGTGATTTTTTAATTCTTCATGTTTTGGCCATGTTAGGAAATATTCTGACTGCTTTAGGTGGTAGGATGGCCATCATGCATACACTTTTTGTTGGTTTTGAGATAGTCTACAAATTCTTTGGGGCGAATTGGTAATCACACTTCAAAAATTCATAAGAAATTCATACTTTGTTAGAAAAATAAAATTTCAATTGCTCTCTTCTTTTCTCACACACATCTTTGTCTAAAAAAAATTCTGAGTTTTTTTGCTAATCGTAACAGGGAAAAACACTCATTCTACCTATCATAGGCAAGTTTACCTTAGTGACGATGGTAGGGTACCTATGGCAATTTTGGATTTACCCACCTTATACTATCCCTAGTTTTTGTGCAAATGAATTGAGAATGTCATGAGTATTTGGCACCTAATATCCCAACAATTTCATGAAATTGACAAAAATGAGTCTTCTTTGTAAATGAACCAGATAGCCATCACCGAAACAAATGACAACAATTTACACACTCTAGTGTTGGATAATCCCAAAACAATCACTACCACAATATGGGGGGTCCTTAAACCTAGTCTAAGTACTAGGAAGATTTATAGCAATGATATTTTAGGAAGATTTGTATTGAAATAAATCATTACATAAACATGTATTTGTAGTGAATTTTAATGAAAATTTTAAGAAACAAGAGAAGTCATTAATAATCTTCCTACTTGAACTATGCATAAAATACCCCTATGTTGTGATAGTGGAATGCTATGAGCTATACATTAGGAACTTCAAGGCAAGTGAACAATGTGCTACAATGGTGCATTGAATGCAATTAAGTTAATTTGGTGCCAACCCCCAATACCAACCTAGTATGGATAAAATGACACTAAAATGACTTGTATGCAGCTTTTGGTGTCAAAATAGCACCAAAACAATCTGGCCCAACTTTTTTGATGTATAGTAGAACCACCCATTACCAGCCACTTAAGCATTTTGTGCATGATCTGGAGTAGTAGAAGGCATTGTTAAGTTTTTGCAGTGTAGAGAAATAGAAATGATGGACATTGTCAAATTTTCATAATTTTTTTCCTTAAACTCAAATTGTTATGAATCTCAAAAGCCAAAAGTTGGCCTGCTCCCATCTCCAATATATAGATTCTTCCATCACTGCTCATCTAAAGACTAATTTGGCTCTGAAAACGAAGCACAAGTGTCATAACCGTTATGGCTGGATGATAGTTGGAAACTAGAAAACTAATGGTTAATATCTGTCATTTCTTTGTTGAATTTCTCATTACCTACATATTGACCATGGGTCTTGGCTGGTAATGGGCGGTTCTACCATAAGAGAATTCTACTTGGATTCTTCTTCTTTTTCTCAATATGAATTTTAATTTTAAAAATAAAAATAAAATGAACCGTACTCTTTGAAATGACATAATAATAAGGGCAAATAGGTTTCAAATTTCGCATCAATTGGAACAACCTCTTTGAAAATTATTAGCAAATGAAGACGTGTCACACATGGAACAAAAGTAGACAGGAATTTATTGAATTGCACCCGTCAGTTGGTCAAGTGAACCATTAACTTTAAGTTCAAGTACTTCTGCCAAATCACACGAAACAGTTGCTTTGTGGAAGATAATTAAAGAGGCTGAGCTCAAGGGAAACGGAGTTTGGAGGATGTTCCGAGTTGCATTAACTTAAGGGAGTCGGCTCTAAAAGCTACCGTGTTCTAAAAGTGACCCCAATTTAGGAATGAATGACATGTTGCTTGAAATATCTATTACTGTCAGCAATGAATTGGGTGGGCTTAAATGGTTGTTGTAAGAGCAGACTAAGTTACCTTAGAAAATCACTAAGGTAGAAACACCCATTAGCTTCCTTGATCCCATCCTTGTACCCTAGATATCACTAAATGTGTCCCTAGACTTTAGTGAAGGTGTCCTCCATATGTTTAATTCTGATTGGCTGACACATGTGAAGGACATATAAATAACTGTGATTCGCTGACAGCTGATTTTCACAGTGACCAGATTTGGGTCCACCTACATGACACATTTAGTGGTCTAGGGAGCCAACATTTTGAAAAATCATAGAAATTGCATGGGACATCCGAAAAATCTTTTTTTTTTTTTGATATACATGATTTTCACTAGCTAATACTAAAAAAATATAATTTTAAAGAAAAGATATCTCCAACTATGCTGAATTGCTTATATTGAGGCTTTTGGATGCTCCCACCTTAAGCTTACAAGGACTTGCAAGATCATGTCAATTACGGTATACACTTAACTAAATATTAAACCATACAATAGTAAGGAGTGTACCCCCCAAACCACCACTTTGGGGCATTATACCTAGTTGTTATTATAAGATTGGTCAAATTTTCGTACTTTCTTATTGGCAAGTTGAAAGATGTTGTAATGCACCAAAGAATGCAACGTTTGGATACTATAGGCAAAAGTTATGAAGGATCAAAGTTTTTTTGGTATTGTAGTTGCAAGGTAGTGTTGAAGAATAATTCTAAAAATAGATGCCAAAATTTTAGGGAAATCATTTTTTCAAGAAACAAGAACTTTCATTGGAAGAAAATTGTGTTGCTCTCAAAACAATTCACATGACGTTTTTGTTTTTTGTAACATAAATTTTGCATTGAAATTCATCTTTCTATGTTACTGAAAACAGAAATGTCATGTGAATTGTATTGAGAGCAACATGGTTTTCTTCTAGTATTTTGTATAGTGAAAAAAGAACATTGTCCCCAAATACTATTTCAAGCATGTTTTAAACCTTATTATTAATCAACAAAAAGGTGACAACACTACCATATATTTATAGTAGATGTTCTAAAATCATTTCTCCAACATACATACATATTGCTTTTAGAGATGCACACAAAGTGATGATGGCGGTTTTAGGCAAGGTACAATTTTCGATGTACTTGCCTTAGTAGGGCCATGAATTCATCACACCTAGATAATTTCATGGTAAAAATATAAGAAAGGCATCTTATAGTCTCTATGTATTCGTTAACCCCTAAGTGCTCAAGCAACCATTTTTTGATTGCTGCCCGACTTCAGTCTACATTTTCAAGCAGAAAAAAAAAAAATTTCGAAATTTTCTTTTCAATTTTTTTAAAGATTGGGTTGTCTTTCAATATTTATATTCAAAACTAAAATTGCTATAGTTAAACAAAAATTATAAGAGAAATAGTACAAAGTGTTTAGGATTTGCCTAGTGTTGAAAAACTTGTTATTTGGGGAAAGTGTTGGTGTTCTCATTACTAGATCTTGTGCATTTTTTCACAAATCGATAGAAACCACAATTTTGACCAATAAAAAAAATTCAAATGCTAAAGAGATAAATTGTATTTTTGGTGAATTTTTGAAGTTATATCTTCAAAATTCATTTGAAAAGAATCTCAAAATAATTTTATAATTATGACCATATGGATACTTTCTACTTTTTTCGCTTTACATAATCTTTGTTAATGCAAACTTTAAAAAAGTTATAGAACTTATATTTTATAATACATTTGTGTTTTGTCCAAACCCCTTGGGCTTTTAGGGATTACCCCCTAAAGGACTATTGTTCCTTTTGGGAACAAATGGGATTTTAGGCAAGTACCTGTGGTCTCAATTTTTGTCCTAATTTTTTGAATATTTTTAGGAGGATAGAAAAATTGATTCGCTTTGTGGGAATATCATTTTTCTTCATTCATTGCCTAGAAATAAAAGCTATGTCCAAATAAACTCAAAATTGGGAAGAGGGGGAAGCAAAAATAAATTCAAAAATTGGAATTTAAGAAAAATTAATTCCTCATATATTATATTTTTGTCTACGTAGAAAGCTTTGATTCATTCCATTTGGATTTTTTATTAGAAAGTTATGGACAATCTTGTTTTTCAGGCAATTAGAACATCTTCTTGAAAAAATAGCTTGTAGGATTCATTTCTAAATGCAATTTTTACAATTTTTCATAAAAAAAGAGGGTCCAAATGGTTTAATTTTCTTTCTAGAACAATCTCACTATTGGTATTAGTAAATTTTAATTCCATGTTAGAGATATTAATAATTCAAATTTTCCTTCTATCTTGTACCTACTTCTACTTAACAATTTTCTTAAGGAATAAAGATTCAATTTTTTTGTATTTTTTTCCCCTAGACTCTCAACTCAATTCTCCACCATAAATATTGAAAGCTCAATAATCTATAGTGCAAAAAATTAAAGTTAAGTGAAGGTTCAAAGTCAAATAACCTAGTCCCACAATGTGTTGAAAAACCTATTTTCTTTACTTTAAACGTTGATATCTTGCAATCTATGCTACTAGAATTTCTGAATTTTTTTTCCACATTCTCATACTAGTTAGATGTAAGATTCTACATGTAGATGTGAAAAAAATAAAATTTTCAAAGTTTTTTACTCTTTGCTATAGAAATGGAAGTTTTGGAGTAATTTCTCCCTCCCAAAAAAACCTTGGCCTTTAGGGGTTAAAATCAAATTTTCTATAGAACTCACAAGAAAATCATGGCATGATCCTTCATCCTAAAAATATGATAAATATTTCATTCATTACTTATATAGGAGTGATGAAGTTCCATATATACAACACCTATTTCTAAAGTATTCATTCTATTTACTATCACATTTGAAATATCGTTACATAACTACAACTACATTTGAAGTCAAAAGCTATATACAAAATTGAGAGGGTAAACATTTTTTGGATTGGTGCAAATGGGTTGATGCGTATATGTTATATTAATTAGGTTTTCATTTGCCACATTTATTCAGATTAATTTAATAGTTTCTTGTAGATAATTTTCCTTAATCCATTAGAAGACCACTAAAAGAATTCTTTGTTTTGACCATTATTTATGCCCATGAAGTAGAATTGGTAGAAACACCCTTGGCAAATAGACTCTTCAGTCATTGGGATAAAATACCTATGTTCTTCTTTTGATAACTTTGGAAAAAAATCTATAAAAGACTTCCATGGAACTATCAAAAAATGATGAGGAAAATGGTAGAAGAATCAAACGGCTATGTAAACACTACAAGAGAAAGGGATGTTTTAAGTATAGTCCTTGTTCTATAATCCTATAAATGTTGACCTTTTACAAGATCTTTACTAAAATTTTACTAAAGATCTCCTAAAAGGTCGACACTTATAGGATTGCAGTACAAGACTATACTTTAAACACCCCTTTTTTGTAGTAAAAAATTGAAGAAAAGTTTGAAAAGACCCCAAAGTAGCTTCATAGATGAAGTAATACACCTTCATGTGCAATGAAGATTCTTCTAGAAGGTAAACAATGGTCCAAGTTCCTAAATAACATTATTTGTTGCAATTCAACAATCCAATAAAATTGAAGCTAGTGAGGATGAAATAAATCCCTCATTTCCTCATGGTTCACCCTTGAGGAAAACATGGGAATTTTTTATTTTCCACCCATAATTAAATTTGGAAATTTTGAATTCATATTTGCAATCAAAGGCCCTAAATTAGATTGGAGAGGTGAAGAAATACAAAAAGACAAGGCACAAAATAAGGGGGCAATTTTTTTCCATTTGCCCTTAGCTAGGGTAACGAGGACTCGGGTGAACTAACCCCCCTTGCTTGTCCCCAAGGGAAAACCCTGAAATTTTTTATTTGCCACCCATGATAAAATTTGGAAATTTTGAATTCATATTTGCAATTGAAGGTCCCATAATAGGAAGGACAAATGCAGAAGATAAATTAATGAAGCACAAAATAGGGGGTCTTTGTCTTTACATGCACCCCTGGATTGACTTAGGGAGACGAGTGAGGACTGGGGTGAATTGATCCCCTCGATGATCCCCCTCAAGTCAATCCCAAGGGTGCATGTACGAAAAAAGACCCCCTATATTATGCTTCATTAATTTATCTTCTGCATTTGTCCTTCCTACTATTGGACCTTTGATTGCAAATATGAATTCAAAATTTCCAAATTTTATCATGGGTGGCAAATAAAAAATTTCAGGGTTTTCCCTTGGGGACGAGCGGGCCGGGTCGGTTCACCCAACCCGGCAACGAGGGGGTCCTCCCTGGCCGTACGGGTAAATTGATAACATGGAAATGCTGAATCTGGAATACCCGCCTTATGGGAAACATCAACCGGTTCTCAACCTGTCCACTCGTTGGGTTACTCTGTTCAACTATGTTCTGGTCATTCTCTGCTTTGAATTGGGAGCTTCGAGCTTGCAAGGATCTCTGAACTGGATAGAACCACATTTTGATCGATCTTTCGAAAGATTTTCAAAGTTTGTTTTGAGATTGTCAATTTTGGGTGAGAGGTTCCGTTGCAAGGGTCTTTGATTTGGGATTTTGTATTGAGAATCATGGCTACCAGGGCTCTGCGCTTGTTGCGTCGGCCTTTGTATTCCTCACTCTGCCGATCCCGGCCAATTGCGTCGTCGTCATCGACATTTTTGAGCTCACGAGTTTGCTCGCCTTCTTGGGTGGAGACCCAGAGGGATACGTCTCATCCGTTGAAGGCGTATTCTGCTGCCTCTTCTTCTTTCCGACATTTTGCTTCTAGTCCAGGTCTGATTTCTTTTGTAATCTGAACGTTGAACACATTCTTTTAGGTTTCAACCTTGTTCCAAATCATTCTGTATGGAAATTATGTTAATT
This sequence comes from Straminergon stramineum, assembly GCA_963920665.1. Taxonomy (NCBI): domain Eukaryota; kingdom Viridiplantae; phylum Streptophyta; class Bryopsida; order Hypnales; family Calliergonaceae; genus Straminergon; species Straminergon stramineum. The sequence continues at coordinate 40,203,224 of OY987264.1, forward strand.
CTGAGAGCAGCTGAATGCCACTTTTTTAATCCACGAGAGCAGCTGAATGTCCACCTAATCTTTGGAACTTGCAGAACACTAAACCCTAAACCCTAAACCCTGAATTATAGTCAAATTGCTCAATGCTTTTGAGATCCTGAATAATGTTTACCATTTAGCTTAGGTTTGATTCTTGTTTCCTATTAATTTTGCAAGAAAATTATGTTAATTTGAGAGTAGCTGAATACCACTTTTTGAATTAACGACTATGAGACAATATGTCCACCTATTGGAACTTCTACAACCCTAAATCCTGAACTCTGAATTAAATTCAATGTGCTCGATGCTTTTGAGATCCTGAATTGATGTTTATGATTTTGTTTTGTTTTGATTCTCGTGTCCAAATCATTCTGCAAGGAAATTATGATAATTCTGAGAGTAGCTGAATTCCGCGTTTGAATTAACATCTATGAGACAATATGTCCACCTAATCTTTGGAACTAGCATTACCCTAACCCGTAAACCAAATTCAAAGGTTTTGAGACCCTATACTAGATGTTCTCAATGTTGTGTGGCTGAATTGAGGGCTATTTAAGATGCTATATCAGAATTAAGTTCTAGTGATCTGATTTCGTTTAGACGAATTTTCTTACTCGTTGCATTATTAATGGCTATTCTTGTATTAGCATTTATCCCTAAGGAGAGACGTGACTTTCAGCTGTTTTGTGTGGTTTCCATTGCTAGAATGGAATGTTTTTTGGCGGGTCTTGGCCCATTTTTGTTAGGACTGCAACGCACTAAAATAGGTATTATTCGGATCCCATCTGAAAAAGTTATGAGTTGTTGAAGGTTGAAGCACTAAGATCCCAATCCCAATCCTAGACTTCTCTTGAACCATGACTATTGCATCTATACGCTGCATCTCATGGAAGCATCTTTGACTGTGATAGACCGTAGAAGTATCTCATTTCCAACAAAGTTAGGTGTTTGAATGACACTTACAATTCAACCGACGCATGTCTCCCTACCTCAATTCATACAGTCCTTGCATGTTTAGTAACCTCTTCTGTGTTTTGGGCCAATACTTAGAATCTTGGCTAGGCACTCACAGTGGTGCGGTGTTGGCATTTTGGTGACATGATCAGGCGAAGCATCTGCAGTTCTCGAAGTATTACATCCTGATCAGTACAAGAGCTTACTGAATGAAGCGAAAGGTACAGTAATCCAAAGCAGCAGTCAAAATTAGTAAAAAATTCTTTAATGTTACAAGCTTAGACCATTCATACCTGGTGGTAAATGTTCGAAGCTGCTGATCTATCCATGGACACGTGGTCTCACGGTTATTTAAATAAATTAGTCATGTCTTTTGGTATGGTTCTTTCACGCTGTGGTTGTTGCGGCTTAAAAAATTTCTTAAGAGGAATTTTTTTGGTGGTATTAGGTGCAGATTATGAGAGAGTACAGGATTTGAGAAGCTATGGCAATCGATGGTTTATGTTTTGTCTCAATTAGGTTATCATGGATTGTCCCATCTATCTGACCATCTACATGCAGTACCTGCCAATGGTTTCTCGTTTAAGCTAAATGATATTCTACACAATGTTTTTGCAGAAGACAAAAAGTTAGCAGTGGTCTACTTTACGGCGAAGTGGTGTGGCCCTTGTGAGTGATGAAAATGTTTCTTTATCCCTGAATACTTGAATTTTAGGCAAGTTTTAACGATGTAGATGCTGTCAAATTAGCCATGAATATCACATAGTAACCCTAACGTTTGCTTTGAGGCTGGAGGGTTACGTAGTTTACTGGCTTGAAGGTATTTATTTTAAGTGGGAAACAGAGACAAGACTTGATGTGACTTGTGACAGGTCGGCACATATCGCCAGTGGTGAATGCCTTGAGTAAGGAGTTCGGGGATGTCAAGTTTCTGAAAGTTGATCTGGATGAGGTACATCTATACGCTCGCATACATGTACTTTTCTTGCTTCCTAATAGTGTCAAGATGTCATTGCACTACACCATAGAGCTATAAGGAGTTGGACTGACGCAAACTTATCTGGTTTTGCAGCCAGAGTTACAGAAGACGATTGAAATGGCAGGCATTGCTGCGGTGGTATGTAATATGTTGTGATCCTGATTCCGTAGATTTGAACCAATTATAAAATTTATCTGTTTATGATATTTATTTGTTAGAACACCGCAAACTGTTTAAGGATAGCTTCGATCGTTTTTCAGTCTGGTAACTAATTCTGAGCCTCTGCTTTGGAATTGGCAGCCCACTTTTCAATTCCACCTGGGAGGCAAGATGGTCTCAGGATTCAGTGGAGCAGACTCGAAGAAATTGAGAGACACAATTCAGGAACTTTTGTAAGTTAATGATATGTTTGCAGTACGAGGATCTTGTCAATGCAGTCTAGTTGTGTCTTGGAATGCTGATGTAGTTTCCGGAAACCGATGCCCTTAAAATTCACTTGGATAACTTGGCATGTGAACCCTCAATGAAACGACCAAATAGAAAGTGGAAATGGAATTACTTCTTGGCTAGTTGAGGTCTGGTCAATCCAATTCAATATGATCTCACCTCAGAAATTGCTCTTGGATGCGAAATCTCGTGTTAAGTATTGTAGAAGTGATTGCATTTTTAACGATGTTTGTTTTGTGGATTTTTTCAGGGAGGAAGCCAAAGCTTGAACAAATTCAATTCCTGGTGTATTGAACATGCGTTCAATATTTGCCCATTCAGTAGGAACTGGTGTTTTTGGTAGGTCTACACCCGACCATGTTTTAGATTCGTCTCCATGGCTATTTTTGGGCGCAGGAGACGTGGATAAATACCGGGTCTGGGAGATGTATGAAGCCCAGAAATAACCGTCCAGTCCGCTGAAGTCTGAGCAAGCCTGAAGAGCACCTGTACTTTCATTTTGACAGCATCATCTCTTCAGGGTTGCATTTGTTTGTACTCCCAATTCCGTCAGAGTGAGGTTTAGACTTCATTGAATGCAATGCATTCCCACGGTGAATGCTTTCAACAGTGAATGCGAATGTCCAATTGGCAATTTTGGTTGTGGACTCTGTAATCCTCAATGTGGACAAACTTGAACAAACTTGTTTTGCAACTCCTTTAAATTGAGTAGTGAATTGATCATTTGGTGCATGATCTCTCTATTTTTTCATTAGTTCTCAAGTTGCTAAGGTTACTATTTCTCTTGTTGACCATTACTCAACATGATAAGTGCCATTTTGGGACCTCAAAGTTTCTATGTCGTTGAATGTTGGGAATTGTCAGTAGAAAGTTCAATCAGACCTCTCAGCATCCATTTCTCGAGGTAAAACTCCCTCTTGTTAAAGGACACAAGTTAATTTTGCTGGGATTCTACACTTGAGTTGAGTCTACGTGGTGTGAGAATTTGAACTTCTAGTTTTGGCTTTCGCAGGCTCTACCAGGATTTAAGATGTATTGCAGCAGATCACCGCGGCATGGCAAGCCTCGGACAAGATTGACACTGCATTCCATGAGTTAGGATATGAGTATGGTGTCAGTTTCTATAAATGGTTGACACAACAAATAATTATTGTACCTTTTCGTGCATTAGCGATCAATGGAACTAAGTCGACAAGAATAGGAATCGACATCCTTTTTGAAAATCTGCTTTATCAATAGCCTTTGCTGTAAATGAATTACTACAAAATGGTTGTAAACAAAACTGTTGCTTCCTAATCACTTTCTCCTTATTTGAGTTGGTTCGACACCCAAGTTTCTGTTCGAAATCTGAAGCATAATTATGAGGTAGGGAACCTATATCAATGGACTGCCATATGTGCAGTTCAAGACCATCAGTGTTGGATAGATGTAAATTGAATGATGGGATTCTTAAGTTACCAAATGGTCACCTCTTAACGCCTGCAGCATTGGGACAGAGACTTCCAAACCTTTTAGAAATTGCGCACTTTAGGTAGGCCACTATTGTGATCTCGATTTCTTTTTGGTTGCTTGGGTGGTTGAACATGGGAGCTTTACTATAGATAGCTTTTGCTAGCTTTATGGAATCACAAGATATTTTCACAACAAAAGGTTCTTGTTCATTGTTTTCAAAATATTTTCGATACAAATGTGAAGGCAGGGATTGGTGGATTAATTGTTGATTGTAGTGCCCTTTATCTGGATGCTTCACAAATTCTTCTGTCAATGTAACATGGCCACTATGTAGGACTAACGATCCTAATCACAATGTAGTAGGGATTCATTTGTAAGAGCAGCCGCTGGATACGTTTGGTGAGAGAACAGAGGATGATTGTGATAATAAAGAGTGTGATATTGAAGAGAGCTGTGTGAATTTAAAGAATCTGTATACAGAAAAACTGATTTGTAACTCTGGTTAGAGATTATTAATTTTCGTGGCACGTATTGAAAGATAACATGAAACGGGACCCCTCTTTACGTTTTACAAGTCAGCTTATCTTCCAAATCGTCTGATTACGAGCTCAATTATCGTGATGTCCTGCACTTACAGTTAGAACAGTTGGAACAGTTGGAAGTTGCCTTCTTCGTATGATTGTACCACAATTGGAGAATCAAATACCTGCAAATTATAACTCTGGGGGGCCGGGTTTCAGCTTCTTCAGGGCCGACTTCCCGCAGGGAAAACATTTCGGAGCAATTAATTGAAATATCCAAGTGCACTCAAGTTCACTTATAATAAATTCAACTGAAAATTAAAGTAATGAATGAATACGTAAAATCATGAAAATTTGATCACCTGCAGATAGAACTGCATTCTCGATTAGGAATAATGGTGCACCACACCTTGATGCTCTCAGCCGTAATTATTTCTTGTTAGGAAGAGAACTGAAAGCTGAGATGTGAACAATGGCTTTTAGTTGCAAGCAAGGAACCTCGTAACTATTCGTTCAATGGCACACTTTAGTGAAATTAGCGCAATCCCAAGGGCCCTACTAAAATCTAAAATTTAAACCGAACTCTAGTTTTAGAGCTTTGCATGGGCTTTTGAACGTCTCAATTCTGGAATTCGGAAACACGACGTTTCAACAAACATGAACATAAATAGATAATTATTCTTGCATTCCTGCCCGTAAGCTATTCTAATTCTTTGTGATATTCTCTTTAATTTATCACACTTGTACATTACCGCATAATCAAAGATCATTGAATCCCCCAGTGGGTACATGAGAGCATTAACCCACTTGGTAGTACATCTTAATTTCACAAAGTCATTCAGTTCAACAAAACTGACTAGCTGGCTGGCTGGCTGGCTGTAAAAATCACATTAAACATTGCTGTCTTCTGTAGTTGTTGAAAATGTAAAATAAAAACTGATCATATTGGAGGGCGGTTAATGAAATCAAGCAGTTCCGGAGCAATCGATTGCATGGGGACATGTGAATTTGGAGAGTTATGATGAACCACACCAATGGTGAAGCTTGTGAAGGAGGGATGATAAATCTACTCCCCACTACTTCACATGCCAGGCAGCGCTCATCCTTCATGAGTACTACAGTAGTACCACTTCACATGATCCTCCCCGCCATTCATCACTGCTGTTGAATCTTCATCCAACTCATTCATCTGGAACGCAACTCCTCCACAAAGATACCATCCACATCTCATCCAAATTTCTCAAATCAACCAGACGTTCATCCACCGTGCTCTCCCTCCATATATATACCTCCGGCCTGCCCCAGTGGCTTCAGTGTGCACTGTCTCCCGGGCTTCTCGGTTTGGGTCCCAATTGAACTGTTCCAATTCTTCCGAATCCTGATCTTTCATTGTAAGGATTTCCCTGCAGTCTCAGTTGCAATGATTTTAAAGCTACCTTCCATTGAAGTCTAATTCCTGAGATACAGATCAAATGGATCCTGTATCGATCCATTAATAAGTTGCCATGCATGTACGGTGAAATGAGAATTCATTGATTATTTCAAAGTTTCTGTGTAAGAATATCAGTATTAACTTGTGTCAGTTGCGGGTTTTTTTCTTATTGCAGTCTCTTGGAGTGCTCGATCCTCGGTCTCCGAAATGGCTTCCAGCTCCACCTTCGCAGTGATCCTCGTCTTCGTGGTAAAAATCAGATTTCTGGATCCTTCAGCTGAATGACAGTTTTTCACTGGCATGACTTTCTCTCTCTATGCAAGTCTCTCTCTACACATATGCGTTTGCTTGTTGCTACTTCTTCTCGTCCAAATGTTCAGATTTTTTGAAATTAGTATTATTGCAGTTGCCAACCTTTACTCTCTCTCTCTCTCTGGACTTATCTTTGTTGGCTTAGTTATTGTCGGTTTTTCTGTGCTAGATAATATATAAAACATCAATTTCATTTCAGTGGCCGTGCTCCATGCAACATTTTACATTTTCACATTTACATTAGCTTCTTGTACCGATCGATATGCAAATTAATTAGTATGCTAAATTTCTTTTTGTCCACAATATTGTGATCGGCAAAACAAAGATATATTTCCACCTCCATTCCCCTCTCAACTCCGTAGCCTAAATCGTTGCATTTAATTCAAATTAAATCCTTGCCTGAGAGTCCACAGCGCGCGTCATTTTCATTTAAATTGAACCCATTTCACGAAATTGACATTATCATTTCATTAGCTCTATGAAGTTAACATTGCAGGTCCAGAGCTACGTCAATGCAATTACGTCTTCATATTGTCGATCTCTAGGTGTACATGCATACTGATCTCACTGGACTTGTTGCTAAGATGTATCACTACTATTCAGTTTTATGAAATCAAATATTGCAATGCAAATCACGGGTGTTGCTCTGGCGGTGAGACGTTCCTTCGGTGTCGGTGTGCGTGCAGGCGTTGGGCGGAGTCCTGTCGGCCGAGGCAGCCGGTCGCCCCAGCGGCACCCTCCAGCGGGGCTGGAACGGCGACAGCATCCACGACACCGACACCGGCACCGGTACCGGCAGTCTCCAGCGCCTCAACATCCCCACCAATCAGGACTCGCTCCTCCGCGCCTCCCCACTGGACGCCGACCGCACCGCCAAGTACTTGACACAGATCAACGACAACACGCTGGGCTTCCACAGCGCGGAGTTTTGCCAGGAGGCTCAGCTGCAGTGCAGCGCCGACATGGCCATCGTGGACCCTACTCTCCGAATCTCCAAAAGTCGGTTGGTCGACCAGGAGCTGCTCCAGCGCACGAGGGACCTCGTGGACGCCACGCGCGCCATGCAGTTTGACAGGAAGGATATCGTCAAGGACCGAGAGATCGAGTTGCCATTGAGTCGTCTTCAGGATTCGTACCCGGCGGTGTCGTTCTTGCCGCAGGCGCTGGCGGAGAAGATGCCTTTCACCAGGTACGTACCACAGATTCATAATGTAATGTGATCCCTGAGGTACAGTAATTAATATATATCTTGCTATTGAATGAACGCACATCCCAAGTTTGAAATGGTTTAGCAAATTATTTATTCTAAATTGTGTTGGAACTTCTTGTAACTATTGATGATTGGTTCACTCTTAAACATTCTGACTCCAGGAAAAATGCATGGTTCCAGAATCATGTTACTTTATGAATCCTTTACTCCTACATTGATGTGCTTCAAACTTCCATTAATTAAGAACAGCTGCGCGCATGCTTCCGCTTAATCGCTAGTAGTTTTTTTCAGTGGCCTAAAGACTAAACAAAAATGGGTCAATCATACAAGAATCAAAGTTTTCTGGTTCTAGTATGACTAAATATATTATTGTACGTGGATAAAAGAAAGTGTAATGTTGAGAAGGATCGGAAACGGAATCAGCTTTAATTTCTTACAACATGAACAAGAATTGCTTACAATGTGATGCGCTGTGTTAGGTGATATTGGTGCATGGAAATGAACAGGGGAATTGTGTAGTGCATGGCCACTCTTCCCTATACTGGGATTCATGGGTGTCCAGAAAATTTTGAGATTTTCGCTGAGTGGATTGTTTGAGTGTTAAATTATCTATTCTGCAATTAACGATTATTTTGTTTGTGTGTCAGTGCCCAATTGCCGGAGCTTCTCGAGAAGCTGAGCATTCCCCAAGACTCCAACTTGGCGATCATGATGTCGCGCACCGTGGGTCAGTGCGAAGCGCAGGAGCAGGGCAAGGGGATCCGCAAGTGCGTGACCTCGTTGGAGGGCATGAAGACGTTCGTCAGCTCCAGCTTGCCGCAGGACAAGCGCATTGTCGCCCTCCAGCGCTCCAGCTCCATCCCCGGTAAACCCTAAATCCCCAAGCCGAATCTTCTCATTTTGCAATGCCAGAATTATGATAACCCATCTGCAAATCTCTCTCTAGACTTTATATCTTCAGTGTTCACTTGAATCGTTATTGCTCTCTCTTCCACATGCCGCAACTAACACTTGAGATACTTCTAAGTAATTCAACGCAAAGTCACGGAATTCCCAAAACCATGTCTATCTCATAGCAAATAATTCAACCCATAAGCACGTCTCTCTCTAGATTTAATATATCGTTTGTGTTCACCTAAACTGAGTTGTTACTGCTTTCGCTTCTAAATGTCTCAACCAATACTTCAGATTACTTGTAAGCAGTTCCCCAAACCATGTCTCATTGCAAAATAATTCAATCTATGTGCAAGTCTCTCTCTAGACATGTAAATCTTAGGAGGTCTCATCTTGCTGAATTGATAGCTTCTTATTTCTTTCATGAGCTTTTTGGAAGTTTTTTTCCTTTTGTAAAGCCATGGAATGATCTAGAGCGGGACAACTCATCGCATTCAGGCTACGTCTGCCCTCGCCCCTGTGCAGGTGCCGGCGAGTCCCGCGGCACCGACAAGGCCAAGGCCAGCAGCAGCTGGAAGGTTCTGGACACCAAGCAGTACGACCGCGCCGTGGTGTGCCGCAACAGCGTCTTCCCTTTCGCCGTCTTCGAGTGCCACGACACCAGCAACACCAGCGGCATGCGCATCTTCCAAGTGGAGATGCAGTCTCGCAGCGACGGATCCCGCATTAGCGAGGTTGCCGCATGCCATGAGAACGCCGTCCACGCCGCAGGCACCATGGCCACCGAAAACAGCAGCAACAACAACAGCAACAATCCCGAGCCAGCGCAAGCCTGCCACTGGATCACCGACAGTTTGATATGGGCCCCGGCCAATTAAACAACCTCTCTTTCGCACACCAAATTACACCAAAAAAATTCGGAACACAAAAACTTAAAACACAATAAAAGATTGAGATCAGAAATCGTTAAGCACGGGTCGAGATCGAAAAGTTGGATGCATATTGTACTGTGGGTGACAGGGGGACATGGTGTGCACGAGACCGTGCTTGGTCCGATTTTCTTAGACTCCAAATTCAAATTGGTGACCGTGGTTGCATTGTGATGATCGAGAGATAGATGTTTAGTTTTGTAAAGATGACATGGGTTGTCTTGTCCAGTTGGGAATCAATAAGACTGTTGCCGACGGCTGCAACAGCAAGATAGAGCTCTGTTGATTGAACGATTTGTATTTGCTGAAGAATCTCTACTTGATTAGCTAGCTAGTAGTCAGTCGATCGATCTCCTTCTGTGAATTTGAGTTGTCAATAAATCAATGTCGGTGGGGGCGTTGAACAGCAGGAGGATAATAAGGGTGGAGATTAGTGTCAGTAGTGCTTTGAGTTGTTGGTTAGGAAGCTCTAGCTGAGACATGATGTTTTGATAGTAGCCGTTCTTCAAGGGACTACGGGCACTTGTGTGTGCCGTATTCTGCAATAATAAAAACTCGATCTTGTTTACCTTTGTTAATTGTTGATTGTCTGAGTAGCGATACTTGTTGATTGAATTTCCTATGCAAGAATTGAACCCTAATTCTTCCTGGCAGCTTAGTGTTTGTGACACACACAGAGGGATTTTACACGGAGAAACTGAATTCATTACATAAGGCAAGTGCTTTTGATTTGTCAATGAAACAAGGTGATACGAGAAAAGTAAGGTTGGTTGGAACTTTGCTAATTACTTCAAAATCCCTCGCATTCACAATTTCACTATGGCCTGTGACAGTTTCTACCCCGAATTTCTGACTGCGTTACACACAGAGGTGAGCTTTGTGACTGCTAATACTGACGAAGATACTTTTTGCGCAATGGCAGCTCATTAGAAGACATTCCAGCATAGTTGAGCTATGTTACTGCCCAAAGTTGTCAAATGTCAGTTCGGTAATGGTTTTTTGAACTTAAACTTGATTTGACATTGAACAATATCCATCCTCTTAATCACTATTTCTTCAAAAATTCGTGGGGATTTCAAAATTTCTCGAAATTATCAAATTCCTATGATTGACTAAAAAGAACCCACTTGGTTTTATCTTTCATCAATGTAATTCTACATTTCATTCATATATTATGACAAAAAGGAGGATACAGAGAAGGAATTTGAAGTGTGACTGTAAAATTAAAGGTCGTACTTAGGTTCTATTCTTATAGAGTTAATTACAAGACTTTCAATGATTCAGTGTCAACTGTTTATGGAATGTCTTTCAATGTGATGCTCAAGACTGAGCTCACACGTACCAGAACAAATCTAGCTCTGAAAATGCTCACAAATCTAGCTACGAATATCTTTTCACATCGAAACATTGGCTACGATAACAAAGCTGCTGCAACAAACTTGTAGCTACTTTGCAAAGATCTCAACCTTTCAATGCAGAAGAAGGCTCACCACTTGAAACACCAGAAGTCAATGATCCTTGCCCATCGATCAACCACACCGACAATGTACGTAAACTCCGGCTGAAAAATTTCATGCGCACGTCGCACTTGTACTGTCTCGGGTTTTCCAAGATCATCAATCCAAATCTAAAAACATTCATCCAATTCTGTTGCAGTGGGTTACAATACCCTACCGTGTAGGTCAGTTTCGTCAATAATTAGGGAAAAATTGGAGCATGTCTAGAATATGAAATATTGTCCAACTATTTCTCCTGAAAATCTGAGAAAATTTCATTGTTGAAAATTTTGAATATTCAACAAAAGAATTCTTTTTTAGGAAAAAGGAACACATTTACGTTTGAAATTTAAAAAATCAAATTATTTCATCACAGTGACAAAAAATTAGAAATAGTAACATGGAGAAAGCCAAGAAAATTAGATGAAGTTGCCAAATTGTCCAAATGCCAACATTATATTATTTCAACACCAAGGTGTCGAATTTGACCTAAACATATAGTAGAGAACGCCTTAGTTAGAAGATACACTAGTGGAAAACTACATTGCAGTGAACATAGTTTTTAGAAAATTGTGTTGTAGTGAACAAAAATGTCACCTAGCTTTTGTTCACTGCGACACAATTTTTTACTAGTGATAGTTTTCTAAGGTAGGAGACCGTATTTGTGTTATTTGTCTATATGCCCCACTTCATGGCCACTATGTGTCAATAAAGTACATTTGAAAGTTTTGAATGTAAACTACTAATACATAGTGGCATAAATAAGGTACCAAAATGCTATGTTTGTCTAATCCCACTTGCATCAGTAAATTAAGGAGGTCCTCATTTACTTGTGAAAAAAATTCAAAATACCATACATGAGTCATAATTATATCCACTATCAACTATGCAATTTTCATACTAGATCTCAAATATTTTGATTTCTATCCATATTTCATCCAACTTCATCTAAATTTGATCCAAAAGTTTACAATAATTAGATCACATTCATCCCAAATTATTCAAATTAGTGTGAAGGAGCCATATATTAATTGAATTAGTTGTTTTAGTTCTAAAGATCTCCAAAATTTAAAGATTTGTTGCAATGTTTGAGTTAAATAGGAATTACAAATATGTTATTTAAGTGGGATGGAAATAACTATCTACAGAAAGAAATTTCATCAATAATAGTTTTAAATTCACTTTTAAAATCTTAAATATTTCAAATCTTGAGTATTTAATTGCCTTTGCTAGGGTCATAAGGGTGAAAGCAGAGCAAGGTCATCCTTTTTTGGTATCCCAAAGCACTAAAAGGATAATTTGGGGATTTTCAAAAAATTATGGAAAAATATTAAAAAATTAATCTTGTTTTCATATTAATTTTAGGTGGTTTTGTAATGTCAATGTTGTGGTATCATAACCTAAATTTCATTATTATTTGTTGATTTTGTTCTCACAAATACTTTAAATTTTGCATACTCCATGTAAGGAAGCACTTCAAATTTCATGAAACAAGAGCTTTCAATGAAATGTTGAGTTTTAGGTTTTTTGAACATTTATTCAAACATGTAAAAATAAACTACCTCAAAGTAATTTATTTTGGATTTTTTGAAATATGAATTTATAAATTAAATTGTAATTTATTAACAACTTCTTTTTTGAATCATCTATCAATTAAAAACGGATTTTGAAAAAAAATTATAGGTTCAATTTTTTATTTATTTATAAATCTAAGATCAAATATGGACAATTTTTACAATGAAAGTTTGGATAGAAATTGGTAAGTTTATATAAAAATCATGGAAGTTTTGAAATTCAAAATCTTTAAGATAAAGTTGGACAATGAAAAATTGAATCTAAGGTTGATTTATAATTGATACATACACATGGTTTGTTTTATTTTTCAATGAGCTAATGCAGTTCATTTTTTAAATGGATTTGAAAACTAGTTTTTTAATAGGGAGCACTTCGTGCACAAAGTGCACTAATCCTTGAGGAATCTTGTGAACACAATAGGATAATTGTCCCATGCATTTACTCATAATCACTCAATTCAACTTGTTTGAATTTAAAATTAAAAATCAAAATTTTGTATGAAAATCATAGTAGAAAGTTCTTCATAGTAATTAACTTGAATCCTTTCACAAAAACTTAAAATGCTTTAGAGACTTCTACTAATTAATATGGATTCAAACCTTTCTATATAAAATATCATATTAATTCTATTGTTTTCCAAAAAATTATTGAAAATATATAGTTTCATTCAATAAATTAAAATTAAAAAATTATTGTGGTCCAATCATGTATATATATATATATATGGGCTCAAAATAAATTTAGGAGAGATGATCCAAGATCGCCCAAAATATAAGATGGTTTTCGGGCCTCTAGAAGATCGTTTTAGGTCTATTCCCCATTCTATGGATGAGCCACTGCTATGTAGAATAAAATAATTAAAAATAATCATTAAAAAATAATTAATTTTAGTTTTTTAAAATTAGTTGAAAATATGTAAAAAATAATTAAAAAATAATTAATTTTAGTTTTTTAAAATTAGTTGAAAATATGTAAAAATTAATTAAAAAATATTATTTAACATGGTTGTCTCTTGACCACGTTAGATAGTTGATGTAATAGTGTCCCCATGTTCTCCACAATTTGGGAATTTGGGGTCTTTCATAGGCCCGAAAAACATCTAATGTGTCAAGTATTGATACTAGGGTTTACCATTCTTAATCTCTTAAGATTCTTAGTAGAAAAGCCCAATTTGAATTACAGTATAATGTTTCTTGTATATTTTGTGAATTGGATTGTACAATAGTCACAAAAGTTTGTATTCATGTTGAGCCGAATCCAATGACACACAACACTTCCAATTTAGATCATTCTATTACCTCCTACATATCTGAAAAGTTGCATAATGGTCACATATTATACTTCTCGTTGTCATATTTTAACATAATAAGGTTTAGATATTAAATAACCTCCAAATGAAAGATGTTGATTGTTAAATTTTCATTGCAACTCTATATGTCTTGCCATATTTTAGTACATATTTTTTATTCTAAGAATAAAATAAAAGACCATATATATGGTGCCTTCTAGACCTTTAAGAATTAAATAGTATCAATTCACAAGGTTGTCAAGTTGCCTATATGTGTCAAGTTCTTTGTCCAGTGGACAATATAACTCAAACATATGTACAAATTTTGTCTACACATAATTCATTACTTATCTACCATTTAGAGCAATGGGTGTACATGAGTAGAGGTGTTAAGGATTCAAAGTTGAATGCCAACAGTTTGTAGTTCAATACCAATAGTGCTCGAAATTGAACTCCAATGAATAAGAGTTGGACATCAAACCTGGAAACTGGTACCAAATACAAATCCATTGGTGGTCCACACATACCCATTAAGGGTGGATTTACAATATAGTCCAAGCTCAAGAGGTCATAGGTCTAAGTAAAACCATTTTAGACTCAACAAATTCCTATTTGGATCCAAGTAGCTCATTAAAAAAATTCAAGAAATTCAATCTAGATACAAGTGTAGATGCCGTAAGTACGATGGTAGGTCTAATGTGAGAAATTGGAGTTTAGAGGATTGAAATGAGCTACCTTATAGAAATGCTCAAAAGATGAATATATATATAATTGGACCAACGGCACAACATTGGTTCCACAAAATTAGTGCTCTCCTTGAGTACCTTGAGACTTGGGTTTGAAAATTTCCCTTCAAATTTGCACTACATGGACACCATGTCACTTAAAAAAATTCCAACTAGACCCTAGTGTAAACACTTTAGACTTAATTTCCAACTCTTAACAAATAGGATTGCTCGATTTCAAAGTTTCTTAGCCCTTAAATATTGACATGGCCATTTTGTGTCCGATGGATGACAAGGAATTTTCTTGTGTAGGACAAAAGTAGAACTATTCATCCTTGGAATTAGGGGTGAAAAGGGAAGATCTTCTATAGTAGTTTGACCTCCAAGGGATATTTGGGTTTTTCTTCAAGTAGATGATGTCACAAGGTTCCAAAAGCCATGATTTCCATGGTCACTAGTCCATCCTTTAAGGGTTAGACTTGGATTGTAGTGTAAATTTGGCCTAAAACCCTACACCAACCCATTGAGACCTAAAACCAACTTGTTGCCTCATCACATCTATTTAATGATTCACCTCGACTACTTGATGGCTCACCACACCTAAACATTACTTAGCTCATCACTATACACCTAATCTAGTAATCATTGGCCACAACTAACCGCATCTAATTGCTAGCTTACCATACTAAATCAAGCTCACCTACAACACTTATTGGAGGTGGTCAACTGCAAATTCTAGGAGGAATTCCAACATTAAAAATCCTTTGAAAAACTAATAATTGCAAACTACTAATGAACAATCATTTGGTTTTTTTGAACCCTAAATGCATCTTAGCTCTAAAAAGACAAATCCACAAAAATTGTTCGTCAACTTGTACTTCATTAAAATTCTATATTTAAAGGAAAAACATTATTGTAAAAAATACTAATGTTCAATCTACAATAAACTTCAAACATAATTATTGAATTTGGGTTTCTAAAATCTTATGAAAAATATTAGATAAATGTAGTGGTATATCCAATTGAGTGGATGTGATCTATAGGTCATAGTTTACAAATTTTGTATGAAAGACATCATGAAATTATTCTTGAAAGGTGCACTTTATTACACATCTTTACATTTTGGAATCCATTTGGTCCTTTAAAGAGATGCTGAAAGGATCAAATTATTGGATTTGTTAAAAAATATAAAAAATACAAAATGAGATTACTTTAGGAGGATTATTTACCTTGGGAAAGCGTTTTGAAGCAACTTTCAAACTCAAACCACCAAGCATATTGGATTTTAAAATTTAAATTGCTCCAACATCATGGTAAGGAACTACTTCATTTTTTTATTGCAATAAGTCATTCAAAAACAACCCAATGGATTAGAATTACAATGTGTGTACATATGAACAAATATGTTTTTCTATTATAAAATTTGAAATACATATTTCTACTAAGAAGTTAGAATTTTTTTAAAGATTTGACATTTGAATGACTGATTAGGAAATATAGAAATGTCTAGGGCCAAAAGGCCAAATTATAGTAGGCAAGTTTTAAGAATATTGTACTCTACTATACATATTTGTACTATTTTATGATGATTGCATGCATGCCATTGTTGAGCAAAGACCAAGATGATAGACTCATCATTTTATATTGTCCTATATAGAATACTATTGGATGGAAAATAAATTATTACATAGTTGCATGTCCAATGACCATACTGACTAACTCATGATTCTAGAATGAAACAATTGTATATAGAATCTTTAACCATTTTATTAAATGAAAAATGAACTAGAAATAGTAATTGCATGACTAATGGCTTTAATGTCATGCCCATGGTTTTAGAATAAAAGAGATCTATATAGAATCTTAAACCATATTGTTGGATGAAAAATGAACTACATTATTGCATGGTTGATCATCGTGATGATAGGTTTGTCATTCATAATTGAACAAGCCTCTCTAAAATCTTAAACCACTCTATTTGATGAAAAATGAAGTACACACTTGCATGCTTGATCATCATTCATGATGGCATTCTTGTGCTTTCAAAATGAAACAATTCTAAAGAAAATTTTAAACCACACTATACATTGGATGGAAAATGAACTATATCATTGCATAGAGGATGATCATGATGAGAGACTCATTGTTTCAAAATCAAACATTCCTATATAGAATCTTGAACTATAGTATTGGATCATTGGATGGGAAATGAACTATATCATTGCATAGAGGATGATCATGATGAGAGACTCATTGTTTCAAAATCAAACATTCCTATATAGAATCTTGAACTATAGTATTGGATCATTGGATGGGAAATGAACTTTAATATTTTTATGCATGCAATTACTATGTCAGAGAGTCAATGGTGTTTTATCATTCTATAGATTGAAATATCATTCTCCACGAAGTGAAGATATCTTCATACTTTGATTTTCAAGGCCTATGATCTTTAGAATAACTTTAGTCCATATAGTAATTGGACTTAAATATACAATGGAATATTTACAATGGTGAATATTAGAAGGGCAAGAACAATGTCCAATTGGTGGTGATATTTTGGTGATGAGTAAATTTAAATATTTTTTTTAAAAATTGTAGGGTTTGTAGTTTTTTTAGAAAATTTCTAATATTAACATCTTCTTTGGTGACTACTTTGAAACCATGAATATCTTTTCTTGGTATACATTAAATGGATTCAACACTGAATAGATCACTTTTTGGATGTCCTATAACTTTTGATTTTGTAAGTTTATAACTAATTGATTGTAAACTTTAAATTTGCACAACCATTTGTATTTTTCACTTTGTAAGACTATCTACATGCTATTGAATTATTCATTAATTGTTCTTGGACTATAGAGCCACCAAATATATTGATGAGTTTTAAGAGTGGATATTTACAGAAGATAAAAAATCTTTAGGAGTCCAAATATCCTAGAATGGTTGTTTTTTGGTCAAATCTCCATTTCCCCTTGGATAATGAGTATTTTTATTTGCTTGTAATATTTAATTGCATATTTATATAGACAATAGAGCTAGATACACAACAAATTAATTTTTTTTTTCTAATTGATTAGCTATATATTTATTATTTGGTTCTAACAATATGAAGATCATTACAAAAGTTTCTATCTACCAATTACTAACAATTTTAGTGATAATTTAGTTTCAAAATAATCTTTCTAAATTTTTTAAAACCTTAATGTAATGCAATCCAAGATTACAATTTGAGTGAAAATATTAACTTTTTTATGAAGATTATAGTTTGTCAATAAAGAAACAACCCTTCTAATAACTTAAATGTCTACAACAACTTTAAAAAAAATTATAAATCTTGGAAAGAGATATTCCCTATTTTGGTAAGTGATCACAAAAGGCCTAAGTGAGACAATAACTAATGGATATACATTACAAGAGGCAATGACTATTCATCTCCTGGCTACCAGTACACTTAGCAAAAATACAAGATTCTTACAATTGTTGCTTTCATTGATCAATAGTCATAGTTTAAGTAGAATGAATACAAAAATAGATTTTTATAGACATAACACAAAACAAGATGGCAAGACTAGCCAACAAGATGTGCAAAATTGAACCTTTTGCTCTAAGACCAAAAGAAATCATCAATATTAAGTAGATGGCTAGCTAGATATTTAATCCAATAGTTAGAGTATAATTGAATTGTCCAATTTGCCCTAGAAGTTTAGCAAGAAGGGGTGGTGCTTCTAAGTGAAGATTCCTAGGCTTTTCTAGATTTAGTCTCTAGGGGCCAAAAAATTTGTTGGCCTTCTTTCACTTGCTTTAGATGCTATTTGGAAGCTCATTCTTCAATCAATTGTTTTAGAGACCATCTTATAAGGGATCCAATATTCATTTATAACCAATCTCCAAAACTCTCTAGCTATCCCTCATCTTTTAATGTCAATATGCTTAGAAGCATAATCATCATATTTGGCTCTCATGGTAGTAGCAATCCCTAATTTTCTTGCTTAAAATTATGGATCCTAAAGATTCAATCCTATTCAATTATTTGTACACCATCTTTGATTCTAAATAGCGATTTAAAGATCTCTCATTGTTGAAGTACATTAGATGTAGTTTCCTTATAGGGGCAATCACAAATCTTTCCAACAGAGGATGCTAGATTAATTTTCAAATTCCATCTTATCCAAAGCAGATCAACAAGAGATGATACCAAATTCATCACCTAATCTCTGATATCACACTTCATTCAATCTTGGTGGTAATGTCTTCTTCCTTGCATTGTTAGCATTGATATTGGATATTAATTATCTTTAAGCTAACTAAAATTCATTAATAACAACTATTTTGTATTGAACTCCTTATTTTAGTAACAATTCCCATTCCTTATAGATTAGATCTAAATGTATCAAAATCCATTGTGCCAAACTACCAATCTCAATTCCAAATTTGTATTGATATCCATTTGGGCTATTGTGTAAGGTGCACTTGTCTCAACTTTGTCTAAGCTAAGTTTTGGACTCATAGAGACATCTCTACCATTGTAGTGATCATTAGATAGGACGTACCTATGGAACAAGCTAAGCAAAATCAATCTAGTAATGTTGGTCTATGAGATAGCCTTCATTCATAATTGCTCTGAACAACAAATCCAAAATACATTTGTTGAATGGTTTGGTAGGAGAATAGACTCTTGATTCTTTCTTCTTCTTATTTTGATTGATAGCTTAATTTAAGAAAATAAAGATTACAAGAAGGTAGATAGATCATTGACTGAGATTTGGAGGCAAATAAAATCCACAAATGCTAATAAATACACATCCAAGAACCAAAGAACTTATGAGTTTGTGATCTAAGGGATAACTTTTGGCCTTAGATCAAGCTTGTCAAAACGGGTCAAAAAGACTAAACCCACTAGGCTACAAAGAGAATGCAAAGAACATCATAGATTGTATATACAATACCCACTTTACTACAAAGGGGTATATTGGGAATATCCTAGAGTATCTATACAATGCCAATTTTTGCTACATAAACATCATGGAGTGTTTGTACAATCACAAATTCGGTCTTAGAGTGTTTTTTTTAAAACTCCTCCTAACATCCATGTCAAAAAGGAATGGAAGAACTAGACAAGGAACCATCATTAGAAGAGATTTCGGGGCAAGGGAGGGTTGCTTCAGGGCTATTCCCTTGGAGGTTCCCCTTATTTTTTAGGAACTCTAAACTAGCCAATGGTGCTAGAATTTTTTCATTAAAAAAATTTTAATTAAATTTTTTTTCCAAAAATTTCCAAAACTGTTAGGAGATTGAAAATTGATTTTAATTTTTTCGTAAAAGAATATTGAAAAATATTAAATAATTAATATTATTTGACACGGCCATCTCCTAACCACTTCAGATTGATGATGTGGTGAGTTCCCATAGTCCAAGAACTTCAAGGAACTCACAAGCTTCTTTATCCCCAAAATCTCTTCTAATGTTTTCTTAGAGGTGCTCAAGAATTTGGGCATTTTCTACATTGACTTCAATGTAAACTAGTTTTTTGTTCAATTTTCCTAAAAGAATTATAGATATAAGCAGGAGAAACGATAATGAATTTGTTCACATCTTGGATTTTGAAAGCAATTTTTCGAAGATTACTTCTATTAGTACACTATACCCAATCCTATGGATATTTTGAAGAGGTAGGTTTTGAAAGATGCATATATTAGTACAATATGCAATTATAATAGATGGATTAATAGAATAGATGATCTAGTTAAAAAGGTCAAAAGGGAGTCTTTTGGCACCACATTGTATTCACATAAGCTAACGAAACTAAGCTTTCCTATCCTAGTTAGTGGCATCAAAAGACTTCAATCTTTTCTTCTTTTAAAGGATAGTTGTATGGATGAGTGTCTCAAAACAGTCAAAAGTGGCACAATCTCAATATAAGTCACTAAAACCGAAGGCTATTCCCTTTGATAAATACTACATTGGAAATAAATAGAAAAAATGAAAAGTGAAGGATGGCCCACCCTCATCTTCTAAAATAAAATTCAATAGAAAATAATAATAATGATGATAAGAATTATTCATGAAAAAAAGTACCCCAAAATTTACCTCCATTTTAACTACTAAGTAGTCCTTAATTACGTATTAAAACAAGTGCTTATAATATAGAAAGCATTTCATTCAAGTAAAACCTTTGGATCACTCATATCAAAGTTACTAGAAAACCTTTCAATATATCTATATTCTTAAAAATTTCCATATATAATGTTTTTTCAACTAGCACAAGTCTATATACAACACTTCAAAAGTCCTATACTCCTAATAAAAATTAAAAGTTCTTAAACCAAATACATATATAAATGTCTTTATAATCAAGTTGTTAAGTATTTGAGGCAAATCAATTGTGAAAAGACATGACCATTTGTGGCCTAGAGCCTTTGTAATGCTAATATTTTCTAAAACCATCTTTTTGACCAATTTATTGAGACACTTATCCATACAATTACCTTGAACTATACCTACTTTAGTATGGATATTTTGAACAAATAGGTTTTGAAATTAATCATAAATTAGTAGTGTGCAATAATAGGGTAAATAAGTGAGGTTGACATGGATGAAAATTTTGTATGATCTCATTTGTTAAGATTAATAAGTGAGGCTAAGACATATGAATATAGTAGCTAATCTCTTCAATTATTTTTTGGAGATAATTTTAAGTTCTTACATAATTATAACTTTATTTTCCTAAAAAATTGTGATTCAATACATCAACCTTAAAGTTATAATGTAACCATTTTGTGACTATGGCTTCTTATGACAATTTAACTTCATGAAGCTACTTTGGTCAAATAAACTAGCCTAAAATGTCTTATAATTTGAGTTACCTTTAAATTAAAATATTCTAAAATGATATCACTTATTTCAAAATATAATGTAATATTGATCACAAAAAAACTCAATATAGTTTTGATTCACATACATACTATAAAAATTAAGAGATTTTAATATATTGTAACAAATTATAAAAATAAAAATTCATAAAAAAAAATATCCAAAGGAACTTAAAGGGAGGTGGTCTTATACTAGTGAAATTTCTTTATAATTTTGAAATTAATTTCTTTAAGGCTATTAGTTTTTTGGTTAAAAATAATGGTTATTCATGAGTTATTTACTTTCAAACTTCAACTAATTTAATGGCCCAATCAATTCTCCTTTAGAATACTTGTATATTATAATTTTTTATTAATAAAGTTATAGAAATTTTAGGTTTTGTGTCATTTCCAAATACAACATTCTAGAGGGTAGTTTTATTCTTCAAGTTATATGACCAAAAAATATTTCATAAAGACAAACTTTGTTTTAAGAGAACATGATTCAATGTTGGATGGAAAGTGACAATGTTTATTTTAGGAGGGAAATGTTTGTTCCCTTATAGCACTAGTGAACAATGCTTATCCATCTCTTTCTCTCCTAGTGACATTGGCTATAAACAAAGTGAATAAAAGACATTGTCCCTCTTTTTTTTGGGGGGGGGGGACGTTGAAGGGCAATGTTTATGTTTCATTCTCTAAGTTTTGAAATTGATTGGAGGATAATGTCCATTTATCTTTCCACTACAAGAGAAAGGGGCATTTTAAGTATAGTCCTAGTAGTATAGTCCTAGCAGTATAGTCCTTTGAGTAGTGACATGAAAGGGGTGTTTCTTGTAAACACCCCTTTCAAGTCATTACTTATAGGCCTATAGTTAAAACACCCCTTTCTCTTGTAGTGTTCTTTTTTGTGACAACCTAAATAGAACAATTTTTTTCCATCTCTTCTTCCTGAAAATTTCCTTGTATCCTTCTTGTCATGACATTGGTTGAAGGATAATATTTGTCCACATCTTTTCCCTTTTGAAAATGTCTTTCTTTCATATCAAAAGCAAATGAATGTCTAGACTATGCCTTTTCTTCTTTTGGAAATGAAAGATGATGTTTAGTAAACGTCCCTTATGAAGAAAGACAAGGTGTTAAAAAGTAAGGAATTCATCGCAATGCCAAACTCAATGTGGTCCTTAACCCCTCAAGGACTAAGAGGACATAATGTGTTATTTTCAAAGTTTCTATTGCAAATTCTCAATAGGGTGAAACAAATTTTAATATTTTGTAAAATAGGGTCTTGTGGAATAATAAGTTGACATACTTATTGCATTTTCCATTTTTCAAAATTTCAATGAGAGAAGTATTTAAAAATTTATTTTAGAAATGTAGTCTAAATGTCTAATAGATAAAGGAAACAAACATAATTTTTTTCCAATGAAAAGAATAGTAGGAATGGAAAAAAAACCCCATTTTTTAAGACATTTTATTCTTTACTCTACATAACCAAACTAGAATTGGAGAAAAAGAATTTAGATTTGTATTTTTAGAAATTTTAAAATACAAGGTTTAATCTAGTGTAATTCAGAATACAAAATAATTAGAATGATTCCAAATTTTTTGAAGATGTTTCAAACAACATGCTAATAATATCAATTGTTAAATTTCAAGATTTGACACATACATAAATTTTTAAATTTTTTGTAGGATCCAATTTGGTTAGTTTTGGCTTCTACTCCCTTTGTTTGAAAATGTGTAGAAATTTGAAAGAGTTTTTTATTCCTCCTTTTTTAAAATTATAGAATACAAAATTTGCCTTAGATTCCAATACAATTATTTGGGGGAGGGCGGAATAAATCATTATTCGTCTTCTTATCATTTTTCTTCCCCAAAAGTTGCATTTATTGCTTATAAAGTTGATCATCCATAATTGTTATAATCTAAAATCCAACTATCAATCTTTTCCACAATTAATTTTAGGCATACTAGATGCAATAGTATTTACTTCTCTATAGTTAAAATTAAAAATTTCAAAAAAATCCATGTGCAAAAAAAATCAAAGTGGGACGATCAATCGAAAACCTCCATTGTCAAAAAGTTGTTGGGCATTAAGGGTTTGAAGTTGCCCCTAGGATAGCTCTAGGACAACATTGCTTTTTGAATCATGCTCCAAACAATAAGTTGTTTATTTCATATCATTTTGATTGGAAGTTATGTACAAAGGAGAATCTTTTGGGGAGTATTGAGCATAAGTTGTGGCCATTCTAGAGAACTTACTTGATTACACAATATCAATGTTACTAAAATTGTGAAAGAGGTTATAGCACTACAAGAGAAGGGGGGGTTTTAAGTATAGTCGTAGACATATAGTCCTACAAGTAAAGACCTTAAGGGAGTGTTTTTAGTAAAAATTTACTAGAAATACATGTATGTTTAGTAAATTTTTACTAAAAACACCCCTTTAAGGTTGTTACTTATAGAACTATATGTCTAGGACTATACTTAAAACACCCCTTTCTTTTATAGTGTAAATTACTCAAGTACCTTATTCAGTATCACTAAAGTACTAATGAGGTTATAGATTTGCAAAAAAAAATTATAATTCAAAAATTAGTACTATGTACTAAGTATTTAAGCTCCCCTAATTTAAATATATTACAAATATTGTATCTTTTGTAAATTACGCATTGCAATAATCACCCCATCAAACTAAGAGAAAAATAATAAGTTCAAGCAATGTCATACAAACAAAGACTATAACACACAATAGATCAAGTGCCACAAACAACATCAAATATGCAATCAGAAATCAAGCATGAATGTATAACAAACACATGTTTATATGTTTTGTGAACAAATTTATTATTAATTATAAATGTTTAATCCTACATGCATGTATTGCACTAAAGGAGAAGAGTGCAAGATAGTAGAGTCAATATGAAGACCTCGTACAAGTAAAACACCTTTCACTTTAAGTGACTTCTCAAGACTCTTTTTCAATTCAATTTCCAACTAATGCTTTAAAATTCGGATAAATTTCTATTGAGTTCACATTAGTTTTTTTACCTTTGTTAAGTATAGAGGGTATTTAAGGCAAGAATTTTTGGAATTTAACATCAAATAATATAATACAATGGCCTTGGAACTCAATCACAGTCCCAAAAGAAGTGTAAATAGTTAGCTCATATTCTTCTTCAACCACATTCAATAATCAAGAGCCTACATGAGGTGGCTATGTCTAAGCCCAAATTTTACAATAATATTCATGTTGGTAGGATGGGATACAAGATGCATTGGGTAGATGGAGAGTATCATTGAGTGGGTTGCAAGTCACACATCTACAATGGCTAATTAATAGGGTTCCAATCCACAATAATTGAAATTATAAAATTATGAATTTTACTAGATTTTTTATTCATAAGTTATATTGAACTTGTAGTTTCCCTTAGTTAAATTTTAATCATGTATAAAATTTTTGTTGCTTTGATGCAAGCAAGTAGCTTGTTTTCAACAAGTATTCTTAAGAGAGAAAGCAAAGTATCTCAATGTGATCTTTGAATTAGCCAAATTGAAGTTTGTGAAAAATGAAAGTTTTTGAGTAGCATGTAAATGTTAAGTTCATAATGCATATGTAAAGATTAATATTACAATTGAAAATCTAGTAATTGAAACTCTTGAATATTAGTGTTGATTCTTAGGTGAGCAAAGGACACATTGGAGAAAATCAAAGAAGCAAATGGGAACATAGACTACTTCAAATCAACTTTTAATTTATATTTCTTGGTATGAAACTCATGTTTCTAATTGTAACCATCTTAGCCTAGATTGTAGCAATAGTAGCCAAAAGACCTTTCTACCAAATGGCATAGAGTATAATGTATTGATCCTACAAATATTTCAAAGTAGTAGGTTTTAAAAGTAACTAGCATAAAGTAGTATGTAGCTAAAACCGTAGCCATTGTAGTCAAAGACCTTTCTACTAGATGGTATACTATACCCAATCCTATAGATATTTCATAGAAGTAGGTTTTGAAGTGACATAAATAGTGTGACATGCTATAGTAAGTAGGATAAATAATTGAGGCAGTCACGGATGAAAAGTCTGGATGATTTCATGCGTTAGGAGTACATGGGTGAGACTGAAATGGATGAACGTTGTACATCTTCTCATCCATTAGGGCTTTGATTGTTGAGGAGATGGAGAAGACAACTTCTGGAGCACACTGACGCCTTGTGGTGCTGGTTCTGCGTTTTGATGTGGACGTCCCGTGGCTTCTCCAGCATTTCCTCGCTGCGTTGAAGCTCTAGTTTGAGTTGTGAGCTCGTGAGTTGCGCTCTAGCCCACAAGCTCTCAGAGTTTCTGCAGTTTGACGAAGCCAAGGGAAGTCCACCACTGGAGCATTGGCGACGCACGACGCTGGCTTTCACGGCGTCTTCAATGCCCATTTCCAGTTCCGGATGCTTGTTTTGTGCTTAAGTTTGTATCGATTGTGTGGTTCTGGGTTTGGGAAGAGAGGAGAGGTGCTTGGGTGGTGTTAGGATCTGGTTGCAGTTCACTTTGGGAGATAGTCTGTCTATTTGTTGGTTTGGGGATAGGGGTAGGAATTGTGGAGTCTGGACAGGGGTAGGAATTGGCGAGAATGGGGATGCCGACTGAGAAATTCTAATCCTTTCTAGGATCGCCTTTGCTACCGACATCACATGCTTGCGGTAGGAATACATTCGACCAGAATCACATGCTTGCGTTAGAAGTAGCTTCTCTTGGTGCATTCTATTTTAGAAGTGCATAGGACCTTTCTTGATGCATTCTACTCTAGAAGCAAATAGGAACTTCTCTTTGATGCATTCTACTCTAGAAGTAAATTGGGGCCTTCTCTTGACGTATTCTACTCTAGAAGCAAATAGGACCTTCTCTTGATGCATTCTAGTCTAGAAGCAAGCGAATAGAGCTTGCTATCTACTCAAATGGCTCACGACTGGGACTGTGTGTTGGACACGAGGAAATGTCAGCAGTTTGGACTGATTTCTATGTAATGTTCTGTTTGAGGATGTGTGAGTTTTGCGTATGTTTGTGAATCCTACGTATGTTTTTGAGTGTTCTCAATTCGACTCCCCTGCTTTGGACTGTGAAGGTCGCTCTAATTGTACGATCCCTGCTTGAGGTCTTCACGTTTGTCGAAGAAGCATGACGATCAAGTTCAAACGGCAGGCCGTATCCACCAGAACCGAGACTCACAAGTGGGAGCACGGGAATGGATCGGCGAAAGATGGAGCTGCTGAAGCAGACGAGTTCCGAGAAGTCGTCGAGTGCAAAGAAACTTTCACAGCAACTAAAGAAGTTGTTTTAGAAGTTGACTTATCTGTGGCTGCCACATCTGGCGCCCAGGGCCAAGATTTATCGAGCAGCGCAGTTGTGGAGAACATGGTTGCTGAGGCTTCGGATAGCCACGAGCAGATTGCGAGGCAGTTCACGTTAGGCATCTTAACTGAGTTCTCGAAGCTTCGCCGGAAGGTGCAAGAAAACCATTGGAATCCGCTTTTCGCTAATAACAAGTCGAAGTTCGCCGTGATTGCTGGCACGAAGATGATGGAGCTCAAATGCTACCACGACTTCAACGATGTTGGTCATGTTCCTGGCTTACGAGTCGGAGACTGGTACTCCTACACCTACGAGCTTCTTCTCATCGGCTTACACAGGCATCTCCGGGGCAACATTTGCCACCTCTCGTCCACTTCTGAGGCGGCCAAGACCAAGTACAGCAATCTAAGCGTCGCCTGCAGCATTATCGTGGGCGAAAACGATAAGATCAATGGCGACAAGCTCATGTTCATCGGGCAGGGGGGGAAGCAGAAGCAGTCGAGAGCCGAAACTGGAAACCTGGCTCTCATGAACTCATGTAACTTGGACCTTCCCGTACGAGTCATAAGGCGAGAGAAGGAGACGGGGAGCGACACCGGCCAGAGGTTCACTTACTACGGCTTGTACAAAGTGACCAAGTTTTTTTTGGATACTGGACCTCATGGGCACCCGGTGTACAAGTTTTTTCTTCTCAGAGATGGAAATCAACCAGGCTTGGAGACCATTTTACCCCAGCTCTCACCCATGCCAGACCTTGCTTCAGCTCCTGGCGTTCTATTGACGGCTGATGTCTCCGATGGTGTTGAACAAACGCCAGTACGTGTGGTGAATGCAGTCGATGACAGTGCCCCTGACGAATTCCGTTACATCACCAGCGTCGTCTACCCTAACCGGAGGGACACTCACCTTGTTCAGTCGCAGCGTTGCGAGTGCGTTTACACCTGCGGGGAAGGAGTTTGTGCTTGCGTCAAAAGAAACAGTGGCGGTGTGAGTGCTTACAATGACGATGGCCACCTGATCAGGGTCCGAAACATTGTATACGAGTGCGGACCCCTTTGCAGCTGCAGCCTTACTACTTGCCGAAACCGAGTAAGCCAGAAGGGTTTAAGCTGGCGTCTGGAGGTTTTTAGGACTATGGCGAAGGGGTGGGGAGTTCGCACTTTGGAGTTCATTCCTAGTGGTAGCTTTCTGTGTGAGCTTACTGGGGAGCTGCTCACAGCAACTGCTGCTGCGGAAAGAGAGAACGACGAATATCTCTTTAACCTGGACTTTCATTCCAATGCCAGAGCACGCAACAAGCATGCATCGAAGTCGAGCAAAGGAAAGGATCCAGTGGAAGCCTCGGAACAAGCCCAAGTGCACTACGTGATCGATTGCAGACTCAGTGGCAATGTGGCCAGGTTTATTAATCACTGCTGTCAGCCAAACCTGTTTGTGCAAGGGGTGTTGCATGACCATGTGGATTTGAACCGAGGCCACATCATGTTGTTTGCAGGGGAGGACATTGCTGCTCAGACGGAGCTTTCGTACGACTACGGCTATGAACTGGACTCAGTTCGTGACAACCACGGGAAAGTGGTGGCCAAGAATTGTCATTGTGGGGCAAGGTTTTGCAGAGGAAGGATGTACTGATGATGATCCGTGCGTGTCCAGCTTTGCAACTGCCTTTGTTTGGTGCTCCGTTTGTAAAATAGGTGCTCCGTTGATGATGTACATGATGGCAAAGACACGCCTTCCTGAAGAAGGCCCATTGAAGTGTTACAAACACGCAACAACTCGACATTGATGAATCCCATGCTCTGGTCTCAGAACAGCCCCTGGTTTCCTCGTTGCGTTGCGTTGCGTTGCGTGAATTTTCTCACTTGTGTAGATTGAAACTGCTGTGATCTTTGCCTGCTTTTTTGCACCGGAGCTGGAGATGACTGAACAAGGGAGCTGGAAGAAACCGAAACACCGTCTTTCATGGACACAGCTGGTTTTCGGTGGTGTCCCCGTTGGACTTCATACCCAAACAATCGTGAAGTTTTTGTAATAATTTATAGCGCTCCGCTGATGTATTTATGTGTATGTAAGGTAAGGTAACTGAAACTTTATCACTAAATATTTCGATTAGCAGTGTTACATATGCAGGGTTACCAAAAGCCAGGTCAATTCTGTATATAACAAATGGCAAGCCCATGTGCTTTCATTTGGGCCAAGCTCCGCATGCTTTTAGTACCTTCACTACTTCCATGTTCTGATTTTGGCCTTATTTAAGAACATTCTAATTCTCATTGCAACATATAATCCTTGAACCAGTTGGAAGTCCATCCTCTTGAGTATATGTGTACGATTTTGTGGTTCTACTGGGCTTTCATTTTAGAAAAAAGTGGAGAAGAATCAAAAATGGGCTAAGAAAGAATGGAAAGCTCTTAGGAGTAACAAGGTAAGAGTAAAAATAAGATATCTTTAAGCTCAATGTAATTCTAATATAGGATGATTTATAATTCATTTAGGAATGTTAGGTGAAGCAATGGTGCTAGTATGTGAGCCCAAAAATGTGAGCTTGTGAGCATTGAGCCCTCAAAATAGTTCAATAGAACTTTCTAACTTTTGTAAAATGGTTGATGTTGTTTGGATGATGGAATTTTTGTTTGAAAGTTTGGTCATCTATAAACCAACAATTGGCAAGCATGTAGGTTTTCGTGAAGTGTCACTGGCTTCAAACTCTAAAAGTGTCCTTTACTTTAGAGATTCATCTTCTTATCTTTATCTTGATAGGATGCTAGACAAAAGTTTCCTTTGGATGGTCATACAATCATTTTTCGCATTGATTTTCATATGCAATTTCTTTTATGTCATACCCACATCATCACATTAAATTCAATCAATTTGGTTGTCTTATTTTTTACAAAATACTTTATCAAAATAATGGTATTATTATACTATGTATTTAAGTATTTAAAGTTTTTTTCCCCTTAAAATTTGGTTTTGACATTACAATTGATTTCTTTTATTTGGGGGCAAATCTAACAAAATGACAAATTCTAAGGTGTAGTTGTTGTTCCACTTTTAAAATTTGAAGCATTCCTAAAAAGTATTTCTTCATGGAATGATGTTCTTCTATTATTCTATTCTTAAAATATTGGATATTTCTAAGAATGTTTTGAATTTGATATGAATTTTCTTTACTTTTTTTGGAAAAAATCATGGTAATTTGAAATTTTCACAAATTATCTGAAAATTTATGCCATACATTAAACATGTGATTTTTTTCTCTAGAAGGTAAATGAAAATTTTAAAATTCCATTTTAACCCCTAAATGCATTTGATGTTTTTAGGCCCAAAATTACTTCAAAGTACTCAAACCCAAAGCAAGGCTAAAATCTTCATCTATAGTGCACCCTCCTAAAAATTCAAAATAAAAAACCTTACCAATTACAAGATCAAGTTGCTTGGATTTCAAAAACTAAGAAGTATTTTCAACTCTTCCCAAGTGGTTAGATATCATCTTTCAAACATTTTATACAAAAATGTGTAGATCCTACAAATTGTTACTCTCCATAATATGTTGAAGAAATAAGTTGGAAATACATATATAAATTTCAACAAGAAAATTTTTGTATTCGTTCTTAAGAAAATAATAACTAGAGTGAAGTAGAGAATAATTTAAAATACTAAAATGGTTAAGAACTTAGTTATAGAATTGAAAAATGCCAATTCCAATGGTTACAATGTTGTAATAAACAATCCACACCCAATGCTTGTATTTTTTTTCAAAATATTGAAAATTGAGTTAAATATAGGACTTCAAAGTTTATTTTAGAATATAGATTCCATAACTATCCACAAACTAAAACTCCTCACATCTTTCATCTGAATGGAATGATTAAAAGCTTTCCATATATAAAAATCTAAACAAAAAATTTCAAATTGTGATTTCTTAAGAAAGTGATTTTTTATGAGTTGCCTAAGTTGCCTATTGAGTAATAGAAACTACATATCAAACAATAACTTTTTAACTATGTAGTCAAAGTTTATGAAAATTGTTGGACCTTACAGCTACTCCTTGCCCCCATATTGTATGAAAATTTCAAAGAAAAAAAATTATGTTTGTCATGAGCTATTGAAAATTGCTATGTTTCCAAAAAAAACGTTGTTTGGTCCTTTAAAGGACTAAGGAGATCACCATGAATTTTTTGAGAACTTGAACACACTCTTTTGAGTTTATAATTTGAATTTTGTATGAAATATTAGTATAGATAATAATAATCATACTAATCTATGTGTCAAGCATTCAATTGTTCCACATCATTACAATAAATATTGTAGAAGTTATACCACATATTTCCAAGGAGTAGGTTTTGAGGTGACATGTTAATTTATGCAACATATAATAATAGATAAGACTTGCATGGATGAAAAAGAGTGGATGACCTCATCTATTAGAATAAAGAAATGAGCCAAAAATGGATGAACAAAATCGGTGATCACAAGCTCACACTAGAGCTTCAATGCAAAGAAACAATGTTGGAGAAACCATGGGATGTATACATCAAATGCAAAACCATTACCATAAGGTGCCTATGGAATACAATTTGTCCACCAACATTTGAATACAACAAACTAACTTTCAACCTTTTGATTTTGGAAATTTGGGTGTAGCACCTTTCTTTTCCACCCTTGAAATCGCTCATTGTGGGCACCCCACTATAGTACCATTTGCCCTTACACATTTGCATTGGGAAGATGTTTTGTGGTTTCAAGGGTTTACTTTAGGAGATCACTACTCAGGAAATGATTTTTGGAGGTGACTCAGTCTAGCTTAGATACAAACTTTCGCAAACTTTCTACAATCAATTTGCTCTACTCTTGGAATTCTACCCAGAGGGATCGCCCCCCTTATAGCCCATGCCAAGGGTAAATGTAAAACATTGTCCCTTATTTTGTGCCATATTAGTTTTGTATTACACCATCTCTCCTACCTTGTTCAAGGACTCTCATTGTAAATATGAATTGAAAAATTCCAAATTTTATTGGGGGTGGCAAATAAAAAATTCTAATATTTTTTTCAAGGGTACACTACAAGGGTATTGAGGGGTAATAAGGGAGGCACATTAGAAGAGATTTAGGGGCTAAAGAAGTTTGGGAGTTCCCAAAAGTTCTCGAACTGTGGAAATTCACCAAATCAATGATCTAACGTGGTTGAGACCATGCCATGTCAAATAATATTATTTATTTATTTAATATTTTTCAATATTTTTCTATGAATTTTTTAAAATCATTTTTCAGTTTTTAACACCTTTTTAAATTTTGTATTTTTTTTTTAAATTAAAAAATTCTGATAGTGAATGCTAGTTTAGAGTTCCTCGACAGCAACGAGAATAGCCTTGAAACAACCCTCCCTAGACCTCAAATGCCCCTAATGATTTCCGTAAAATTCAAAGTGCGTAGTAATTATAGACCACAATTTGTCAAGGGAAAATAATCATAGTTCTATTCATATTCATTTTGTCACACTTAGTAGGAAAATTCATCAATCCTATGATTGTAAAATAGAATTTGATATCATGATGTTCCACAATAAATATTCAAGATATTCCTCAAGAGCTTCTCAACTTTTTCCATACTAATGTACCTTCCTTGAGTGCCCTATCTTCTGTCTTGTAATCTCAACCATGGCCACAAATTTCTCCTTTTTATCTTACTTATTGAAAAACCATAGCAAGTTCACTACCAACATCCGAGTCAACGGTTTGCAAGTGCCTCCTTCACAAGTAACAAAGATGAGAGTAGAACAATAAAATATGAGGTAGTGAAGGTAGATCTAGCTAATGAGCTTAGAAAAGTTAATCATGCTTCACAATGAAGTACCATGAAACTACATGAAATTGAACCATAGAACAACAAGAAGTACCCACCCAAGTGTTGACCACTGCCTGGCACACAAAATTGCAACATTGCTACCCGAAACAAGTGGGCTACAAAAAATAGAGGTTAACAATTGTAAACTCTAAATCCAAAATATCCCAAACCAAAGTTTCCAAATTTGCTTTACTCACCCCTCGAATCTCAAATGGGCAAATGGGCAAATTGTGTTCCATAGGCATCAATGTGCTCTAGAAGTTGTCTACTCCATCTCCTCAATAATCAAAAGGTTCGTTTTTTAGTTGTGTATCTAGCGAAATTGTCTATATTATGCAATTAAAGAATAAAGATTGGTTGGTAGTAGTAAAAAAACATACATTGTCATATTGCCAAGATAGGTCAACTTGACGTGATAATGAGTGCTTTGAAATTCTAATCCTTTCAAATAATTCCAAACTACACTTCTATAAATAATTGGACTATGAAAATTTATTAAATATTTTTTCATATAACTTTCATGAATAAACTATCACTACTAGAAAGCGGTGACCAAAACAATAGAAAATCAACAATTTGTTGTTGTTCTAGACACTCACGGTCACAACTTGATCAATTAAACAAAATTCTAGAAAGACACCCATAGATTTTTGTTGTTCAAGATAATTCAAGAAATTTCTTGACCAAATCATTATAAATTCTATAAATAATAATTTCATAATAATACATGCACATGCAAATTCAACAATGGTACATTGGTTGAAAGATGTAATTCGCAAAGGTGAGGTCTCAAGTTCAAACCCTCAGTGCCAACATTTGTTGATGTGGCAGTTAATGCTATTAACATGGCAATTGACTATCCTATTGTATTGGTAGTCAACGTCAAGGTTGTCACACTAGATGGATGGACCGCCCGTCCATCTGATGTAGTCAACACATAGTTGACTTCCTGATAAGGTAAAAAACCCGATATGGATTTACCTTGTTGCCAAAGTAGACGTTGAGCAAGGACGGAAATTGGTTGAGGCATGGATATAGTTCGCTAGGGGCGTGGACAAAAGATAGGGCATAGACATAGATCGGTAGGGGCACGGATGGAAGACAGGGCATGGACGTAGATCAGTAGGGGCTCAGATGGAAAATAGGGCGTGGACATAGATTGGAAGGGGCGTGGACGGAAGATAGGGCCCAAACGGAAGATTGTAGAAGTGCAGACAGAAGAGAGGGCGTGGATGAAAGATTGCAAGGACAAAATGACACTTTGATTTTAATTAATTTGAAGTACTAAATTGCTATGTCCATGCATTTTTAAGGGTGCCAAATGACTTCTCAATATATCCAAGAAGTTTGTCCAACTTCCTAGACCAACTATAAATGGGGAACACACTTAGTGTAGAGCCGGCAACACAACATCCACTCTTTGCAGAAGCCGGCGCTCTTCGATGAATGGGATTGGGAGAACAGTCCTGATGAATTAGAAAGGCTGTGCCATAAATTGATCCCAATGAAGGACAAGTTCAGTCAAGGAAAAAGAATTTTTTTTCTTCCAATGCTTCAATGGGCATTGGGATGAGGCCCATCAAAAATTCAAATTTGGACCCCATCTTAAACAATTGTTTTGGGGGGTTGATGGAGTCCAAATCACCGATGACAATAAAGTTTGTATCATTGAGGATGACGAATTAGAAATGCCCGACCCTCGAGTGCTGTTGCACATATCAAAATCATAATGGAGAGAAATTTTTAAGAATGATGGGATGGACTTTTTGCTCGAGCAACATGCTCCATCAACACATTAGACTCTTCAAGAACTACAATAATCACAAATCCTACAAGCCATATTGGAGGAAGATGGTCCAGTAAGAAGAACCCAATCTAGTGCTCGAAGACTTCGTTTAGGATTAGATGAAGACCTAGTTGTGGAAGCAGGGACTCATGACAACATAGCTGGCCCAAGCGGTACAGCACACCACCCTATGAATGTTGACTAGGTGTACTTCTATGTATTGTGGTTAATAGCAGGCACAATCTAATAGAATTTAGCATTATAAAGGCACCTAAAATTTTGGCTTCACTATTATGAACTACCTACAATTATATAGCATCCAATAGAATATTCACACAGTGACCATGTCATGCCCTTTTCCAATTTTATATTGTATGACATGTATAAAATATATATTTACTTTTTTAAGTTTCTATCTAAATATGTACACATGTGATTTTGGGATTCACTCATTTCATAGGTACTTAAAGAAATAATGACCCTCATACATTTCTTTCTTCTTTCCTAATATCTACTTTGTATTAATTCACCTAAACAAGATTGGGTCCACTGCTAACTCATAAAACATTGTTTACAAGCACAATGTAGGCAATTCCATGTTATCAAAATACGAATCCTACATTTTCATTACATTAAACTAAAAATTGCATATGATTTTCAAATTATTAATAAAAAAAATTTGTTTGTGCATGAAATATTCAAGAAGGATTTCACAATTTCCTTGAAGATTTTTAGAATTAATATTAGCAATCAATAAAAAAAAATGAAATGAAATAAGTCTATCAAAGCATTTCTATTAATCCCTTCACACATTCAACAACTACATGAAAAATTCCCTAAGGAAATACAAATTGAACATCCAAATGAAAAAATAGGAAGGAAAATGCCCTCCTCCCCCCTTTTCACCCCTCAATGCCCATTGCCCAACAACTTTGTGACAATGAAGATTTCCAATTATACCCCTTTGATCTTTTTGGAAACCCAAAGTCCAAAATGTGCTTGAAATGTTTTATTTCAACCATACAAAAACAAAGACCACTTTGTCTACTATACAAGGAATTAATGGTAGAAATTGTTGAAACTTTCATTTTTTCATTATAAATTTATAGTAACTTCGGATGATTAACTTCATAGGCTAAAGAAATAGATTTCGGAAGAAAAAATTAGAAAAGAAAAGTAATTCTTTTCTACCCCCCCCCCAAAAAAATTTGTCTTGGAATCTAAAGTGAATCTAGGAATTTCTTTTCTTCAAAATTTGAAAAATACAAAGATCTCTCAAATTTGTACTTTTGTAGTCTTGTACTCATTTTCAAAATTGAAGTACAAGAAGTAAAAGGCGGAAATTCACCAAATTGGATCCCAAAAAATTAAAAAATTCACATGAGTTAACTTTATAAAATTTAACTATTGAATGTATTGATATTATTATCATATTTCTAGCATCGACTTCAAGGGATTTGGATTCATTCTAATTATTTTGTATTCTTTATCACATTAGGTTGAAGATTTTATTTTTAAAATTGTTCAAAAAAATTCAAAAATTTCCCCAATTCCTGTTTATTTGTATACAGTAAAGACTATAAATGTTCAAAAAATCGTTTTTTGGCATCTCTACTACTCCTTTCATTAGAAAATCATTATATTTGCTCCCTTTTTCTACTTGAATACATTTCCGAAATTTATTTTGTTCTTACTTCTCACATTCAAATTTTGAAAATAAAAAAATGCAACAAGTATGTAAACTTATTACTCTAAGAGCCTAACTGCCTAAGATCCTAGTTTCTAAAATATTAAGATTTTTTTCACCATATTAAGAATTTGCCATAAAAAATTTGAAGAAGAAACATTATGTCCACTTGGTCCTTTAGGTATGAATTCCGTCTTTACACATTCAATGACTAAATAAAAAATTCCCTAAAAGAATATAAATCTACATGCAAATTGGAAAAAATGGGGAGGAATTGGTTGTGCTCCCACTTTATCCCTTCTTCACACATTCAACAACTAAATAAAAAGTCCCTAAGATAACATAAATTCTACACCCAAATTCCTTAAAAACAAATTGGGAAGGAAGTGCCCTCTTCTAAATCCCTTCATCACCCCTTCATTAATTAAATTAAAATTCCCCTATGAGAAATAGACCTACACAACTAACACAAGTACACATCCAATTTCTAGTGTAAGAAAAATAGGAAAGTGATACCTTCATTGGATCATCCCCCAAAATTCCTTCTTCACGCCTTGAACAATTGAACAAAGAATTCTTTTTCAAATTATTAAATTGAAATTTTCCTACCATTTTTTCATTTTTCCATTAAAAATTCAAGATGCCAAGGGCTTGTGAGGAAGTAATACATGGGAAGTTAGGCCACAAGAGAGGGAATCCATTTTGCCTATGAGGCCTCAATGCTTGAGCAAGTTGTGAGGTAGGTGAGGTATTTTATAAGGCCATTTGACTGTCATGTACTTGTAGATCTTGTCTACAGTACAACAAGGGGCTGACAGCATTGAAGTGCTTCCCTCTTTCCTTGGAGAGGTTTAGGATCCCATGGCCCAAAGACCATTTCAAAGCCCTTGGAGTTTTTCGTTGTGCCAACTTCTGGGCCCAACCAATGCGTCCGTGCCTAGACATCCACGCCCCGACCGATTCATCCACGCCCATCGGCGTCTACGCCTACACCAGTTTGTTCTCGCTTGAACTTCCATCCACGCCCTAGTGTCCGCGCCTGGTTCTAGCATAGAATGACACATTAGTTACCTTAGGTAAATAAAAGTTACCCTTGGAAAATTTTCAGGACATAGAAAATCGAAGTTGGGCCAATTGGACGGACCACTTGGTTGTCCGGTTTGGTTTCTCCATTCGTTCGGGACGTCCAGTGACCCTAACTCATCCAATGTGACAACCCTGGTCAACATTTGTTGACATGGCAGTTGACTATTCTAATGTGTTGGCAATCAATGTTGATGACATGGAAGTTGGTTGCACTACTAACATGGCATTTAAAAAATAAATTATTGTCCTATTCAACAAATTTGAACAACAAATTTGAGTGTAATTTTGAACAGTACAACACAACCAAAACAACACTTTTCAATTCTAATTCTCTTGATTTGGTCGTGGTATTTCTAGTAATGTATATGTTTTTTTCAAGTCTGGAATTTCACAAAACCTTTTGGGAAAATGAAGTTAAATAGCTAAAGTGATTTTGAAGTTCAAACTTAATAAAATCTTCTCAAGAACCAAATTCCTCAAAGCATTTATTGACTTTAGATACAAATTACAATGATAGAATATAGATTATACAAAATTATTTCAATACAAAATTTGATTTTGATTTTTAAAATTCAAAGGTATACATATTGACTAATGTAGGTTGGACCATCACATGTATATTGACTTGATAGTTCAACAAAAGGATGTATCAATATGTAGAAATTTGTAGATTTGAAATTGAATTAGAATATATACTTGATGAATTCAATTATCTAGTTGGACTTACAAGTAAAAAACTCATTATCAAAGGTGAAATGGAAATTTGACAATAAAAACAACCATTATAGGACACTTGGATTCCTAAAGATTTTGTCTTCTATTCACTCCTAAAATGAGTGAAGCTAGTATATGAGCACAGAATGGGGCCATGGAGCATAGACCACCTTCGGTGGCTATAGGTACGTAGAACATTATCTCCACAGTGTCTTATGCTATAGGATACCTATTTATACCTTCTAAAGGTACATATGTTTTAAAGAATAACCTCTAAAACAAGCTCTAGGCTCACCAAACCTAGGCTCTATACTTTATACTCTACACTTCATGCTCATATGGTAGTATTCCCTTGAACATAATAAGGCTTAGACAATTAAAATAACCTCCAAATGAAAGGTGTTAATTGTTGGATTTTCATTTTAGCTCTATGTGTCTTGCCTTTGCTCTTGCCCTTGGTCTTGCCATATTTTACTACATATTTCTTACTCTAAAATAAAATATAATATATATCGTCTTTTAGACCTTTAAGGATTATATAACGCTAATTTGCAAAATTGTCAAGTTACACATTTGAGTCAAGTTCTTTGTCCATTGGACATATATAGAGAAATTTTGTCTGCATAGGGTAGAAGTGTATGAATGAAAGTTGAATGCCAATAGGTTGAAGTTGAATACCAATGGTGCTCCAAGTTGAACCCCAATGAATGAAAGTTGAACTCCAATAGCTAGAAGGTAGGCACCCAACATTAGAAAGAACTTTGGTGTTCTATACAAATCCATAGGCGGTCCACACGTACCAATTGAGACCTAAAACCAACTTGTTGACTCACTGTAACTATTGGATGGCTCACCTCACTTGTATAATGGCTCATTTCACCTACCTAATGACCCATCTCACCTATTTGATGGCTCACCACACTTACTTGATGATTCACTATATCTAACCATTATTTAGCTTGTCACTATACACCTACTTGTTGGCCACAACTAACCACATCTAATTGATAGCTTATTATACTTAACCCCTAAAGGACCAAACTGCGTTTTTTGGCAACATAGCGATTTTGTGCAACTCGCTATGAATGAAGTTTTTCTTTTTTTTTCTTTGAAATTTTCACACAACATGTGCTTGAGGAGTAGCTTTAAGGCCCAACAATTTTCATAACTTTTGGCTACATGGCTAAAAAGTTATGGCATGATATGTAATTTTCATTGATCTTCAGGCAACCCAAAATTTTCTTAAAAAAACACTTTTTTAAGAAATAAAAATCTGAAATTGGTTTTCTAGATTTATATGTACATGGAAAGCTTTGAATCATTATATTTTGATTATTCAGACAAAAGTTATGAGGAGTTTTAGTTTGCGGGCAGTTTCGGATTCTCTACTCTAAAATAAACTTCGAAGTCCCTTAGTTAACTCAATTTTCAACATTTTTGGAAAAAAAATAAAATCATAGGATGTAGATTTTTTATTAAAACATTTCAACCATTGGGATTGGCTTTTTTCAATTCCATAACAAAATCCTTAACAATTTAGTATTTGAATCATTCTCTACTTCTTTGTACTTACTATTTTTTTCCTTTAGGTTGTACTATTCCAAATGATTGAATTTTTTCAAGCATGTAGCCAACTTGCCTTGAAGAATGAATCCAAAAAGTAACCACCATTTTGGAATTTTTTTGTA
Source organism: Straminergon stramineum (assembly GCA_963920665.1). Lineage (NCBI taxonomy): Eukaryota > Viridiplantae > Streptophyta > Bryopsida > Hypnales > Calliergonaceae > Straminergon > Straminergon stramineum. The sequence goes on from OY987264.1 coordinate 40,242,459, forward strand.
CAAATGTGACCTTGTGAAGTGTAGTTGCCTGCTTTTTCATAGGGCCAAAAAAGGATTTTTGTCCATTCAAACCACTAGGAGAAAAATGCGTCCGCTACAACCGACTGTCCTACATCTACGGTCCTATGCAATTGCCTTGCAACTACAATCCTCCCTATTTGCACTAACTTTGACATAGTTACACTATAGTTGCAAAATAGTCACGAAATGTAGTTACAGTTACAAGAATGTAACATAAGAGTTGATGTGAGGTATTTTACATCTAATATGCATCAAAATTGTTGATGTGGGCAATTTTACATTTCGTAGAGTCCAAGGTATCTATCTACAATTGCATATAATCTAAATTTGATAGTAATTCAATTAGAAAGTAACTCCAATGCAACTAGACTGCAACTAGAAAGCAACTAGACTACAATCATAGTACAATTAGATTGCAACTACAATTCGACTAGAGTTTGAATGACTAAAAAATGACTAGACTTTAACTGTAATACAACTAGAATGCAACTAGGAACCAACTAAATGGCAACTGGAAAACAACTAAAATGCAACTACTATTAACTCTTTTATTAATTGTCCCATATCAATTGTCAAGAATACCATTAGGTTAAACATATAAGAATTGTAAGTTATAGCATTCTTGTATATGAATTTTGATTACAAAACTCTAATATTTCTACATGTTGTAGATTTTTACACCTTATAGATTTCTACAACTTGTAGATTTCTATAATCTACAAATATTTAAAGTTTAAGAAATTTTTGGATTTGGCAATCTAAAAAAAGATAGATTTGAAATTTTGAATCTACAAATCTATGAATTACAGAGAAGTTGTAAATAAATTGCAAACTAGTTGCATGCCAGTTACAAATTGTTGTATGCTAGTCGTAAACCAATTGCACACAAATGACTTCTACATCAACAACCACATCAGAAGAGTTCATCAATTAACTTTCAAGTAGGTTGTCAAATGAGAAACAACCTTCAAAAATTCTACAACTACTTTGCAACTAGTGCAATTTGTCCATTGCAATTGCGAGCTCTAAATTGTCACCTAGTTGCAAATGTCTCATGCAACTACGAAACCATTTGCAAATAGTAGTCGTAGAACCCCTTGTTTTCTTCTAGTGAACGCTAATATCTTACAATCTATACGGTGGAAATTTCTGAAATTTTTCCCACATCTTCTCAAATCAGCACACTATAAGATTTTACAGTTACATGTGTCCAAAGATGTTTTTTTCCTAAAATTCAGTACTTGTACTAGAAATGACAATTTTAGAGCATTTCAGGAGAAAACATAGTCTGAAACATTTAGGGGATAATTAGCTAGATATGGTACTCATTAGTGGTGGTCAATCCCAGATTCTAACATGGAATTCAACATTAAAAATCCTCTATCAAATACCTTGATCATTGTAAACTACAAGTACACAATTTTTTTCCAATCTTAATACTAGTAGAAAACAGTGTGCTAAAAACTACATTGCAGTCAACGCAAATTTTCTATTTTTTAGAAGAAAACACAAAAACACGTTAGCCGAATTTTGTTGACTAAAACATTGTTTTCTACTCATGTAAATGCATTGTAGCCTTGAATATTCAAATCCACAAAAATTGTTCATCAACTTGTCCTTCAATATCTAAAGGACACGTTTAAACCCTAAAGGACCATTGTCCCTTCGAGGGACAAATGAGATTTCAGGTAGGTACGTACGGTCTCAATTTTTGTCCTGATTTTTTTAAACTTTTTGTGAAGATAAAAAAGTTGATTCGCTTTGTGAGATTGTAATTTTTTCTTCATTTGGTACCCGGGAATAAAAGTTATGCCCACATAAGCTCAAAACAAGGGAGAGGGGGCAGCAAAAAAAAGTCTCAAAAATTTGAATTTTTTTATTTTTTATTTTTTTCCCTTATAGATTGTATTTTTTTCTACATGGAAATCTTTGATTCATTCCATTTGGATTTGTTATGAGAAAGTTATAGACAATCTTGTTTTTCAGGCACTTAGAGCATCTTCCTAAAAAAATGACTTGTAGGATTCATTTTTTAATGCAATTTTTACAATTTTTCCCCCAAAAAAGGTCCTTATCGTTTCATTTGCCTTTTAGAACAATCTTACCATTGGGATTAGTGAATTTTAATTCCATCTTAGAGATATTAATAATTTGGATTTTCTTTCTATCTTGTACCTACTTCTACTTAACAATTTTTTAAAGAATCAAAATTAATTTTTTTTGTATTTTCTTTTTTTTCATAGACTCTCCACTCAATTCTCCATCATAAAGATTTAAAGCTCAAAACTCTGTAGTGCAAAAAATGAAAGTTAAGAAGGGTTTAAGTCAAATAACCTAGTCCCGCAATGTGTGGAAAAACTTGTTTTCTTCACTTCAAACACATGTATCTTGCAATCTATGCGGTCAAAATTTCTGAAATTTTTTCCAAACATTTTCATATTAGTTAGGTGTAAGATCCTATGGTTAGATGTGAAAAAAATAAAAATTTCAATTTTTTTACTCTTTGCTCTAAAAATGGCAGTTTTGAGTGTTTTTTTGCAGAAAAAAGGCCTTGGTCCTTTAGGGGATAATGACCTATTCTAAATTGATGTGACAACCATGTGAAACAATTTGATTATTAAATGTTCTTTTTTAATAGTTATACTTTGAAGTAATAGAATTATTTTTACAAAATGGCCTTTAATTCTCCAAGTGCACAATATGAAATCATTGGTTAATGTTAAAATATTTGTAAATTCATATTAGTTATCAAATGTCTCTAAAGAGTAATTAATTTTACCAGAAGATATTCAAATTACCATGAAGAAATTTTTTTATATCTATTCAACAAAAACATTGCTATAAATTTCTAAATATAAAGTCACATTGCCTTTGTTCTTTTCTACTTCTAAAGTATGTGAAGCCAAAATCTTTGATCTTGCATAGCCATGATGGATGTTTGATAGAACAACACCAAAACAATTAACTATTTTTTTGGAAAAAATGGATAATCAACCCAATGAAAAAAAACAATTATTGAATAGGTTAACAACAACCTTGCATTCACTCATGTGTGACCAAGATAGTCATGTACAAAGATAGTTTGGAATTTGTAGTATGTAATTAGTAGATTTACAACTTTCTTCCAACAACATTAACCTTCCTTTGGTGTTAGTGTGATTTTTGAGTACAAAACAATATGTATCATATTATTTTATTTTAGATTATTTTTAGTATAGCCAAAATGTCTACCAATAGTTTGACTCAACATTGTTGCCAAGTATGTATCTATCAATTGAATTTTAGTATTTTCAATTCATACATAGCATCCACTTCTTTTTTATACTATTCTTAGGAGAAAAATGAACCCATTAACCCCTAAGCACTCTAACATCCATTTTTTGGACAATGAATAGATTGAAACTCAAGTTTCATCTTTCTAACTACTTGGATGAAAGTTATTGTAATTTGTAGAGATACATTATCAAGTTGTTGTCCTATCTAAAGGTTGGATTTGGTGATACTAGAGTACATAGTTTTCTAAAATTACAAATGTGCAAGTATTCAAGTGGTCATATTGCATTAACTTAGTTCAAAATTGGATTTGCTAAAATGAGGTCATAGATTTGAAGAATACAAAAAATTTCAAAAATCACTGTATGAAGAGAACTTCATTTCAAATCCATTACAACAAATTTTACTCCAAAAATAATCATATTTCGCTTGTAATCAAAATTTGAAGGAATTTTGGAATTTCTCTTCCAAAATTTATAAAAAAAAAAGATTGGTGATAGCATTGGTGAATCTAACCATATAGATGGAATCTACAAATCAAAATCTACAACTTTCATTTCTATATGAATTCCAAAATATGCTTCCAAATAGCACCTTATAATGATTTCTCTCAAATTGTCAATTCGGGAGAAGAATCTAGTTGTTTAGGGGTTAAGTGGCTTTGAATTTCCTTACTAATTTTAATACTAATGAGGTGAATATGAGGGTGGCCACATCATCATTACTATCACCACATAGAAACACTTGTGGCCACTCGGTGTGTAGAAATTTGTTGGAGGTGTGTACTCCATCCTCTATGATTTCCTAGTAAGATTGAGGCACATCCATTTCAAATCTTGGACTATTGGTATATGAAATCATGGAGATGGATTGCATAATTGTGACAAATATTTGAGTCCATCATGGAGCCCATCACAGAGCCCATCATGCAAATCTTGGTCCAATTAGTGAGTTGAGAAGGTTGTTCCCATTCAAATTTTTGGATTATGAAGCAACCTCTTTGGGGATTCAATTTTATCCCAATGATGCTCAATAAGACAACAATACATCTAAATTCTAATTGTCATTGTACTCATGTTTTTTTTCAATTAGTTATGTTTTGATAAGCTATGATTACACATTGTTGTGCTTTAAAAAATCATTGCTATTATCATTTGCAAGATACAAGTTCATGACAAGTAAAATGAATAGATGTTTGAAACCAAAAAAATTGAAACTAAACAAGTACCAAGACCAAACAGTTGCAAAAGCTTCACAAGATACATGTATTGATTATAGAGAATTAAGAATGAAATGTATTATAGAAATCATTTATGATATGGTACTATGAATACATACCTCAAATCTTTGAATGTATAACTTTTTAGGAAGTTGCCAAATGTTTTTATTATAAGCATTTGTCTTTTAATAGAACCTTGACACTCCACATTTTTGTCAAAAACATTTAGCTTCCAATATTGATTTTTGTTTTAAGTATAAACTTTCATTAAAGTGTATGACCTCATTCAACCATTAAAGTCTTACAATCTAAGAAGTCAAATTTGGGATGTGTAGCTTGGCATTTTTTGTGTATTTGACATACAATGTACATGAATTGATATATACAACAATGACAAAAGTTTGTATTCATGAGTTGAATCTAATGATGCATAATACTTCCAATTTAGATCATAATTGCACCTCCTACATGTCTTGAGAAGTTGCAAAACGGCCATGTATTGTTGAAAATGAGAAGGTTTAGATATTAAAATGACTTCCAAATGAAAGATGTTAGTTGTTGAATTTTCAATCTAACAATGTATGTTTTGCCATATTTTAATACCTACCCCATATTCTAAGAATAAAATAGTATATATATATTCTCTACCAGACCTTTAAGGGTTAATAAAAAGTACATGATAAAATTTTTAGAACTATGTCAACATATATCTAGATGAACTAATTTGATTTTTTGGGTATCACCACATGGATATTGGATTGGAATTTATATTCTTATCAAGGCTCTACTCCTCTTTGCACTCCTAGTGGCATCCCTTGAAGTTGGAAAATTTTAGATCTCCGTTTCTTATTTAGGAGACCTTGGGAGCAGAAATTTACCCCTCAGATGGATTTGTCAACCCTGAAATAGTAGTAGTCTTTAGAGTAGGGACACCTTCTTGTGAAGAACAATCAAGAGTAGAAACAACAAACTGAAAGAAAGTATGAAGTAAAAGCTACAATAGTCATGGAGGTGAATTGGTCACATGCATTGATGAATAAAGCAACTTCCATTGAAATTGATTATTATTGAAGGTTACATTTTGTTTTTCTAAGACAATTTTGAATCATGTTGCAATAATTTCTTCACAATTCTAAACAAAAGCATTTAAATGTAGTTATTACAAAAATTGTAATAAATTATTTCAATTTCCATCTCAATGTGGGAATCTTACTATATTTACTTAAAAAAATTCACTAGATTTTCTATTTTATTGGATCAATTGATGCTTGTTCAAATTCTATTCATTCATTCTATTTTGGTTAGCTTTATAACCCCTAAAGTCTCAAGTGTCCTTTTGAAGGGCAATTGAAGGTTTGGTTTCTATGGTATCAATTTTTGGCAAGATTTTTTGAAACTTTTTTTGAAATTGGGAAATAGATTAGCTTTTTGAGAACATAATTATTTTTAATTTAAATCAATGTCTAGGAGAAAAAATTGTGCTACATGAAGATCAAAATAGTCAAGCTTGAGCAGTACAAAAAATCACAAAACTTGAAATAATTTTAAAAATTATTATTTATTATAGATTATATTTCTATCCATACATGGAAAGATTGATTAATTTCATTTGGATTAGTATTGTGACATTCATGGAGCATCTTGTTTTGTGGGCAATTGTAACATCTTTTTAGAAATATGTTATACTAGATCCGTTTATGAATTCAATTTTTACAATTTTTAGAAAAAGAAAGTTGCGCAACATATAGTTTGCTTGCTAAAATAGTCTAAATATTGGAATTAGTGTGCTTTAATTTCCTCTTAAAACTATTGTTGATTTAGTTTGTCTTTCAATTGAGTACCTAATTCCATTCCTCCTAAACAATATTTTCAAAAAATGGAAAATTAATCAAGTTTTCCTTTGAATTTTTTTCTTTAAATTCTTAACGCGGTACTGAAATATAATTTTTTGAAATTTAAAATCATTAGTGAAGATTGTTTAATTTAAAGAAGATTCAAAGTCTTATAAACTAATGTAGTAAGGTGCCAAAAAAAGGATTCAGTATTCTCGTTATAATTTTTAATGCAAATATCATCAAACCACGTGCTTCCACACATTTTCATATAAGTCTAGTAGAAGATCGTGCAATTCAATATGTAAAACATCAAATGTTTAGAAAATTTGCTCTTTGCATTTGGTAATGGCAATTTTGAGTATTGTTTGATGAAAAAATAGTATGGAATTTTAGGGATCAAAGACATGGAGGTATTTCATTCCGAACATAATTACCAATTGAATATTTGTAATTTTCACATAAAATGAAAAACATTTAGAACATTACATGGTAGTTTTCAAACCATAACATTTTCAATTCTAAATTTAAACCTCCGAAGGACATCATTGTTAGTGTGGTAAATAGTGGAGCTCTAGCTTATTTTTAATTTAATATAAAATTATTGGCAAAATACAATTGTGGATGAAAGAACCAAAAATTTATTTGAACATAGAGAACAAATTAAGAATTAGTTTGAGCCTAAACAATAGCTCATCAAATTTCAGAGGTCTATTTTATTTTTATTAAAATAAATCTAACTATAGGTGAAAGGACATTCAAATAATTTGAAGCAATAGTCATCTCTAATCACATGTGTCCGTATCATTGCTTCATTTCATACCTTTAATCATTTGGCCTCAAAATTCCATACCCAAGTTTCAAGGCTTTAATCAAGGCTTTATTTCACAGTTTTATTTGTCATGACTTTATTTTATGGTTTTAGTCATAGGTCCATGGCCATATCGTATCAATTTGTCACTTCACACCTACATCATATATTTTTCAATACAAAAATATATATCACCAAACATTGGCTAAGCTTATTCTGACCTCAAGGTTGTCAATGAAAATTTTCTTGAAATTTTGCCTTACTATTAATTCACCTACTTAGAGAATTATTCTACACTTGACCTTCTTTAGGTGCAATCTCCTCAAAGATATAAGTAAAGATATTAATATTGGTAAATTTTTAAAAAATTATTAATTAAAAAAATCTTTTTTTAAATTAAAAAAAATAGACAAAATAAAAAATAATATTACAAAAAAAGATTTATTAGACAAAAATGCAACAAATTGTTTGAATCTTTCTTGTGGTTATGTAGGATCAATATTCACACCATGTAGAATCACACCATCTTTATTCATAAAGGTTTTAGGCCTTATTTTTAGAAATTCATAATAAAATTGTAATATTTAATTATTTTTTCTACAAATCTTTATTGAAATAGTAGTATCTTATAAAAGTTGCACTAACAATATTCAAAGTAAATCCAATAGCTTCAATGAACACATAATCATATAAAGATTTCTTATCAACTTAGTTTATATTAGCTAAACCATTTAAGGAAAAATTGAGAAAAAATTGACATTGCCCTACAAGTTGAAAAGTTTTTCTTTGTTAGTGTCCCTTAAACCATTTTTTCATGTTCTAATCCTCCAACATTCTAAAAATCACTACGTAGCTTTTAAATCCCTAGCCTTCATTCAATCATCCCCGTTAAACCATCACATACACGCACACACCTTTCAAAATGTATGAAAAATAACCTCTTTTACTAAGTTGATAAAGTTAACTAATCATATTTCTTCACTATATCAGGTCCTACAAACCACCTTGATTCTTGTACTTGATTGCACTTGTGATGGAACCATATTTTATATTCTCAATAAGGTGATTTGTTTTAGATCCACTAATTATTTACCTAAGATATATAATTGTGTGATTGGATCCTTTAAAATTGAAGTTAGAATGAACTTATAGTTTACAAACTTGTGCATGTAGAGGCTCATTTCTCATTTATTCAACTCCTTTTAGAATGTTGGATTGATGATGCTTGCTAATCCTAATTCAAGATATACAAATTAATAAAACTTTTCACTTGTGTTAGGAAAGAAAAAAAACAATTTTTTTGGATACCAATATTTCAATGTAGACATTAAATCCATGAAGTCTCTCCATACCACTAGGAGTAAATAACTTACCCTACTCAATTACAGATTTTTTTGAACTATTTATTACTAAAAAATCATTTCAAATTTTTTTGGAAAGAACATTTGGAAATATATCCTCCCTTACATGGTGGATGAAATTACTAAAATGCTGCAAAGTCTTTGCAAAATATTATTCCATCACTCCATTTTGTAGGAACTTATGCACACATTTGAATGACTAAATGAATTATTGTCTACGTTTTACATGTTTCATCCATGTCTATTGTTAGAAAAGTGGCTCATGCCTCAAGTAATTATTGCTTTCGGCACTGCCCCCCAAGTGGAATAAAAAATCGCTGTTCAAGCCTAAATTGACCATTAATAATTTAACACCCCCCCCCTGGCCCCCCTATGACTCATAAATAGCCCATAAATAGCCACCTTCCCCCCACCCCCTCCTTATCATCCATCCACCCAATTTCATCCACCTAACGGATGACCCTCTCCCGAGTCCCGACGCGGCCAGCGCGTCCGCCGCGAGTGCCGCAACCTCACACGCTGGCACCCCTGACACGCGAATCGAGGCTCCTGCCTGCTCCAGAGAACAAAAGAAAATATCTTCGCTTTCTTGGACTTGTGGTGACATGGAAATCCTGGGCCCAGGATGTGGCCGCACGCCTACCACAAGCGTAAGCTGAGAATTGGTGGTGCCGGTGAGAGCGCTTGCAAACGCTGGAAAAAGATCTGGCGCCCTGCAAATCGGGCCCAATCACCAAATCCGCGCATCTCTTGCTCACTACTTTCAGACTTTCAGACTTTCAGACGTTGGTGAGCTCCATTCAGTGCCCATTCACTTATTTCTTAGGAAGCTGTTGCTCTACTGACTGGTTCAGTGAATGCCGAAGATTTGGCGACTCGGGGCGCAAGCATTGTGGGCAGGAAATGAATTGACTCGGGACTCTTTAGTCTTTGGGGGAATTCAGTATTTGCAAGGTTTCGTTACTGGGTGCGCTTTGGAATGTGGAACCGACGAGTGTTGGGGTTTTGAGCAATTTTAGGGTTTCTTGCTCCGGAACTCCAGTGATAGAACGAGAAGCGTGTAAAGGTGCTCCTGGGTTAGAATTTCTTGGGTTTTGATCGAGGGTGCTGTGCTGGGGATTCTACTCTGTGAAATGTACACTTCGGGCACATTCTCTTTGTAGTCGCCGTTTCGTTTCGCCATGGCGAGTTCTTCAGTGAGGGCGAGTGTGCCGAAAGTGGCATTGGAGTTCATGAAGGGGGAGCCGGAGGAGCCTGAGTTTTGGGAGTTGGAGAATTGCAATGGAGCAGCCGCGGATGTGGATAAAGATTTCATGTGTCCGATTTGTTTCCAGACAATGCAAGATGCGTTTCTGACGAGCTGTTGTGGGCATAGTTTCTGCCATTCGTGTATTTCTACTCATTTGAGTAACAGGAGTAATTGCCCGAGTTGTTCTCGGTACTTGACTGCCGATCAGCTCATCCCCAACTTCCTCTTGTCCAAGGTTTGTCTCTCTCTCTCCCTCGAATGATGTGTTCTAGTGGTTTTACTAGTGATTCTCTTCCTTCTGAGCCTCAAATTCTCATCAGACGTATTGTCCCTCATTTGAATTTCTGCTTGGGACTTGCCTCTTATGTGGAATGCATGTCTTCCACTCTGACACCCGAAATCATAGGAGTTTGAATCAAAATAGCTGAAGATTCTCTCACATGATTTTTGTCTTGTTGCAAAGTAACCTAGAGGATCTAAGATCGTTAAGGACCTGATCCCTTCTCGGGATGACTGACCCCTGTAACTAATGTATGCATACATTTGGTTGGAGTTTTTAGCAAGTGGTGTACGGTTGACTAGGCTATATGTCTATGATCTTTAAAGGGATGGGATTTCTACTTTTGCTATCCCTTCAAGAGTGATCTTCATCCCTTTCACTTTGAATGATTTCTTATGGAATCTTCATATATATTCAAAAATACTTTATCAATAATATATCTGAATTTTTTATTCAAACCCATCCCTCTACAGCTCGATGCCTCTTCCAAAATTCGTACTCCTGCATATGTGTATACCTAAAGTGTCGCAAGTAGTGTGCTCTAATGTTGTAATCGAAGTTGTGAAGCAACATCACATGAATCCAACTGTTTGTTATACAGACCTGCGGAATAGATCCAGTTATAATAGGTTTCTGTTCCCTGGATTTAGTGGGAAGGACAATGATGTGGTTTAGATCTTGGAACTTGTAGGGAAAGATTTTTTTGACCTGTATTTGACAAAGAGCTTTGAAAGCACGGGGAATCGGAGTCTGATGGTGTATGTGGCATGTCAATCGCAGTTGATGAAGAAGGCTTCAGCTTCCCAGTTACTCAGAAATTCGTCTCCAGTAGAGCATTTGCGTTTTGCACTTCAGCAGGTGACTTGGATTCCATGTCTTGTCCCCATGTAATCAGGGAACTAAACAGTTATTTTTTCTGCTGTGGTTCATTTCATTGAGTTGTTGGTGTTGAGATTGTCTCTTTGAGCTAAGTTGATTGATTCGGTTTGCAGGGAGTGGATATGCCTATGAAGGATTTGGATTCCTTACTGCAGCTGTTAAACCTAAGGAAGAAAAAAGTTGAACAGGAGGAGGCCGAGACCAACATGGAGGTTCTTCTTGATTTTCTTCACCTATCAAGACAACGGAAGCAAGAAGAGCTGCTTGAGGTGAGTCTTTCATTTTAGATCCATAAGTGCGCATATGGACAAAGGTGATCGCTCCATATCTATATGAGGTGAAATAAATCACTCAGGAAGCTCCAAGGAATGTAGCACAATGCACCCAAAATCATACCCGACATTTTGAAACGATAGAAACACGTCTTGAAAATTACTATAATCAAGTAGTAGCTTTCAGAGTGGACTCTACTTTTAGCTTGGAGTAAGCCGCCCAATTTTTTTTCCCTTTGCTATAGAAGAACTCAACAGTCCATGTGTTCTTGGGACAATGCATGATCGTTTGTGATAACAGAGTAACTGCTTGTCTTCATGCTAACAAAGGGCGAAGTAAGATACCGAAGTATGCTTTGTTTGAGCCTGTCATCTAAGCATGCCGACGAATTGCTTTGAAAGGAAATCTTTACAGTTCACTGACACTTCAGTGAAATGTTTTTCTTGAAACAGTTACAGGGTGACCTTCATTGTCTCAAAGAAGATATAGCCACGGTTGAGAGGCGGCGTCAAGAGTTGTTAAGGGTCAAAGCCAAGTTTGCGAAACGAGGTCGCTTTGCTACCGATTTGTCATCACCCAACTTGGACACTATCCCAGGGTGTGAAATGGAAAGTAATGGAGGAGCGATTTCCGTTTGGCGAGGGGGCCAAGGTGGTGCCTTTGCTCCGTCCAGCGAACCTAAACCTTGGTCAGGAGTTACGAAAAAGAGTATGGCTTCCCCTATGGATGAAAAGAATGGAGCTAAGGCTGCGAAATTTCTCGAGAATCCATTCCTGGGTCCTCATGTTGAATCAGCAGGTGTTCTCACAGTCAGCAAGAAACGCCGAGTGTTGGCACAGGTACGTATTTCCATTTAAAAGACTGCGCTACGGTTTGTTGCTCACTAAGGTAGGGAACCCACTCCTCTAGCTTTGAGTTATTTGGAGTGGTTTCCATGAGTAGGTTGGAATTTTTTTGTGTGAGATCACTGCCCCATTTTCAAGATGATTCTAGTGCACTTAAATATGAATTTTCTTGAAACCGTATGTATTTGTTATGGCCTGTTGAATTTTTAAGTTGTCAGGTCTCAATCACGAGCCTAGGCCTCCCTTAAGTCATGCATATCGCATTTACAAAGTGTCACATGGAAGCATCTTTGGCTGTAGAACTTAGAAGTATCTCATTTCCTACACGTGTATGGATGGCATTTGCATTGTACATGGATGTCTTTCAACCCACGGGAAAGGGACCCATGTGAATAGGTTCAGTACCTTAAGTTGATTTTGTTTGAAGTTCTCATCAAGTGGTTTCTCAAAGGTTGAATTATACGTTAGTGTGCTGACTTACGCTCGTTTCGTCAGTGTTCACTAGTTATTATAGATGGAGTTCGTTTTGCACTAGTGTGGATCTGAACGTTAGAAAATGGTTTGATCTTGCAGTTCGAAGATTTGCAAGAAGCTTATCTGATGCGAAGAAGGCAAGTTGCACGAAAGCAAAGACACAGGCAGTTTCAGGAGTCTATGAAAAAGGAGTCCGTCAAAGGTTCAGACAGCTTTCAGGATGGGCTAGAAGATTTTGAGTCGGTACTTTCAGCATTTACACGATACAGGTATGACTTATAGTTTTACTGCATCTTGTATACGACTTTTCGATTCTTGCTTATCGAGGGCCCTTCCTTTTACGCTTGTAGGAGCTTTGTCGAGAAGAAAATAAATAAATTTCCGAGCGTCGTTACCATTGTCTATTCTACTTAAAGAGATTCTAAGATGGCTTACACGTATTATTGGTAGCATGGCGGGCTGTTTAACTCTAATTATCTTGTGCATCTGGAGCCTGTCCTTTACCTCATCTAATGTATTACTGCGACTTTGTTCATGAACAGTCGTTTCCGTGTCCTTGCTGAGCTTCATCATGGAGACCTATTCCACAACTCCAATATAGTATCCAGGTGAGATATTTTGAATCTAAAGTTCTTTTAAACCTGGAGTCTCTGTTTCCAGTAGTAATGTTGAAGAAGTTGGCGCTCAGTCAAATAAGATTTAGTTGCTGTTTTACAAGTATCTATGAATTTCTATGGCATGAGTATTGTTTAAGTGCCGTGATGTCTTCCTAAAGTTCAGACTTGGGTTCTTTTCTTTTGCTACTCAGTTTGATTCATGAGTTGTGCGCTGTATTGAAAGTATCTGTTTCGTTTGCAGTATTGAATTTGATCGTGATGATGAGTTCTTTGCCACCGCGGGTGTATCTCGACGCATCAAAGTTTTCGATTTTTCGACTGTATGTTACATTTTTTACGCTTATTGGAACTAGATATTATAGAGGGTATTCCTGGAAATCCTGCAAGTTTGGGGTTGGACCCAATTTGTCATTGAGTAGGTATCGTTCTTACCGTTAATATATATACAGTTTAGAGGGTTTAAAGACGTTTGCATCTTTTCACTCTCTTCGGCTCACAAAGTTGAGCTAAATTATAGATTTGAAATGAAACAGGTTGTAAACGAGTTTGCGGATATTCACTGTCCGGTGGTGGAGATTCCTACTCGGTCGAAACTGAGCTACTTGAGCTGGAATAAGTACGTGAAACCTCTTATCGCTAGCAGCGATTATGAAGGCATTGTTACTGTATGGGATGTAAACACGAAACAGGTAAGAGAAGGACATAACATGTGGTATCTACTCATTGAGTGAATAGAATGCATTTTGCTTTCATCATTAATATTTAGAGTATTGGCGTCATTACTTTTATCTCTAACATGCCTGAACGATTTGCATCTACAGAGTGTTATGGAGTATGAGGAGCATGAGAAGCGTGCTTGGAGTGTTGATTTTGCTCGAACAGACGCATCTATGCTAGTCTCTGGTAGTGATGATGGAAAGGTAGAGCCAGCTTCTGTTAATCTCCTCAGTTATTTGCAGAACTGGTGATACTGTGGATTTCTGGGATTGCGTCTCCTGGTATTATGCTAGTACAATGCTTTTATCATGAGTTTAGTGTTTCAATAACTTTTAGAACAGTAGCTTAAACAGAATGTTCCCCATGATTCAAAGGTCTCTCCTGGAGTTATGGAGAATTTTTTTTTGATGATGCTGTCAAAGTTTTGAAACAATCTGATTTTACTGAGAACAGTGTTCTATCTGCTCAGCTGCTGTCACTTGGTTGCGCTTCTTGACTTGGGAAAACTAAGAACGGTACGTTGAACTTTTCCAGGTGAAGGTGTGGTGCACAAGGCAAGAGAGCAGCGCCCTCACTTTAGATATGAGGGCTAACATTTGTAGCGTGAAATTCAATCCTGGTTCCAGCCACCACATTGCAGTAAGTTTCCATTCGACATTTTAGCAGTTTTTGATGCCCCTGCTCTTCTCAGTCCCTGCACAGTTGGTGGTGTCATACTTGGTTAGAGTTCGATATTGCCGTTTCAAACTGAGGTATCAGATTATTATTGTATCTAATATAGCCAACCATTTTGTACAATTACAACCAAGATTGTGAACCTGAAACTTAATTTACTGGAGTTTCTGGAAGGAATGTGGAATGTGATTCTAACTTTGTCTCATGTAATTTTCTCAGGTTGGTTCTGCCGACCACCATATCCATTACTTTGACTTACGCAATGCAAGTAGTCCACTCTATGTGTTCAAGGGACACCGGAAGGCTGTATCTTACGTTAAGTTTGTATCTCCCACCGAATTGGCTTCGGCTTCTACAGATAGCACACTTCGACTTTGGGATGTTCAAAAGAACCTTCCGGTATGCCACCGAGTTCTCTTCTTCAATTAGGACTATGTTTTATCATGTAAGGGTCTGCATATAATTGCCATCTGGGTGATTTGATAGAGTTCTTGGAAGAAAAGATCCCATGCTTGTATTTGATTTCTGATCGGCTTTGTTTATGTTTTGCTGCAGATCCGAACTCTCAGAGGACACACAAACGAGAAGAACTTCGTAGGGTTGACTGTCAACAGCGAATATATTGCTTGTGGCAGTGAAACAAATGATGTTTTTGTGTATCATAAGGTAAGACCTACAACTGATCATTATTTGATTGTGTTCTAGCACTTCTCTGTTGCGATCAACCTTTCTTCTAGAGGTTCTAATTTTCTTTGTACTTCGCCTTTTAGCTCTATTAGGACATTCATGAGTTTCTACAAGCCTGAGAATTACACTTGCATTTTGACGGCACGATTCTAAGATTACTTTTCTGTGATGTACAGGCAATGTCAAAACCAGCTTCTTGCCATAGATTTGGGTCCCAGAACCCTGAAGATAGTGACGATGATAGTTCACACTTCATTAGTGCAGTGTGTTGGAAGAGTGAGAGCCCCACTATGTTGGCCGCAAACTCACAAGGCACGATTAAAGTTCTCGTATTGGCTCCTTGAAATTTGTCTCCCTTCGTTTTCTGGTCGACTGACAATCCTCTCCTGTCTTTGTCCGCTTACAGTTGTAATTCCTTGCTGGCAAGTTTGTTAGTTAAGCTTTTGTGCTGGTTTCTTTTGTGCTTCCGCTTTGAATATTCAAAGTGAAAGATAAGCAACTAGAGCAAGGTACTTCACGGCAAATGAATACCTGCTACAAACAAAGGCTGGTGTGCAGCATAATCCACTGTTACACAAACTTATCTCACTCTAAGGGTTGGGATTCATGCAAGAAACTTGCTCAGAATATATTGGATATTCTACAGAGTGTCTTATGGAGTTGCTACAACAGGAGTTGCGTAGGATAGGGTAAAGCAATTGAAGACCTAAATGACCCACTCACACTGAAGGAAATGTTATTGATTCATCACATGTAATCCACGGTAAAAAAATGAAGGCAACTTATGGCTTTATGTTTAGACCAGACCCCCTTTTCTTTGCACCACGGGACTAGGTTGCACCATTCCAAAATGAATGTCTACTTTTCACCAGAAAAAAAGTAATTTTTTTGCCAGAAATTTTCCATTTCTACTTAAAATGTGGATGAATTCGTCAAATATGAATGAAAAAGTGTAAAAATATGATTGGAAAGTATTTTTTTGCTCCAGATGAATGAATGTAGAAAAACAATACTTCACCAAATTTTAAGTGATTGCCACCTTGGCACTTTCTTAAAGACTACAAAAAACGGTTGATTTAGATTAAATGAATCTGGAGGTGTAAATCCATAGGCAAAGAGATGCATTTGTCATCTCTATAGTTTTTCTATAAATCCTTCTGAGGACAGCTCTAGTCCTACATAAATCCTTGAATGATACCTTGGACATTTATTGTCCGATGGAGAACAAAGAATCCTTCTATGGATTGAGAATAGAAGAGAATAAAAGTGTAGATGTTCATCCTTTGGAATTTTGTGTAGGAAGGGAAGGTCTTAGAGAATAGTTTTGACCTCCAATGAGTGCTCTTGGGTTTAAGCAAATGATTCACATGGTACTAAAAAGGATGATGAGCTCCATAGTTACTAGTGTGTCCTCTAAAAGGTGAACATGTCTCATTTTCATTTGGTCTTCTATGACTTTTTGAATTTTGTATCACTAACGGTATTTTTATAATTGCATGGATGCAATCTAATTACATATCTATATCTATATATGCTTTGTTTTCTCATTTTCAACACCTCTCTCATCTATGTTCAACCTATTAACTTTTAAACCATTGAGCACCACTATTTAACTTTAGAAGAATGCATGCTCTCCATGACCACGGCAATCACCAAAATACTATAATTATTAGATCAATAGGTGCAATAGTGATGCATCTATCATACATTTGTTTTCTTATTTTCAACACTTTTTTCATCTACATTCAGCTTGTTGACCTTTGAACCATTGTACACCACTCTTTAGCCCATAAATGACATGGTGAACATTTTTTGTCCGATCAATGACAAGGAATTCTCCTATGTAGGACAAAAGAGCAACTATTCATCCTCTGAATTAGGGGGTGGGGAGGGGAGATTTTCTACACAAGATTAACAACGTGGTAGCCTAAAAAGTGACCGATGGATGACAAAGAATCCTTCTTTGTAAGACGGAAGTGTAGATGTTCATATGTGAAATTTTGCGTCATAGTTTGACCTCTGATAATTGCTCTTGGGTTTCTTGGATATTTTAAGCAAATGATTCACAGTGACCAGCCCGGTATTCCAGGGTTAATCTCTCCTTACAAATACAGAACAAAAATATCTAAAAGTCCCAACAAAGAATCAAGGGACAGCACAGCAATATAAAATTGCGAAGACTGGGTCACCAAGCCCTCGTTACCAGTAAGTAAAGCAATACACAGTACAGATAAGTCCAGACAAGGCCCTTCTTGAAACATAAAAAGTGATGCGGATAGATGTCGCTAATACAAAAACGCAAGAATCCCTTTACAAGGTAGTATCTTACATGCACAGCTTCTGTCACCTTCAACATTGAATTCAAGTACTAAGCCGATTTGCTTATGTACAGCTACAGTACTTCCATGGTCTCCTCTGATGCATCCTTCTTGTAATATCTCTGTCACTGTACACACGGGTCTTGCGGATGCTCATGACTTACATTTGTAAGCAGAGTCAAAATAGAGCAGGGAACTGCGATGAAAAATATGTACAGATTCACTGACCTGGAAAAAGAGGATAAGGTTTTTTAGAGCCTTCACAACCTCTGGCCTACAACTCCCAAAAACAGAGCGGCCATAAAACTAAAAACTACCCATAATCGACCTTTCTGATGTTGTCATCAATTGTGTCCTTAATTAGTTTCTGGTCACTAGATTTACTCTCACTGATGCTGTGAGCAAGCTCCACCAGTATGTAAGCACCAGTTTCAGCTCCAAGGAAGGCGTCAACTCTATGCAAAAAGCCAAAAAGGCCTGAAAGCTTAGGGCAGCAATGATGGACGGTCAAAATTGGCAAATTCATGGAGCTGAACTTCACCTGAGTTGCTCAGAGCTTCCTCAAAGGCTAAAAGTTTAGCACCTTATCCCGCTTGATCTGGAATGGAAAACCTTAGTCCTGTCAGAGTGATCAAGCATTTCTCGGTAGTTGCAACCTAATCAATCGTATTTCAATGTAACAAAAACCAAACGCACTGTAAAGTTCAAAACAGCATCACAAACCTTCTGCACATTACAAGCATGAGGATGAAAGAAACTACAAATAATAGAAAGAGAACTCTTCTAATTTGACCAAGCGAAACACATTCCCAAGACGCTAATTTCGCTACAATTTTAATGCAGATTTTCTTACCTCTGGGTTTTCCCCAGAACGGGTCTTCGTTGTTTGAGTAAATCTCAAAAAGCTGCTTTGAGTGGTGAGAAGCAATGCCTTGGCAAACCTTTATTGCCCCTGGAAACCAAGCCTCTAGAGCCCTAGCAGACTTCTTCAACAGACCAGACTCGTCTCCATCGACCAGGAATTCGGCATAGTTGGAGCCCCTGCAAAACAGAAGAGCAGTGAAATTATTGTTATACACTGTAAAATATGAAGAGTCAAATTAGATCTTAGAGCAGCAAAAAGAGTGGCATACATTAAAATGTCATTTAAAAAATGTAATCGGCATTTACCTTTGTGCATTCACCTTGTCGAAACCACGCCCATTTCTGTGCAGCGCACCTTTCGCGGATCGTTCAGCTTTTGTTTGCTGACGGTAGAGTGCACATATAGCCTGCACAGCAATGTCACCATTGCCTTCGATGGCGACAAGCATGTCCCCCTCAAAATCCCAAATCAGGTTTTGCCTCTTCCTAACAAGTTCTTCTCTGAAAGTTTCCTGGCTGCCACTGCCCCTTTCGTCAGAATCCGAGTCATTCATCTGTTCTTCACTATTGGAAACACTCTCTTCAGTACTTGAGCTGTCATGGACAATGAACCCACTCAAAGAGCCATGGCCATCATCACTATGATGATGATCATCATCTACGTCATCCAGTGATGTCCTGAGAAGATTCACTACTGCGGGAGATGACGCTCGGTCAGAGCTACTACGACTCTGTGCACTTTCGCTGCTCTCCGCTCCTTGGGGTTGAGTGCCAGAAGTAGGAAGAGATGACCTCAACCTACGTGCAAGGGGAGGCACAGACTCTGAATCAGAGTCAGAAAGATAAATAACATTACTGCTCTTTTCCTTCGATTCTGCCTGCCCATCTAAATTTGTCTCTTCCTCGGGGCTTTCGGAAGATTCGGCAGAAGACTCTACAATAAAAGAGTCTGAGACCTTGGCACTGGACTCAATCTCATCCTCAATCTCATTTGAAGGCATTGGAGGAAGTTGACTCAACCTTTGGCTCCTTCTGAGTTCCACTTTCAAAGGTTGTTCTGTGGCATCTGCATGGCCCCGGAATTCATCACTTTTTTTCCTTAATCTAAGTCGAGAATGTTTGGGAGTCGCTTTGCCATCCACTTCCGGCTCCTCAGTGACAAGCTCTGACACAGTAATTCCACCCCCAAATTCCATACCTACAACACCTACCCTGCCAGGCGACTCGGGAGTGCTGCCGGGTGACTCAGGTGTGGCTCCCTGTTGAATTTCTTTATGCAGAAGGGCAGCATTTGGAGTAGCTAGATTGTCAAAAGAAGTCTCGAATAATTTCTTCTTTGACGTGGGTGAAGCCTCATCGTCCTCATCACTCGAGGACTGGACTAAGTTTAGCCTCCTCCGCTTTCGATGACTCGCACTGCTGGCTGACCTTTCATCAAAGGACGGCACAGCATGGTCTATATGATGGTCTATGGCCTCCAAGGTTTGGGGATGTGTCTCATAGCTTTGGCTTTCCTTCTCCTGTTGGTGTATATCCCCTTGTTCTTGAGCATTCGGCTCCACAGGTGCACTTAATGTTTCTTCAATGACTCCAACTTGAACCTCAAGCTCACCTCCCGTATCAAGATTCAAAGTGATCTCGGTTAATGGTTCTACTTCAGGGATGGCCGGAAGTACAGAGGCTTCTGCCATTTTGAGAGGAGATATGTTGTCCGGCGTCTCAACATTGACAGAGGATGGTGCCATATCCCCATTAGCCTCTGCAGTAGTTGGAATCTCAACAGTGAGGTCGGCATTGCCAGGAGTGGCATGTGACATGGATCGACAGGAAATGAGTTGTGCTGGAGTTTGGGGAAACAATTCGGCTGTATCCTGCATAAGTTCCTCCCTATGAATATCCAAACTTACATATTCCACCCCATCAATGTAAAGCATAAGAAAGGGACAATAGACAAGACTCATTGTGTGCATGCTACTCATGAAATCAACTACCCCAAGAAATGCAAGTACTGGAAGCCAAACAAATTCTAAGAACTATTTTTTTAACTTTTAGCTATCCTTTATACATGGAAAATAAAATGTGTCTATAAATTCATATAGGATTTAGTTCTTGGTAAATCAGAAGATTTGTTACGAGTAATGAGTTACAACGAGTAATGAGTTACAACGAGTAATGAGTTACATCGAGATAGAAAAACAAGATGAAAACTTCAGCGTGGCCTAAGGAAATCGCACTTTTCTCATATAAGAATAATCTTTTTAGTTTGATGAGGGAATGCATAAGCTATTAAGCCATACCTGAGAGACTTTAGGAGGTTCCGCACTTGTTCCATGTTCACGGATCGGACTTGCGTGAAGAGATGCACGAAGAAACTGACTTTCGCGCTTCGCTTCAGCCAGAAGAGAGAGGAGCTCTTGCTCACGACGCAGAGATGCATGTAACTGATCTTTTGCACATCCCTCTCGCTTAATTGCTTCGTTCTCCCGCACAAGAATCTCATCGACTTCACTTCGCAACACAGAGAGGGTGCTTTGTGCTATTTCCCATTCCTTCATATGTCCTTCACACAGTTGACAGTGTGACTGCGTAGCCATGTTTGTAGGAGACGCTCCTACCTGCTGTTTCTCATCAGCCTCAAACAACAATCCTGGTTGTACAATTCTAAAGTCCTTCGTCTGCATCAACGTTAAAAGAAAGTAAATCTCACGGAACACAATCTGATTTCAGAGTTAAAAAGTGTTCATTCTCCGCTCCCTCCGACGTATTCCAAGAATACGAATCCTCATAAATTGGCATAAGGTAGAGGAACCTAATTGCGAAACCTACCTAAATGTGACACCCCAAAATCATGCACGAGTAAATATAATTTTTGAAAATGTATACCACATCAGGTTCCCTCAATGCAAGGTTGATGCTCAACGCTTAAAGCGTAGGCTTCAGGTGCGGTTTCCATAATGCAAGTTTCGTAGACCTTGCCACGAATTACGAAGTCGTCGTTACAAATCACCAAAATCCTCAACAATAAAAACAAAGTCACCACAAATCCACAAAATCGTGCCACTCAAACACTGCGTCTCTAGCTACCACCACAATGCCAGAAACTCAACAACAACATATCAAACGAAATCCTCTGAACCTGCAATTCACGACAGGAGCCACGCAAAACCCCCCGCCATTCACCGAAAAAGACGGCATTACATCATGAATGCGTTCACACGCCCGCCCTGGCCACAGAATCCACGAAACCTCCACCCACAGCCATCTGAAGCGCAAAACCCAAACCCCAAAACAAAAAATAGCAAAATTTCTCACCAATGTCTCAGAAATGCAATTCCACGGCACAATGAAGCTCCGAAATGCTCTTGGCTGCCTCGTCACTTCGTTCCTTCCTGAACAGAAACCTCGTACAGTGATGTCGTCTGGAGAGAGTGCATGGCTTGCATGGTCACGCTTCCGCAAGTTGCAGCAAGAAATTTACAATTGTCGAGCGCTTTCTACCCAGAAAAAACTTCTCTACAACTGCAATACCGTCAATGAGATACTAACGAAAGAGTGTGCGTCGATTTTGAAAATCGCATGGTTTCGGTGCAATTTTTCGATGGCGAAGAGGCGGAGGGAACGGAGGCGGGGAGATTCATGAAGAGGTTGCGGGAGCAGAGATTGAAGAACGAGGCGACGATGCCGCCGAAAGGCTTGCGAAAGTTCCATTCATCCATGAATGAAATTTCTATTCATCCATCAACACTCACGGTCTGGAAACTTCTGGAGAGCTTCCTGATGTGAACTGGCCACGGCGTCACGCTCCAGGGCATTTTTTTTTCATTTTTTATGAAGTGCCAAAGTGGCGATAAAAAATGTTGTAGTGGTAGTCCAAATTTCAACAATCATCCACATATTTGATAGAAAATATTATACTAGCACATATTATATATCCATAACTTTTTTTTCATCCACAATATGATGATTTCATCAAAGTTCTTTTTTTTTAATTTGAAGTTTTATGCCAAAAAACTTCATGGTTTGTCACCATTTTCTTGCCAAACTATGTATTTTTGGTGAAAATTTAATACTACTTCACAAAAAAGCCCTACCACACTTTATAATCCACACCAAGAGTATTATTTGACCTTTTTTTAATAGGAAATTTAGAACTTAACATTGGATGGTTGAAAATAACTATAGATAGGATGAGACCTATTACCAAAGTAGTCATCTAAAAATGATAAGATTTTTGATAATTAAGTACATTCTTGGTGCCTCTAGGTCTTCTAAAAGTCATTCATCAACCACTTTGTGTGTATTGACTCACTTTAATTTTGGAAGGAAGTGATCCCCTATGACCAAGGTAGTCACTAAAGTACTCCAATTATTGGATTAGTAGGTGCATTCTTTGTTTCTACAATTATGTGAAATCATACCCTATACCTTTTAGGACCACAACATCCTTACAAGGTTATAGAGTTAAGATTGAACTCTAAAAAGATGAGACCTCACTAAGCCAAAAATGATAATTATCAATTGGATGTGTACATTCTTCATTTCTACAAAAATTTGAAAAGTCATCCATCAAGACCAAAATGTATACAACATCTTTCCAAGGTTAAACCTTAGATCAACCAATTTATTTCTATCTTTTTGTTGGTAGAGCAACATATACCTTATAATAGTTTATAAGTTGTTTGTTCATCTATCAAATCACCAAATATGAATAACTTTCATTCAAATATTATGCATCAAATTATTTGAGAGGTACTTGACAATTTCATCCCTTTATATCCATTTTTTTTGTGTTACTATAGCCAATGCAAAATTGAAGTAAGATTTTGGTGAAAGTTTTTCAATTTTTTTCTTTGCCTTCGAATATTGTAGTTCGAAGGATAGAAGGTTAGGATTAGGATAAAAGATTACCTTTTGAAATGCATATACCATTAGAGAAAGTTTGGACTCTCCAGAGGGCTACCAAGAAGTGCCTGTAGGGACCCTCACTGTATTACATTTATTTTGTTTGAGGAACTTTTCCCCTATTTCTGCATTTTGTCACTTCCAAATGTCAGAGCATTCATTGTCAAGTACTATTAGTTAGAGTTGTGACAAGTGTTGTTTTGATATTTGAAAGCACCCCTGAAGCACCTCCCTTTGACAATTGTGGAATAGAAAATTGAAATATAATTTTGGAACTCCCGATATTCACACAAGGTGAATCTTTGTTTTGTCAAAAAATTCCCTCTCTTAAGTAGCTTCACTAGGCTCCAGAAATAGATTGGTTTGTCAAACCTTGACAGCCCTCTGGAAAGTCCAAACTTTCTCTAATGCAACATTCGTCATAAGTGGCAATTCTAGGCATACATACTTTACTTAGATTTGATTCAGAATATAGAAAGTGGGATTAGATTTTACAAGGGGATTCACCAAGTATGTAATAAATGGTATATTTTAATTGTACCCCTACTATTTAGCATGCCATACCAATGGTCCTTGTTAGAAAAGTTATAGGGCACCTCAATTTTATTTTTTTGGATTACCTTCTCTAAAGTCACACCCTCATTAGAAAAAATATGAACCCTCTAAGGGCATTAGATGGGATTCAGCTGCCCTGGAGGGCCGTTTCAGGCCAGTTCCCAAGGCTGGGAACCAGCCAGGGCTGGCCAGAATTTAAAATTACTAAAAAATTATTTTAAAATTTAAAAAAATTAAAAAATTAAAAAAAAATTAAAAAAATTAAAAAAAAATTAAAAAATTAAAAAAAAATTAAAAAAATTAAAAAAAAATTAAAAAATTAAAAAACAAAATTAAAAATATTAAAAAATTCATTTTTTTTTCAAAAAAAATATTTAAAAATTCATTTTTTATTATTATCCGACGTGGTCGTCGGCTGACCACGTCAGCGAGCTGCTGTGGCCGAGTTCCCAGTCTTAGAACTTGTGGGAACTCACGGTCTTCTGCAGGAGGTCATTCTCATCTAATGGCTGTGACTCTCGGACAGCAGGGAACGGCAGGGAACAGTGGCCAGAAAAAAAAATTCCCACAAAAAAAAAAAAAAAAAAAAACATTATTTTTTAATTACTTTTCGCCGGCCAGCGAACTGCAGAGCCTCATTCACGCAGCACAGTTCAAATCAAGAATTAAAAAAATATTAAAAAAATAATTAAAACATTAATCTTAAAATAAATTCAAAATTATAAAATTGTGAGATCTGATGTGGCATTAGTGCGACCACGTCAGATTTCTATTATTATTTTAATATTATTTTAAATATTATTTTAATTATTTTAATTATTTTAATATTTTTAAATATTTTTTTATTAAAAAATATTCATTTTAATATTTTTAATATTTTTTTATTGCGATACTATTCATCATTGATGATGAATAGTGACCACTATTCCTCAAAGGGGCTGTGCATTCCTTTGAGGGGAACTTCTCACTGTGAAGCAGCCCCTTTGAGGGCTGAAATTTTTTCTAATGCTATTTCTCACCAAATCCTAGAGAATGGATGACTCATCAAAGTTCCATACATAAACTTAGGTGAACAAACTCTACATGTAAGCCAACTAAGGTGGGTACACCTAAAAGCATCACAAATTGGGCTGCAAGTAATTTGAAGGCTAACTAGTAGATAATGAATACAAGAGAGCAAAGAAATGTGTAGAAAAGGAAGTAATGTACAATCAATTTTCTGATTCTAACAAAAATGAAACAACAATAGGGATACAAAGTTTTTCAAGTAGGGTGCTTTAAAGTGCTCATAGGCAACATTGAAAAAGACTAGTTACATTCAAAAGCTCGTCCTCCCAAGGTGTTAGAAGTAAAGACATGGAGGTGCAATCATGTTATTAATAATTAAAAGAAATATGCAAGCTCATAAATCCACAATCATTTCTCCTCATGTTCTGTGAATTATATAGAATAATATGAGGATTTCATAACATGATTCGTCATCTTTGATCATTGACACATGCTAAAATAATATGAGAACCCTTGAAATGCCCTTGGGGTCCCTCTATACCACATGTATTTAGCTTTATAACTCTTCAATTGTGGTTTAATATATGAGTTATGATACACTTTTATTTACGTACTATCATGATCATTAGTTTACTTTGTAATAAAAAAGTATTTGATCAATGTTTTCCTAATCAAATACCACCAAATACATGATATAATATACAGCTACAAAGGGCTTTTAGGCCCCTCTAGGCATAATCATGGGAGCATATTTTTTTGATCTCTAATCCCTGACAAGCCTTTATGTATTATCAACACTTTGTGTCACTGTTAAATCCTCATGTTCTGTGAATTTAGAAGCCAACTACATGTTCCAAAATGGCCAATGTTTCTTTGGAGAACCGTGAAAGATTTGGAAGTACAATTTTCAAAATACATTTACTCCATTCTGGGGCTCATTCTAGTCTACACTGACAATTGCGCGCATAGTTTTCATGTCTGCTGCATTTGTGGCAATAGATTGGGTTGCAATTCTAGGTATCAATTTGTTGTGTGGACTGTTGTACCTAGGGTTGTGTTTGATTGTTGTAGTAACCTTGGCCTTTGTTCTGGTTTGATTAGCCCCGGGAGGACTGTGGGCCTCCTCTAGGTGGTCTTTTATCTGCTCGAGCAAAGTTAACTTCTTATAATTCATTGCGCTACTTGTCTAGGTTGCAATTCAACTCTTCGTGAAGGAGGCTTTCTAGTTCTACAAACAAAGGTGTGCAGTCTCTCTCTTTCTGGATCTACTTAAAGGTTGACCAACTTCTAGGTAGGTTATTTAGTGTGAGGTCCATGAGGTCCTCGTCTAGTGTAGATGTTCCTAAGTTAAGGCCATATTCGTTATATTGAGACTTTTTGCAGATTTTGAGACAAAATGCTAGTTATTGGAAAATTCATTTAAAAAATTAGGAATTGAAACCAAAAATAAATAATGCTCAAATAGTGATCCTATAATGAAATTCTAAAAGTTGGTGTTGTTATCTATTTATAAAAAAAAACCCAGTAAGAGATAAAACGGTTTATCCTCAAGTCGAGGATAAAATTGAGACTGTGAAAGGTCTCAATATAACGAATATGGCTAATTGTGTCACAATCAAGTTGATGTCCTATAGATGATCACCTATTCCTTTGCCTTCTACTAACCTAAGAGAGTAGAATTGTTCCTTGAGGGACAAATGTCTAGAGGAACTCCTCACATCATACATACTCCTAAGGCATTGCCAAATGGATTGGGATCGATAAGATGAATAATATTGAGTTAGATTGAGTCTTGTACCAGAGAAATAATGATTCTTCCTACGTGAAAACGTAGTTCTTCTTCCCTTGTATTGACTGTAGGTGCGATGTTGATGGTGGCCGTGTCTACTGGATTTGCCACGTTTGAGGTAGCTTCATCCCCAGTAGTGCTTGATAGATTTGCGATGTTGGTGATGTCTTGATCATCGTGTGCAAACGGTTTGATAAATCTCCACAGTTCTTCCTGCATAAGTATCATTTTGACTTTATAACTTCAAATGATGTAGTTTGAGGGTTCTACTAGTTTCATGGACTTTGGAGCGTCTGTAATGCTTGGATCCATTGCTATGAGAGAATACGTAGAATAGGAGGGAGAGAAATTCTAAGGGTTTGTGGTCTTGATCCTGTCTAAAGCAGTGCCACCTAGGTTGTGGTGATGATTTAGATAAACGGTAACTATTGATTCTACAGTGTTTGAACGGCTATAGTTCTTGATCACTCATAGTGCTCTATGACTACCTGTAGGATCTAACATGCATCTCTGATACCATGTAGATAAAATAGTGTTAAGTTGCAATCTAGTAACAATATAATAAGCTCTTGTATTAGAGAAGATGATTAACACCAAAACTAAGCTCGGTTTATATACAGGGTTGTTAACCTAAGAGCACTAACTATGAATGAGAACTATACATGAGGGATGAAACCCTAATGACACCTCGTAGTGTCAACAATATGGTTGATCTGAAATTTCAAGTCCATTTCTATGTGGGTAGTTAAATTCTTGTGACCAATTAAAAAAAATTTCGGGTAGTTTTGACAGTTAATTATGGAAAACTTTCATTTTTCATTGAAAAAAGTACATATTCAATGATTGAGAGGTCTTCAAAGGCATATTTTTGTGTACTGAAAGTGTAGTGTAAAGCTTGCTAATTTTACTTCATTTCCTAGCTTTATGCACAAATTGGCAATTTCATTTGATTTGAGATCTAAGAAATTGTACTTATCCATTTGCTTTGAGAATGGTCCCAATGAAAAGTTTAAAGTATTTTCATGATTTTCACCATTGAAAATTTCAACATGCAAGTGTTTATTTGAAGCTATTTGCAATTTCTACTTATAAACAAAAATTACATTTCTACAATTGCAAGGTGGATTGTGTAATGAGTTTGATGTCTTTTCATGTGAAATCAAGTTTTTTGGAAGTGTATTTTAGTGTGCTAACACTCTTTAAAGTTGGTCATGTTACCTCCAACCCCAAAAAACATATATATGCAAATTTTTGAAACATTGTGGACAAAGACAACATATTGAAAATAGAAAATGTATATTTCCCTTGGTATAATCTCACCACTATTAGGAGATTTCACACTCAAAATTGGTGTGCATACTAATAAAGAACCTCTATTAACATCTATATGGTTAGATTTGAAAAAAAACACAATTTGCTTCATTGAGGATAACTACGAGCCGATGCTCTTTTTTCATAGTCAAAACACACTTGAAAAGGCTTGGGCATTTAGGGGTTAAAGCTCTGAGAACATGATAACTTAGAATTTGTAATGCTAAAGCCACTCCACAGAGGTTGCACAAAAGAAGTTCCGCAAAGAAGAAATAACCTATTTGACGACAACTCTAATTGTTGATCAAGTGGCCAATTTGTTGGGCATAAGGTGGAGTCATGAAATGTCAAAGACCTAGAGTACTTGAATTTCAAACTTCATCCCTACTCTCTCAGCGCAAGTGGAAGAGGCTCAGGAGGCAAGCTCTAGCTCAATCTCCATGCAAATTGTGTGGATATCCAAGCTCAAATATCCGTGCAAATTCAATGCCTCAACTTTTGATGAATTGGATTTCAACGAGTTTCATTCAAAATGTCAAGTGACGGACCTCGAGGGAGGGCATATGTCCAATTTGAATAAGGGATTTCAACTCAAACATTCATTGAATGCTGATTTTCATTTCCACCCTACTGTGATTCCCCCTCATTGTTGACTTGCAAGCTCAAAAACCCTTCAACATCCTCTAGAGCCCTCTCCAGCATCTTTGGTGGCCTCCAAGTCTGCCATCATCTTGTCCGCTGTGGAAGTCTCCAAGCCTGCAGCTTCCTCAATATTCGCAATCTTCACTATGGTGTCATCAATAAGCAAACAGTACCTTCGAGAACGCACTCCCATGCCCCGGTCTATCAAGTCCAGCTCCAGACCTATGTTCTTTGTCCATATTGCTGACCCATCGCACAAAAATTTGAGGTGTTTGCTGTCAGGGTAGGTCTTTTCCCACTCCTTTACTACCCAAGGATCATTCACTGCACATAACCATGCATACCAAAACTTTATTCGAAATGGAAAGAAATGTTAGAACGCATGCCCAAAAATTCAAGTAATTCTTTCCCAAACAGTTGCGACAATCGTCCAGAATTAGTGAATCACACATATACTGTGTATGTATATATCTATATAAACACATATCTATCTATCTACCCAAGGAATGTAATAGCATGTGGGAAGAAAACCTGTAATACAAACGATCTCTCGGACTCCTCTATCCATAATCTCCTCTGCCCTTTCAAGGAATCCGGGAACATGCTTCAAACTGCGAAACTCAACTAGCCATCTTCACATCAGCATGTCACTACGTCAGCGAAAAATCGTCATTCCAAGTGGCTTCGCAAAGTGCCAGATGCAGACAAGTGTCAATACATGAAGGTCCGTCGATGTGCGCTGGGAAAGCTCCAAAGAATAAGTCTGCTCAACTCCTAAAGGACAATGGAAAGTAACCAATTCAATTCACCAAATTCTGAAAAATAAAAACACACAAGAGGGCATACTTTGCATCACGAAAATCAGTGCAGAACATCTCATGAATCGGTTACAAAAATATAATAGAACTGGATTCAAAAAAGAAGTTCCCACTAAGAACGACTCATAACTTCTTTAAAAGAAAATGGGACACAATCTTGGAACCTTGGTACTCCCAGAAATACTCTAAAGAAAGAAATATCCCTGATGAGCAATGACAGAGGGTTGTCACACCTGCAAGTAGGTGTGAATGCTCCAGGTACGCCGAAAAACACCACTTTCTTCTCCCTCGCAAGGTCGTGGATGCCGTAGCACTGGAGTTTACCATCATCATCCAGATACGAGAGCTCGCCGTTGGGGATCTTGGCACCAACTCGAATGGGCTCAAAAGGAGCTGAAAGAAACTCAGAATACTGCTTCAGCTGAAGAGCAGGAAACTACGCTAGAAACAGGACTTACATTGGAAGGCAACTACGAGATCGATATTTCGGCACGCTACGTTAGGGTTTGGTGCGAACCGAAACAAGGACTCATGCTTTGAAATCAACCAATTCAATTGACCATACACTCAATAATCGATAATTCCGCTGGGGACAAATCTCATATCATCAAAGTGGGGGGAAGGGCATTTATTGCGTGAGTTGGCCAAAAACTAAGGAAAATTGGACAAAAGAAAAGTCTACCAAAACGTGAGAGATCACCACCTTCTTGCACCACGCGGAGATCCCACTCGCACATGGCCATCAGCGGAGCATCAGGGCCGAACTCCACGGGCTCTTCTCCATGCTTGAAAGCCTCGACGCAAACGACGGGTTTCACTGCATCCACAAGCTTCTTGTTGAAACGGTCCACAACAAAACTTGCACGCGTCCCCAGCGCAAATCGCTTGGACGTCCCATCTGGACCCCAAACCTCCACACACTGCATACAGCAATGCACTCAGCTCTAATCCTAAATCAACTGGGTATTCCTTCCTGGCATTCTTCGCCATCTTTCTCACGCCCTAAGATTTGATTCAAATCATACTGAAACAGGAAGGAGACAATCCTCATATTCTCCTTCGCATTCAGACCCATCAAGGACCCTAATCCATCTTCGAATTGCATATTTACGACACACACTCAGTCAACCTAATGAAAATGCGGATTCTGCACTCAGAGGACAGAACTCAGAGGACACAGAGGGTAAGGCAAGGAACCCCCAATTGGATGACTTCCAATGCAAATGTGGTCCCAACTTGTTCATAAGGTGTCCAAATAATACACATTCTAATGCACTGGAATTCTTTCGAAAATGGCAACAAGACCCGCACCAAAAGAACACTTATTCTAAAGTCGAAAACCACTCAAAAGAGCTGAAGAAGAAAGGTGTGTGCGACGGAGGTTGGATGACAGACAGGGAATTTTTTATCGTCCTCAGCACAATTCAAAGGCCTGTACTTAGGTCTGGGGTCGGGACAAGGCATTTTGCCGTCTCTGCTGCTGGTGCTTGCTTCGGCGGCACCACAAATGGAGTTGGATTTGGCGCTCTCCAGCCTGCCCGACGGTGGCTACGGAGAGGAGGATCGGCAATTTGCGCCACAGTGCAGATCGACCGCTCAGTGATGGGCAAGTTGGTCGCAGCGATGGGCGGTTTGGCAGTTGCATGTCCGTTGAAGGTGAAGAGATGTTGCCGTTACTTGTAACGTTTGGGAAACCATGGCCACGACGGGTTTGAGGTCCATTCAGTTGAGCATTTGTTAAAACGTTTTTCTTCTTAAGATTGAGAGTTCGATCCAGTATAGTATTTTTGGTTCACATAAAACAGTTTAAATTAGCTCTAATATAGAAGAACAAAATCTGTAAAACATGTAAGAGTTGAAGCATTCAATGCTTCAAAGGTGTCTAGAGATTCTCAATAGTGTCAAGAGATGAGAAGAATATAATTATGTACCATATGAAAAATCATTTGTTGAAATCGCCACACACACACTGATACAAAAGAAAACCCTCCTTGTTTGTTCCCAAGAGTGTTGTTGTAACACTTTTTGTTTCTTTTATCTTTAGCAAATGCATGAGATAGTCATGTTCCTTAAAATTGAAACGTGGGCCAATTACCATGGAGTTGCAAGCCAAATTCCTTCACCTTGTAGACAATCATTTCTAGATGAGAGGGAGTAGAAAATTATCTCAAAAGATCTAAAAATTTCACAATAAAAGTATTCTATGATGAAGAATATCATTCTACAAATTCAATGTCATTCTATAAATAGTATTCAAAAAACATTAGAAAGTTCATATTGGAATAAAATACTAAATTTCTCCAAAATTCAAAATGGAATGGAAACTAGAATAGATGACCATCATTTTATTAGTTGGACCCAAATTCAAAAAATATCATTTTGATGGAGAAATTTCAGATTTAGAGCAAGGAGCAACAACTTCCCAAAACACACTATTCATAATAGTGTATTTTGTGATCCTTTTTTGTAGCAGTTTCCAACATCATCCAAAGCAACTTCTATACAAGCAACTCCCCAAACAAGAATTGGATGAAAATGCTTTGCAATTATCTTCTACACTTGTTCTGAAGAGAATCCAAATGCCTTTTTTTCTGGCGCTGGCGGCGTTGATTTCAGAGGTGACTCACCCTGATGATGAGTGATTGCACAATAGCGCCGTTGGCTTAAACACAGGAGGCATCCAAAGCGCAATGCAAAGGCAAGCCAGTCTGATCAGGAATTTAAGCGTTGAATCCATAAGCAAGAACGAATCGCAATTGCCTCATAAACTCACACTCCTATTTATGTGAAAATTCTTAAAGTAGTGATGCAAATTAGAATCCACGACCTTAAATTCTTCCTGAAACCCAATTATGCTACGATTCAGCTGCTGAGAAGTACAGCAGAGAAGCTTGAGGGATCCGTGTCTGATGAGTCCAGTGAGAAACTGACTAATGCATTTGAAATTGCGGGATCACTGCGTAAACTGCTGCAAGCTAGAGCGTGACAGACAATTTGCTAGCCTTGAAAACACATGCCAGGTACGATTTGCGAGACCTCAAGCAAGCTCTGAATGTATGGGTCTGTAAGCCCAAACCAAAGATTGACAGCTGCTGAGTAGCGCTGAAAAATATCGATTTTCGTGAACCACAGGCTTGATGTGAGAATACAAAGAGAAAATTCTCCCAAACTCTTTGGAGGTTGACATGCTGCATTAAGAGAGTGTTCATCCTGAGTTTAATGCCAAAATCGAGAGGATAATATAAACGAAGTTACATACCTAGTCACCACAACATTGGTTAGAGAATTTATTTCTAGAAGAAGGCATTAAGGTTATGATTCAGACTACCTTGGCTTGCACTCAACATTTAATGTAACACAGAGCCGAGAGATGGAATTGGCAGAGGCGCAGCGGAAGCTGGAAGCCACAACACCTTGAACATCACTGTGGGATCTTGGGATGCGCGCATCCGAGAGCTGGAGAAAATGCTCCATGCCAAGGAAAGAGAGGTGCCCACTCCATTTCTGAGCCCCACTTTTCTGTCTGGACAAAGTACTCCATGGATTTATCCTATTTGTGAGGGAACAAAATTAGTCACTATCAAATATTGTTTGCGAGTAAATTAGTACAATACAGTAATATTTCAACCTGCATTACTTGGCGAGAGTGTGAATTTGGTTAATAAATAAGGATAACCAAAAAATAAGGGTAGAGACTAGAGAGTGAGAAAATCAAGGACGAACTAAAAATTCAATACAGGGAGTCCCAGTTGTGCGCATTCTCCATCTATGAAGGCGAAGTGGTTTCCTCCAGAGACTTCCCGTCAATGCTTCCAATGACTGGCTAATATTCCAATTCATTGAGCATAAGCTTGTCACTTGACCCTCCCTTTTTTCAGCTACGAGAGTAGTGATGAAATGCAAGGAAACAAGGATGAAGTTTAAAATTCGAACAGGTTCATTGAAATCTTCTCTTCCATGACACCCCCTCCTAACGTGCAAATGCACCTTCGTTCAGTTACAAGATGCTCACCATAAGTTGCAAAACGTGGAGCTTGCCATTGATGCGAACGAGAGCCGTGCAAGGAAGCTCGAATTTGACCTAAAACTCATGTCCAACATGCTGTGGCAAGTCCTCCTTCCACTCCATACCCTTCAATCCGTACCCTTCCATCCATGTTCTCTTTCAGTTTTGCAAGGGTTAATTAATTCAGTCTTTGAAGATGGGCTCTGGCTGATTTTTCTCCTTCATCTTTGTGGAACAGATCGGCACATATCACAGCGAAAAATGTTGCCTTCGGTTTAGTATCTTGCTCCACAGCAACCATCCATGGATCACTAGTCAATCATTTAAAATCTCCCAGGGGCACATGGAAAGTAGTTCCAACCCAGTCAATTTCAAAGCCAGCTTTGGTTCGCCTTGAAGAACAGCGCTTAGTGAGCTTTCACATTGAAGCTACTTGATCCACTCGTGATGGGACTAAAAGTCCTACAGCAGGATTATCGATTTTGGAGTAAACTGAGACAACCAAATTAGTACATTAAGCCCTTTAGTACATTGACCCTCCTAGCAAATGGTTGGCTAAACCCAGGATTCTCTAATTGCTCCAAGGCCGATGGAGGGGTTAGGAATAAAGATCTTGAGGTTTTAGGCAAAAACCCAGAATGGAGAAATTCCCAGAGTAGGCATTTCCCCAACTCTTTAATTTTGCCCAGACTAATACAGCATTACTCACAGCAAACAATGGGAGCAAGAAACAAGAGCAGCTCCAAACAACAGACGATCAACAACCAAACAACCAATCACACAAGCAAACATACAAGCAGAAAAACGACAGGAGAATTGAGTGCGAGTCAACGAAAGAAGATGGATTCTCGTCTGTGGTAATTGAAGTCAGTAAAATTAGGGTTGCCAATTGAAAACGTTAGAGTATTTAGTCCATGGATTTCATTGTAACTGTACACAGAATTAAATCAGTGTACCATAATTATAGTGTTTATTGAATAGCACATTCTAAGTCGGGCCTCTTGAGCAGTTGAGCTCAATAGCTTTAGTCTGCTCCTTTCATACCAAAGTGTTCACAGTCAAATTGTGTGTTCTTGTAGTTTCTTGTGATATTGATTTTGAAAATTATAGTACAGTTATCCTAAAAGTCATGAACGTCACTTGCTTAGTTTCTTGTTCTTTTGGGGTTTTAATGTAGATTGAATGTATTGGGTTTACAGAGTTTTTAACCTTTTAACAACATTTGATTGCTTAGCAGACAAGCCAAGGGGAATAAAAATGCTCCTCTTGCTCCTTGCTCAAGTTTTGTGTGGTCAGAGCACATAAAATTGATCAGTGAATAGTACTTCGACTTTGCACTCTAAATGCAGTGCTTGACAAGCTTCATTCATTGTGTAGACATGGGTCTAGTAGGTTGAAACATTCCCCAACAAATTCTAAAGCCATTTTTTGTCAAAGATTCACTTGAAACCATGCCCAAGGGCTTGGCTTGTCATTTAAGGGTTAACAACATCATAATGGAGTGTTCCAGTGTTCGAAGTTGCTCTCCCCCCTGGCTGATGCTCTGTTTTCTACATATTTTCAGTACTACAATGTTCAGCAGTTTGCGGCAATTAATAATTCAGAATACTGAATGATAATCTTATACCAATATTTTCAAAATGGATAATCATAAACGTTTTGATTGAAACTCGTGCACACTGAAACACACATCCTCACTCCAAGACCTCTGTAAGATAATGTCCCAGACCAGGTGCTCAAAATGCACCTAGAATGTGGGTGAACTGAATTTAGGGCATCCTTGGAAGGTAGCTGATACTATTACCCTCTAGATCTCCTTTACTAAATCCTACAGTTTAGTTTGGTCTTAAACTAGCAAGTTGGTTGTCCATAGCCACTCATCTTTGAATAGAAATGTGATTTTCTATTGTCGCTTCTAATGATCCACACACACATACATTTGAAATTGATTGAAAGATTTATACATATCGATAAAAATTTGATCTCCACAAGTTTGACTCTTGTACCCTAAGTGGTCTCTCCACAGTTCAGTAGTGATCTCCTAGATCTTGGCTAAACGTACTAATGCTTACAATGACACAAATAGTAACCTCTACCATCAACAAGATTACCAGCACTGTGAAATTCTGAACTGGAAGATGAATTGAGCAATCTCAAATGATAACATACCAGTGCAACTCTCTCAATGTTCAGCAATTTGATCAACTGACTACATCGACAAGCGTCCTGTAAAATTCTTCCCTACACAATTATTATCAAAGACATAATGCCAGTTTTCAGGCAACCATGCCTCTCTCCTCTTGGTTTGTCAGTCTAAGAAGTTTATGAACCCTAACCTGTCTATTGAATGTGAACCCTTTGTTCAATCAACCAAAGAGTAAATAAGTGGACATACCAAAAATTCAATTCAGCAATTGGACATGATTCTGTCCAATAATTTCCTCAAAAAACAGATGCTAGCACTAGCAGTTTAATCGCCACCTCCACACCCTCCACCATCGCCACATCCGCCACCCTCTCCCCCACCACTAGCTCCATGCCCTCCACGCCCTCGCCGCGCATGCCTTAACCTAGCATCACATTCGAGAAAATGACCAAAAAAACACACTTTGAAAATGGCACTTTTTCATCTGAAACCTCGGATCGACTACCGATTTCTCGTTTGTAGAGCTCTCACTCCGCACTGCAGATTGAATGTCGCAATTCCGGTGCTCAGAAACTCGACATTTTAATTAGGAAATGCGTGAGCATACCTGCGGTTGTGACCACACAAAGCCGTCGACATGAGCACTGCAGCTGCTTGGAATACGGCCACCCCCACCAGCAGCAACATCTCGCAAGTACCCAGCCAACGGATCTAAGTACTGCCACTCCGAAGTTCAAGGACTGGTAAGGTAACGGAAAATAGGAGACGAAGAAAAAACTCGGGTAATCAGTTCCTAACAAGCACAATCACAGGCATACGTGTTTGCTCACAAGGAAAGGAGGGGAATCCTCCTGGAGAAAGAGAGCGTGATAATTATGTTCGCCGGCATATCAGAGAGACTTGTACTGTACAGTACATTACTGTCAAATGCACAGGAATCCCGGTGACCGGCCAAGTTATTTTTCTTATTGCCTGGAAAGAAAAGCAAAGAATAGTAAAGTAGAGCATCTCAATAATGCAAGTTGTTGTATCAGATGATCAGATTCCTGTTGTCGATGGAATTGGGGAGACTCATTGACTGGATCTGTGTCGAGTAGCCGGCTTGGAGAGGTCCCTTGGGAGGAGGGGAAATGAAGGAATCTTATTATTTTCCAGAGATGATCAAAGTTGGAAAAATTGGAATTCGTATTGGAATGGGAGAAGAGAAGTTATGAAATACTAAAAGAAATCGTTACAAAATTGGAAGTAGGTTTTGACATTTACCACCACTTGGTGGGGGATTCCTATCTTCTGTAGAATGGTGATAACACTACTCTAAACAAGTCTGAATTCAATTAGAGAGATGGGTAAGCATGAGTCCCTCACTACTACCACCATGTTTGAAGTTCTCGAACTTTGTGGTTTGCCACCAACACATGTCCTACTTATAGATAGTCTACCATGTGTGAAAAATAGCAATACAAAGTGATTATGTATTATATGAATCCAAGTATAGTTTCCATGTGAGATCTAAGAGTTTTCAATTAATGTCTTTAAAAATTTCAAGTATTAAAGAAAATCATAAGTATGGCTAAGGATAAACCAAATTTCAATCAAAATAAAATATCAAAAGACTTTTATCTTTACAATACTAAAGGATTTTTTTAATTTGTTGACATCCATGACTTCTAATGCAATGGCATCTTTCATTTGACCCTAAATACAATGAATTGATTTCTTTACAAACTACCCTCATTTCTTCACACTCCAAAACCATAGGTCTTCTATGCACAATCAATAAATTGGACAAATAATATCAAATACTACAATGATTCAAAATTATTATCATAAAAGTAAATCCTGAAATTTCATCAACATAGGTATGCCATCTCTATCTTCCATAGACAAATGTATCACTATCCATCAACTGTAAAAAAATTACAATTGGATTTATATATGAAGATGTCCCCCCACATGCAAAATTCACAATCTCCATTTTTCAGTATTTCAAAGAAATGAACACTATAGACAAGTGAATGTTGGATAAGAGAAAGTAAGAGAAGAAAAGAAGAAGGAACCTAACAAGCATAACTTATTTCCTTCCAATGATACAGTCAAATCAATGTTACTGTTTCAGTGAATCCAAAAGAAGAGAAGAAAAGACGGAGAAAGAGCCAAAGAAGACTTTGGATACCAATGATGGAATTAGAAGTAGGAAGTGTTCAGCAGTAATGGACAACCTTGACAACAATTTTCAGCTGGCCAAATATCAATAAGACCCAGTTTTCTTATTGGAAAACACCAAATTCCCAATCATTGGGCGTGAGAAAACACACCAAAATCCTGATCGCTGCAACTACCGGAGTGGACTAGTGGAGAAGACAGAATAGTCAAAAGCCAATGACACTGTACTGTGTAAACACCGTATGCTGACCAGGTTCATTGTGTGCACAGATTCAATGAAACTCTGACGACGCAAAGCTAAAATTCCAGAATCATGCTCCGCAAATTACTCTAACTAGTAGTTTTTCAAGATAAGAGTTCAAGTAGCAATAAGTGCTAAATGTGATTGGATTGCCGGTCTATCAGCACCTCACAGAATCGCAGCAAATTATGCTTGGCATACGACGGCTAATAGCGTTTCAGAAGATTTTCGCAATTGTTGATTACATTGTTTCAATCATCATGAAGTTGAAAATCATCAGAAAAGGAACAAGTTGTAAAATCGTTAGATCTGCGGAATGTGACGAGGTTTCATCATGCAAAATAGACAAATCAACTGAGGAACCAATTGACACAGAAGGACAAAACGATAATTCATACAAGCCCAAACGACATTTCAGATGAATCTTTTCCAAGCACGCATACATGGCGGAAACAATTGAGACAAATGTTACGAAAATAGAAGCATGTATTCAAATGTTCTCATAACACAGATGTTTTACATGCCAATTATTCTATACAAGAGAGAATTTGAGCTTCAATAACTGGTAGCTCTCACTTCATTACTCTTCTCCGACATCCTCGAAGACAATCTACATGCCACCACGCAGACGCAGAACCAAATGAAGGGTAGACTCCTTCTGAATGTTATAATCTGCCAGGGTGCGGCCATCCTCCAGCTGCTTCCCTGCAAAAATCAGCCTCTGCTGGTCAGGAGGAATACCTTCCTTATCCTGAATCTTGGTCTTCACGTTGTCAATGGTATCAGAACTCTCCACCTCCAGGGTAATGGTCTTGCCAGTCAGGGTCTTGACGAAAATCTGCATGCCACCCCGCAGGCGGAGCACCAAGTGCAGAGTAGACTCCTTTTGGATGTTGTAGTCAGCCAGAGTGCGGCCATCCTCCAGCTGCTTCCCTGCGAAGATCAATCTCTGCTGGTCAGGTGGAATGCCTTCCTTGTCCTGAATCTTCGTCTTCACGTTGTCAATGGTGTCGGAACTCTCCACCTCCAGGGTGATGGTCTTGCCGGTCAGAGTCTTCACGAAAATCTGCATGCCACCCCTCAAGCGCAGCACCAAGTGCAGAGTTGATTCCTTCTGGATGTTGTAGTCAGCTAGGGTTCGGCCATCCTCCAGCTGCTTGCCCGCAAAAATAAGACGCTGCTGATCGGGCGGGATGCCCTCCTTGTCCTGGATCTTCGTCTTCACGTTGTCAATGGTGTCAGAGCTCTCAACCTCAAGCGTGATAGTCTTGCCCGTGAGAGTCTTCACGAAAATCTGCATACCTCCTCGCAGACGAAGGACCAAGTGCAACGTCGACTCCTTCTGGATGTTGTAGTCGGCCAAAGTACGACCGTCCTCCAACTGCTTCCCTGCGAAGATAAGACGTTGCTGGTCGGGCGGGATGCCCTCTTTGTCCTGGATCTTCGTCTTCACATTATCAATAGTGTCGGAACTCTCAACCTCAAGCGTGATCGTCTTGCCGGTCAACGTCTTCACAAAAATTTGCATACCACCCCTCAAACGGAGAACTAAGTGCAAGGTCGACTCCTTCTGGATGTTGTAGTCGGCCAAAGTACGACCGTCCTCCAACTGCTTCCCTGCGAAGATAAGACGCTGCTGGTCGGGAGGGATGCCCTCCTTGTCTTGGATCTTCGTCTTGACGTTGTCGATCGTGTCGGAACTCTCAACCTCAAGCGTAATCGTCTTGCCGGTCAGAGTCTTAACGAAAATTTGCATACCGCCCCTCAAACGTAGAACTAAATGCAAGGTTGACTCCTTCTGGATGTTGTAGTCGGCCAAAGTACGACCGTCCTCCAACTGCTTCCCTGCGAAGATAAGACGCTGCTGGTCAGGCGGGATGCCCTCCTTGTCTTGGATCTTCGTCTTGACGTTGTCGATCGTGTCGGAGCTCTCCACCTCAAGCGTAATTGTCTTGCCGGTGAGCGTCTTCACAAAGATTTGCATCCCTCCACGGAGACGCAACACCAAGTGCAAGGTCGACTCCTTCTGGATGTTATAATCCGCAAGAGTGCGACCGTCCTCCAACTGCTTGCCGGCGAAGATCAACCTCTGCTGATCGGGAGGAATTCCCTCCTTATCCTGGATCTTCGTCTTCACATTATCGATCGTGTCGGAGCTTTCCACCTCGAGGGTGATCGTCTTCCCCGTCAAAGTCTTCACAAAGATCTGCATCTTGCTCTCACAACCTCACCTACAATTCTCGAACCACTCTTGCACCAAGAAAACACTATCCGTCACGCTCCACAAAGCAGTAGCGCACAGCAAGCAAGCAACTCTCTCTCCCACCAGAACTTGATAGGAGAGCAATGGAAGAAGATGTGTGGCTCTAGGGTTCTTATGCTGCAGGGAGGAGCAGGAGGGCGGTCTATTTCTGACTAGCGAGAGAGACGACCCAACGAATGTCCCGGATGACGTTTTGTCCCGGATGACCCAAAAGTGAGTTTCTTCGGATGAAATAATGTAGATGAATGATGACGGCGGTCCTTCCGAGGGACGGAGAGAGGTTGCGGTGCTGTTGCGTGGGCAGCGGCCAAACGTGTTGGGAAAGAAAGCCTAAGAAAAGGAAAAGAAAAAAGAAAAAGAAAAGTGGGAGATAGGGGTGGAGATTACGACACGTCGCGATGACGTTGACGGCCAGTAATAAGCTTCTTCTATTTGGGGACTTCGAGTGTGGCTTCGTCCACACTCCAGACGGTGGAGGTTGCCAGGGAGCCTGGGATGTTACCAGTACACTAATAATGAACTCTAGAGTTTAAATTATTAATTACGAACTCTTACACACTGAATGTCAACATCACTTGTGTGAATGTCGACATGAACATTAATTTTCAACTTAATTTTTTTTTTGAAACAAATGAAATGGAATTTCATTGCAAAGGCAAAGTACAAGGCCACCAGCCACAAGTGGCATTTTCAACTTAACTTTCAAATTAGTACCAAGATAGTTCAACTTGTTCTTCAATATTATTTAACCCCTCATCGCCCTAAGTCCAAACATGTGCAAAAACATCCTTGTTTTTCAAGTGCTAAAAGTGTAAATTTCAGTGAAGTATGAAAATCTCAACCATACAATCTTGTAGTGTGCATGTTGTAGATGGTGTGAAACAAATTTGGGGATTGAATGATTATAATGTTTTAGTGTTGAAAAAAGATGCTGAAATTTTCTTAAAAACACATTTGGAGGTGAAATTCGATTTCTAAACCTACTCAAATGAAAAAAATTTAAACTATATAGTGATTCAAAACCAAAAGACAAACACTTTGGTGAAAAAAAAATATCATTCAAGTGACTCAGTGTATCTGCAAAATTGTTTTGAAATGTCAGAAAATATTGAAGATAGTATCAAAAAATCACATCTATGCTTGAACCTCCCTCTACTAAAATGCTTCTCAATCACTCATTACCTCTTAGATTGATATGAAATTTTAACCACACGAGCTAGACTAGTATGTAAAACTTTTTCAACAAAAATTATTGAAAACAAACCACATATGAAGAAGTTATAAGCCGCGGAAGTTCACTGTAATGCAAAAATGTTTGGATTTCGAACTTTGAATTGCTCCCAAACATTCAAAACAACTTGGATTGACATGAAAATTTTACCACAATAATTAGACCTTAAGAGTAACAAAATCCAACAAATCTTATTGAAAAAGAAACATTTTATGAAAAAGTTACAAGGCCCCGAAGTTGCAACCGTCAGAATGCAATGTGGTGAACTCAAATTGAACCTGTAAACCTCAAAGGGCACTTAAAAACTCAATAAATCTTGTATTGGTCTAAAAATTTTACTAATGAAACTAGACTAATATGTGCAACTTTTCCAACAAGTTTTATTGAATTAGGACATGCAAAAGTAACAACACTTTGAATTTGACTACCATACAACATGAGGACACTTTTCGTTCCCTTGGGTGATGAGGGTTTGAACACTAAATGCTAGCTAAAATGAGAATTAGAGTGATTATTTAGGCTATGGGGTAAGGAACTTAACTATCCCTTCAAAAGATGTGAACATGATGTTTGTATTTTAATTCTCCCCCCTCCCTCCTCCCTTGGAAAATACAAGTTCTGTTGATATGAGTTTAGAACCCCCCCATAAATGTTGTTGATCTTATGAAAAAACCAAAGCCATTGATGCTTGTGGAACAAACAATCTTAGTTGTACAAATTTGGATACCAAATACATATGTACTCATAAGCAAAAATGCATATGTATCCCATATGATTTGCAAATTCCTTAGGTTCCCCAAGACTACAAATATGGGTGTATAGGTGGATTTCACATGTTGAATTGATAAATTCACTAGTAACCATGTGTTGTTGCTACAGTCAAATTAAAAGTAAAAAGTAGTTTATTAATTTTTTAATTCTTGAAAACTTTGAAATTCAATAGCTTTCATTCTATAGGTCTAAACGCCACAAATCAAAGCCCATGCATCCCTACTCTTAGAGAGCTTCCCAATGGTACCAAGAATGTAGTTGGAGGACACACGATTCTAGATATCACATGGTTCTACATATCTCATAGTAACAAACAAAACAAAACAAATTAAAACAAACAAATAGCCTAACTTCAAGTATAGATTTCACACAAGGGTTTGCTTAAATATTTTACAACCACTAGGAAAATTATGTGTGTACCCCTTCAGAAATTTTGTAAAAGATTAACAACCAATGAGATAACGTCACATGTTCTCCTTTCGGAAATCATGTGTGAAAATCACTATGTACCCAATTTGTCACTATCCCCTCAAAAGAGGCAGTAATTACATGCACTACAATATTTGTAACACTTTTAGTAATACACACTAACTTATATTAGTAGTAGTATAGTTAGCTTTACGGCAAAAATCATCTACATATCAATGCATTCATATAAGCTCAGAGTACATTTCCATTAGGGACCTTGACTTTTTGACCCTTGAAACACTTTCTATTGGGGTCAAAGCTCAAATCTCCCCTACAACCTCCAACCCTTAAGATATATTTTACATTAGTAGGCTTGAAGGGCATGGACATTGGATAGGAAGATTTTAGTTTTGAGAAAAATACATGGCAAGTAGCTAGAGTCCCTTGAAATTTGTCCGTTGTCATGCATTTTTGAATGGGATTGGTCTTATTTTTACTGTGTCATGTTGCTTTCTAGGAAGCTTGTAATTTGTTTTGGAGCTTAATGGAAAACTAACATAGGATTCAAGTCCACTTGGTGTGTTTTAGCCTCCTTCTAGGTCTTGTCCCTCCAAGTGTCTAATGGAAATAGGCCTTTAGTAGTCTATCTCTTAACCTCTAAATGCCCGAGGCCCCCAATTCT
Source organism: Straminergon stramineum (assembly GCA_963920665.1). NCBI lineage: Eukaryota > Viridiplantae > Streptophyta > Bryopsida > Hypnales > Calliergonaceae > Straminergon > Straminergon stramineum. Next base: position 40,285,790 of record OY987264.1, read on the forward strand.
CATGTCAACAAAACTTTGAAGCTAAATAAAATTTTACTAAGTTACTATTTTTAATAGTTTGTATTTTTGATTTTTTTTAAGTCTAGTTTTATCTCCAAAAGTTCGATTTTGAAAACAAATGATTATAATTTCTTTGTTCAATATTTTGTATGAGGGTGTCCACTGCAAATCTTGATTTTCTAGTATTGAAGGCTCTTGCGAGGGCTCTTGGAAATGAGCCTCAAATGCAATAGAATTTGGAGAAAAATCACATTAGAAATTCATTTAAAAAAATTGTAGAGTAAAATTTTAAAAGACACAAATTGATTGGAGTTATGCATGTTTTGTCCTTTAGTCTTATATTTTTTTTATGACCAATTGTTTTAGTTTTGACATGGGAAAAGAAGATTGAAAGACTTCAAATCACTTTCTCATTTTTTACACCTTCATGATCAAACATTATAATACTTCAAGCCCTAAGTGATACTGTTGTGTTTTCTTTTCCTATGTGATTTCTAACATATCTAATTTGAATTTGTGCCACTCAATTTTGAGCAAATTCCAAGAAGCTCAAAAAGGCCTTGAGTATTTAGGGGTTTATGTTTTGATGCATTAGTAGGAAGATCACTTCAATAATTGTAGTGCAAACTGTAAAAGTAAAATTGGCAAGCATTTTAACTTTAAGTCAGCAAACAACATAAACTAGAAAGTTAACCCCTAATTGCCCAATTGACCATATATGTGTAGATAAAAAAATGTTGCAATAGTATGATAAATTCTTGTATTAGAGAAGATGAATAACACCGAGATTAAGCTCAGTTTATATATAAGGTTGTTAACCTAAGAATGCTAAGTCTAAATGAGAATTGTACACGAGGGATGAAACCCTAATGACACTTCTTAATGTCAACACACACTCTCAATCAAGAGATTGTGTTTCTAACATTCATGTCTATATAGAGAGATGATTGCCAATTGTCTAAGAGTAACGAAGAGAAAAAATGATAAGATAAGGTAGCTGCGGGCATCAAATAGCACGTGTGGAGAGATGAGTGATGCGATTGTTGCAGAAGTGTATCAGAGGCATATTCGTCTATTGCCTTGCAGGTTGGGCAGTGTGGATAATTTGTGCATTTGTATCTTGGGTGACCACGTGGTGATTTGATGTGGTGGACGCCATCATTGGGGAGTGCGCTATTGAGGCAGAGAGTTGTGCAACGTGGGGGGAGGCAAGTTGTTCAAGCGATTTGCTAGAAAGACAGTGTCGAGGAATAGATTGCAATCATGGGAGAGAGTGTGTAGGATGCGTGCTGCCAGAGGTTTGAAGACTAGGTTTTATACTGTGAGGAGAGGTTGGAGATTGGGCCTATATTTCTTGTAGTCAGATTGCTCTAGGGAGGTGATTGGATTTAAAGGAGTAGAGCATAAAAGTTTTGGATCTTTGAGGGAGGCTATGTCGTGCCTCTTAATAACACTTATCACCTTAAGTTCACCTTCTAGTACTTTCCAAATACTTCACTCTTTAGTGACACCAAGGGTCACGTTCTCCTAACACTACACATACCATGCACCCACAATGTTAAGTTCCAACTCAGGTCACGGGGTTCCTCATTCCTCCATGACTCCCAACACTTCCAATCCAACTCTTAACTCCCACAAGACATCGAGCATGTCATTTGATGACATGAGGCAGAATTTCTATTAATGTCCAAGCACTTGGTGGAGGCACTACTCCCCACCGGTGCTAATCGCCTTTGAATGGGACAGAAATCCCTACTAGGCCCAACTTGTCACGCCCCTTAGTGACACTTACCACATTAAGTTCCCTTCCAATGTTTCTCAAGCACTTGATACTTTAGTGGCACCAAGGGTCACGCTCTTCTAACACTGCACATGCCACATACATCCAATGTTAGTCCCCAATTCCAATTCTATGTGCGAAGTCCCAGTCACCAAGACTACTAGCACACACACACACCCATCATGACACCGGGGCACGTTACTTGGTAACATGGGACAAAACTTCCATCTTATAGTGCAAGGACCCATGGTGGCACTACTCACCATGGTCCTAACCGCCCTTGAGTGTAACCTCAACTCTGTACTAGGCTCCTTGTATATTTGCTACTTTCCACTTCATCACTAATCGGGACTCATCATTCGGGACACCTCACATAGCCTAGCAAGGAGTGGGACTCTACCCAAGTGGTGCCACGGGACACACCTAAGTGTCTCATGGTGCCTTGGAGTGGTGGTGACCCCACACCACCAATCTTGAGTCACCGGGACTCACCAAGGCTCCAAAAGGGAGTGAGGGGGGAGACCAACCCCTCCTATAGTACTTTCTGTGGGATTCGGCAACCCCCCCCCCCTTGTATGTCAAGGGGGACTCTCAAACACCCTTTGGTTTTGGAAGACCACCATGTTTCTCCCGATTCGCGCTAGTTTGGGACTCCCGAATTTCCACCCGGCATAACTTTGCGGTCCGGGATCCAAATTGCACATGCGACCCCATTTTCGACATCTACGCGATGCATAGATGCCGATGAACTACTCACTTGCTCCATTCGGACAAGTACTCGCAAAGTTATCGCCCTCCAAAGATTCGGGACACTCCCGACGCGACCAGGGCACCCCCAACTTTGAACGCCCATAACTTTTGACTCGCAAGTTCAAATCATGCGTTCTTTGGACGGCTAGAAGCGTCTTCTCAAGACCTTTCCAAGCATGTATCACACGCCCCAAAATTCGTCCGGATCAGAGCGCTACATCGCTTTGATCGCTTGGGACTCCTAGTCCCCCTCACCTCATCTCTTGCAAGGCTTGGGGAGTCACCCCCAATGTCCCCCTTGCTCACCAAGGTGGCACAGGCACGCCTTGTGATGAGGGTCGTGACACAACTCCACTCATTTCGGGATTGAGTAATCGGGACTTACCAAATGGGACTCACACCATGACCTAGTATAGAGTGGGACATCACCAAACCGGTATCAAGGAGTGTACAAGCACTCCATGGTAACACACAAGTGGTGGTGAGGCTCCAACACTAACCTCCCACTCGAGACCACTTAGGTTCACCATGATACCATCTGAGAAGGAGGAAGGAGACCACCCTTCCTCATAGTACTCTCTGTGGGATTCGGTAGCCCCCCCAAAACTAGAGGTCACCGGGAACCCCCAAGATGCTCCCCATCTTGGAAGACCACCCACTTCCAAGTGGTATCCCCCAAACCAGACCTCCAAAGACTCTTGATCTTTCCATCGGGATAACTCTTATCTCCAAGCTTTAAATCCCAAGTGCGAACTCATTTTCGTCATCTATATTTTCTATAGATCACCGTGGACTATTCATTTTTTCGAATACAACAAGTATTGAGGAAGTTATGACCTTCCAAAGGTACGAGTCCCCTGAGAGGTGTAGTTCTCCGGGACTCCACCCTCTTTGGATGCCCATAACTTTTAGTTCATAGCTCATCTCCTCATGAGCCTTATCATTCTAGAAAGCTTGTCTCCTTAGCTTTCCAATTATATGTGGCATGCCCTATTTGGCTCAAAGAAATCCTCCCAAACCTTGTTTCCTACGTCCCCACACCTCGGGGCACGGTTGGAACACTTCCAACTTTGAGGAGCCATAACTTTTGACTCTCAACTCAGATTCTTGCGTTTTTTAAACCCATGGACGCGTCTTCTCACAAGCTTTCCAAGAATGTGTGACACGCCTACTAATTCGCCCAGATCAGAGCATTACAACGCTCTGATCACTGGAGACTCTTAGTCCCCCTCATCCCATCTCTTGCAAGGCTTGGAGAGTAACCCCCAACGTCCCCTTTGCTCACCAAGGTGGCACGGATATGCGTCGTGATGAGAGTCGTGATAGGCTGAGACATATCTATTCAAGGTTGTAGAATGTTAGGGTAGAGTGTATAATTAGGGAGAGAGGCTTGTTGTTGTCCTTGTAGGTTCTCTCGGTTGTATAGTCTTATTGATGTAAAAAAATGCTGAGAGTAATTTGTTCGAAGAAGATATTGAGATAATGTTGAATCTTATTAAGGTTTGTCATTTCAAACTCAGTGTGTAGGAATTGTTTCAGCCAAAAGATGAAGCGATCTAAACTACTTGTGATAAACAAGTCATCAAAGTAGAGTATGAGGATCAACATTTCTCCGTCCTAATGCATGAAATATAGGTTTCAATTTGAGGTACTACATCGAAGACTAATGAGGCGAAGAACTACATCTATATAGTCATACCAAGTGCAGGGGCTCTACTTTAGACTAGATAGTGATTTTGGAGGTGGCAAGTTAGATGTTCTTTTTTATGAATATGAAAACCAAGGGACTGGTTCATGTAGACACATTCTTTAAGTAATTCGTGCAAACATGTTGTGCGAACGTTTATGTGGTGGATAATCCAATATTCCATTGCTTGGCTGCAGCAAGGGCGATGGTTGTGCGAATTATAGCCCATTTGATGATAGGTACAAAGGTCTCATTGAAGTCTATGCCAAGGTGTTGTTTAAATCCGCAGGCTACTAGTCGAGCTTTCTCCTATTGGGAATTGTCCATTGATTCCAAGTTTGGATTTGAAAACCCATTTATAGGTGATAGCCTAGTGACCTGGAGGTAAAGGTTCCAGGTCCCAAATGTTGTTCTTCCATATAGAGTCCATTTCAATTTGCATAGCAAGACAACACCCTAGATCGCTCTTTGCTTGCTTGAAAGTGATGTTGTCTTAATCATGCTCTGGAGGGTAGCGGGAGGGGGGACCAAATGAAGTATGCAAATGTCAAAATTTGTGGTGGATAGGCGTAGGTCATATCCATCAAGTCTAATGTTTTGTCAGCGAGGGCGTGCAGAGTGATGGAGAATAGGTGGAGTAAGGAGAACTGTCGAGGAATTAGAGGTAGGAGGAGGCATGGAAGAAAGGAGGGGTGTAAAAGGTCAATTGAGTGGGTAGATCAGGGTATGGAAGAGGGAAGTGGTGATTCTCGGTGGAGTGGTTGGGGTCATTAGCAGGTTGCTAGGGAATGGAGTTGAATGAGTTGGGGAAATGTTAGGAAGAGAAGATGGAGCAAGATTGGGATCTAGAGAGGGTGGTGGTTTGAGAGAAAGGATTCTGTTGAGAAATGTAGGATCTTCTAGTGGTCTTATGATTTCCAGTGGGCAACTATTGAAGCTATGTTTGTCGAAGTGTACATCCCTGCTAATAAGAATCTTGCGGATTGGGGGGGGGATAGCAGCGGTATGCTTTGTTGTTTTCATCGTAGCCAACTAAAATGGTAGGGATGGCTTGAAGGTCCAACTTTTGGCATTTTGTGTCAGGGATGTGGCAATAGGCTATACAACCAATGACATGGAGATGGGCAAGATGAGGTTTGATGCTAGTGAAGGCATCTTTAGGAATTTGGAGTTTGAGAGCTTTGTTGGGGCAACAATTCTAGATATAGTTTACAGTCCTAGCTACTTCTTTCTAGAGAGCTTTTGGGATTTTTGTAACGGTGACGACGCTACAGATGCCTTCAAGTAGGGTGCGATTCTTACGTTCAGCAATGCCATTCTGATGTGGTGAATATCTAGCGGTAAGTTGTCCATCGATGTTACGGGTTGTATAGTAAGCATAAAAGGAGGTAGAGATATATTCGCTCCTTCTATTGCTTGGCAAGGTCCCTATCTTCATGGCGGGAGTCTCTACCAAGGCTCAAAACTGTTTGAAGTGGTCTAGGGTTTGGGATTTGTCTGAGAGAAAATACAACCACTTTTTGGGAAAAATCATCTATAAAGGTAAGTATATATCTATTGCCGATTTTGGAAGGAATAGGTAATGGGCTGCAAAGGTTGTTTTGAATCAGTTGAAGAGGGTAGGTGGTGTAGGTGCTATGAATTTTGGATTTCTTGTCACGAGGAAGTTTACCCAACATGCGTGAGGAGCATACATATTTGAGTAATAGTATAGGGGTAATTCTAGCTACTAAGTGTCGGGATGTCATATGATAGAGGCTCTAATAATTGATGTGGCCTATACGTTGATGCTAGAGGTATATGTTGGCGTTGAATGGTCGGGATGACGGGAAGTGAGCAATTTGGTGAGTTGGTGATGAAGATGTTGCGGTTAGTGTTGGGTCGTTGTGTTGGAGCTGGTCATGAATGGGTGCAGGTGCATTTGTTGGAATCATCATGTGATGATGTGGGGGATCAAGTGGTTGATCCGAAGATGTTGCTAGTGAGTGAGTAGTCAAAATTTGGTGTCCCAATAGGTTGGATATCCAATACAAGTTATTATGTGGGTCTTTGGTTCTTTGGAGGAAAATTTCATTGTACCTGTCTTTGTCATATATACAACAATGTTTGGATTTGAAAAGTACCCTATATCCAATGTCTGTAAGTTTTCCTACAAAAAATAGGTTGGTCTTAACTCCAAGAACGTAGAGAACATTGTGTATATCCTTTGTTGATCCTGAAGAATCAGTGATATTTACAATGCCTTGACCAGCTACTAGCATGATTTGCCCCCCTGCAATTCTAATGTGTGGAATTCTAGATGAGGTGGTATGACTAAGAAGTTGAGAATTGCCAATAACGTGAGATGAAGCTCCCAAGTCTAAAAACTAGTCTTCTTCGGTGACGCCAAGAGTCACACAGGCATGGATAACTTCGTTGGAGTTCTCAGGATCATCATGGAAATCTTCAATGCATGTTTGTACATGTGGAGGAGTGGATTCGTAGTCGGACTTGGGGTCGTAGTCATTGTTGACTTCAACTAGATGAACTTGTTGCTGCAACTTGTAACATTGCATGTTGCTTAGTTGGAGTTGCATAGCTCTGATTCGTTCTTTGAGCATGATTCAGTGACAACTCTACACTTTAACCCTTGAATGGCATGAAGGCCCTCTATGGTCGTATATCTTTGTTTACCACATATTTCCATGTATTTGGCGCAATTGTGGCTTGAATTAGGGTTTCCAGTGTGCAACAAAGTTGTAGCAAATGCAAGAGCAAACAAGTTGCAAAAACCCACTTCTCAAAATAGATGATAGAACGGAGGTCGATGAAAGGAATATGCAAATTGCCATACGATATGTAGGGTTCTATGTATGCAAAGGACCCGGTGCTTCTATGGGTCACAAAATGCAAAAGTGGTTGTGTCCGTTGCTAGGTAGAGGTGGGAGAGCTAGGTTTTTGGTGGGAGGTGGCACCTTTGGATTTTGCTCCGAGGAGGGAGGCTTTATAGGCCACATTTTCTTACAAAATTTTGCAACAAGCAAGGGGATTGCATGGTACAATTTGTAGAATCGTAGAGTCGCCAGTGTAATTCGTCACACACCTTTGGTATTTATTCAACCCATAATAAGGGGGTTGTGTAGTGTGCATGTCAAACTTCTCTAGTGCAAGTTGTAGGGTTTATAGTTTTCAATTGCAAGCCAATTTTGATGTTCACAAAACCTTAGAGCATCTCCACTCTTTCATTGAAAAATCAACACAGGGAACTACCTTTGGTGGGCTTGTGAAATGGAAAAGTAGCCTCTATTCAACTAGTTCTCTAGCCATACCCACCTTCAAGCCCCACCCAAATAGTCCTTATACATGTTTTTTCTTGATTTCCGGTTTGACAATTGATTGCCTTTAACATTGTTGACTATTTGACATTATTTTCTACTTAACACTATTGGCACAATTGATTGCTTCACACTGATGTATTTTATTGAACCTTGGTTGTGGCTAGGAGCTTTTTTTTTTTTCTTTTTGACACAAATGAAACGGAATTTCATTGCAAAGAGAAAAAATACAAACCAATTAGCCACAGCTAGGAGCTCTTTTGAAAGTTTTTCTTTCTCCCCCTTATCAATGGAAATAGTCTACGTGTTTCAAAAAAAAAAGTGAAATTTAGTTTGAAAAAACCTAAAACAAAAGATACAAAAAAAAACTTACAAAAAAGAATCATGATTCTCTCCAATTAACAACCTTCGAGACAGTATGAGGGGATGCTTTGGATGCAACTCTTCACAATGCACACACCTCATAGTCTAATAGGATGGAGAAAATCAAAAATCAAATATAAAAATCAAAAAATCAAAAAATCAATTTAATATTTATAAAATATAAAATGGATATTAGTGAATATAAGCATATGCATCTAATTATATATATAAGTAAAAAGAGAAAATCTATAGATACAATGTAAAAGAAAAAGCTTTTATTTTAATCACTACAATTATTTTGGGATGTATAGCCATGTGGAAATTTCTATCTTTTTAATTATGGAAATTGATTTTCATAAAATCATTGTATTTTTTTTAAAATATAACAAAACTTCCTTCACCTAATTTTTAATGTTCTCTCTAAGTGATTTTACAATGAATGGGGACTATGATCTTCAATTTTTTATACTTCAATTATGAGAGAATTTGTGCAAGAAAAATTGAATAGGCTTACTTGAATATCAACGTTATGAAATAATTTTGGATCTCACATCCACATATAACTTTAGTAATTAAAATAAAAGATTTATCTTTTACAATTACATTTATATCTCTCTCTTTTTGGTTATATATATGTGCTTCTATATATAATATAATATTTTATATATTGATCTTATTTATATTTGGTTTTGGATTTTCTCCATCCTATCAAACTATGAGGTGTGTGCATTGTGAAGAGTTGCATCCAAAGCATCCCCTAACAATTAAAGGTTATTAATTGAAGAAAAACTCCTCTATTCTCCTCTAGCCTTCTCCAATTATCCTTGTAATTCTTAAAATTAAACTTCAAATTGCCCTCACAATGTATTGTTCCTTAACCCCTAAACATCCAGATTCCTCTCCAGAAATGACAATTTGAGAAAAATCATCATAAAGTGCTATTTGGAAGCATATTTTGGAATAGAAATGCATATAAAAGTTGTAGATTTTGATTTGTAGATTCAATCTGTACGGTTAGATTCACCAATTCTACCACCAATCTTTTTTTATAAATTTTGAAAGAGAAATTCCAAAATTCCTTCAAAATTTGATTGCAAGTAAAATATTATCATTTTTTGAGTAAAATTTGTTGGAATGGATTTGAAATGAGGTTCTCTTCACATGGTGATTTTTTGAAATTTTTTTGTTCTTCCTATCTATGACCTCATTTTAGCTAATCCAGTTTTGAACTAAAGTCAATGCAATTTGACCACTTGACATACTTGCACATTTGTAATTTTAGAAAAATATGAACTCTAGTAAACACCAAATCCAACCCTTAGATAGGACAACAACTTGACAAGGTATCTTCACAAATTAAAATAACTTTCATCCAAGTAGTTAGGAGGATGAAACTTGAGTGTCAATCTATTCATCGTCCAAAAAATGGACGTCAGAGCGCTTAGGGGTTAACACCTTCTACTCCCCAAACCATGACTGTACCCAACTATAATTGGCTTCCTAAACCAAATCAAGAATAAAAAACAATCATGACAAGAATCCTCTGACATGAATAGTGATCTAGGGACAAGTGAGCGGGCTCTGGAGGATGGCGGCCAAAGAGCATCCCCACTGCCACTCACCCAACCTGGCCGGGCCCGGGAGCCATAACGTTCCCCACTGTGGCATGGGGCACAGTTTTCCAAGCACTGGGCGCACCCAATTTTGCCCGGGGTACCTCAGCTGGGCGTGCACGGGGAAGTTTTGAGCAAGCCCGGTGTCAGTGCAATTAAGACTTGTCGGAGGGTGCAAGGCGAAAGTTTGGGTTGATCCCACCGCATGCATTGGAGCCACAGTTGGGGTCTTAATGGGGATCCAAAAAATAATAATAAAAATAATGGGGACAGAAGCAGTCAACGCTTTCCAACCTGCTGAGGAGAGCAAGAGGCCGGCTCACAGTGGGGGATCACCACCTCACCGGGCCCTCTCCCCTCCCAGTGGCCTGCGCCGCCAGCCTGCCGTGGGGATTTGGCCGCCCCACGGTGGCCATGCTCAAAGTCCTTTTTTTTCCGTGGCTGGGGTGCCAGGGCCAATTTGGGCGGTCGCGGTGGGGGACCAAATGTTGCCCGGGCCCAACGTAGCCAGGGTCGTGCCCCTTTCCAGGGCAAGAGTGGAGATGCTCTTAGTGTCGTCAATTTGAAGAAGAGGTTGTGGAGGAGTAGGGCTTCTTGGTTGGGTACAGAGGCGTGAGCTGTGGCTCTATTGCGTAGCCTTTGCGGGGAATTAAGGTAGCGATGACGAGTCTTATGTAGGCTTCGGAGGCCTATGCATGCCCTGTTGACAGAACAGATAATGTATTTTTGATATTATGAATCGGCACTCATATTCATTTGGTCTTCCATTTATTTTTTGTGAAATGTGCTTTTAATGCAAAGTAATTTCTATTTCCACGGCCACGGCGTTGATTCTTCGGAGTGGAGCGGTTAGGCATGTCCAAATGCGAGGAAGCGCTGTCAATAGGATTTCCTGGCAAATTTCATTACCCTCCCGCCATGGCGACCAGCACGTCGATTGCCAGCTTGGTCTGTTCGCGCCTTGTCGTATGATGGCACAATATCGACGAGGATGCCACCAGTACTCTTATTCACAGTGCGCCCTTCGCATTTCCGGGCAACCCACCTCTTGTGCATATGGCACAAGCTCGCGGCACAATCGCTTCTCCAGGTTTCCTCTGTGCCTGAATTTTTTTGTGAATACTCCCTACAAGATTATAAGTGCACCCACCGGAGCGATCTTCCAACGTTGCATTGCTGAATTTTGTAGCAAGTATTGTCTGCACACACAACTCAAGGCACCGTACTTGTGCGATGCATTTCCTGAAAATCTTTGGCCTTGCGGTATCCTATGGCCCCACCAAAATTGGTGCAAGCCCTCAAGTCACTATGAAGTTAATCGAAACGGCTGAAGTCGTGTCTTCGGTTCGCTGCCGCACTTCTTGAAATTCACACTTGACCGTATGCGGTGGATACGGTGCCGTAGCCGAAGACTCCGAGGGCCGTTCAGGGGTTAAGGCACTGCGCGATTTTGGGGGTACCCACTGTATATTTGGGTGGAGTTGCTCTCTCTCTCTACTTCAACTTACACTTCTTTACTTTTTACTTCAAACAGATTGTTTATCTTTCAATTGGTTTCAGGTTACAACTCAAGACAAAGTGTTTGAAAACTATGTACTTAATTAAACTATTACTTGAAAATAAAAACAAACTTGCATGTGATCAAGAACCCCTTGCATGTTCAAATCAATTTACATAACACAATTATGTAACACATACCTCCCAACTAATGCCCCCATCAACAGTGATTGCTATACCTCTATTTTGTACGGAGAAGAGTAAAGAAGTATCAAAAGAGTGTCGAAAACACCACCTTTTTGTAAAGTAGTGTTGCTTTTAAATGGGTGTCATTGTTGCAACATTGACACGGTTACCTTCTGAATACAAGCACCTTATCTACCATCAATCCTACATAACCATGTCTAAAATGCCACAGAAATAATGAAAAGTAACAATGAATACAATGTGACAAAAAACCAGCTAGCTTTCCATTCCGCTCTTGGAACTCATTTTGCTACGACCTGGGGTTGTTTCTGGAGCAACTGCCAGAGAATGTTGACCAGTTGCCGCTCTTCTTTCAAAGCTGCCAGATCTTCCTGGTTCAGGCCCTTCATTTCCTCTACTCGCCTATTGACAACGTCCTTCAGTTGGGTAGTGTCATCAAATTTTCCTGCACTCTTCCTGTCTTGGTGGCGAAGAATCTCTACTAAAGCTTGCAGAGCAGTCTGTCGCACGTCAAGATCGGGGCTATTCACCAAGCTTGTCAACGACGCAACGAATCCTAGTTGAGTTGCTACATTATGATCCTCTGGATTTGCTTGCAGTAGATACTGCATTACCTGCAGAGCTTTCCTGCATTTCCAATGATAGAATTTTCCATAAGCGAGGAGAAAATGGCGTTTCTGAAGTATGGAATGCAAGGCATGACAACTAACTAATATAAAAATAAAAACAAAAAACTCACGTCGATGGACGTTGTACACTGTCATGGAATTAAAAATTATTGCACCTTCTGTTACTGCTGCAATATCTACCCATTACGGATTTGTGACAATAATCAGATATTCTTTATTATGGAAACGCGGACGCTACATACCTCTGCAATCTGGGGTCGTCCGATGCAAGAGCCTCTCGTAACCCCGCATAGCCATTTGAACGCCTAAAGGAATCAGTCGCTACTTTATTATGCCTGATTAAAGCTGTCATAAATTAAATAAACAAAGTTAGGATGTTTCAAGCATCATTCCTATCACATCTTAATCCCAAGCGGCCACTTCCATGTCGTTAGAAGTTGAAATAAATAATTTAGGAAGGTTAAGGTAACAAATGTACCAATAGAAAGAATAAATCATACCCTATATTTCTAAATAATCCAAAGATGTTCCGAAAGTTACCACAATCGAAAACCAACAAAGCGAACTTCCTATTTTAACCTGAGCACTTAGGGGTTGACAATGAAGACCTCAGTAAATCACAACCTTAAAAATCCAAGCCTAAGAAAATTAAGTCACAGTTGCTATGACAATGAGCAATAAAACAGGGGAATATGGAGGTGATATTCGCTAACGTACACGAGATGGCACCCAAAGCCTTCGTTCGCACTTTTATGTCATCGTCGGAATTGAAATTCACCAACAATTTATCCAAACCGTTACAGTCCATCACTTGCTGCTGGCTCTTTGGATTATTCTGCACAATAGTGCTCACGACTTCTGCTGCCCGAGCCCTAATCCCAGCATTCGGATTCTTCAGATAATTCAGCAAAGGCACCAAACCTCCGATTGCATGTAAATCTGCAACGAAGAAGTATGTCCACATCAGGGGAAATTCACTTGCAACATGTCACTCCAACGACACTGCTTAACGGAATTTCAAAATAAATAAAACTAGAAGCACTCACAGTCCTCAGAGCACTCACAGCCCAACGATTATAAAGATGCATTTACAGCAGATGCATGGACAACTTTAGTGACAAGCACTAGAATTACTTTAATCATGGAATCTGCATAGTATAAGTGAATAAATCATACCGTTGGCCATGTCGATGGACTCAACATGTTCTTGAAGCTCCTCCAACATGCCTGTTATGACGAATAGGACACAAAAGCAGAAAGTTTGCATCAAATGATCCCTCTTGAATATGCATCTTAATTTAAGGATTTTGAAATCAACAAACTTCGACCGTCCATAAATCAATAAAATTTAACCAATTGTGATGGCTTACCATTCTAGGTGTAGATCAAAAATCGGTGACCAAAAATGAAACCAAAAATAACAATTAAATCGTCAATTGCGGCCTACGTTAGATTACGATTCCATTCTTATTTAATATTATCAAATATAATGGTTCATAAATTTACAAACAAAGAAGAAACTGGGATTGCAGTTACTAGTTTTGAAGAGGAGTCCAATCTCAGAATCTAGAATGTGTGACCCCACTCCTCTCCAATTGACTTTGAGTCGAGTATTGTAGTTCAGAAGTATGCACTACCGTAATCTCACAGTTCCACAAGCTTTCCATGTAAAATTACATTACTCACAAATCCCTAAACCCTAAGCCCAGGGAAATCTGAATTTTTGAAAGACAACGAAGACGGCTCAGTTAACAGGCGATTCTAACAAGAAGCTCTTCACCTCCCGCCAACCAATTGAATAAGCAAAACCATACCTTCAATTTCTTCTACAGTAATATCCTGGGCCTCAAGGACCTCCGGGGGCAGGTTCATCACCATTGAAATCTCTTTCATACGCTTCACCACGTCCACGGTCTGATCTTGCATGGCTTCGGCGAAAAATCGCTTATCCTCCTCACTGTCGCAAACGGTCGAAAAAGCAAATAAGCGCTTGATCCTACACTGCACCGTAAGAGCACCATCTAAAACCCTAAATAAATTCATATTATGACCAATTCCTATATGATTCAGCACCGCATCTAATATGTAATCCTCCTCATTGGATTGTCGTTACCGAAGCAGCTTAAACCACAAAACTCGCGGGCGCAACGCAATTGTGCTCCCAAGGGAAGCTAAACTCGAAGAAAAACTAGAGAATTACCGTACCTGAGTTGCCGAGGAGCTTGTGTACCATCGCTGTGAGCAATACTCCATTTCAGCAGACCTTTCCAATCCGGCCCGGATCCATCCATAGCTCCAAAAATCCTGAACACTAATCTCAAAACCACCACAACAGGAGTACCTTACAAAACCCGCGAATTTGCACCAAATTCTCCAATCTTCAGCTCAAATTAACTGCAGAAAATGCAACACTACAGCAGAAGCTCCCTGGGATCTCGCAACAAGAGATGATTAATTGAAGGAGGCTGGGTGACGAGAAGGAAACTGCGAGAAGGTCTTGAAGGTTCCAGAACGTTACTCATTTTCATCCATCCTCCACACTCTTTCATCTATTCACCGACTCAGAAGACTCTCTAATATCACATCCTCTGTTCCCAAGTAATTATCGGAGGAAATAGTCATATTCGGACATAAAGACCTCTTGTTTCAATTTTGAGATTTTTCATTCAAAATTTATGAACTTTGACCTGCACCAAGAATTTTTGACATAATCTTTCCATGGAAGATCTTTATGGATGACAAAAAATACACTTCCCTTGCAAGTAAGATAGAAGCACGAATTGTCAACCACACCCAATACCCAACATGGAGGGTGTAGTATTTCCAACAAAGGATTGGAATAGATTTCCAACCAAAGCTTAGAATATATTGTTTTGTTTTTTTTCCAGGTTGGAACTAATGAGGTTAAGACACATGTCCAGAAGTAGTGACTAGGAAAGTAGTTCTTGAATGATTGGAATTGGAAGAGTCTACACATTGGTTATAGGTCATGAGTACTTTCTGGCTACCAAAATTCACAATAATTTCCATTTTGGGAATAAAATCTTGAAATTTTGCAATCCCCATGTTTCCTATTAGGTTTTGTTTTTTTTCATTTTTTACGAAGTGCCAAAGTGGCGATATTAAATGTTTTAGTGTTTTTTAATTCAAAGTTGTTTGGCAATTTCATCCAAGTTTTCTTATATTTTTTTTAGCATTTTTTAGCCGAATTATTTTTTCTGGTGCAATCTGGCACCAAAAAGTAAAATAAAAAGCCATGTTTCCTATCTTCCTCCATGGGAAAAATTTTCATAACTTCATACTATTCACAATTTGCTCTAAAATTGCTTAAATGATTAACTATTGGTGCCTCTACTTATACCATCTTTAAGAAATTTAGTATGGACTAGTGTATACACATAAACATCAATACAAATTAATTATATGTATAATTTTAATTATTATTTTCTGTTTAAGATAACCTAAACAAAAAATAAATTAGGTTTGTAGTGGGGACGAAATTTTTAGAAATGTTGTCCAAATGCTTGGAGAATGCGCCTAAGCTGTGTGACATTATAGAGGTCAGAGTGTATTCTCATTCATCCCTCCACCGAGAGGCTTATTACGAGGGACGGAGTCTCCAGCCGACGCCCTGGGACGTC
The DNA here is from genome assembly GCA_963920665.1 of Straminergon stramineum. Classification (NCBI taxonomy): domain Eukaryota; kingdom Viridiplantae; phylum Streptophyta; class Bryopsida; order Hypnales; family Calliergonaceae; genus Straminergon; species Straminergon stramineum. The sequence goes on from OY987264.1 coordinate 40,301,271, forward strand.
TCAAATTTCGGAGCGTGATTCCAAATTTGCTGAACTGACGCTCGATTCATCAGAGAACAGTTGTTGCTACGATCGTTTGTTGCATTCGAAATCATGGTACTTCGTGCTTTTCCTCTCAGAAACCGTTGATCTCGCTGATTTTGGTTCTGGGTTTTGGGTTTTTGTGATGTTGCGTGATGGGTCGTGGTTTGAAGGATTTGAGGTTTTTTTCCTTCTATAGAATGAAATTAATAGCGCCTGCACGTTCACTGTCTTCCTCTTTTGTGATTACAATTTTTTTTCTCTGTTTGTCTCTCGTGAATGACGATGCGGATTGTGTTGTGGTCGAGGATTAGGGTTTGGGTTTTTCAGCTGTAGTTGTGCAATTTCGTCTGAGTATGGAGGAATATCAATATTTCTTGGCGTTTCTGTGCAGGCGACGTTAGCGGACTCCTTCTTGGCAGATTTAGAGGACTTATCTGACGATGAAAATCACGATGAGGTATGCTTTTCGCTTCTTCCTCTCATGCTTTGTTACCTTTTTTCGGTGATTGTAAATTTTGCTATGCTGAATCTGTATAGGAGTTCTTTTTTTGTGGATAATGTAAATCGATGCTTGTGAACGCCGGTATCTGCAACGAGCACTGAACTGACAGATTCTGTTCCGATTGTGCCTTTGCTTTGTCATAGGTTTTTGAGTTTTGGGTATTTTAGTAATTGAACGAAGGTTTTTGCGTATATTCCACTGATTGCTCTGCTCCTTTTCTTGTCACAAAGGTTTAATAGGGTTTTTCCAAAGAGTTGCTTCCAGATTAGGGTTTATAGCATTTTTTGTTTCTATTTTGCCTAAGACTGACCATTCGATCCTTCGTTAACACCTAATTACCCAAGGTAAATATAGAAATTCCATCTTGAAACCCAATTCTCCTAGTAACTTTCAAAACATATTTCTATCGATTTTTATTGATCCAGATTGTAGGCATGTATTCTTCTTTCTACTGGTGCATTTTGTTTCCTTCCTAAATGATCTATCTGAAATCCTATCAAAATGGAAGCAGCCGCTTTAGGCAATTTTCGCAAGTATGGGTTAAGCTTTTTGAGGTTTTACGATTCTAAATTAAAGACATATTGTTTTCTGCTTATAGTAGTTCACTGCTATGCTCCTTCTTGTCTTCCACTTTGTTAACTGTCTTAATAAAGTATGCTAACGGTCCGATTAACTATGTCTGGTCTCTTGTAGTGTCAAGAGCCAAGCAGTTGAAGCTACTGGGGTCCGAGTCTTGAGATGGATTGACAATCTTTAAACTGTGCTAATTCAGGCCTTTGGGGCTAGCAGGAGGGTGCCGAAGTCGCAGAAGAGGCTCCCGATGGAGACGAAGACATGTCGGAGGCCGCAATCCTCAATTACGATGACCTGGACAGTGTTGCCAAGTTACAAAAGAGTCAACGTTTTCATGATATCATGAAGGTAGATTGTGTTTTCGTTCAGTTCTAAGCTACAAAATACATGATCTGCTGAATTCCTTGGCTATGCTGTTTTCAGACCATGGGCTTTCACGAGTATATGCTGCCTTATTCTTGTTACGTGTTTCTATTCGAATTCCTTGTTTTACTCTCTTTTTTTGTTTACTAGAAACTGTTATGCTCTGTTACTTACAAGAATTGTTTGACGGTCTCGTAATCCTTGTGAGATTCTAATTATTGATGTTCGGTCAGTGCAGAAGGTGGATGACGCGATGGCGAATGGCACAGATAGCTCCTTCAAAGGAGTGGTAGTGGAGGATGACCCAGAGTACCAGCTCATAGTAGACTGTAACGCGCTTTCTGTTGATATCGACAATGAGATAACTATCATCCATAATTTTATTCGAGACAAGTACCGTGCTAAGTTTCCAGAGCTGGAGTCTCTAGTGCTGCATCCTATTGATTATTCACGTTTGGTGAAGCAAATTGGTAATGAGATGGATCTTACTTTAGTTGACTTGGAGGGACTCTTACCGTCTGCCACAATTATGGTGGTATCTGTCACAGCTTCCACAACAAGTGGGAAGCCTCTCTCTGAGGAGAATCTTCAGAAGACAATTGATGCTTGTGATCGGGCCCTTGCACTCGATGAAGCGAAGAAGAAGGTGCTGGAATTTGTGGAGAGTAGGATGGGTTACATTGCACCGAATTTATCGGCTGTTGTTGGTAGCACAGTTGCTGCAAAGCTGATGGGTGCGGCAGGTGGTCTTGCTGCGCTTTCCAAAATGCCAGCTTGCAATGTACAGATACTGGGTGCGAAGAGGAAGAACCTGGCTGGATTCTCAACTGCAACACAACTTCCACACACAGGTTTTGTGTTTCAGACGGAAATTGTGCAAAGCACTCCTCCACCACTGCGAATGAAGGCTTGCCGTCAAGTTGCAGGGAAGTGCACACTGGCCGTTCGGGTTGATTTTACAAGAGGGGATCTTTCCGCGAAAATTGGACAAGACTTCCGGGAAGAAATTCGAAAGAAGATTGAAAAGTGGCAAGAACCTCCGCCTCCGAAACAACCGAAACCGCTTCCTGTCCCAGACAGCGATCCGAAGAAGAAAAGAGGTGGCCGTCGGCTCAGGAAGATGAAGGAGAGGTTTGTTGTTCTCTCCTTAAAATTGTCATGAGTGTTGCTAAGTTGGTTTAAGGATAGCATTCTACAGTTTGTCTTCTGTTGTTTGTAAGCATATACTTTGGGTTATTTGTGTTACCTTGCTAATGTTATTATCGAGGAGATTTTTTTTTTGCACGCATAAAGCTAAGATTCATGTCTTGTCATCTTCTCAGGTATGCCCTGACTGACATGCGCAAACTTGCAAATCGGATGAAATTTGGTACACCTGAGGAGAGTTCACTCGGTAATTTTCTGCACTTGTTTTTTCCTCCACTTTTATCGGTAGTATATTGTAACATCTATTTGCGATGCTCCTTGGGTGATTGATGACCAAGCTGTGGTCGTTTTGTGTGCAGGGGATGGTTTGGGAGAAGGTTATGGAATGCTTGGGCAGGCGGGCAGCGGCAAACTGCGAGTCTCTATTGGTCAGAGCAAGCTTGCTGCAAAGGTTGCGAAGAAGTAAGTTTGCTGCGATTTCCTCATTTTCTGTCAAAGTAAAATGCTAGCAATGGTCCAACATTGTTTTTTGCATCCAGAACGTTTGGTGATTGACATTAGTTTTATTTGATGGTTTTTATTTTCCCAATTTGCCTAGTTTTGTGCAAGGCTGGCTATATGGATTGTAATGAGCTTCCTTTCTGACTCTAGTGGGGGCATTTTTCTATTGCAGGTTCAAGGAGAAACACTATGGCAGCAGTGGTGCCACATCGGGGCTTTCTTCAAGTCTTGCGTTCACACCTGTTCAGGTTTGTTCAGAGTTTCTGCTGGCTGATCCAGAGGTTTTCTGTGCTTCATATTGTGGGTTTAATATCAAAACTCTGACAGGTGTCGTGTTTGATACCGAAAGAATCCATTTCTGAGTGAAGCACAATCCATGCCTGATTTATTGCTGTGGACATTTTCATTTCTGTTATTTTTTATAGATTAGTAATTTATTTATTGATTGGGTTGTTCTGGATGCAGGGTATTGAGCTAAGTAATCCTCAAGCACAGGCAGGCTTGTTAGGGAGTGGCACTCAGAGCACCTACTTTTCAGAAACCGGAACCTTTTCAAAGATTAAGAAGCCAAACTTTTGATCTAGATGTAAGATCCCTAGCCCTATTAGAGATGCTTTATTCATCTGGGCGATTCATCTGCCTGGATTAAAAAGTTTTATTTGATAAGACTTAGAATTTCTCAGGCACAAGCCTAGTGTGTTGAAATGTTCTGTCACATGCATTGAGAAACTTGTTTATAGCTGTGACATTTAGATTCTAGTGAATGCCTTTTTATGTCAATTTCATTCCCTATGTGTTGGGTTGTGATTATTTTTTTTGATAGGACATTGTACTACTAAAGAGCTGAAAAGTTTTGGCTTTTATGGGTTGTCAGCTTGGTATGATGGTCATGATCTCTCAGTGAGTTCTTTCTCCCAGCCACCATTCATTTTCAAATTGTAGAAAATGCAAAGGCAATCGTTTGGTGAAGGTGTAGCATGTGAATCGGTGTTAACTGATGTGATTCCTGTACCTTGCCGGTTTTGTTGTGAAGGATTCTACCACTTATTTAGAGCTTTCACGTTTCCACCGTTGGACCGTAAAGCAAAGTTGATTGTCGTTACGATATTTCTTGTTTCAGACCGTTTGAAATATCGTCTCATGTCCATGGATCTCTCGAATGCTATCTATTCTACAGCACAGGAGATATTAGCCATAAATTTATAAATTAATCCCTAAATGACTGAGGAACCCACTCAGGGTTTTTTGAGGGTCAGGCAGAATCTATTGAGATCATAATTTGGAATTTTAGCATGAAATTTTTAGCATGGATTCTAGTTATTCCCATGAATATCGCAAGTTTAATGTCAAAGTTGGCAGCTAAAAATATATTCTAAAAAAAGATGAATTAATTTTATTTGATTGTATAGATTGATACCTACTCAAAAAAAATTGAAATATTCAATTTTGAATAATGAGATGGAAGTTATAGAGAATTTTATTTTGTTGGCTATGAAGATAGAAAAAACACATAAAGTAGTTTTTGAATTCAATTTTGAAAATTTTCAAATAAAAAATAAAACATGGTATACATGTTACTTATTAGAGTATTCTTATCATTGAGATTGACAATTCTCAATTTCTTCTAAAAGCTATTAGTGATTTAGTTTTTTCTTAGGTCTAGAATTACCTTGTACTTTATAATTTTTGTTGAAAATGAATACAAAAGTTTTTATAGTTAAATTTTTTTACATGTATTTTCAACCCATTTTTTGACACATTGACTAAAATGCACAAGTTTTGGGATTTATGTGATTTTTCCCATAAATAATGGAAGATTAAAGCTTTCCTTTGGAGAAGGGCTAGAAGTGCCTATTGTCTGAAGTTTAAGCAAATTGAACTTGCAATGGATGGGGGGGTTTACTCTAAAATTTTGAGAAGATGCAATAGAGCAAGTTATCTAAAAGATCCTATAGTGGGTTTGTTAAAGAGTAAATATGGTATGGATGAAGAATTTAGCCTTACTTTTAGTACAAGTATTTGAATTAGTTTTGGGCTTCAAAACTCTACAATGTTTTAGGGATTGATCACCCTTTAGTAGAGATATATATGATCTAAAGTAGAACAATCCAATGTCATCCAAATCCAACATCTATTGGCCCTTCCATTTGTATTAGTCACTCATCCATTACCACAATTATAACAACCTTTTAGCATCGTGACAATGAAGTTGGGGAGGTGACATGTTAGAATGTGGTTTAGTAGGAGTCTAACCAATCTTTACCAATTTTGACCCAACAAAGTTTGAAAAATCACAAAAAATTCATGTCTTGTCTAAATGTCTTCATTCTACTTACAAATGACTTCTCTCAAACTTTGTGAAGCTGTTTGGGTGGTAACATGCTAATCTCCCTTAGCTTAACTCATTAGAGCATCCTCAATCCACCTTCTATGGGTGCACTGCAACGGGAAGTCCTGAGTGGGTTACATAAAAGAAATGAAAACGTGACCAAATGCTAACGGTACCTTCAACGTTACCTTCATGGGCTCAGCATTTCTTGGCCCTCGCACGGCAAAATGTGGGCCTTTGCTGTGCCCTCCAAACTCCTCTGCACTCCTTGGTCAATAATAGTAATTGCGATGACTTGTGTAGATTCGAGACTGTATAGGTGTTGGAGCTGCTAAAAACCTTTACCACGACCACATTCACTACAAAAATTCTATATACTTCATGACCACTCTGCCAAAATTCCGATCCCACCCACAACACACCATCTTAAAAGAGAAGCAAATTTTAATGTCAAGTAACCAATGCTCAAGGTCATTCAATCACAGTTGAAAATTGTTCGAGAATGGTATGGCAGTGGTGGTTGTGGACACAATGGGATTCGATGTTTGCAAGATTGTACCAACACTGACGATCAGTGTCAATCTTGTACAGGTTGCTTGCAATCAATCATCTATAGGTTGTATTGAATGTAGAGGATCGATCATCTGTATTGTGTGCTATTTCAAAAAAAAGAATATATATTGTGTGCTTCAAATTGATTATCCACAGTTTGAAAAGGATCAATCATCTATAGATTGTGTTGAACGTCGATATTTCCAGAATTTGCATGCACGCAGTGTGGGTGCCAACTTTGATCAATCCTCTTCAAATCCCACTCTGTTCGCGCTTCACCTCCCGCTTCCGCGGTTGCGACATTTAGGGTTTCAAGTACCGTCTCTGGGTTGAGGCGCCTGCGACGGGAAGAGACACGGTGGAAAAAAGAGGAGGGGACCAGAAACTGCATGTGCCGTTGCAGTGCCTATTTACAGGCATAGGACTGAGGATGCTCTTACAACGCCAGAATTTCTAATCCAGTTGCACATGCAATATCCTTGTTTTCCAACCAGATCCAGGGTAACTTATAGAGCTGGTTACAGAGCTGGTTACAGAGCAGGTTACAGAGCAGGTAACAGAGTACAAACTCACAGGTTTGGACATCATGAGTGATGAGTACGTTTCTGGGCGATTCGTGGGATTTGATGTCGTGGTTCGAGTGTGTGGAGTCAGAGTACGTATGGGAAGCATGAGATTAGTCTATTACCTCTTCTTCACGGCAACCAACAGAGTGTAAGGAAGGAGAATTGAGTGAGTGACGGCGCAAGCCAGGTGATTTATCCACGCTACCTTATCCCATAGCAATTCATCCGTGATGCTTTTCTACGATTAATATAAATCAGAAATGACTTGATTAATTTATATGAGATCACTCATTTTGCTAATTTAACTTCATTAAGTTAACTTAGGACTCACTTCAATCAACCGCAAGACTCTCATGTCTGGTTGTCTGATATGGACGTACCTTAAAGACGTGCAGAGTTTCAGCAAGTGCTAAGCTTCAGTAACGGCAACCTGATAATGTGGAGGACTGTCTGGAGGTAACTTAAGCTTAGTAATTCAATTTTGTGCTGCTTTCCAGTTATGTACAAATCAAATGATAAAGCATTTGATGTGGATTTATGAATCGCCACAAATACTCAATGAAGTTGTCAAATGACGATCCATGAGCAATTATAGTTCGTACTATTATCGATAATTCAAAGCTTTGTCTGTTTCTACAAATTCTTTGCTGCTTTTTTTTCCAAAGAGACCGTGGAATTCTTTGCTTTTGTGCAACAGTATGTTAGAACGATTGAATCTAACTCTCTTGAATCTAACCCTAGTGGTTTTCAATGAAGTTTGTGCAGTTTCAAATGCTTGATTGAAACCTCAGATCTATACTTTGTCTAGTTTTTAGAGCTCCAGACACTTCTCTCAATTCTTATTTGACTTCAACTTGTAGTTTTTTGGGATGTTTGTATGCAAACCAAGCACAGTGAGTTGTCATATCCTTTTAATTGAAGTTTTGGTTTTTTGAGATGCAAATAAACCTTGATCCAACTTTGGGGCTGGGAGTTCCAAAAGTTGGACGAAAACCTCAATTTGGGGAGAATTCTACTCAATGTGATTAGATTGCATGCAATCATGTCATGTTATTACTATTTTTAAACAAGTTGAAAAAGAATTCAAATGTAATTTAAGATAAATATTGAAAGACAAACCAATTAGTGCACAAATTTTCATGGTTCATAGTCTTGCTCTATCATTATTATTATTTGTTAAAATTATATGAAGGAAAGCAAAAAAAATTCAGGAAATGTTTAAAGGGATGGAGGAGCTCAATTTTTTGAACAATTCTTCTCTATTTTATACAAGATGTGATGCTCAATCATTTTTTGGAATCATCAATGATTGATTGGATGATTGAGCAAACACTTTTCTTGGGGGCACATTGATTGAGTTTAGAATTTCCTCAAATAATTGGTGTTTTGTTCTTGTTATGATCCTCGAAATCTTTCCGAAAATAATTCCCATGCTCAGTTCTCAATACTTGTGGTGATGCAGATTCCAGTATTGGTTAGATTCGGGAAGTTATCCTGACATTCATTTCCTGCGGATATCCACATTCCAAAGGATCAAAACACATCAAAGCAATGCAGCTCGAGGCTGATACTTATCAACCACAATCTGTTCCATATCAAATCTTTGACTTCCTAGTTCCTTAGCATTCTTTCACAAATGTTAACCCTATGACGTTGTTGCAGACACTAAGTGTCCGATGGCAGACAAAGAATCCTTCTATGTTAGAGAGAAGTGCAGACATTTATCCCTGGAATTTTGTGTGAATAGGGGAGGTCTTACACAATAGTTTGACCTCACATGAGTGTTCTTGGGTTTTTCTAAGCAAATGATTCACATGATACCCAAAAGAATGATTTCCATGGTGACCAACCTAGTGTTCAAGGTTAACCCTTAGAGGACCATGGCCTTTTTTTGGCTAAAAAACACTCAAACTTCTATTTCTGTAGCAAAGAGTAAAAAAATTTAAAAATTGTAATTTTTTGCATATCTAACCGTAGGATCTTATACCTAACTAGTATGGAATGCATGGGAAAAATTTCAGAAATTTTGACTACATAGATTGCAAGAAATTTGCATTTAAAGTGAAGAAGACAAGTTTTTCAACACATTGCAAGACTAGATTATTTAACTTTGAACCTTCTTAACCCTTGAACTCCAGGCTAGTGACCATAGAAATTAGGCATTTTGGAACCGTGGGACATCATCCACTTTAAAAAAATCAAAAATATTCATTGGAAGGCAAACTAGTGTAGAAGATCTCTCCTTTCCACCTGTAATTCTGAGGATGAATAATTGCAATTCTGTCCTACAAAGGAGAATTCCTTGACGTTCATTAGACAAAAAATGTTTGATGTGTCATTTTGGGGTTAACTTTAATTTTTTGCACTCCAAAGTTTTGAGCTTTAAATATTTATGGTGGATAATTGAATTGAGAATCTAGGGAAAAAAAGAAAATATTAAAGAAATTTTATTTTATTTTATTTTTAAATTATTAAGTAGAAGTGGGTACAAGATAGAGTGAAAATCTAAATTCTTAATATCTCTAAGATGGAAATAAAATGCATTGATTCCAATGGTGAGATTGTTCTAGCAAGAAAATAAAATCAAGTGGACTTTTTTTCTGGAAAAATTGTAAAAATTGCACTAAAAAATGAATCCTAAAAGTTATTTTTTCAAGAAGATGCTCTAATTGCCCCCAAAACAAGATTGCCCATAACTTTCTCATAATAAATCCAAATGGAATGAATCAAAGCTTTCCATTTAGAAAAAATGTATAATCTCTGAGGAAAAATAAATAAATAAAATTCAGAATTTTCAATTTTTTTTGTTGCGCCCTCTCCTTTGTTTTGAGCTTATTTGGGTATAAATTTTGTTCCTGGGCATGGAATGGAAAAGAAATTATATTTCCACAAAGCTAATCAATTTTTCTATCTTTGTAAAAAGTTTCAAAAATTCAGGACAAAAATTGAGACTATAGGTACTTGATCAAAATCCCATTTGTCCTCCAAAGGAACAATGATCCTTTAGGGGTTAAGCAAACATCAAGAACTTCAAGGGCATGTGAATACGGTGCATTTAAATACTATGAAGGTAATTTGGTATTCATCTCCATGTCAACTCAATATCAAAGTCATTGAAAAAATGACACTAAAATGACCTCTGTTGTCAAATTGGCATCAAAATAATCTAGCCCAATTTTTCTAACGAAGTTTCTTTGGAATTCATTGAAAGAAATGTAGCAGCTTATTCACTTATATGGGGAAAAATTTGGCCTATTGCAACTAGTATTTTTACAAATGCTAATTTGAAATGCTCTTACTTGCCTACATTTGTTGATTCTTCTTCCCCCATCTACTTGTTTGCTAATTATATTTTAAGATATGGTAGAATATTTTACCATAATTAGCCTTTTCATTGTTTTTAAAGGAAGGTGCAAGAATTTTTCTCTAAATAATGTTATAAGTAGTGTAAAGTAAGAGGTCCTTAATGTGACTAGGCTTTCAAATTGTCCCTATAAAAAGGTTTGGTATGGTTAATGCAGAACTGAAGAATTGCAATGCAAAAGTTCAACACTTGTGTCCACATAGTATCTAGACATAGTGGGAAGGTGCAGGGGATGAAATTCAACCTTGAGATGGATGAAAAAAAGGGCAATGTAGCACAAAAATAATAATAAATAAATTAGAAGCCATGTTAAATGTTTTATTTTCAATCAATAGAAATATGGTAATGAATGTTCCATTTTCAATTAGTGAGGGGCACTTTCTAAAACCATATTGCGTGCCATTTAAATACAAGAGGATCACTTTGGAAATAAATACATCATAGCCCATTAACATAACTTTTCCATGTAATTACTCCATCACATAAGAACTAAAATTATAGCAATCTATTGACTTTCACTTTCAGAAATTATAACTCAATGTCCAACATTCCAAAAATTATGCAACTTCTTGAGTTCATTGTAGACTTCATTCTTCTTTTATTAAAAATTCATCCATTGTACCAACTGACCTTAATTTAGACTGTTATTTGACTACTCCTATTATTTCTTTGATTCAAAGTCATTGCTTCCAAATAACGGGTAGAAATCCTAATGTTTTGATGCCAATGGCTCACTAAAGTAGAAAGCTCAAACTCCGCAAGGGCATTTGAAATCACCCCTACTTAACCTTTGAAATGGATAGGAGATGGTCCTTAAATCAACTTCTACAGTCATTTGAATGGATTGAGAATTTTTTTTATTGCAAGAGCCAATCATTGTCCTTGCTTTCCCCATTTCTCGTTATAACTTCAAGTGAACAATTTATGAAAGACCTGGGGTCATAAATAGGGGCCTGTGACGAACTTGTTTGAAAATTCATCAATAATTCAATAATGCTTCTATAAATATGAAACCACTTGTGTTACACTCTACATCTATTTTTCTTTGTATAAAAAATAAACTAAAAATATTCCCATTAAAAGAAATACATGAAAAAGGCTCACCAGACCTCAGATGAGCGGTTTATGAGCCTACTACCTTATACATATCTTCAAAAATAAGAGAAGCCAATTTCAAGAAAGAAAGCCATAAGAAAGTTGTATAATGATGCCTTCAAGCTAACTACGAATGAGAGAACCCGCCTTCAATAACATTGGTCCAGCAATTTGTAATTATAGCTTACTAATTAAGTTCAATGACGGAGCACACAAATACGGTAACGATTTCTAGGTACGTCACCTAATAATGTCAGTTTTCCTTGCAAAATCCAACTTAGTAAAGGAAGCACAACGGGTTACAGAGAAATCGCGAGGGGTTTCGAAATTAGTCACCAACTCCAGTAATAGATCAAATAAGTGTTGTCGAATTCTATTTTAAGGAGGTACGCCATAGCTTTTGCAACGACAGCTCCGGAACATGTAAAATGAAGTCTTCAAACCGGCCCACTGATCGATCCAATTAAATCAAAGTGCTTTCTCAAATTTCTAACAAGTTTTCGAAAGTTAATAGAACTGCTCGGAGAGACAACCCAAGTGAGAAGAGTCGAAGCACTTTGAATTTTAAGGATGTCCAACAGGATTTATTTCCTCTTTCATGCGCTACCACCTTAACATGATGTGATATTTTTTCCAAATTGTGTTCAATTAAAGCTGTTAATTGGATTATATAGTATTGTACTGTTAGTATTGTACTGCTGTCGGAGAAATGCACATCTCTGTCCGAGCATTTAACTTCAGTCCTCCTCTAACTTTCCTCTCTACTAGTTTCTCGTGTGACTTATACATCTGGCCCTTGTTGCTTCCGGGTTCTCAGGTTTCCGTAGTGTGGCCGTTAGAACTGAGAACTTGCGTGCGTTTCGACTTTGACCATACTTGCTGATTGTACAGGAAACTTAACGGATCCATCCTCCGGAATTTCCGAGCCAGTCAGTCACACTTCTAATTTCATTGTCGGTAGTACAGTTTGTTGGAAGGATTAGAACAGTGCAGTGCGTTGCAGGAATTTGGTGATTTGTATAGTAGGCGAGTTTAGAAACACAATCCTTGCTGACAATGAAAGAGGTGAGATCAACCTTGACTTGAATCGACTGTCTGTTGCGCCGTTTGCGCCGTTTTCAAGTGTTTGCAGTGTCTGTTGAATTGTAGCTAGCTTTTGAGTGATTAGCACTGCATGCACTTACTCCCCTAATTAATTATGCAGAGGTAGTATTAGTGAGTGTCACTGAAGGCAGCCAACTTGAATTGAGGTTCCTTTGAGAAGTTGCAGAACTAGTAAGTTAGTCTTGGTGCTTCAAGGCCTTCAACTGCAATTCCGTGTGAAGCTTGCCATTCTGATGGACACCCCCTAGATGTGGATATGCATTCAATCTTCTTAATATATTCTATGCCACCCAAGGGATTCCCGCAGGCTCAGTGCTTCCGGTTTTTTTGTTGCAGGCAGCCGGGACTGTACTTGGTGATGTGAACTTGGGAATGCACATCGGCGGTGAGGCTTGTGCTCATAAAGTTGGGTGAGTTCTCATTAGGCTAAGTGACTGAGACTTTGCCAATGTATACCTTGAGTTACGCTGTTTGTTTTGTTTGTTACGGAGAGATCTCTGAAACCCTGTGTCCCCCGGTCACGTGCTTGGTACCGTTGGAAAGCTCTCTGAAAAGGGACGCACAACCTTTGATTTATGGTATTTTGACATACAGTGTGAAAGTTATGGATTTTTGAGTTATATTTGGATCTTAAGTTAATATCCTAAATTATGGATCTTTTGGACCATGCATCCCATGGTTGCGTTCGTGGTACAATTGGAATGCTCTAGGCAAGGAGGGGTGTATGGATTTTGATTAGTGGTGTTTGGACATGTGGTGCGAAAGTTTATGATTTGAGTTATGGGCCAACAGTAGAGGGCTATGTACACTAGTCTATACCTTAAATGAAGTTGTTTTGTTTTGTTTGATATAGTGAGATCTCTAGAACTGTATGTCTCCTAGTCGTATTCATGGTACCTTAAAAAGCTCTTTGTGAGGAGGGATGCATGGCCTTTGTTTTGTGATGTTTGAATATACAATGTGAAAGTTATGGGTTTTTGAGTTATTTTTTATTTCTTTGTGAAAGATAATTTAATTCAATGTTAAAAATTAACATGGAATTAAATTATCTTTCACTCTTTTTACACAAAGGGTTTCATTTCACTTTGGGCCAACAACACATGGCTCCCTAATTAGTATGAAATTTGTTGTCTTTTGAAAATGACAAACTAGAGTTTGTATTTAGAATGCCATTCAAGGTGGTTTTCTATTCTATATGTATAAAAATTAACAAAATGAAGCTTTTCAAGTTGACTTTTTACTCCAATTGAGAACTTTCAAAAGTTCTTGAAAATAAATGCTTATTGCACTTTGAAGTTGAAGTAGTTTCTAATTAGAAAATGATATGGAGAATTTATTTACATTATAACGTTTTGTACTACAATATATATCTGGGGTGAAATTTCAAGATTATTTTAAGAATATTTGTATCTTGTATGAATTTTTGTCAAGTTTGTCTTGAAGAATCCATAGAAATTTCTATTTTACATTCATACAATTGCAAAAATGGAGGATATAAAGTGAAGTATTTCAAATTTTGGCTACATGATCATTGTCCATCTTCTAAAGGTTTATGGATGATTGTATAATTAATGATCATGGTGATGGACTCGTCATTTTAGGATTAATGTGTTGTTTTTCATAAATTTGAATAGTAATACAAAACCATTTAAAAGAAAAATATAGATTTGGTTGAATCTTTCATTGCTTTGGTCCTTTATTGAATTTTTGCCATGTTCTTGATTATAATTGTCTTTTGTATAAATAAATTATTTGCTTCAATTTCATCAAATTGGTCCTAAAAGAAGATTATCTCTTGAAATTTCAAATATTACTTCAATTGAATGAGAAGCTATTTAGTCAAAACATTGACCTTAAACACTCTATTCAATTTAGAATATGGACATCAGTGTGTTAGAAGATCATTTATCAATTTACATTTCTCTTTTGGACTTAAAGCTAGCTTCAATGTGGAGTCTCCAAGGGCTAGTAAAGTTCAATGATCATTGATGGAACAAGAGTTCCAAGAAATTTGGACTCCCATTGACCCATTCCATTGTTGATCATTGGGCTCCACCAATCCTCAACTCCACATAGAAGCCGGCCCTTACACAAAATAGGGAAATTAGGTTTGCCCCTCACTAATTTCTTGACATTTGACATTATATAAACATTTTGAGTTATTGTATAAGAATGCACTACCTTTGAATTAGTTATTGGTTTAATTGGGACTTATGAACCTCCAAGTGAAAGTATCTATAGAAATATTCATTGACTTTAATAGCTTGTAGAGTAGCTTTCTTGGAGTAAGGCAACCTAAATGTTAAGGCAACATAATTTCACTATTTTGGGCAGATAAAGTGATCTTCTGAAGGGAATGTTTTGGTAACTCAACTACAATCAAATTTTGTTAAATTAAAATACTGCACACTGATGCAAGAGCCCGACATTGAGGTTCGCGAAGCTCAGTCTTTATAAACTTGGACACTGTTCATCGATCTGGACAAGTTTCTAGGTATTGTAAGAGATCGAGAATGTAGTAACTTGAACGAATCATTTTCATAAATTTTACATTAGCTTCTGATGACTGAACGAAGTGGGGACTGCCATTCAATGTTTGAACCGGCTGTTGAGGCCGTACCGACGAACATTTCTCCAATTCAAAGTATCCTAGCTAGTCGATTGCTTCTGTACTACGATGACTCCTTCAAGTGGACACGCTTCCCCAATGTTAGGATTGGTCCAACAACTTTATTTTATGCTTGTGTCACGTGATTCAGGAACAAATGGAATTTCGCCCCCACCTGCATTTAAAGCTCCTACAATTTTTTTTAATATACTAGCGACAGTAGCACTACGATACTTTTGTGTGCTTAGCTTGGTTTCCGATCAAATTGAAACCAATGATGAGGGAAAACGTCTTCCCGAACATATGGGTCTCCAGTATTCTGGCCCGTGGATGGGGAACTAGGATGTACTGTAGGTGTGGGACAGCTTCTTCCAGTTGTGAAAACAATCGGGAACATGCAGGATATTCTAATTCTCCAAATATAAAATGAAATACGAATACCCGAGGGAGCAACCGCAGTGCATAGAAAAAATTCCTTATAGATTTGATTAAGGAATTGAATCTAAAGCAGTTTAATTCTTCTTAAATTTTGAACTGGGCATTATGTTTGGTCTCTTTGTTATTGTGGGTCACGTCTTGTATGTCTTGAGACTGACATCACTTATTCTGTGATTGTTACAGTCATTGCCGGACTTGCTAACTTGCTATTAATTAGCTGATTAAATGGTTAATTTTAATTTGTTGCCGCAGGGGGTGAATGGCTATCACATGGAACCGGGCCTGTGAAAGCCATGGCACGAGCCTCTCTGTGGGGTGATCCAGACAGAGGTGGAAAGGAGACGATGGAAAAAAAAAAAAAAATTGAAAATGATGCTCACATAGATCTGGAGAAGTGAGCAGAGATGATGCGCTTGCAGGATGTGCAATACCACTTGCAAGCGGAGCTTGGGCATGATATGACATGTGCATGTGAACGACACTGGCTAAAATGTGGTGAACTTTCGCAATAACTAGAGCTACCTCCTTGGGTATTTTCAGTCAGATTAATGTATTTGAAAACCCTACTTCAAGAGCCATTGTTATATGCAATGGAAAAGACAACACCTGCTAGCAAAGGAGGGCTCAGTACAGTCTAAACGATAACACTTTCGAACAGGTTGATATTTTGAGATGTAAGTTACGTGTTATTGTTGTTGCCCTGGTAACTTAGACTGGTTGTGCAAACTTGTCTTGGATTTTGCGTCAGTGGTGTATGGATTCTGCTGGTTAGAAGAGGAGTGTCAGTCTTGCAATCAAATCTGCTTCACTTGTCTGTAGAAAGAGATGAGAAGAGAAGATTGTCATCTTCTTTAAGTGTGGTCTCTTTAGTGTGAGGGCAACCTAGATCGATCAGGCACTGAACTATTGGTTGTTTAAATCTACTATGGAGTTTTCAGTTCGAAAGTGGCCACTGTTTTATTTTATGAAGTCAGATGCTGCGAAATCTGAAAAGACTTCAAAATGTGTTCATATCTTGAACGGATATTGAGTACCGGAATGCAAGGTACTTTTGACAAGTAAAGCTACACCTTTGTAAGAGCCTGTGTCTGAGCAAGGAAAAGAGTGTAGTTTTTTCTGTGATGTCATCCTTTTTACTTTGATTGCCAGAAACTCACCTTCTGATTGAATGTGCAATAAACTATGATCAACAAAGAAATTGTCTGATGAATGAGGTTGTCTAGGACTCCGTACCCTGGTGCATTACCATTTGTTCTTGTAACCCTTTGCAGGCGTTTTTAAAGTTCCGTGTAATGATGTTTGCATCGCCTTACGAGAACAAATGGTAATGCAAGTCTAAGGTACGGAACACCTTGATTCGTCAGACACTTTCGTTGTTGAGCATAGTTTATGGTAAAAGATTGGTCATATTTTTCTATGTTTTATGTATATTTTTATATATTTCTATATGTTTTTCTTGGTGAATGAAAGAAGATCTGAAAGAGTTACTTGGATCTGAAAGAGTTATAAAGGTTAAGAGAGAGAGAGGAACTGTAACCTAAAAGGGATTGATGTAAAATGAATAGTTTGTTCATTTTAGATTTCATAGTTGACTTTGTAAAGGTTCAAAATTTTATTGGTAGACATTTACTAAAAGAAAAAGGTAATATTTACAACACTCATTTTGATGCTTTTTTTATACTCCGTACAAAAGTAAAAGGTACATCAAATTGCAATAATAGTATTCATATATTCTCAAAAGTGACAAAAGTATGAGCAAGATTTAATCTACTTGTTATCAAGTGCAATGAAAAGGTTTCATTGTTTAAAAAAAACAAAGACCTAGTCTAATACAAATAATGAGCACTCAATGTGAACCCTCCAATGAACTAAAAAGCGTACACTTCTAGCTATCTAAATGTCTTTGATTCGAGAATACAACTTAGCATTATATCCTATAATTGTTTCAGGCCCTTGAAGGTTTTCTAGTCCACATCCCAACAAACTTGGATTGTTTACTTTTTTGAAGGTGATATTATCCACATCCCGACAACTTGGATAGTTTATATTTGTGTGCAAAGTGTAGAAGATTTGGTGGAGTGTCCTTCACTATGTAAGGATGCTCTAGACTAGAGAGGTTTGATGGATGGTAGAAAATCTTTCTATGCAAGATAGAAGTATGTGTGTTCATCCTTGAAAATTTAAACAAAAAGGGAAGGTCTTGTACTATAGTTTGACCACTCCTGAGTACTTTTGGTGTTTTTTTAAGTGTATAGATGATTCACACTATACCAAAAAGGATGATTTCTGGCATGGTGACCAGACCGTCCTTACAAGCTTTAACCGCCCCCCCCCCAAAAAAAAATAAAACCCACAAACTGTCTCCCTAAAAGTGTCCTTGAACAAAAAGTAACTTAAAATAGTATTGTAGTTTTTTAATGTAATGATTATAAACAAATGGGAACACCACCACCTTTTGCTAAAGGTTTTTGATGCAAGTGCACCTTTCACGTTTCCCACTCAGTGATGACACAATTATCCACTAGTCTAAGTCAGTAAATTAAGTGGACCTCTGAAAAGTCTGTCTGTATGCGCCGCCCAGCCCTAGCTAAACCCAAGAAACTCGAATCTCTGAAACTCTGCAACGCGTGCCAACCTGCTTCTTCGACTTCTTCTTCAATCTCCTTGTTTTAAGTTGCAGCCTCGATCAGACCCTCGTCGGCTTCAGATCGACCCTTCAATCACTTACCTCTGGTACCCATTTCGTGAGACGTTTTCAAGGAGCTCACAGTCTGTGCTCCATCTTGTTTAGAGTGCTTATACAGTGACTAGCTGTACAGTACAATCCTCAGTCAGTCACTGGTCAGAGCCTTCGATTCGCACTTGATCATTCAAGCCGTTTGCTAACTCACTGTTCACGATCACACAATGTGTAGGTCTCACATGATATCGATGTTTAGGTGGCTGTTTGAGATTCCTGACCCTGCACTGAAACACGATTCTAATCCTGCTGAGGAGAATTTGCGTGGGGGGAATGAGGACCAAGCCAACGTGGGTTCTCACTTGTTGTCTCGCATCTGATCGAATTGCAAGGTTGGCCGGCCACGTACAGCGCTTGCAAGCTTCAAGACAGTGCTCGATCGATCATCATCTCAGGTTTGAAATGATCAATTGGCACTAGTATTGGAAATCATGTTCGGGCGAAACTATGGTTGAATGAAAGCAACCGCAATAGAGAGAGAAAATCGTGGTTCTTACAGGGGGATAGCTAGCGTAGTTACTCGGCCTTCGAACTCATTCAAGCTCAAACTTCCTTGGCATGAGGTTGCTTGACATGCTTTGAAAGCACGAGGAGCAGAAAGCTTGGAATTAAGCTTAGTTTCAGAATTAGTTTACCCAAGTTGTTTCCCCAAACTCATGCTCGAATTCAGGGAGTGCTAGGAAATTAGCTCATGGATTTAACTTGATTTCAGTATCACACCTCGGACCTTCGAATTCGTAACTATCTGTTGTCAGTGTAAGAAGCCAGCTGCCTTGGGCTGAGTGTGCCTCAAAGTAATTAATAGAAATTACAACTCTCTCAGTTGCCTTGAGCCAGAGATTTGGTGTTATTAATCTTACTATGCTATGAAATTACTATTTAACTCAATGCATCTGCTTCTAAATTTAAACTCGAATCAAGCGAAAGTGGGTGATTATGCTATTTAATTTCATGTCCTTTATGGCTTGATCCTTGCTCGAGGCAGCAGGACATGACAGCTTCTCTACCTCCATTAATTTGTTAGTCTGTCTAAGAGCATCGCCACCCATTCCCCCCAAATGGGTGGCTGGGGAATGGGGTGGTCCGGGCCCTACTCTTCCCAGGTCTCTTTTGTGCCTCAGTCATCTCTGCCCTCAAGACACCCCAAAACAAGTCAATCTAAAAGCATTAATGGCTTGATAAACCAAGGAGCCAATCAATATGTCAATTGATTAAAAAAAACAAGATAAGATGTGTGATGGCCCATAAATCAAGAAACTGACAAGATCATTCTACAAAATAAGAAGGATGGCAAAGACAATGTCCTATTGTTTGTTGAGAGACTTTAGAAGTGACTAGTCTCTTTTTGCCTTGGACCAAGTCGGGGAGCTTCCTAGTGAATGGGTGGTGATGTTCTAAGTTGATCAATAATATATGTGCAAATCTTGAGCAAACACATTGTTTGTTAAGTTACTTTGCAAAAACTACACTTCAAATTTTGCTTCAGTGGGAGGTACTAAGATGTAAGGAGGTCCATAAAGCACTCGGGCTCTAAAAGTGTCCTTTAATGGAGAGGTACATTTTGCTTTCTCATTGCACCAACAATGTACAAATGGTGTACATTTTAGGAGGTGGATGCTTTTAGTGACCATTGTTCTCAATTTCAAAAATTCATAACTCCTTATTCCACAAAACTCCAAAAAATATTAAACGACTTGGGTTAGATGCCAATATTGTTTGTCTTTTGAGGGAAATTTATGAATAAATACTCCACGAAATCTAACTTCTCCAGAGTGTTTATCAGCCCTAGATTGGCACTTTAAGGACCTACCTCAAGCCAATGAAATGGAGCATGAAAATATACTACTTCCACTTTCCAATTCATCAACTTAAACCTTTGAAGATCAAGGATAGTTTAGATTTCAAAAATTGTGAAGATGAATTATAAAATGCAACTTAGAAGAAGAATTTAATGATGACTCTCAAACAATAGTTGTAAAATATGATTCATAGATTGTATCTATATGGTTAGATCAAGTAGTACACAATCCAATATTTTTCAATAAAATTTTGAGTCAAAAAATTGAAAATTTCTTTTGAAATTGATTGCATATTTTTTGTACCTATTTAATAATAGAATGTTTGCAAAGTAAAGTCTTCAAAATCCATACCATATAAAAAAAAGGGTAAAAAAATAATACAAGAATCTTCCCAAAAAAATGATGCATGGAAAAACTCATTAATTTTTTCTATGCTTGGGATGTGTTTGCATTGTTCAAAATTTGGAACACCTAGTCCTTTCAAAATCTTCAAAAATATCTTCCAGCATGGGCCAATTACACACACACACAAAAATAACAATTTGAAATGAAATCCAACTTGTAGGTTATGATGAGTGAGTAATTGAGTACTACCCACTTGTTTAAATTATAATACTATACACACAAGTCAACATATTCCCTTGCCACCACACCCAAGTAATGCATCGGAAAATGGGTTGAAACCTTGTCTCATGTGCCAATAAGACCTAATTTTAGTATTCATTAAATAAATTTAATCTAACAATAGTGAATCTTCAGTTTTTAGTTGATAGAAGAATTATTTTGGGTTGCTCATACTTTCTAGTCATCTTTTGAAAGGATAATGAAGGAGACAATGTCATCCTTTGGAAGTCATCCCAAGGACTTAACTTAACTCCTAAAGGATCAACCTTGAGTTTTTGGCAACATAATTTTTTGGGGCAAGTATGTGTGAGCGGAAATTGGACTTATTTAGGTTGAATTTTTTTTACAAGGTGTGAACAAGGAATATTTTCCATGAGTGCTAAATTTCATTTCATTTGAGTATACATTTAAGTGAAAAGTTATGATGCAAAATGTTTGTTTTTCAACTCAAGTAGCACGAGTAGATATGAAAAAATCACTTTTTTCAAAAATAAAAATTTGAAATTGGTTTCCTAGGTTTATGTATATGTTGAAAGCTTTGAATCAATCCATTTTGATCAATGAGATGAAAGTTATGAGGAATTTTAGTTTACAAACAATTATGGGATCTCTACTCTAAAATAAACTTCAAAGCCCTGTATCTTACTCAATTTTCAATATTTTTGGAAAAAAATAAAATCATAGGATGTAGATTGGTTCTTAAAACATTACAACCATTGGGATTGGCATTTTTCAATTCCATAATTAAATTCTTGACAATTTAGTATCAGTTGAAACATTCTCTACTTCTTTCTACAAACTATTTTTTTCCTATATGTTGTACAATTCCAAATGATTCCAAACTTTTCAGGCATATAGCCAACTTAACTTGAAGAATGAATCCAAAGATGCACCACCATTTCGTACATTTTTTCATACAAATGTGACCTTCTGAACTGCTGCTGCCCGGATATTTGCAGGGCCAAAAAAATGATTTTTGTCACTTCAAATATTAATATCTTGCAATCCACACGGTGGAAATTTCTGCAATTTTTTCCAGATCTTTTCAAAACAACTTACTACAAGATCCTACAGTTACCTATGTTCAAAAACGTTTTTTTTCTTAAATTTGATATTTATGCTAGAAATGGTAGTTTTGGAACATTTTTGGTGAAAACATAGTCAAGCAACTTTAGGGGGTAATAAGTGAGAAAATTAGTAACATGGACCCCATATCTATAATTTCATTCCTCTAGGTATCTATATTTTTTCTAAACATGTTAGATTGATATCAATATGGAATTAACAACCATATCCGATATGCCATACATGTCTTCATATGTCATATTGTATTAGTATTCCATTTAACACATCCATATTATATATATATATATATATATATATATATATATATATATATATATATATATATATATATATATATAATTATAATCCTATATTTCATATTCCATACTTATATCTATAACTCACACCATATCAAAATTTTGCATTAGACATCCATAATCTATATATTATACCATGTTTATTTTGTATATGTTTCATATATTGTATCCATATCAAATTTTTTTGGTTATGGTTTTGGTTTTAGGGGTGGGTAGGTAGGTGTACCAGGTGTTTTATTTTATTTTATTTTGTTGTGGGGGTAGAGAGAAGGATGTCTCTTTTCAGGAAATACATGAATCCTATCTATATATCTTGTCTTTTGAGTGGATAGTGAGGGACACGTATCCACCCAAATGACAATGGGACAATGGGATTGATTTTTAATTGTATTACCCCACTTATCAATTTCTTTTTAATAGCCACTCCCACACATACTTGTAATTTTGATAAGTAGTTTATTTGGCAAACGCTATGGGTTATATGAACATATTCAATATGTATTCAGTAAATAGTATCCATATAATATATATTATGTATTCAATACGTAATTAATATGTATTCAATATTCTATACATAATCAATATGTATTCAGTATTCAATATGTCTTCTATATTCAGTACGTATTTTTTATTTTACATCAACAGCCAGAAAATGGGGGGGAGGGAATGGTAGGGGCGGGGCCAGTCTGAAATTTTGTAATTTATTCCCCCCATCAAAATTGGAATCAATGGCAAGGGGCAGGGGCTTCATCACTCCATCTATAGCCCTCATTTTTCCTTGAGAGGGGAGGGGAACTAGATCTGTCTATCATGTAATCACAAGAGATAGTGGGTACTGAAATTGCAAGAGTCCTTTGCAAAATTTTCTAGAATTGATACCTTCTACCGAATTCTTATAAAGATGAACGAAACATTAAAAAATGAAGAAAAAAATTATGAGTTTTTTCCATTGAGGTATACCTTTCTACATGTAAATGGCTTCACCCTACCTAAGCAACCACAAAATAACTAAATAGAGTCGAAGACAAGTTTTTTTTTGTTTTTGTTTTTTTGTTTTTTTGAAACAAATGAAATGGGATTTCATTGCAAATAATAACTTAGGGGACAAGTTTTCACTACTAATGCCTACTATCTTATGCAATATAGAACCAAGGAATTTTTTTTCATTTATTGTAGGTAGTGCCAAAAGCAATAATCACTGGAAGGCTGAAGCTATTTACATCCATGGAAATGGATGAAACTTAAATTTTATGGATGAAGTTTCATTTATTAGTCCAAAGTTAAATACATTCATCAAAATAGAGGGATATTGTCCCAAGATGTGGAAGCAAATTCGTGATTTCAACCACTGAAAAGCAAGAACATTTTGCCTAATATTTCGTCTACAAAAATTTAATCCCTTTCTGGCAAAAATTCGCTCCAAAAAAACACCCTGCATCTAAGTAAATGTACAATAAGGCCCCATGCTAGCAAAGTGAACGATGATCACTTTCGCCCACAACAAAGCTTTATCTTAACTTACAATGGTTGCTGAGTTCTAAGTTAGTACGGAATGCAAGAACTAAATACACATTTGAGGTGCTTCTTCGCGTTCCACATTAAGCTTGCATGATCTGAGATTTTTTGAATCGCCGTCCCCAGTACAGTACAGTAGTAACCGCTTCATCGTCAACACATAACATTGCATAACCAGGCAATGGTCCTCCTCAAGCTGGGAAGGAATTATGCTTTGCTAGAGAACTGGGAGGACTTAGACTATCAGATGATTCAAGGAATGGGGTTAGTTGAGGAGTCATGTAAGACAATTTAGTTCACTGTAGGGTTCCCCTTTTGAAGGATGCAAAGGGACCCTGCCTCATTGCTAATATACAATGTTATGCACCGACAAGCAAGAACTGCACGTGCTCCGTAACTTACACGTATTCCAATTTTCCGAAAATAAAGAGAAGTAATGGGCAATAACAAACTATTAACTTATTATGCTACATAGAACTGCTTTAATTCCCTTGACCACTGATCTTAATAATTGTATGATAAGGCCCCATGCTAGCAAAGTGAACGATGATCACTTTCACCCACAACAAAGCTTTATCTTAACTTACAATGGTTGCTGAGTTCTAAGTTAGTACGGAATGCAAGCACTTCACGTGGGCTGGATGCTGATTGAAAGGTATGTGAGCGTCCTTGGTAATTGAACCAAGTTGCATGTTGTATAGTAGCATAGCTTATTTGGTGAGCAAACACCACCTAAGTTAAGGTAGACACTATGATTTGCAATTTGAATATCTCAAGGCCAATTCTAAGAGGGGCACATATTTTTTAGAGGTGTGCACTTGATTTATGAATCAAATCTAGATAGAATGATGATTTTTTGATTAAAATTGTCAGTTTTCTAAATTTTGAAGTGATCTACCCTGAAATTATAAAATCACTCTCAAAATGGAATCATAAACGTCCTATAAACCACCCATAACCACCCGTCCATGTATTCAAATGGTACTTAAGTAACTTCTAAGAAAAAATGGACATATTATCCCTTAGTTTGTTAGCATTATTGCATTGATTTTGTTAGAAAATGAACAAATTTGGATGAGCTTTGTGGCAAAATTGAGGCCAAAAGTAGGATGATAGAAATAGGTAATTGGCAAAAATGGCCTAATCACCCTTAAAATGTGTCCCAATATAGAACATTGTGAATTCTAAAAGGACAAGCTAGTCATTTGTCATGGAAATCAGCATTTTTGGTATCATGGAAACCATTTGCTTAAAAAAACCAAGAATATTCATTGGGAGTCAAACTATTGTGCAAAACCTTTTCTTTTTGTGCAAAATTCCAAGGACAAACATTTACACTTTTGTCCTACATAGAAGGATTCTTTGTCATCTATCAGACACTTAGTATCATTGGCATACTTCTAGGGTTTACCAACCTAACCCAAAATCCCATTAGATGGGATTGAGGTCATGTAGAAGGTTGTGAATTCTCAGACATTGAAGAACATAATAACTTTGCCACATTAGATATTTGACATCATTTGATGATATTATTTAATTATTCAATTTTTTTCCATACTTTTTATATTTCTATATTTTTCATATTTTCATTTTTTTTTCATATTTTTTTTACCAATAGATGCTAGTTCATAGCAAGGGAAACAACTCTTGAAACGGCCCTCTCGTGGCCTCAAATCCCATCTAATGGATCAGAGATTGGAATAATCCCTTCTTGGATCCATGGGAGCAAACTTAGTATAATTTGTAGAGAGTCGATGGCTAGCTAGGAAGTTGCAAAGAGTCTCTAGTTAGTTGGAAAGTTGCAATGTTGGAGGCTCTTGCTTTTTAGAGAAGCAAAAAGGCCCCTTCCATGTCAGTTAATAATTTAATTTGAGCAATTCATCATGGCTCTCATTATTATATTGTGAAAGTTTTTGTGGGGCATGTTGATAGTCAAAAAATAATTTAGATTCTTTTAAAATGTATTTCTCGAACACCATATGAAGAAACTGTGAAATTTTCAAAGTGCTGAAAATAGGTGTATTGAATTACAACCCTAGGCTCTCAAGAATAGAGTCTATACATTTTAGGTAAGAATTTGAATAGAATAATTGATACTCTCATGTCAAATCCTCAAATTTTGTACATTATCTAGGATTGAAAAATAAAGTTTTTCTAAACAGAAGATAAGATTAGCTAGCATAACTAAGTTTCCAAGCAACAAGTACCATAGTTGCTAGCATGTGAGACTAGGATCTTGAGCCCTTGAGCTTAGGAGTCTAGTCTCCTATGTTATTGTACCTATATTATAGATATCTTCTATAGATATAGGTGTCTATGTTGTAGGTACCTATGTTATAAGTACCTTCCATGGTTATATGATGTTTATATTATAGGTGTCTATGTTGTAAATACCTATGTCATACGCACCTTCCATGGTTATAGGATGTTTATATAATAATTGCCTAATTGTATTAGGAATGTCTATGTTCTAGGTACCTATGTTATAGGCACCTTCTATGGTCATGGTATATTTATATTATAGGTATCTATGTTACAAGCACCTTACATGGTTATATGGTACTCATATAATACGTGTGTATATTATAAACACCTTCAATAGTTGTAGAATATCTACTTACACTACGGCTCAAGGCTCATAGGCTCGCATTTCTAGGCTCATATGCTAGCGTTGTTGGGTTTTACTTTCCCAATCAATTCCAAAAACTAGTAAAATCCCCAATTGTTAGTTTATAGGTGATTCAAAATCAAGATAGACTGGTGGAGGGCATCTATAGTTTTTAACTATAGATGTATGGTGTTCTAGGATTGAAATTGCACTAAAAACTTACCATTGAAATCAATTTGCCAAGATTCTCCTCCATGTGAAAGAGTCTTTGTTCATTGGTAATTAAAGGAAGTAGCGGGATTTATTCTTCTTTGAATTTGCAAAGTAAAAATATATGCCTTCTTTTGTAGAATTTAATGAGAGGTTCCATAAAAAATTCTAGATTTTTTTGGCTTTCAGAAGATCTTTTGAATGGTCAATTGCAAAACTTTCGATGGGAAGTTTTTAGAAATTACCTAGTTTGTGGTAAAGTCTTACGAAAAATCACATTAGCTTCTTTTATATTAGTAATGCGCTCTGATAAATTTCAAGGCATTCCAACATCTAGAGGTACTTTGAGCCAACAAGATTCCTCAATTTTGACAAATTTGATAGAGTTGATTGGCATCCCGAGAACATTCAAAATCAAAATGAGGCTGAAACGAGGGCTTTCATTACTCCCTTGTACCTTCCGTAGATCCTAGTGTAGTTGTTTTCTTTATAAAAGATATACACTAAAAGTTGGATTTTACCTCTTTTCAATTGAAGTTGCTGCTAGGTTTCAATGACTTTTTCATAATAGAAAAGGGGGAGGGAGGTTGTATCTACTAAAAATCAACTTCTAAAGCCAATGGCTCAATCCATTTGTGATTGAGAGTCTTTCTCCAAAATTTAGAGTTTTAAACCAACATTGAAAGCAAAAAATTCGGATGAAAATTTTAATTGATAAGATTACCGTTAGTAAAATGAGAGGGAGGTGGGCCTTGAAAAAGTATTTAAGGGCACCCATTCCCCTTTCAAAAACACACCTTGTTACTACTTTGACCCCATTAGGTCCATTTTAGTGGATTTTGATGTTTTTTTGACCCAATTTACCAAACAATTGTTTTCTGGAGCTTTATACTCCATTGTCGTTTCTCAATTAAGCAATCTTTGAAGGACATTGGGGTCCCTTCAAATTTTGTATCTACTTGCACTTGTTCTTGTGTTTTTTGTACTAACTTGTTGGTTTTAAGTTGGTTTGGTTAATTATATTATTTCTAGAATTAGCCCCATTTGTATCTTGGCAATGCCACTATGGTGGCCCTCTAGTGTTTCGTTACGAGTTGGACACTTCTAAAGTGGAAATTTTTTTAAATGTGAAATTCCTTAAGAGTTGTGTTTTGTACTAACGTTGTTGTACTAACGTCAGTGTACTACTTATACCTTGTCCCAAACATGTAGTTGTTTCCTTTGTGTCTACTTAGACTTTGAAACCTTGAACCCCCTCATAACTAAAGTATTTAGATTGTTGTTAGAATAAAAAACACAATGAAGCTTAGAACCATGTTGTCATTAGGAAAAAAAAGGAGCTTCAAAGAGGCCACAATTGTAACCAACACTAAGTACTAGACTACAAATAAAATAAAATAATTAATATTTAAAAATAAAATAAAAATAATAATAAATTCAATTTGAAATATGAAAATTTTAAATTTAAAGATTTTAAATTTAAATTTAAAGATGAAAATTTAAAGATTTTAAATTTAAATTTAAAGATTTTAAATTTAAATTTAAAGATTTTAAATTTAAATTTAAAGATGAAAATTTAAAGATTTTAAATTTAAATTTAAAGATTTTAAATTTAAATTTAAAGATTTTAAATTTAAATTTAAAGATGAAAATTTAAAGATTTTAAATTTAAATTTAAATCTATAAATTTTAAATTTTAAATTCAAAGATTTCAAATTGAATTCTTCAAATTGAAAGTGAATTAAAAAAAATTTAATTAAAAAACATTTTTTAATTCATAATTTGTTGCTCATTGCTAGTCATGGTTTTGGAAAGGGACGAGGCCTTTGAATGGCCCCATGTTTTTCCTAATTCAACTAGAAAACTCTAAAAATTCTCTAATAAGGAAGAACAACCCTTCACCACTTGAATTTGAAAGTTGGATACATTGCATGTGTGGTTTGAGGTTGAACATGTAGTCAAATTATAGAAAAATATGGTTGAATTGGTGTCCAAGTGAAATCATAATGTAGAATGCAACCTGTAATTGTTAAAATTTTGCAAAGCTAGTTCTAGAAGAAGTAGTAAACTGTGACTAGATGGGGGCCAACATTGTGCACAAAAAATCCTTTTCTATGTCCAAATGTGGGCAAAGTGTTGTACCAATGAATGACCGAAGGTATTGAATGATCTAGAAGTATTCCAAAATCTTCTACAAATCTATTAGAGGGACTATTTTAAAGCACACTTGCCAGAACAAACAATTGCCTCTTCATAAGTTGAAAACCATAGACAAGCAAATCCTAAAAACACCTAATGAGCACAAAAAAAACAATGCTTCCTTGACATGCTATCCTACTTAGAGGACTCTAAGCTTATTGTGCAGCTCAATAGACTTGGGCACTCCACTACTTTGGATGTCTAAGACCCCCACTTGATGGTTAGTTTTGAAATCGAGTAGCAATCATGGTGCTTCATCTTTTGATGACTTCCTAAGTTGGCTCCCCACCAACCATTGTGGGTAGTCATTGTGTGGTTTCCCCCTCCTCTTTCTCACACAAATGCATGCTGAAGCTACAAGATTTAGGGTTGCAATGGTGTTGAGTGTGAGGTGAGACTTTGTTGGTGTACATGTGAGCTTCTATAGAGTGATGAATGCAATTTTTTCACATGATCACTTCCAATTAGTAACCTGCAAGCACTCCAACATACTAACTTCCAATTTGGAACCAAACTCACCCCCTTTTCACACACAACTTTGCTACCAAAAAGCTAAGACACCAACATTGACATGAAAACAACGAATGGTTCAACTAAAACCAAAGAACAAAAATCTTTCCATTCTACAAGGATCCTTGTGAAATTTCAATAAATTGGGACAAATCAGTAAAAAAAATTTGATTGGAAGAAGATTGCAGCAATTGTTGTACCATTGAGGAGCTTCGACGATCCAATTAGGGATTCGGCATGGCCATAGGGTACAATGTGCAATCATAAGTCAAATTGCACGGGAATAGGGTGCAGAACCCACGGTTATAGGTCCCTTGGCTGTTCTTATAAAATTTCAGTAGTTGGTCTTTGGATTGATATGTTTGGACAAATTGTAATTTGTTCCAATGTTTTGTGTGCAAATTTAGGAAATTAACCAATGTTGGTTTGGACCATTTTGACCTGAATATTTGATCCAAGATTATAGGATAAAAGTTTAAGGAGAAAGACAAAATATGGATATAAAACCTAAACTCACCATAGTTTGCATTAATTGGGACAATTTGACATAGTGAACTAACACGGTAGGCATTCTTGCACAAAGTGCAATAGGTGCAAATTGACAGGACTATTTGACCAAACCATAAACAACATATAATTAAAGAATTACATATATTATTTTACAAATATTATCTTGTAATGATTAGGTCCTAGAGCATTCATTGCATAAGACTATTTGACCAAACTTAAATTTTTGACCAGACTATTTGACCTCCCTGTAGAATACTAGACAAGATTGTGACTTCATACATTGTGTCTATGCATTGGTAATGGATTGTCCAACAAATCATTACTACTGGGAATAAGAATATTAATATGCCATGAGTCTAAAATAAATACATATATATTTGATTAGAAAATACTATTCTATTTAAAAAGTGACGTTAGTCACATAAACAATAAATTGAATAAACCTTTCCTACAAAGAATCCCTATACTATTGTTTTCTTTGGTTTTGTGAGAAAAAGGCAAGACCTAGATTACAATACACTATTCAATTTGATATCAAAGTATTCATTCCCAATTAATACAAACATGTTACGACAAAATTCAACGTTTCTCATTACCCAATCCTATCAACTTTTCACATAAACTTCTCATCCAATTAGCACTACATTCTCACTACAAATCTCTCACATTCCAACAACATCAAACACACACAAAAAAAACTTCAGAAAATGTAGCCAATTCAAACTGGGATTCATCCTTATTTCTCTTGCAGTGGGTGAAGAAAAACAAATTGGAAGAGGATAAAATACCAACACAGACACCTATTCAAATCCAACTTAGAACAACAATTTGCATCCCTTATAATCCTAGTTCACCTGACAATCTCCATTGAAACCTATCCATTCACTCACTAGGACTTTGACTCAAACTAGGTTACATTGATCCCAATTTCACATCTTGTTTTACATCCAACTTGCTAAAATACCAAATTGACACTTCAAAATTAACAATTGGACACCATGAAAAATTCATAGTAAATGTTTACATTCTACAATCTTAAAAAACACTCACAACATTCTTATTTTGGATACCTTCATATATCTGGCCCCAGTCTTTAATTAGCTACATAAAAATTATTCATCACATAATTAAAATTCTCATAGACTATAGCAATAGTCAATAATAAACTCCAATTCTAATCACAAATTTCACCCTCATAATAAAAAAATGGAAATGAAAGATTGCAATTTATAACTCATACACAATTCACTCCATAATTTGAGCTCATAGCTATTCAATTGTCTTACATTAATTTACATTCAAACTATCTCAAATTTACTGATTTAAATCTCAACAATTTCATTACACATAATTAAGACTCACATACAAAGAAATTAAATCATATGTACTTTCATCAAATAAGTATAAAACACAAACATCACATTCATACTTTAATCACAAATTTGTACAAAAGCACACTTAATACATCATGATAAAATTTATAATCACTTAAATTGAATTATGGAAAAATACACACATGGCATTGTTCATAAAAATGTACATAGATTTTGTTCATATAAAAAACAAACACTCAAAGGATGCTAAACTACACTTGCTTATTCCCTAATAAAAGAAATATCCCAACTACTCATGCTCAAAACCTCCTCATTGTGTGAAAATTTCCATTTTGGAGAATTTCTCATAGAGCCTTGACCTACTAGCTAGACATGTGCCTCTGATAAAGTTCTTTTTGTTAGGTAAATTCTATATTAAATTCTAACTAACTACAAAGCTTTGAATTTGCCTATTTATTGTAGTACTTAACCATTTGGTGTTGTTTCTAATTGCTTCTTTTTAGTCATTTTGTTTAGCTTCATTGCATAGTAAAGCTTTGAACCCTTTCAAAAATCTTGTGCCCCCCCCCAACCAAAGTGGTTTTCTTTCATTTATCTTCAGGTGATAGCAAAAATTTGGTTCCATAGATAACAATTGGGAAATGAAATCATCTTAGTTTTATTCTTTTAGATTTTCAAAAGTTCACCATATATTGAAACTTTAATAAACCTTCTTTTTAGCTTGTCATTATTTAATCCAATTTACATAACTAGTAGAAGAAGTCCAACTCATTCGCAAAGTCATCCAACCCATCTAAGAGAAGGTCAGATTGTCCCAAGGGATTGAGTTCATCCAAGGGGAAGTCTAGCCCACCCAAAGGAAGGCCATGTCATCTAAGGGGATACCAACTCATCTAAAGAGAAGTCAAGTTCATCCAAGAAGAGGTCCCACATGTCCAAAGAGAAGACAACTCATCCACATAGAAGCCAAATTGTCCAACGAGGGGTCCTCCCTATCCAAAGGAAGGCAAGATCATCTAAAAGGGAACGAGATGGTCTAAGGAGGGGACCAACTTGACTAAGGGGAGACCAAAGAGGAAGCTCAAACCACTTGCTTAGGCCAAGACATAGTTGCAACAAACAACTTATCAAGATATGCTAGTTACAAACTTGTTATTTGGATTTAGAGAAGACCGAAATTAAAGTCTACTTTGAAAAGGGGAGGGTGTTTACCAAATTTTCAAAGTTACAATAAAGTTTAGGAACCCAAACTTCAAATTAGTTATAAACCATAGAATCATGAGGGCAAAGGAAGATGGGAGACAAACACTTGGAGAGACCAACAAGAATTGCTACAACAAAGTGTAAGTATGTGAGAAGTTTCTAGTCTTGAAGTAGAAGAAATAGAGGCTCAATGGGTCACCCAATCTTTATGGTAGAGTTACAAGGCTGATTTGAATCCATAATGATGGTTTCACTAAGGGTGTTTGAAAAGCTATTTTGATTCCAAAACCCATAGTTGACTTTTGATTATTTGATCATTTGGTAGAAATAGAAATTAGATTAGGAATTAAACAATTATTAGTAAGGACTTTGCTAAAATTCAAATTTGATTTCAAAATCAAGTAGTCAATTCTAAAGGTTTACATAAACATGTTAAACTCTAAAAATTAGATAAAATTTGGAGAAAATATGGTGGATGAAGTTTAGTAGTCACAAAAGTTAGTTTTGGATGAAAGTAGTAATCAACCATTCAATTCAAGTGAAATAGAAACTATGGGAACTAGGATTAAATTGAAAATAGAACTCAAAATCAAAAGTGAATTTGGATCGATAGGTCAGTAGAAATTGATGGATGGTTCAAATATGAAAATTTAGAGATAGAACTTTATTTGCAAATAACTTTTAGAAGGAAAATCTGATGATGAAGTATTTTACCATTTTGGAAAGTGAATGAAATTCAATATAACTTAGGCTTCTTAGAATCTAGATTTGGTTAACTTTTCTTGGAGGTTCAAAATTTTTGGCTACATGAGCCAAAACCAATTGAACTTCTAACTTTTGGAGATGGAATTGTTTCAAGTTTACATTTGGATCAATTAGATGTTATCCCAACACAAAATTTGTCCATTTCTTGGAAGGCACAATTGAATGATGCCTAGACACCCATTTAGGAATTGAAGATAAAAAAATGCTAGAAAACCATTCGTGCTCGTTCTATCTTTAGGGTGGAGATAAAATGTTCACATCCCCATAATTTGTAGAGGGAAGTTGCATATTTTTGCTTTAGATGCATGTAATATATCATTTATTAATTGTAAATGAATGGACAAAAATATATATGGAATATTTTTGAATGACATTTTTTGCCTTCAATTGTTGCAAATCTAATAAGTCTAAATATGTACAAAGACAAAAAGGATGATAATAGGCTTCCTACCTCACTAGTCTATAAAGTCATATACAAAAATGATAATTATACTTACACTTTAAATTTATAAGGTCTAGAAAGCTTCATCTAATTGTGAAATGTTTCTAAATCCAACTACTACACATTCTTGCCACATCAAAATGTATAGCTTGAGGTATAGATTCTATTTTGAGAAAATCAATTTTTGAATATTTTCAAATATTTATGGTTCATTTATAAGGTGTCCAAAAAATGCATTCTAAGATAATACCTATTTGATTATTAACAAGACCCGACTAAAACTTTTGTAGTTCAATAACAGGAACCATGCTCAAACTCTTACTCAAACAATTTTAGGTGTTTTAACCTTGATGTATAGAGGGCTATACATGTTCTAAACTTATGTATTCTTCTTCTAACTTTCAATTGAGATTTCAATAAGGTAAGTGTATCCAAAATCATTATTGCTCATAAAGAAATTCCTACATTTGGACCACAAAGCACCACTAAAACCAAGATATTCATGACACAAGATGTATATGATCAAATTAGGAGAGTCTAGGAGAATCTTGTATTAAATCAATAGCCAATACTTTGAAATTCATAACTTATTCATACAATGTTTCAACAATACATGCTACAATGTAATGAAATCCTTTTTCCTTTGCCAAAAATATCCATAAAAGTAATTTTAGAATCTTTTTTTGTTTTACTATATATTTTCATTTTATTATGCATTATTACCATACGTGTGCTTAGTTACTATTGGTGTCAATCATTGGTGCATTTGAAGTTATTTTACCTACTTCTGACCTCTTTCTAAAATCAACCACTACAACTTTCTTGCCTAAAATGTACTACCCCTCTATTCTTGAGAGACAAAATTCATGAGAGTTTTGGGTACAACTTATTTTGAAAATTAGAAAATTAATCATTTATTTTTCTTCATATCCACAAAATGCACAAGAAAAGACTCTACTAAGCTCTATGACTTCCAACGAGATCCAACAAATAATTAGGATATTTAAAATAGGAACAAAGGAATGCTCTATACTTAGGTGTGGTTACATTAATTTAAGCTTACCCCTAACGAAATTAAATGGAGTAATAGCATTGTCACTGTTACCCAGTATATGGGCGCAGCATGGCGGTTGCTGAGCCTGGAAGCAATGTCGCCCCTCTTTGTGGACTCAAAGGCTATTCACATGTAGGACTGGACCGGAGGTGGAGCTCCAGGAGCCAGTTCAAGAAGATCGGGTCTATGTCACATCAAGCTTCCGCATGTGAACCAATTCTCCAAATAAAACATTTCCAAATTTTTAGGATTGATTGGCATGTGGCAGTGATACTTCTATAAGAAAATACTGTAGAGAGAACTTGAGAACTCTTTGTATATTTAAAAGGGAGTTTGACTAATGACGTGAGACAAGGAGACATGTGGAGTATAATCTTAGTTTATTTTAGTAAGTCGGGTTGATGGGAAGGAGAGTGGGTTTGAAAATCCTAAATTCAAGGATGGAAGAGCCAGGGAGGGACCAGAGCTCCATATCGGAAATCAAGTTTACAATTTCGTCATGCGAACCCCCCTGGGCTCGGTTGGAGGTCTGCTCCGGTCCTTCATGCGAACAGGCCCTCCCTCAGTGACGGTGAAAATTTGGTCGGCACAGTCAAATTCATCGTTTGGCATGCCATCTTCCCGTGTCATCTTTGGTTATACTGGGCTACAATTTGGGGTATCCTCGAGGAACAATTGTGAGCTTTTTGTCTTATCTACCTTGTTGGGATGCGAGGAGGCCCGCCAACATGACACGTGCATGAACAGTAATGCAAATAAGAACATATTGCAATGCTATGACGTGGAAGAGTGGGGGACCAACAAACCACAGTGTCTAAATGCATGAAGTCAACACTGCACAACTCCTTTCCCGAGTCACATTTCTTGCTGAACGGTGGCGATGCTCTAATGGACATTGAAAGAGCCGAACTCCAGTCAGACTGACCAACGATTGCATAAAAAATGAGTCGGTAAATGAATACATTCAATTAGCTGCTGGCACGAGGCGGGCGCCAGCGTCGGATCAGTTGCGTGATCAAGACGTAAGTCGGTTGCCACGAAATTCCTGGGAAGCCTCGAGGAACATGCGTTACAATTACATGCAGTTGTGAGTTATATATAAAAAAATGAGAGTCTTGATGCTCAAGTTTCATACCCAGACTGCATTATAATATGATCTGCTCTTCTTCCCGTGAAAAATATCACAAGCTCACGCGTTTCTCTTCTCCCACAGCCTTTGAATCGACAGATTTGCGTGAGAATTCCCACTTCTAGAGAGATTTCACAACCACAGGCAGAACTGGAAGTCATTCAATTCTATAGATCTTCGATTTTTTTTAGGGGTTAGCAAGGTTGAAGGAATTGGAGTCTGCTCGATCATTGCGTTATTTTTCCAGAATTCTATGATTTCTAGCACCTTATTATTCCTGGGAGATTGATTCTGTGTTTGGGATTATAATTTGAAGCTCCTGCAGTTTCTGCAAGTGGGACCGTGTGAGTTCTAGCTAGCAATGGCGACCGATCAGCATCCCAATTCCAATGGCGGTAGAACTCCTAGTACTACTCAGGTGGAATCAGTGACGCCCGAGGAGCTGCACAAGGAGCAAAAGCCTTCCCGAAATCCTTTGAAATGGTTCAAAAACTCCGGAGCTTCTGCAACTGATAGTAATTCCAGCAGAAGCTCCAGCAAATCGTCGACCAGCTCCAGCAATTCAAAGGCGAAGCCTCCGTTGGTGGTGCACTACTTTCCTACTGCTGGTCGTCCTGGGATTTTATAGGAGTGTCAGAGCTCCCCTCCAGAAGATGACTGTATGAGTATGCTAGTAATTTGAGGAA
Source organism: Straminergon stramineum (assembly GCA_963920665.1). Classification (NCBI taxonomy): domain Eukaryota; kingdom Viridiplantae; phylum Streptophyta; class Bryopsida; order Hypnales; family Calliergonaceae; genus Straminergon; species Straminergon stramineum. The sequence continues at coordinate 40,337,146 of OY987264.1, forward strand.
AGAAGTACTGCATTGCACCTAATTTGACGACAAACTTGCAAATTGCGGAGTAGGAGTACGAGGTTTGTTGTCATCCCCTGATGACAACTTCAAATGACCGGTGGCATCTTCGAGCTTCATACTGTCTAGCTTCCATGTTGATCGATAGGTTCACCTTGAAGATTCTTCGCACCAAAACTTGTAAGCCCAAGTTTTGAGGCATTTCTGTTTTGAGGAATCTCTTGATGGCTCGTCATTATACAAGGGTTATAAGTTATAACCCATATAACTCTTTTCTTCGTAGTGAGCCTGTAAATATTAGGGGCATGGATATTTGTATCCGTAACCTTCTTGAGTCTCAGCTGGCTCTCAAAGACTATGTACACTATTTTATAAGCTGTACCACGTTTTTGTGAAATTTGATTTGTTCATTTTGAATTTATGTGTGCGAAAGGCGCAGCTGGCTGTTGCTCATTATCTAAGGTGACGTAAAACTCCGACTGCTTGTGCCAGTTCGTGACGCATGGAATTCCGTTGCAAGTTGGTGACTTGAGCAAGCAGGAGACTTGAATGTCATGGCCAGAGTCAAATTGCATACGTGTAGAATATGGTCTGCCATAAGTCTGACCCATATCCAACAGTGCGAAAAGATTCTACACTTCATTTGTGTCAAAAGAAAAGAGAAGAAAAAAGATAATACATCCACAGACCTGTGTAACCCTAAAGGACTACTAGGGTACATGCCGATGGGTATATTCTGGGCAGAAAAAGTCCTAACCTGCCATTATCTACTGTAGTATATAGAGCACAAGGTAAATGGCACATTCCGTACACTTTGCCCGGACCTAGTAATTAGGAATGAGCCCACACCAATCATGCCCCACAAATTTGAAGCTAAGGTAGGAGGCTCTTAACCCTTAAAGGACGGACTGGCGACCCTGGAAATCAAACCTTTTGGAACCCTGTGACATCATCTACATTAAAAAAATAAAAAATACTCATTGGAGGTTAAAGAACTATAGAAGATCTCACCTTTCTGCACAAAGTTCAAAGGATGAATAGTTGTAGTTCTGTCCTACATAGAGAGATTCTTTGTCATTCATTGGACACAAAATATCTGCTTCGATGTTTAAGGGTTAAATGGAGGAGAAAATGGAAAAGATGCCTCTCTATGGAGCCGACCATGTGGGAAAATTTATGGTATAAGGTAGAAACACCCATTCACATCCCTTATCCCATCCTTGCACCCTAGATATCACTAAATGTGTCCCTAGATTTTAGTTAATGTGTTCTCCATATATTTAATTCTGATTGGCTGACACATGTGAAGGACATATATTTAACTGTGATTCGCTGAGCCGATTTTTGCAAAGTTCAAATTTAGGTCCACCTACGTGACACATTCAGTGGTCTAAGGAGCTAGCACTTTGAAAAATCATAGAAATTACATCCGAAATCCAACAAATCTATTTTTTTTTTAAATTCATGATTTTCACTTGCTAATACTACAAAAATATAATTTAAAAGAAAAGATGCCTCGAACTAGGCTGAATTGCTTATATGATGCTTTTGGGTACTCCCACCTTAGGAAGAAGTGGGAAAGTAGTATGTAGCTGATTTTTTCAAAAAAAATTGAGTGAAATTGAATTAAATACAAAATCTTAAAGTGAATATGCAATAGGGTGCTAGTCCTGCTCATAGCATGCGTTTGAATTGAACAAATGCATCCAAAAAGCAATTACAATGGTGCTTCCCATTGTTCATGGAAGTCTTAAATTAAATTTCAAGCACTTCATTAACTATTATTTCTTTTAAGCTAAACGGACAAATGATTGCACTACTTCAAGCTATTGTACACTAATGAAAGGAGAAAATGTGAAGACCTCTATGGCACAGTTTAAGCCCACCTATATGGTCCATTGAAAATAACCCTCAGAAATTTGAGCCTCTTACCATACATGTTGGTATCCTGTTACAAAGGTTCAAGGCAAACCTTTAATGTTTGTATTGAAACTTGACAAGGCATAAATCATACATAATTATGTAGAAACTACATAGGATATCAATCACAATCATGAATTGAACTTTGGATTCTAATATCTCACCTAACATTCAAAATATTTTGATTAGTGTGCAAGTAGAGTGTAAAATCTAGCCAATGTGTGCTTTCTAGGTGCTAAAGGAAACGCATGAATTACTAAAGTAAATTTCCAACTGGTTCGATCTTCCAAATCTCATAGGTACACACAAAGTAGGTCAATTTTTAAAAATACTAGAGGTTGGGGAATTGTAAATAGAATTTCATTTACCATCCAACTTTAAAATCATTAGGAATATATATGCCTTGTAAGGTGGAGCCAATACTAAGTATTGTTGCATTTACTACAACTGCAAGAGGAGTAACATCGAAGTCAATACAATAGTTTATGTAATTGAATCATCTTGCAGAAGAAAAATTACTTGGATAGAGTTATTCTCTAGTAAAATCCCTACGAGTCGTTCTAGACTCCTCCATGCAAATCGACATACTAGTTGTTAGAAGTTTGTATTACCAATATCCATTGAACAAGGACACATTTGCATCCTATATTGCATGAATAGAGTTGACATGAAAATTTTGCATCTTCACTTTATGTTTTGATATGTAGACCATGCAGAATACAACTCAACAAAAGTTAGCCATCAAAGACATACAATAAGTTCTTTTTGCTAGTGGTACCCATGGTAGGAACAATGTGATCTTCAAAGAGGTTTAGCTAATAATAAATCAAATAATGTCCCAAATAATCCATCTCTAAGTGGAGCCAATTGCTCAAAAAAATTCAAGGACAATATACTTTCTAGATGCTTGAATAACTAAAGGTGTCAATAGAAAGACATTGTATTGTACATGCATTTAGAAATTTTCAAGGGGGGATGAGAATAGAAAAGATTTCTATTGGAAATGTAAACTAACCTTGACAAACTCAAGAAATACTTTACAAAGCTATCTTTAATTTATGAATATAGAGGTATGTTCAAAACAAAGGTTGAAAGCTTTGGTCATTTTTATGTGCATTGTTTTGAAAAAGATGTAACCCATTATCTTGGTTAGACTTATTACTATTCCATTTCTCTCCCTATCAATTACTTTCTAAGCTTATTAAAGAAATTCAAAGAGGCTTTTCATTAAATTCAAATCATCATACTCTTACTAACATGTTTCAGAATTCTAGTTACATCATGTTTTAATGAAGCACGCCACATGGTTTGTAGATGAATATGGCCATATGGGGCCTTGTTTCTTTGGTTATGCCATGGAATAGAGAGTTTTCATCATGTGGCGAAGTTCACCTATTTCAATCACACTTAGCATTCTGGTGGTACAAACTATAAGAATGCTTTGTTGCAAATTTTTGAACATTGGTTTTGAATAATACAACAACACCTCTGAAATAAACAAATAGCCACCACCAAGGCTTTTTTTTGGCAAAATTTCGCCAGATTTGTCAAAATTTGACCATTGTGAATTTGTCCCTCCAAAGTTTGGCCTGTATAGTGAAGCCAACACAAGGGACACTAGTCCAAAAAAAAGCCCTAGCCACCACAAACATGTCAAAGATGACATTAATGATGCAACTATTGAAGTTGTCAACTTAGTTCATAGGGAGAAGTCTCTTGCATCAGGTGCAAATGTACATTGGGAAATGTGGAGTCAAAATTGTACTCAATAGGGATTTAAATGGGTGCCAAATTCTTGCGAGTTTTATTGGAAGACCCTGAACTTGAGAACAATGTTGAGAGTTGTAATAAGAGTGTCAGTTCTTAACATGCACTTTTGACTTTGGTGAAAGGTAGAACATGTGCTATAGTCTTTGTCTTCTCCATTCTTATATTTATCTAAAACATTAAAGAACACAAATTTCAAAATTATGGACTTAAAAAACAAAAATGATGAATGATGTAACAATTTACAAAGATAAAAGTTTTGGGAACATATGTTCAAAGCAAGAAGTCCTTTCTAAATAATACAGAGAGAGTCTAAAAGTGTAGAGGGCCTTCATCACCTAAGGCAAATAAAATCTCAATCATGTATCATATTAATATGTAGAAATCAATCTTCCCCAACTTCTACTTCTACTTTTTTTGTCCCTATATTTTCAATTTCCATTCATAATCTCAATAGGTCTAGTTTGATCCATAGGCACCTATTGTGGCATATTCATCGAGTGTTCATAATTGAATTGGAAGGTAGTATACAGGATAGACTTAGCAATGTGAAAATTGAATACTATAATTATGCTAAGATAAAATTTGCATTTAATTACATCATCTCCCCATCTACCATGGCATCTCATCGACAATCCATGAGGAATTTGAGCAAAGTTTCTAAACACTATAAGAAATCCACGTTTTGGGCTGTGTTTGACCACTAACGCACGATGTCCGACAAAACATGACAATGTCAAAGGGCAACTAGTCCAAGAAGGTAAATTTTTGTAGATGTTGCAGAAAACATTGGCACATTACTGGAAAACTAAGATGATGTTATGATTGAATTTGATGTTTTATTTGACATGATTGAAGACAATTTGATGTTTTTTGAAAGGCCGAAAAACCCAGAGATTGCCACGTCAACAAGTAGACCCATTTTGATTATAGGTAAGTTAGTAAAAATTACTATGGTCTATGATAAAACGTTGATCATATGTGAAAAATTTAGGGGAAGGGCAACCACATGGTATGCCCTACCAAAAAAAGGAAATGGATGGATGTGCACAATGGATGAAAAAGAGATGGTCTTTATACAAGCAGGTGGTCGGAAATAAAACAAACAATATGGGATATGTAAAACAAGAATTGCGTTCAATGTAAAATGTCTGAAACGACATCCAAGGATTTGAAATAATATCTAGATGTCTCAAATAGTGTCGAGATGTACAATGGTCAAGTTCACGTATTCTAGGTATCCCATATCTTTTGTCACACCATGGATGGACAATGAATATAAATATGACCTCTATTATCTTTATTTTCACTAACTTCTTTCCTTCATTTTGCCATCAAAACTTCTCTTGGTGGTAGATGGTAAGTTTACTTCAATTCTTGTTGAATTCAATAAATTTTGCTTGTTCATTTTTATTTTATTTTTAATCATTATTTTTTATTGATCTTACTTGATAGATATAGTATGCACAAATTGATGTCTCAAAAATTGTCTAAACATCTAATTTGACATAAGAAAAAGTGAAATTAAAATTTTCAAATGACATAAAAGCATGATGAATAGGCATGCCATGTTATAGATGGGATGGATGAAAAAAATTCTCATGTGGCTCTCCTTGCCTATGTGGTGCTTATGTGGTGTCCACATGCCACATGGTAGGAATCTTGGAAGACCATGTTTTTTGTGATTTTAGAAAAAAACAAGCTCAAATCGGGCATGTCTTTCTAGATTTTACCACGTTTTTGGCTTGTCCATTATAACGAATTTTAGGTGACATCAATGTTGATCTCTTTCATGTCAAATTGAACATCCTTTTACGTTTTCTACAACGTCAAAAAAAACTCAAGTTTCTTATAGTGAAAACATCTTGGAACACAAACATAGTTTTGTTTATGTAAGTGCTAGGAACCATTGAAAAGCTATTGACATATTGACATGACATGGATTGGCATGAGCCACTACAAATGAGTCTTTATACTCCCAATTGTTGGCTTCATAGATGATATAAAATCTAAGTGCATGCAATCTCTATAAGATTATGTAATTAACATACATGTCAAAAAGAGGACATGTGGGGTCATTAAAAATTTCTAATGGAGTGGACTCTAAATACCTATATTTGCCATTCATGGGTGGAGAATGATAATTTGTATTATAGAAAAAAGTTTATCACTTTAAAGTTCTTTGGGCATCCATCCACCTTTATATGTTGCTCTTACGTCTACATTCACAAACATAATTAAATACATGATACTCTTTGCATCTATAGAATTTTTGTACTCTGAAGGACACAAATTTGTTGACAATAAATCCTACCATCAAATTAGAAGATGAAAAAACAAGAATTGCTAGTACATTTGAAATTAGGATTGAAGATAGCAAAAATAATAACAATAAAAATTTGTAAACTTAAAATACACCCAAAAGCTTTAACCTAGGATTGAGAGATTTCGATCTAATTCAAGTTGTTGATATTGATATGCATGTTGAAAAACACTTTTAAACACTTTCCATAGTGACAACAAATTTTAAAACATGAACTTTGTATGCACCTTCAATGCTTTTGCCTCTATGCTTTCTAGAGTCTCTATTGTACCCACTTTTCAATCTAGGTTGCAACAATAACCATGAATCCACCTCAATGTGTCTTGGAATAGATTCTCCATTCTTCTCCAGATCATTGTACAAAGTGACAACTTGCATGACATAGTAGGGCCGCATTTTGAAAATCCTAAATCCTCAAAATAAAATGAAAACTATCACATTTTGGCTAGCTAAGCAAAACAATCTCTAATAGAACATGCACATTCTATGCAAAACAATGGCCTCAATACATGTTTACTTCTCATTCATTTGGGGGATATCAAAGGGAAGCCATTGAATAAAGGGACACATGTTGAAAGTAGGTGGAAAAAAATCCCACCATATTGTATTTTACCTTGCTGTAATGATGGATGGTATACTAGTAGGAGCCTCTAGTTTTTTGGATGTTAGCAACAAACAAGAATGTTTTTTCAAATAAAAGTAAGAAGATGGGATTTTAGAAAAATGATTTTATTATTTTTTGTAGTTTGTATTGAAGTAATTCCATTTCTACTTGACATGACATCCAACAAGGATGAAGTGGCATGCCATGTCAACACACTTTGACACCATTTGAAAATTTCAACATCATTTTATAGACATCAATTGAGAGGTCCACATCTTTTTTGTGATGTCAACTTCAACAATTTAATATAATTTAGAAAATTCACATATCCCTTCGAGGGTTGCTAATATGTGAGCATAGGAGTGTGAGCTCATGAGCCTAGAATACTACAGACCTATGTTATAGGTATATATACTATAGAAACCGTCTATGATTAAAAGGTATATATGTTACAAATACCCATATTATAGGTGTTTATGATATATACACCTTCTATACTGTGTGGTATCTAGATTATAGGTACCTATATTGGAGGCTCAATGCTCACAAGCTTGCATTCTTGGGCTCACATACTAGCACTGTTGATGCCACATAAATATCCAATACGATGTATTCTATATGACATATTGTATATGATGTACAATGTATTGTGCATCATGTATAACCTATTTTGTGTGGTATTCTATATATGGTATACGTCAAAGTTGATGTCATAAAATGTTTTAAAAAATGTCATTGACGTCAAATCTTATGTTTCACAAAACATCTCAATGTTGAAGTTCATGCCACTAAAAACAAAATCAAAATTATTCTTGACGTCTAAGTTGACGTTGTTTAAAACACTATTAATCTTCTCAGCATCATGATGTCAAGTGCTACATCAGGTGCTACATCATCTTTGGGTTGAGTGAAAAAATCCCATGCAGCATTGTCTGCCCGCATGGTACTTATGTGGAGGTGATGTGGTTGCCACATGGTGCACTTTTGACCCTTCTTTTGACCATGTTTATTGTGATGTTCCTCTAAAAACAAGGCATGTTTTTTCAAATTTCCTCATGTTTTTGCCATGTCAATCTTGATGGAAATTTCTAGACATCCATAGTAGTATGCTTGACATTCGACTAAACATCTGGCCACGTTTGTGGACTTGTTAAAAAAAGTGTGGATTTTTTCCAGTGGTAGTTGTGTGTAGTTAGTACATGTTTATGATTTACTGGAATGCTTGGATTTGTTGTCTTTCTAGATGGGTATAATGTCATAGTGATGGTATTTGTATTTATATTCTAGCTTCTCTCGTTAGAAAATCAAGAAGGCAAACCAAAAACGAATTTCTTATTTTTAGATTCACATCTTCTCTAAAGCTTTTGAGAAATATAGGAGATGCAATAATAATCCAAATTGGGAGTGTCATGTTCATTGGATCAAGTTGAATATGAATACACTCTTTTATTTCTACTTTTGTTACTACTATATACCTTAATTTGTACACCTTCCATATCAAAAATACAATACTAAACCTTGCTTTAACATGAAAAATTTGACTTCTCAAGCCTTTAATGTTACCTTGAAATCTTGAATTTGAACTCTCATAGTGAATAGAATGAAAAAAAATTCATTTGAGGATTTACCTTTCTCAAAGAAGGAATATAGAAGAGAAATCAATATGACAATTTTGGCTCATCAAAGCACTTTGTTTGTTTGGTCAATTAGAGATTCGAAAATGTGTTAGAAAGAACCTTAAAGACAACTATGGATCTATCTTGTCTATGCCTTGAATTTTGCTTGTTGTCATTTCCTTTTATAAGCCATCTTCACAACAATAGAATTACAATTAATAAAGATTTTGAATTTTGAAATTGAAAAGATTGCCTAACATAATTATATGCACAACAATAGGCAAACAAGCAATCAAGAATGTTATAGTGAATCACTAATTCTTCCAAGACTTAATGATTGAAAATGGGATTGCAATGCAATAAATAGTAGCTACAATAAAAACATGGAGAAATATTAATGGAGTGAGTTTATAACCATCCACAATAGTATCATTTTTGGTGTAAAACCATTACATATAATGACTAGTACTTGTTTTAGGGGAAATAATGCAATCAATTTAGGTGAGTAACATGACTATTATAAATGCACTATATATCGTACCTTATTAGCAACTTTAACATAAAATAATGATCATGATAATAATTCATGCCTAATTTTTTACAAAAGTATTCCATGTCTTGTTTAACCCCTAAACGTCCAGATTCATCTCCAAAATTGACAATTTGAGAAAAATCATTAAAAAGTGCTATTTGGAAGCATATTTTGGAATTGGTATAGAAATAAAAGTTGTAGATTTTGATTTTTAGATTCCATCTGTAAGGTTAGATTCACCAATGCTAACACCAATTTTTTTCTATAAATTTTGAAAGAGAAATTCCAAAATTCCTTCAAAATTCGATTACAAGCAAAATATTATCATTTTATGAGTAAAATTTGTTGGAATGGATTTGAAATGAGGTTCTCTCCACATGGTGAGTTTTTGAAATTTTTGAGTTCTTCCTATCTATGACCTCATTTTGGCAAATCCATTTTTGAACTAGAGTCAATGCAATTTGACCACTTGACATACTTACACATTAGTAATTTTAGAAAAATATGTATTCTAGTAACATCAAATCCAACCCTTAGATAGGCCAACAACTTGATAATTTACATCTACAAATTATAATAACTTTCATCTAAGTAATTAGGAGGATGAAACTAGAGTTTCAATCTGTTTAGTGTCTAGAAATTGGACGTCGGAGCGCTTAAGGGTTAATATTTGGCAATTGCAATTCATTCAAGAAGAATTGCAGTATCTTTCTTGTGGGGATTTGTGATTGTCATTTATATAAATCCTGTCTAAATATTCTGTGCAGTCTATGAGCAAATAAACTCTTATCTTATTGGAAACCATTAAATGAAGTCTCTAAACCTTACCAAATGCCCATACCTTGTTCAATTTTGAATGGATGCCTAAATAGCATAAATTAAATTTTAGTCTTGCCTGACCTTATTTTTCGACATTAATTAAATATTAGACTCTTGAATGCCTAAGTTCCTAGTAAAGTACAGTGATGGTTTTTTCTTAGGGGAGGGTGAGGGTGGAAATAAAGTGATTATTTTGGGTTATTTGGCCTATTTATCATTAGATGAGATTTGGGGAAGTCAGAGGACTGTTTCAGGCATGTTCTCCATGATGTTCTTGCAGCAGTGAGGGCACGGCTAACAACAGTTAGCCATCATAAATACTTTTTTTTTGGTCTTTAAAATTGGAAAAGAAGTCAAAATTTATTTTTTATTTAAAATAAAGAAATTTGACATGGTCGCCTCCTAACCACATCAACAAGTTGAGGTGGTGCAATTCACCAAGTTCTCCATTGTTGGGAACTCGTAGTCTTCTCATGGGGCCAGATTTCTTCTAATGTCTATAATTCAAATGGAAGTGAACCTTTTAAATGCAACTATATTTGCAAATAATGAACTTTTTCTATTATTTTAAAGAAAAAAGTTAAAAAATGCTTCTTCTCAACGAATGTGTATTTCAAAATCTAAAATTTGAATTTAATATTTTCAAAATGAATAAAAAAAAGTCTTCAAAATTTGAAAAAATGAACCCTAAATCCCTATTCTATGACTAATATAATGTATTTTATTTTACATAATGTCTGTCCATTTTCCTTACAAAAATAATTTGACATCCATGCAAAATGTGTAGAATGCAATTATTATCCATGCCCTTTAGGCACCTTTGCCTTTGGTTCATTGATTGATGAATGAAATCCTGTGGATGAGAAATTTTGAAAAGAAGTTCTATTGCCATCTCAAGGTAGAGACAATAAAATTTTATAAATTTAGCCTCATGTGTGAATACAAATTGGGCTACAAGCTTTGGGAACATAGGCCATATAAGATGGTTCTCATAAGTATTCTTTCACTTCAAAAATTGCCATAACTAATTGATATATTAGATTTTTCAGCAATTTAGGGAAACATTGAAGTATGACTAACATGCTTGTATAAAATGATTTTTCAATTTTTTTTTTCAAATTTTAATAGAATTTAATCAAATTTATTTAGTGAAAAAAGATTTGACTATAAGTTTTTTTATTTTTTTCAAGATTCATTTAATATAAGTCGAATAAAAATTCTTTCTAGAGTTTTTTTTATAAGAATTTCATGAATTTTGAAATTTTATTGAGTAAAGTATTATTGACTAAAATATGACTCCAAGTACTTACATTTCTTAAAATTCATTTAAAAAATATTCAAAATATTATAGAAAATATTATAGAAAATATTATATATATACAATATTTTCAAAATTTCTATATTTTTGGTGATTTTTGGAATAAATGAAAATATTAAAAAATATTTGAAGTCATATTATAGTTAGTAATATTTTACTCAATCCAATTTGGAAATTCATGAAATTCTTACAAAAAAATTTCTAAAAAGAATTCTCATTCCATTCACTATAAAATCTTGAAATTCTTTTACTTGTATTATAAATTTTTTTTCACTCAATAAATTTGATTAAATTATTAAAAAATAAAAAATGTTTAAATTTTTATGGAAAATCTTATTTATTCAAGTGTGTTTAGTTACTTGTACCACACCATGTCCTATTCTTTTGAAAACCTCTTATGACTCAATTAGCTATAGCAATTTTTGTAAGTGTACAAAAACATTTTTAGAGCCACTGTAGGGAATATAGGGAACATACGGAACGGAGTTAGGGAACATAAGGAACATAGGGAACGGAGTTAGGGAACATCCTCTTCTCACTCTCTCCAAGTCTATCTGTGAGTCCCTGGCCACGGCGTCCAAGCTCCGAAGCTTTTTGAGATCTTTCTTGCGCGTGGATGCAACAGCAGTCGCAATTCCTTCTGAATTCGGACTCCAATTTCTGGTAATTCTAAACCTCTCTACTCCTTATTCACTTCAAATCATTATATTCATAGGAAGAATCGGGTTAGAGGTTGTTCCTACTCACGCGTTGGGCGGGGGTTCAATTCTTGGTACCCTCTGATTGCTGGTACAATTCTTCTCACTTGATTCACTCCACATTGCATAAATTGTGCAATTTAATCAAATATTTAATCATACTGTATGTCTTTATTCGTTTGCAATTTCATTTGCAGAGAAATTCCGGTCAATCCAGTGATGGCGACCGTTTGTCAGGGTGTCCCTGCGAGTGGATTGTTTTCGCATTCTGCTAGAAAACCTAATAATGGAGCTTCACAGCTACTTGTTCAGGTGATTTACAACTCAAGCAATGCATTCAGAAGCAGCTTTTCTTAAACTATAAAATTTTCTGTTTCACGTACTATTGCCATCCATTGCCAATGTCGTCCCGTAAAGTCCTTTGTAAGGCGATGACCAACATTCGCCCAAGCTTCGAAACCCTAATTGGCAATTATGTCTTCTTGAGTTCTTTTTTACGTGATTATTCAACTATTGCTAGTCTTTTCTTTAAATGGTATGGTAACTACACCTAATTGCAACACTTTTAAGCACTGCACATAGTTTAAGTAGAGTTGTCAGATTTATATATAATGTTCTTGGAAATTCAAAGAGGATTCCAACACACCTACAATGTATTATTTGGATACTACATGCAAAAGTTAGAGTTATAGATTTTTATTGGTAGATGATCTTAACTGACATTCTTTTTTATATTGAGGTGGCTTACATTCTCTAAATCAATATGTATTCAATGTGCAAGATTTTGGATTGTCGCTTTGAGGTAGGTGTACCAATAGGTTTGATTACCTTAGTAATGCTTGGAAGGCAAATGTGGCATAGTAGGGAGTAAGCTCAAGGATACTAAGAACTTCGTCGCAACGGGACTGTGTGGCCTGCTGCTCCAGCAACGACTCCCATTCACATGACACGAAGAAACCAACGGTGAGCGATCATGAAAGTCACGTACGCTTATCATATCCACCATTCATTGCCTTCTTGAAATCAGCGACCCACACCTTTGGCTTATCTGGTATTCAAGAGAGAATCAGGATATCCACGATTCAGTGATCCTTTGACATTTACTTTCTTAAATATGCTTCTGCTAATATGCTGAGTTCAACATCAAAAGTGAACTTCCGGATTCATGGTTCCAAGTTTCAGGCTTGGAAAACCTGCCCCATGGTTCTAAAGTTCCTCAATCTTGAGGCCACATGACTGTTAATATTATCAGTTCTAACATGATTTTAGTTCTGACCAAAAAATTCTTTAGATCTAGAATGGGAAGGGAACGAACTCGACACTACCCAAGAATTTTACGGTTGTTGGACCTTGTCCATCTCGGGATTGTGTATAATAAAAGAATTCCTTGTTTTGAACTCCAAGTAAGATATTTGTTGTGGTTTGTTGCATGTCTACTGTGTATTTTCAGGATATGCCTATTGGAAATGGGGAAACGTGGTGGGAGAAGGTCAATACCGCTGCAGTTGGAGTAATTTTGGGTGCTGGCATTGGTATATCGTGCCTTGCTTTTCCAGCATATGCAAATTTCCTGGTACGTATCTTCGTTATTCCAAAACTTAGTAACCGATTAGCTGCAAAAACTTTGAGATCTGTGTGGATTGATCCCAACAGTGCTTTGATAGATCCGTGGTTTGTTGCTACCAGAGCTTTGATCATGCTGATTTACGAGGCAGAAATATGTCTGGTGAAGATCTTAAAGGAGTCGTATTTGCAGGTAAGTAGTATTGGGAACCTACTGCCGAAATATGATGACGTTCTAAACTATAGATGCCTAGGCTACAAGGTAACGTGCTTGAGTGGAGATTCTTGCAAATGGGCAGTAGTGACCAAGTCATACCAAAACTATTAGCAGAAATTTCAAAGTCTTTTGGACCCTCAAGACTTAACTGTTGCTCAATCCTTGAAGACCTTTGTTTTTTCATGATGACAAACATACAAGGTGACAAAGAATATCTTGTTGGCAATCTTGATAAGGGTATGACTTTTTGACACACATGGTCAATTACTTGGGAACTGAAGGATCGAATCTGCAAATTTTTCCTCTAATGGACGGAGTGCAAATCTTTTGAATCTTTTATTTATTCCCCGAGACCTGAAAAGTTTGTTCAGCATGTGACTGTAGGAAGATCAACCTAGAGGGGTCGAATATGGACGGCAGCACGGACACATTTGCAGGCTTTGAAGGAGGCAACCTGAGGAATAGTTCCTGGTACGTAAATTTTAGCAAGTGAAAGCTTTACATCATATATACTTCTATTCTCGTATTGCTATATCATATCTAGATTCCCTGGTCAAAGCGTCGGTTCACACTTGAAAAAGGATTGAGCAAGTTTAAACCCTGAAGAACCAAGAGGCCCGAAGTGGACCTAACTTTTTTTAGCACTTTTGAGTTGGTCATATGGAGTTTTCTTTATTTCAAGTTCATTTACTTTCTGGCCAACACATGCAATGTTCTTCACTGGTCCCATCTGTATCATATTTTTCAGACTATGATGAATCACATCGGTCGTATTTAAACTATGAAATCTCCTTCAGGGGTTTATGGAACGATTATGCCTGCCCAATAAGTTAAATCATTATATGCGTGTGTACATGTTTACAGGATTAGGGCTTTTGCAGACCGAGTAGTCTTTCGTGGTGCAAATCTCCAAAATGGTACATCACCAGTCATTGGGATATTAACCTTGATAAATATGCAAATTTTTGCAAGATGTCTATTGGAGAGTCCTTTGACTATGCTCTCATTTCAGTCAGCTAGGCTGATTTACTTTATTTAGCATCTCGAGTGTACATTTATTGTGCATGGTTGGGTTGACATATTAAGGTACATGTTTGATGCAGCAAATTTTACGGATGCTGTTTTGTCTGGATCCCAGTTTGATGGTACCACCACTCCCTTCTTCGACCTGTAGATATTTCTAGATTTCATTGTTTTAGATGCACGACCTGTACTCGTTGTATCATTGAATAATTTCATTTCTTTTAAGTAAAAATTCAAGTTTAACTGATTCTAGACTATTTCTTTGAATCTGGATTACTTTTGTTTAATCAAATCCATCAGCGGAATGTCAAATCTTACCCCTATACAATTAGATTTATGGTCAACATTATTTCAATGGTCATATAAGAATCTACTTTTTAATTCTCTGGTCAGTTTTGAGCATTTTTGTGGACGATTTCAGGTGTTTCAAAGTCATTTTCATTCCTTCGAAACATTTTTCTTCAGTAATTTAGAGTTGAACAGCTTTATTGAAAACTCGAAGGCTGCCTAGAATTTGACCTCTATGATTTCTTGGCAACGATTCTGTCTAGAAACACTTGAATCTGAGTTTTTATACAAGATTACACTTCTGATGCGTTGTGCAACTTGCAGGAGCAGACATTACAGGAGCTGATTTCACAGATGCTCTGGTTGACAACTATCAGCGTCTGCAAATGTGTAGAAGAGCCAAGGGCACCAACCCTACTACCGGAGTTGCTACTCGTGAGAGTTTGTTCTGTTAAGATCTAGCAGCTTCAACAACTTGCATACTTTTTGCCCAGCTATTTCGATTATTTGGAGTACAAATTGGAGATATCAGGTGATGAGAACTCTGTAACTGTACAAAAAATCAAATGTGTACCATAACACCAAACACCGAACTCAGGCTGCTTGAGCACTACAGTGTCTTCTCTCATAGCAAGGAATTCTTTCAAATTCTGCTGAAGTGGTTTTCTTGATGGAAATAGTGTTGATGGGGATAGTGATTCGTAGATATCTTTCCAACTATTAGCATCGGCAACAGTGCCTGAAAACTTCATCGACATCACGAAAGATTTCAGGTGTTTGATTTTCAAAGACGGGCTGCTTGTTTTTGCCACCCTTGCAACCAATTGCAAGTGTTCTGGTCGCAAAAGCAAAAAGCAAGTCATCATTTATTATGCAACTTGCTAGTTGTGGAAGAAAATGTAGTGCTTAGAGAAGTTTCATCACTCAGAAGTCGGGTGTAGGTTAGGCTAATGAAAACCTTAATTAGAAAGAGAAGAAATTTGCATGATTTCCAATTGGAATTCTGATTTTCATGATTCATACTTGGAAGATTTTTTCTTGATTTTCATGGAATTTATTTTGAATTATGAGACAGAATATTGCCCACATAGAAAGAATTAAAACTTTGTGTATAGTTGCAAATCCTTTATAAGTTGCAAATTTTAATATTATTGAATTTTTTCTTCCAAACTAGATCAACATATTCACTCTTTTATTATGAAAATGATAAAAATAGATAAAAAATTTATATTTTTTGAAAACTTATTGTTTGGAGAACAAAGATGTATTTCATTATGGGTTCAAAATTTACTTTTGCAAATTGATGCAATTTATAATTTTAACCAATGCATCTTATTGAAGTGTTTTCAAATCTTACTTCTAGCTTTTGTTTCATATATATTATTTTTTATTATTTATTTTTGACACAAGAGTGTTGAACAACACACTACAAGGGTTTCCATTAGGTAGAGAGGTTGATTTCATGCTAGATAAACTAGTAAGTAACCTATCACAACCAAGTATTGAACCCCAACCATGTGTTTCATATATCTTTGATTAAAATGTCAATGGCTTATAGTTTGTCTTCAATGTGTTTTGTATTCAAGGCTAAACATGATTTGCAATTTCTTTGGACAATATTTCCAAATCAATTCATTCATAATTAATTGCAATTTTATTTTGTAATTAAAATGATCTTGAAATTTGTATTTGTATGATTGGCATTAATTTTTCAATGTTGTACAATATTCCATTTAGACAAGAAGAGAATGTATTGGTCTTTTCTTATACAAATTTCAAAAGTATTGCATGAGGACCCATCACTTAATTTTGTTCTCCATTTTGATTTTTACATTATGAAAAACGTAATCTAGTTATTTTCTTAATTGATTCTAGGTTTTCTTATTTTGATTTTGAAGATTTGATGATAGATTCCTTTTTAAGACATCATTAATAACTTTTTAGTGCCTCGACCTTGACAATCAAATACATGTAATTATATAAAATTCCACAACATTGTTACAATGTAATGTTGTGTGTCAAAGTAATATTAACCCCTAAAAGATCAACATGCATTTTTTGGCAATATAGAAATTTTATGGAGGTACATGTAATTGGAGATTTGCATATTTTAGTTTGAAATTTTAAAAGAAGGTGGGGACAAGGAATATCTCTCAAATGCACAAAATTTCATGATATTTGGAAATATGAGTCAAAAGTTATGGCCTAATATGTTACTTTTTTTTCCCTGTAAATTGGCAATCTATGTAGATCAGATAAAATCACTTTTTTCATAAACAAAAATTTGAAATTGGTTTTTTAGAGTTATATAGACAAGGAAAGCTTTGAATCGTTCTATTTTGATCAATGATTGAGTCAAAAGTTTCAAGGAATTTTACTTTGGGGGCAATTATGGATTCTTTACTCTAAAATAAACTTTGAAGTCCTCTATTTTACTCAATTTTCAATATTTTTTGAAAAAAATAAAACCATGGGATGTAGATTGATTATTACAAAATTGCAATCATTGAAATTGACATTTTTTAATTCCATAACTAAATTCTTAACAATTTTGTATTTTGAATCATTTTGTACTTTTTCTACTTACTATTTTTTTCCTATATGTTGTATAATTGCAAATGATCTGAAATTTTTCAAGCATGTAGACAACTTGCCTTTAAGAATTAATCCAAAGAAGCGCCACTATTTTGGACATTTTTTCATGGAAAATTGAACTTGTGAAGTGCAGTTGCTTGGTTTTTTGCAAGGCCTAAAAAAGGGGTTTTGTCACTTCAAATGCTATTATCTTGCAATCTACATGGTGCAAATTTCTGAAATTGTTTTTGCATCTTCTCAAACAATGTACTACAAGATCCTATGGCTACTTGTGTCCAATTTTTTTTTCTTCTAAAATTTGGTATTTGTCCTAGAAATGGCAATTTTGGAGTATTTTGGGTGAAAACATTGTGATTTATAGGTGACAATTCCATTAATATCCAATTCAAATGTACTTGTTGTACACATGGCATCTAGTAGTGATAGGACACATTTTTTTTAAAAACCCTTCCTACCCAACCCCAACCCCCTATTTCTAATTTCAGATTGCAACTTTAGGTACAATTGATATGGGATATTTTGTCATATTACCATATCTATATCCATATTTGTATTCTATATCCATATATGTCTTCCATATCCATATCCTAGAGTGACGGTCATTGATTTTTGGCAAATCAATGGTGTGGGATTTTTAGCAAATAGACAGCATAGGGGTACTTTTGTTTATTTATTCCCACATGGGACAACCAGGGATTTTTAAGGTGGGTAGGTTGTTTGGCAAGGGCGTTTGTAGGAAATAGTCATGGTCCTTTATTTAGGGATTAATTAGTTGCATTAGATGAAATTCAACTACTGTTAAAGGTTGTGAGTTCCCGCGAGTTCTTGCGAGTTCCCCTAAGTTCTCAGATTGTGGGAATGCAACCACAACAATTGGTTGACATGGTTGCAGTTCTGCCATGTCAAATAATAATAAATTATTCTTGAAAAAATAATTTAATGTAATTATTTGTAATTTTTTTAATCTAGCGGTCTGGCCAGAACTAGCTGGTTCCCAGCATGGGAAAACAACCTGAAACAGCTGGAGGACGCTAAATCCTGCAAACGAAGTGGGCCCCGTAGGGGCTAGATTAACCATGGGGAAAACACAGGAATTTTTATTTTTTGCACATTATTTTTTTTGCAAATTCTGAATTCATATTTGCAATCAGAGACCCCAAATTCACTCTAAGATATCTAGAACATACCCTAAGCATGGCTCAAAATAGGGGGCAGGTTTTACTTTTACCCCCGAGTAAAACACAAAATGCCCCTAAGGGGCCCACTTGGTTTGCAGGATTTAGCGTCCTGCGAAACGGCCCTCCAGTGCTGCTGGAAAACATCTAAAGTTTTCAAGCAACAAAATTCTTGTATCTCTTGAAATGAGTAATTCAAATTAATATATTAGAAAGTACTCAAGCTCACTTA
This sequence comes from Straminergon stramineum, assembly GCA_963920665.1. NCBI lineage: Eukaryota > Viridiplantae > Streptophyta > Bryopsida > Hypnales > Calliergonaceae > Straminergon > Straminergon stramineum. Next base: position 40,355,836 of record OY987264.1, read on the forward strand.
AATCAAAAGGGCGGTCTAGAACCTTTTCCGCATTTGAAAAACTCCTTATTATCACATTTCTATGCAATTTCTTGTGACAAAGCAGAGTGTGATAGTGAGAGAGCAGTAAATTGGGAGAGGGAACAGGTGTGATATTACTGCGGGAGCAGAGGATGTGATATTAAAGGATATTAACTTAATCTAGAGTATGTAGTACTCCGTATTAAAGAGGTCCGGTTGTCATTGTCCATAATCTAGGAAAATTCTAGATTCTTGCACATCAGATGTTTTCCTTTCTTTCAGTATCTCTTCCGAAGTCGAAGCTCCGTGCAATCTCTCATGTCCAGAAATTTGGCTGCATTTCGTCGCCTGGTGAGGCGAATTGCTCTATTTGCTTTCGAATTTACCGTTGAAATTGGTGTCAGGAAAAATTTCGAATGTTTCGAGGATATTCGAGTAGTAATCTGGCATTGAATTGCTGAATTGCTGTGGTTCTTGCGCTTGGCTAGGTTTTAATATTGATTTGGGGTGGGAATTTGCCTCTGCAGCCTTGCTGCTGGTTTGGCTGGACTCCGAACGGATTCCAGATCGGAGAATGGCGGCCATGAAGGTGCAGATGACATTGACGAAGCCGGTCACCTTCGTGACGGGCAATGCGAAGAAGCTGGAAGAAGTGAAGATGATTCTGGGTCAGACAATCCCATTTCAGACGATCAAGATCGATTGTAAGTTTTTTACATGACGATCAAATTGATAGATTCTTAGCTGGAATGGACTTGTAAATTGGATTCCTGATGTGAATTATTTAGGTTTTACTTCCTTTCACAATGTCCTGAATGTCGTGTTTTAGGGTTTGAAATTACTTACAGCACTATCGCCGGAATCAATTTGCAGTTCATTTCATTTTCTAAATGATCCATGACTGAAGATGTTTGCGGTTGGAGGTATACCAATGGTCATTAGGGTTTCTTTAGGGGTCTAGTGCCTTGAGAGCATGTTTGTTTGCTTCTTTCTGCAATGATGCAGCAAATTTTACATTAGATCCCTGGTTTTAGTGAAATCGCTTCCCATTTTTGGAGGCGTCTGTTGTTCTGTTACATATCGAAGCGTAATAGTTTCGCTTTACATGGTGTGTGTTCAAGTACCGGAGCTACAGGGGGAACCTGAGGACATTTCAAAAGAGAAGGCGCGAATTGCAGCAAAAGAGGTACTTGTATTCTCTTACTGCAGCTCTTTGCTCTGAGTGATTGACATTATGTTTGCATGAGAATTTGAGGATTATGACAGTCCGTGTGCATAGTTCCAGTGTTATTTACATGTCAGGTTAGGTTTTGATTTTTTACATGTACTCCTTTTTAATTTTGAAGTAGTAATCATGTGTTTAATGAAGCTGCATTCTATGTGATGGCTGGATTAAGATTGGAGGACCGGTGCTAGTGGAAGACACTTGTCTATGCTTCCGTGCATTGAACGGCCTACCAGGTTCGTCTGATGCATACACTTGCTAATCCATAACCTTCTCTTGACTTAATTTTGAAGAATTTACATCATAATGCCTTGCACATCAAAAATGTGTTTCTTCATCTAGATTCTCGTGATTGCCTTAGGTATTGAAACTTATGCAATGCGGGTGTTTAACCACTTTGCATCTGACAAGTATTTTAACAGTGTGGGGTTCACAATGTGGGTGCTGGGCTACAGGACCATATATGTAAGCCTCTAAAACTAGGCTAAGGATTTTGTAATGGTAATCTGTCACTGAGAGGCACAGGGGGATGAAGCACATGAAGTGGCTCATGAAATTCAGCTCTTCATTGCAAGCATGTCAACCACCTGGTTTAGGGTAGTTGAATAGACTGCAGGCTAAACCACGGGCGTTCCTCGGTGCTCTCGTTGCTGCTACTGTAATTATTCAGAGCTTGTGACTTATACTCATATCTCTTGCTGCGGTTGAGGCAGCAGTTTATGAACTTTCTTTGCTCTTCAAGGAAGTTTTAGAATCATTTGAAGTAGGACCAATAATCGACCAAGCAGTATTTAGTATTCTTCAGAGATCCTTTTTTGAAACCATTCCTACAGAATGAGCTGTTTCTACAAGCATGTGTTTTTAGGCCCAGGTTCGTGTTTTTTAATCTTACCAGGATTTCTGCTATGCAGAAAATGGTTCCTTATGAAGACAGGTCATGAAGGTAACACCAATCATTCACCTTAGCAGGACTGAGTGACTACCATGGAATTGTATGCTTCTGCTTGAAGTGTTGCCTGACAATGAGGCCTGTAGTTACTCAGGATGCATTGCAGAAATTATGTATCGTCAGAACAAGGTTTTCTGTAAATTTGATCCAGGAATTTTTGGACGAGAATCTTCATCGTGACTCATGGAGAGGTCTCCCTATGATCACTGTGATCGTACGTAGGCCTCCCTAAGCATCGTGATCAGATTATTGTATGATCAGTATGACCATAGGAGGCCTAAATATCATATGTCTTGATTCTCTTTATGATGTCTAAAAGTTCGTGAAACAGTCTAATTTTGTTGGAAACCCTGTTTCTGAATAGGATGTTAGTTTCTTAGGCTACATCCCAGCTTCTTTCAAGTATCGGTGGATGATTTTCCTTACTCGGACCTTGAAATTGTCCAATTAACTGTTCCATCTTTTAGGATTTCTGTCATTGTAGGTCGAATGCAGTAAATTTGTGCTTGTTGATCGATCTAGCATACGCCTGGAACGCCTATCTGATAATTCCGAAACACTTTGACGAGGTTGTTTTTGTGCAGGTTTGAACAATTTGTTGGCAGCTTACGATGACAAGTCAGCTTACGCACTTTGCGTATTTTCCCTTGCTCTTGGACCTGATTCAGAGCCCATCACATTTAGTGGTCGAACTGAGGTATACTCTCACGAACATATGTTAGCTAATCCTTCAGAACACCAAATTTGATTGGGTTATACTGACTGCATAATGATTGTTGCAGGGAAAGATTGTCCCAGCAAGAGGTACTGGTACTTTCGGGTGGGATCCAATTTTCCAACCTGTTGGTTCTGATCTTACGTAAGTTTGCATTAAGTATTTACGATCCACCTCCTTCACTGAAATCTCCTTTTGAGCTTCGAATATTGATAATTTCTGCTGGTTCATGATACAAATCTGCTTTTGCTCACTTCCTTCACAGCCAGTGAAGAGATATTTTTTGTTTATCTATATTCGTAAGCATTAAGAACTGTAATAATTTAGGTACGGGTATCGAGACCATGTGACTTAAATGAGCTAATGTCTCCCCCAGTCTCCTGTGTAGGCTCGGCGTGCGTAAGTTGAAATATCGAAGGTGCTTGTCATGTTTGTTAATCGTAAGTATGTCTCATAACCTTTCTTCTAATGCAGATTTGCAGAAATGCCGAAGGAAGAAAAGAACAAAATATCTCATCGGAGGAGAGCATTGGACAAGGTCAAGGAATATTTCTATGATTATAATTATGCCCCAAGGTTGAGGGATATGCCTGATGCATCAGTCGATGCTGCGTAAGTTGTATGCTTTGTCAAGGACACCGATTATTTTTCGATATTGTTTCTGTACTCATCAAACTATTTTTTCTCATCAAGCCAGAAATGTGTGGAGGTTTTGATTTCTACATACTTTCTCTCTCATTTTACCACCTAGATCAGTCAGACCTGTGCAGCCATCTGGCTACCAAGTTCTGATGGTGACATGAATTTCAAGAAAAACATGTGAAGATGCAACTATTGTTCTAAAACATTACTTCTTGCAAAATCTGACATGCTTTATACAGTCAGACCTCTTTAGGGAATTGAGAACCAAGGGAGTCCTAAAAAGGTAAACAACCATATTGGATATCGACACGAATTATGAAACTATGTCTAATACTGAAATTGGCAAGATTTGTTCAAGTTTTAAGCAAAAACAACAGGACTCCTGGATTATGTGACCGTAATTGGTATCATGGATCAAATATAGAGTAATTCATTGAAGCATGTTAGGTTAACCCATGTGAGGGGTTAACCCCTAAAATTCATTTGCATCTTGAGCCCCCCAAAAGCAAGAAATGGTCACTTTTGTGTCAAAGATTTTTTAATGAAAAATAATATAATTGATGACAATTGTAACCTTAAGATCTTAATCTCATCTTCATACAGAATACATACAAAAGGTTTTAGATTCAAAAACTAAAAAAAGTTCTAGCTACAATCTTTATAGCCTAAATTTTTATGGCTTTTCATGCCCTTGCCTTCAAGAGAAAATGTCCTAAAAGTAATTATCCAAAAAATTGTCAAGTAGCAATTCCTCACAAATTTTTCAATAATTTTAAGAATTGAATTTTTAAGATCAAATCACTCATAAATTCATAGAAAATAAACCCACTCTCTCTTGTGGGAGCTATTTATATTCTCAGATTTGTATAAAAAATGTACATCTGGAAATATATTTTGCACATACAAACAAGTCAAAAGTCTAAATACAACACTTGATTGAAACTTCAAAAACCACAATATAGTTACAAAGAATTTTTGGGACTAATGAAAGTGATATTCAAGTATCAAGACATAATCACATATGCAAGTTGTGGTTGCTATATTTCTAAACGGTGATTGACACAATTTACAACCATTGTACATTTTGTTACCCATAAGTTGCTCTCATCTCTATATCTATTCCGTGAGTGTCAACACTAGTACAAATGCACACTCAAAAAACCATTCAAATCATGGTTTTATGTTAAGGTTGAAACTATTGAAAAAAATTACCATATTTAACTCAAAACCATGGTCTAAAATGTTTTTTTCAACATAGATAACATTTAGTAGTCTAAAGCTCTATTGCACTTCTACATTCCATTTGTAGCTATGGAAACACATAGCATCGGGCATGAGAATGGTGAATAGTATTCAAAAATAATCAATGATCAAAGCAATAATCAAAGCAATTAGTGATCAAAGCAATAATCAAAAGTAGTCAATAATCCATTGGATTAACTTTGCACATGAGGACTTAAGGCCCCTTCTATGAAGACTATTGAATGTTATATGGACTTGGACTTGTGCAATGAAGAGCAAATAAAAGAAAATGGATGTCAAACTTAGGGTATGAAGCTGACTTCCAAATGTTGCATGATTAGTATTTCCAATCAATAGACGTACATTATATAACTTTCAATGGTGAATTTCAATTTCAATTTCAATATTAATTTTAAAAATATTATTATTATTCTTATTTTAAAATACAAAATATGAAAATTGAAATAAATTATAAAAACTATAAAAGAATTTTTTTTATTAAAATTAGTAATTATTTATTAGTAATTTAAACCAATAAATTTTATTGAGATTTTTAAAATTAAATAAATAATTCAATAAAGAAAATACTTAAATTTTAAATTTTTAGCAAATTTAGAATATCATGAGAGTACTAGAACCTATGTTCTTTTCTTTCAAGATCTCCTCTATAAGCAAGGTCTGAGTGTTCTACAATTATTATAAACCTATATTTTGCAATACATTTTGAAATCTACATAAAGCCATTGTAATTAGAATAGAAAGATATGGCTATTCCAAAATTAATTGGTACAGACATCTAAGTACTACATTTGTGTCATGTAGGAAAATGTCGCATAAAGAGTGTTACATTCTCATCCATCCAAGATGTAAGGTGTTCATCATTTGGACTTCATCTTTGAAAATTTTTAATATTCAATATATACTAGTGAAGTAAAAATCCCCCAAAGAAAAATGAATATTGTCTTTAATTTTTTTTCTCACAATTAATATTAAAATCCTTTCCATTCTATGAATAAGACTACCTTTCAACAACTTTTCAGCACGGGTCAAATAAGTCTACTACTATTGCTTAATTAAAGTGTTAGTTCTTGTCATAGGATCGTATATGGAAATTGATAAAGAATTCCTAAATTCAATTCAAAAGATGAAGTTCTATGGAAAGAAGGAAAAGATTATATTATTAGAAGATTTATGTATAAATTGTGTATTTGTCCTAGCACTTCACCATTTTTTTGTATAAGTTGATTTTGACATATTATTTCATAGTGAAAAGTTTCCAATTAACATTTTAGTGCCCATATTTCTTTAATTTATAATATTTTTAAAGACTAAAATGTTTAGAATTTTTCAACCATTGCAAGTAGAGAGTGGCAAAGTGTCATAAAAAAGAGTTCCAATTAGTGTTATTAGTAGTAACCAATTAATCATTAACCCCTAAGTGCTCTAAGTAAACGTCCAAAAAGTGGACAAAGAATAGAGTTCCGGATTCACAAAAGATGGAGAACAACAAATTTTCATTCATACATTTTCTTTTAGAGTTCCAACATGGATTTGTAATTGATTCATAGTGACAGCAATGGTGTTAGTAATTGGTAGAGAAAATCTTTATGATGTAACATGTTTTGGTTTTGGAGGAAATTTTGATTTGCTTAAGCTCAAGGAAGTGTGGCAATGATCTTCTATGGGCAAAAAATTATAAATGTGCCATAGGCACATTCATTTCTACCTTTGTTGTTCAATAGAAAAATGTTTTGTTTGTTTCTATCTTCTAAGAGGTTTATGCATTGCAAGATGCACATTCTCACATACCTTTTACTATTGTCAATGAATTATGCATGATTTCATTCCGCTTTTGATGCTCTTTAGACAATAATTTTTCTTGTATTTTTCCAAGCATTTGCATATTTGTTTCAACTTCATTCATATTGAACTTACCAACTCCCCATCCAAGTCAATGCTCTATTTTTCCTAGTCAAACCTCTTGATGTCAACATAAACTTCGATTGTCCTCCATTCCACTTCATTTTCAAAGAATATGCATGCTAGTGCTCAAGATCAAGCTACAATTACTTCTCCCATTTCGAAAATCAATAATCAAACATTCTATTCCAACACTTATGCACTTTTCAATCTGCTTTCCAGTTCTCCAATGAGTCTTGACACTCTAGGGTTAAAAGTGCATCCCATTCATAGGATTGTTAATAAATGGTAGTTAAAAATTCCTAAAGTTTCAATAGCATTACTTTGGTTCCATAAATCCTTTCGAAGAAAATATCAAAAAAAATTCAAGAGAATTATCCCTCAAGGTTTGAAAGCTAAGTTTCTTATCCCTCCATCTTTTGTTGCAGTGTTGAAATTTCCTAAAAAATCTTTCAGCAATGAAAGAGATCTTCTATAGAGAATAAGAAATAAAATACTATCAAGATCTGGTATATGGTACATATATAGGACCTTAATATGTTTTTGTGTTTTACATGCAAGTTTGCTCATGATGCCAAAGCCAAAGAAATTTGAGGCATAATCCGTTTTTTCTATAATCTCTTTTTAGTAATGAAAGCTCTTTATTGAATTTTTCATTGTTGTAGATATGATAATGACTAATGGAAGGTTCATTGAAAACCTTTGAACACTAAGAGCTTTTAAATGAAGATACACCCTATTGTAAGAACTAAGAAACCAATGAAGTGTCAATTTTTTCTTAATTCATTGAAAACTTTTATCAAGACAAAATCTTTTAATACTTTCAATTTAACTTCATACTTTAATACTTGAGGAATATTCAAAAAATAAATACACAAAGATTTGATGCACATCGATGTGTAAATATTATATATATATATATATCAATTTCCACAATTATTATGGAAAATAAACTTTGCTTAGTGTACATACCAACTGATCACAACTATATGCATGTTATTCATATCAAAAATCGAATTTTAGATTGTCAATACTTCCTCTCATTCTAACCTTTATTATACTAGATGCTATAATTGATATACTTTAATTTTCATGTTATACTTTCTAAAAATACAATAAGTTTCTTTTTCACAAAAATTCTGAAAAAATCAACATCAACAAGAAAAACATGTTTTTGCAATGTGAAAAATATCAACAACACAATAAGTCAATAATTTATATGAAAGCTAAATTTTCTTCAATGGAGGTGATTTGACTTCCGTAATGTACAACTCTAATAAGATCACCAATGAAAGAAGCATTCAGTTTACCAATGTGCCCAATTCTTTCAAGTGGCATAACTTCAATGGTTATCTCCTGTTTGGCTTCCTCTAGGGAAGGATAACTCATTGTTATCCTCTTGAATGTTGCACATATTTAGACTTATTAGATTTATAATTGATTTTTTGAAATATAATGGCAAATCAAAGAATTATTTATACATATTTCATCAACTCGGTTTTGAGAAATCTGTAGTGACTAGCATAATTTAACCATGACTCTTCAAATCAAATCTAGCCCTTTCCATCGTTCCAACCTTCATCATTTGGGTACACCTATCTATTATGATTTTAAAAAGTGATCCATGTACTATGTTTAGGTTGAATTTCCATTACACATTTAATTCCCCCTATGCATTCCAGCCATTATATAGTCTTGTCATTGTTAAGTAGAGAGGATTTGCTTCAAATGGAAAAACTTGTAGTTTTTCATTTCAATTTGATACTTAGGAGAAGTCCATTTGATAATCTTCAATGCTTTTTATACAATTAAATCATAACTATATAAATAAATACTTTTACATAATGTATTCATTTATAATGAGACACCAAATAGATAAATAGATAATTATAATTATACCACTTATTAGGTGTTGCCTTCAATGAAAATAAAAAATAAAGAAGAAATGTAAATTGTTCTAGCAAGAGCTTGTAAATTTTAGTTCATTTTAATAAAATACTTGTAGGAATATTTCAATTTTAAGTAGTAAATTCAATTCAATTGCAATTAATGTCAATTTTGTTAACCCCTAAATGCCCAAGGCCTTTTTTGATTGCTTCTTAGAATTTTCTCTAAATTGAACAAAAATTCAACATTTTGATAAATTTGATAATTTTTTTTAACTATCATTGTACATATTAGAGATCCTCAAATCTTATAGGTTGGACAACAATATTACTTATAGATTGAAAGATTATAATGTTTGACCGAGAGGGTGTTAAAACTATGAATGTGATTTGAAGTCTTATTAGAGTAAAATTGGTGAAATGTGAATTTATTTGTCATGTATAGAAGTCACATGGCAGTGTTCATTGCTTCATGAAGTTAATGGTGACTTCTCAATCTAATTCCAACCATTTGAACCCGAATTGCACATTGTGTGCAATTTATAAATTATAATACATCACCTAAAATTTTTTAATGCAAAGAGAGCAAAATGGGGGCATGGTCTCATTGATTATGAGTCCAAATTGGGAAGCTAGGGTTTATAATGGTTTTGCCTACCTTGATTTTACTCTACACCTTTCATAAAGTTTTTTTATACATCTTCCAAATATACCTAATTATATTTATAATCCCAATTGGATATCTATTAATGCCACTTTGAAATTTCAAAACTAGATTGAAGGCACTTATAGACAAACTTAGAGTTAAAATTTGGAAATTGAGGTCATCTCATATAAGTAAACCAAAAAAATAGTTAAAAGAAAAATATTGTAGTAAAATCTTCATCTTGCATCTTAGAGGGGTGAGTACAGAATCTATGAACTTATAAGCCTATAAGTCTATATTATAGACACCTTCTATAGGTTTAGGTGTCTATATGATAGATACCTATATTATAGATTCTTTCCATGTTATAGGTACATATGTTATGAACACCTTCAAATGGATTTAAGTACATATCTACAACTAGATTCAAGACTTGTAGACTCACATCTTTGCGCCTATGCACTAGTAGTGTTGCACATCAAGGAGAGCACTATGGGAGGAATAAAATAAATTGTATGAGAACAAAGATAGGATCCATTTTATTGTACGTGTAATAATCTAGGATAAAGAATAATCATTAATATGAAGTATTGTCGTGTATGACATTGGACCTCAACATTATGTCAACTATTTGAAGTTGAATTATTTTTATGTTTATTTAACACATACTAGTTGTTTAGCAAAAGCCTTGTACTCAATTCTTTTGAATTTGACGCCAAATGTTTGGACATATTATTACAAGAAACACTTATACTATTTTTTAGCACATGTTGTCTATTGATTTGCTTTTTAGCCCTAACTTTTGAGTTATAGCTTTGAAAGGTACTTATAACTAGTATATACCTTGGCTTATTGTTTTTCCATACTTCAAAAATATTTTACTATCTAAACATAGCCCTCAATTATATGTCACACTTGCTAATTTGAATAGGTTAGAACTATTTCAAATCCCGAAAAATTATATTTTGAAATTAGGGGCAATGGGTCTTCTAGTAGACTAGTGACAATCATTTGAAGGATTTAAAAATAATAATCAATTCTATATATCATGAAAGTCCACAAAATGAGCTTCTTTCTACTTGTATTTTGAAAGATATAAAATATTAATTGGTGATTCTTTTGCTAAATAATCACCTCTATAGAATTATTCCAAATGTCCAATTTTCATTTCAATTGTCAAAGTACCTATTTTCTATACAATCTTTAGATTTGCACTTTTTTAGTTTTCCTACCCAAGGAACTTTCCTACGTTTATCATCCCAAGGTACAATCTAATTAAAAGTGTATACGTTGGCCATACTATATTTAAATTTCAAAGATTATGTTTCTAATCTTAAAGAACTCCAAAAAATACCAAATATTGTGAAAATGTAGAAAAATTAATAAGTATTTCTTGCAATCATATGGTTCTTCTTTTTAAATGGTGCCTTGAACATATCAACTTATACCTCCTATAGTTCTACTTAATATATCCAGATTTTGAAAATTATATATAGAACATAAGGGGATATTAAATTTTCTTGGCAAAATATAATAATTACTACTCTCTTCAAGGCTTGTACTTGATTTCAAAATATACTTCTTTTAAATTTGCAATAGAGATTATCATTTCTCTTACAAGATTTCATTGTCTTGTTAATTGTTCAACATCATGAAGTTATGATCTCTATTTAATTGGATAACTGGTCATTTATTTTATTTTATTTTATTATCTAAATATATAAACATTGAAGCTGCATTCTCTTGAATTTTTTTTTATAAATCTAATTTTGAGCATTTCTAATGGAAAAAATTATTTTTAATTTGAATGTTTGATAAATACATTATTCTTAGTATTATGATCATTTTCAATTCAAAAGGAATTGTTGAAAGCTCACAGAGTTTTTGAGATTATTCCACTTGGCTATTGCTAGCAGCAAATTACCAACTGTTGAGAATAAAAAAAATTCAAGATCAGTGGTGATGTTTAAATTAATTTTTCCAATTACAGATATTTTTTCATCATATAATTTTGTAATTAAATTTACAGAAATCAAATTATTTTTTATTTAAAATTCCATTGAATATAAAAAAAATCATTTAAACAAACAAAGTACAACCTTTGAAGTTAAATTATATGTACACTTAATTGCATTATAATCCACCGGAGATACAATGATGCTACCACATGAGTAGAGAAATAAGAGCCTATAAGCCTTGAACTTAGTTGTAGGTATGTACCTACAACCATTTAAAAGTGTGTATAACATATGTACCTGTAACATAGATACACTATAACATGGAAAGAGTCTATAATATAGGTATGTACATAGAATATAGACACCTATAATCATAAAAAGTGTTGATAATATAGATTCCTAGGCTCACAAGTAGTGATCCCAAAATGGGTTCAAAGAAATTAGCCAAATGTTTATTTTTGGAAGACTATTTTGAATTTAACACTAAGGGCTTAAAGAAATTAAGTAGCAACTGAGCAAAATTTAACTAGTTTTGGGATCGTTGCTCACAGGTTGATAGACTCTATATATTCTCACTTGCTAGCACTCCCATCAAGGATAGCACTTATATATTATCTATACCAATATGATATAGAAGTAGTAGATCTATACTAAAGAGATTATTAATTCACAATTGATGGTCAAAAGTCAACATTAGTCCAAGAGTACGGATTGGTCATTGCCACATTGATTACTAACTAAGGTTACTAACTATCTATTGTATTCCTAAAGTTAGTATATTTTTGAGTCTAGCAATTGCTTGTCACCTTGGTTATGATCACCAAGAAGATTCTAAAGATGTGGAATTACTCTCTATAGACATAAATCTCTTTAGTATTGAAAGATTTTCCATAAAAATTTCATTATTCTAAAGCAATGAAATGTTCTTTGAAAATGTTTTGATGTTTTCAAGAAGAGTGCAAGGACAATTGAAAAGCTTAGATGGATTGGTTTGGGATGAGCCCATTAAAAGCTTTTCAACAATTTTTTGAAGGGAGTTAGGGAGTAAAAGCATATTGAAATTATTTGTTATCATTTTATTTATGGTCAAATGACTATGACTATGAGTCTATGATACACTTTCAATAATTTCTTGGTTAAGGATAAAAAAGAGTCAGATAGTTACTAGTGAGTACAAAATGAAACCTTTTTAATACCTAGAATATTTCACCATGAGTTCTCCACATATAATAGTGGGCAATTGCAAGAAACATAAGTTGTATTTTTATTATGTAAGAATATAAGTAGGCATTTTATGAGATTTTGAAAAAATAAATAATAAAAATTTGATAGAGCACGAAATATAAAAATTTAAGTAAAAAATAAGTACTTCAATACTTATATGCAATTTAAATAAATAAAAATTTCTAGAAAATTAATGTTTGGATTCTTAGAAAATTTAGAAAATAAGATAATTATTCAAAGAAAATTTAAGAAAATAGATCATTGTTTCTAATTCTAAATTTTTTTGTCAACTAATGACATCTCCAAAAAAATAAATTCTACGATAACTTGATTGATATAAAAGAAGTGCACTTGGAGCACATTTAAATTAGAAAAATTGTCTTATTTTTGAAGAAGTCTTCAAATGATGATTTATGCAATCCTAAAAATGACTTTAAATCTCAATAATCAAGTCTTAATTATTTTGTTGGATATGATTTGATAAACTTCATTGATATGTTGAATTCAACAACAAATTAAAATTGTTTGATTATCAAATTGGAGATGATCAACAAAGCTAGAAGATTCCAACATAAACTACAAAGATTGTCAATTTTCAACTACTATTTTTGGGTGATTGCAAGAATCACCTAATGATTTTTAATTGTTGTGTTTTAAAGTATTCATGCATTTTTTTTAAATACTTTAAAATTAGAAAAAAAATTTGGCCAACGTATACACCTATAAGATGAATGTAACTCTCTGAGTATGAGAACTAGAAAAGTGCCATATCTCAAGAAAATACATACTTTGATGTTTTAATTTGTAAAAAATAGAAAAAAAATTTAAATAAATAAAATAAAAAATTTCCATTTGTAAAAACTTTATAGAGATAGTCACCAAAAAAATTCATGTTTCAAAATGCAAATAGAAAGATGCTCACTTTGTGGACTTCTACATTGAATAGGGATATTAAGGGGACCAAAAAATTATAGGGATTGATTGTAGAAAACTATAGATGTTTGGAATATGATGTACATACTCAGGACACTTCAATAACTATTGATGTACAATAAAGGTAGATATTTATATAGTGTGGAATGTCAATTAATTAGTATGGGTCCCTTTAATACCCTTATTCAGTGTAAATGATATATAATTACTAATTTTTAGAAATCCTTTGAGCCATAGCTAAAATCATACTACAAGACCATCCCCTCCAAATTTTAGCTCCAAATTTGTTTCTTTGGGTACTACTTTGTTAAAAAAACATCCAAATAAGCAAGTGTGATATAAAATTGGGGTCTATTTTTGTGTAGTAAAATATTTTCTAAAAATTTCAAAAGATTAGAAAGAATTTATAATATTCATGAGTACCTTGTATATAAATTTTGAGTCATTTGGAGCTAGAATGCAAAAGTTATGGCCAAAAAACAAATTAGCATGCAATGTGTGATAGAAAATAGTACAAATGTTTCTTGCAATCACCCTTGGGAGTTAGTGTTTAATGTAATATTCATTAACAATATACATGGCTTGAGTAGTATGATGAAGGGGCATAGTAAAAAAGAAATCTTTTGACTCTTCAAGGATACAAATCAACCACAATGTTTATTTAGGATTAAAGAAGGTTTCCACAATAATATAGATATAGTAATCCCTACTTCTTTTGAACTTTGTCCATAACTTTTGATGGAGGCTTCAAGTTATAAACACTTCTTGAAGTAAAAGCTAATCTCAATTCCAACATTTTCATAGTTTAGAAAAGTTTGAAAAAAGTTTGAATTATTAGATTAGTGTTTGGGATGGATAAATAAGCTCCCAACTCACCCCCAATTATCCCATATTTATTGTGTGCTGCATGATACTTGATACACTATTTTCATTGTGGTCAACATAACCATGTTGTATTCAAGGTTATGTTGTTTTATTTGGCATACATTTGGAATAACAAAGTAATGCAAAAGCAACACAATTCGGTTGCAATTGTTTTCAATGTTTTCCATTATACTCAAAGTATTGAAAACAAGTCACCTAAAATCAACTCTAAGCTTTTTGGTTCATTACTCTTTAGGGAAGAATCCAAAGAGGACAATTTTACCATCAAGTTGCAATTAAGTGTAGGTGCCTTAACTTTGAAAAAATGTGGCTCTATCTCTAAGGTTGTCAATCCAAGATTATTAGATTCACATAATGTAGAGGTGATGCAAGAAAATACCATAGTATATCAATTGTCCTATTTGTGAAGGAAGGTAAGTAGTGTCACCTATGATATTGGTATCACCCAAAAAATTATTTTGGTAAAGGTTGGTACAATACAATAATATTTCAAGCTATTCTAATTAAAAATAATTTAATTTTGATAATTGATTAAGGTAATTGCACCTAATTCTGATCCTTTCAAAAACTAGCCCTTGTAGATTCTTGTCTAAAATTTACAACTTCTATTCACAAGGATTTCGAATTGTTTGTAGATACACCTATTTTCATCACTATGAAAAATTACAATTCATTCATATATTATAGTATCTAAAAAATATATAAGAAGAGAATCTAATTTCCTCTTTGGACTTCCAACAACATCAAACAAAAAATTAGCCAATTTAATATTAGAATTAGTATTCATACTCAATTTCTTATTCAGATGCATATTAGATGTTATCACCTTCGAGTCATACGGACTACTAGGAAAAATCCATGTAGTTTTATAGAAAAATAACTTATTATTTTTATAGGAGAAATAGAAAAAAACTTATTATAAATGTTTCGCACCTCACAAATGGAAGCCCGATAACATCTACCGAAACCAAACGAAATCCCGAATTCGACGGAAATCTTCCGACGGAGTGTATCCCAAATGTCCCGTCGCCGTCCCCGTCGTCGTCTCCGTCATCGTCCCCTTCTCTGTGTCGCAAAGCTAAGCTTCTCCCCAATGGTGCAGAAGCTCAAAGTCCTTGGCCGCAATCCCTAACTCGACTCCCTCTCGCCGTGAAGGTCTTCCGTCATCGCAGTCGCAGCCATGTCCGGACGCAAGGCGTTGGTCGCAGCGCTGCGCGCGGGCTCTCGCAGGCTCGCCTCCTCTTCTTCGCAGGCGCCCAAGCAATCCTCCCGATCATTCTCTTCCAATGCCGCCACCAAGCGAGCCGTCGCGAATGCGGCCGCCAGGGGGATCTCCCGATCTCTCCTCCACCACCCCGCGCGCACTCTGGCGCCCGCGATGTCCCGAGAGATGTCCACGGACAACCAATCGGCGGACTTCACGGGCGCGGGGAGCGTGGGCTCCATCTCTACTGTGATCGGCGCTGTGGTGGATGTGAAGTTCGAGAAAGGGTTGCCGCCCATTCTGACTGCGCTGGAGGTGCAGGATCATAACATACGGGTGGTGCTGGAAGTGGCGCAGCACTTGGGGGAGAGTACCGTGAGGACGATTGCCATGGAGACCACGGATGGGCTTGTTCGTGGGCAACGGGTGTTGAACACCGGGTCGCCCATTATGGTGAGAGATCTGAATTAGGGTTGGGGGTTGTTGGGGAATGTGGAGTGAATGTTGTGTTGCGTCTGGTGGCGGGCACGAGGATGCTGGACGCCGTTTGGACGCAATGTGGATGTTTATAGTGGAGCCCGAAGTTTTGTTCGAGTAACTGCGATTTGGAAATTTAGGTCGTTCGTTGAATGAGAGCAAGATCTGCAATGCTTGTGCGGGACCATCCAAGGTGTGATGAAGTGTGTGGTCTTCTTAGTGAATGGTCTTAACCGTCTGTGGTCATGTCGATAAGAAAGTTCACCTCTTGTAGTTTGCCTTAGGTATGATCATCCCCATATGCAGCAGAGAATTTACAAGTCGGATCTCTACCCGCATTATAATGGGGCCATGCTGTTGTCCAATCACCATTTGTCCTGAGCCTCTGATATCTCCATTGTAAACCGTCTTGTTAATTTGATACTGCAATGTGCTATTTCGAAATCACTGTTTGGCCTCACACATGAAGACTAATTTACCTTAGCGATATCAGGCGCACCATTACGTTGCCCTTGTTGTTATCATCGAAGAGTTTACGTGATCATGCTTATTAGACGTAAATTGAATTCATCGTGGTTGTTCAGGTCCCTGTAGGGCGTGCAACTTTGGGCCGTATCATCAACGTCATTGGAGAAGCTATCGATGAGAGAGGCGACATCAGTAAGTGAACAGTCGATAGTCGTAGCTACTGTATATTTTCAATTGCAGCTTTCTTTTTGCCATTCTGGGATTGAATTCCTTTGTGGCTATTCGAAATTATCTCTTTGCACTAGCTGGTAGGAAGATGGGTGTTGATAGTGTGGCGATGGGTTTGGTGTTTTGCAGGCAGGGAACACGTTCTTGGAATCCATCGGGAGGCTCCCTCATTTGTTGAGCAGGGAACAGAGATGGAGGTCCTGGAGACAGGTATCAAGGTGGTGGACCTGCTGGCACCGTACCAGCGAGGTGGTAAGATTGGGCTGTTCGGTGGTGCGGGAGTGGGAAAGACGGTGCTGATCATGGAGCTGATCAACAACATTGCCAAGGCCCACGGTGGTTTCTCGGTGTTTGCTGGAGTGGGAGAGCGTACCCGAGAGGGAAATGATCTCTACAAGGAGATGATCGAGAGTGGTGTGATCAAGCTGGGCGACAAGCAGGTGAGTTGGTGCAGGAATGGTTGCGAGTAATTAGTGGGAGTGGGTGATGGTGTTCTTGCTTCGGATTACGAATCTGGAAGCTGTCAGCGATGACGGTGTCATTGTTTGCGATGCGGAGGAGAACGGTGATGATGGTTTAGGTTTGCGTGGTTGCAGATGGAGAGCAAGTGCGCGCTGGTGTACGGTCAGATGAACGAGCCCCCTGGTGCCCGTGCTCGGGTGGGTCTCACAGGGCTGACTGTGGCAGAGCACTTCCGTGATGCCGAGGGGCAGGACGTGTTATTATTCATTGACAACATTTTCCGGTTCACTCAGGTGAGTGAAAGAGAGAGTATGGATAGCAAAGCACACTAATAATTAATAAAATTTAGCGTTATGTTACCTACAGTGTTACTTACCCCATCGCGGAACTGATTTTATTTGATAATTAGTGTTCATGTTGAGTACTAATTTAGTGCAAGTTGAACTATCTTGGTACTAATTTAAGTTTTTTGGTCGAAATTTAGTTGGCAATTAGTGTTCATATTGATATTTAGTGTTGCTAACATTAGCGGTGTTGACATTTAGTGTTACAGTTAGTAATTTGTGTTGCGAACACTAAATTTCATTATTCGTTTAGTGGGGTAGTGTTGTTTGAGTGGTGTGTGCAAGTACCAGCGAAGATTTCCAGGATTGATTGGGTGGGTGGTTTGTCACAGGCGAACTCAGAGGTGTCAGCTCTGCTAGGTCGTATCCCATCAGCCGTGGGTTACCAGCCAACGTTGGCGACAGATTTGGGAGGGCTGCAGGAGCGTATCACGACAACGCAGAAGGGATCCATCACGTCGGTGCAGGCCATCTACGTGCCAGCTGATGACTTGACGGATCCTGCCCCCGCGACGACGTTTGCCCATCTGGATGCGACGACCGTGCTGTCTCGGCAGATTTCGGAGCTGGGTATCTACCCGGCAGTGGATCCTTTGGATTCGACATCCCGGATGCTTTCTCCGCGCATTTTGGGAGAGGAGCACTACTACTGCGCCCGAGATGTGCAGAAGGTGTTGCAGAACTACAAGAACTTGCAGGACATCATTGCGATTTTGGGAATGGACGAGCTGAGCGAGGACGACAAATTGACGGTGGCTCGTGCCCGGAAGATGCAGAGGTTTTTGAGTCAGCCATTTCACGTGGCAGAGGTGTTCACAGGGTCGCCCGGGAAGTACGTGGAC
The DNA here is from genome assembly GCA_963920665.1 of Straminergon stramineum. Lineage (NCBI taxonomy): Eukaryota > Viridiplantae > Streptophyta > Bryopsida > Hypnales > Calliergonaceae > Straminergon > Straminergon stramineum. The sequence continues at coordinate 40,374,086 of OY987264.1, forward strand.
TTGAAGGACAGCGTCTCCGGATTCCGGGTGAGCTCTTGAATTGCTTGTGTGCTTGGGATTTGGATGTTAGCTCTCAAGTATTTCAGGTTGGTTTGTCACTTGTGTGTTGAATGTATGGTTTCCTGGGGTGCATGATACTTAGTTTGGTTCTGAAAGTGACGTTTACTTTGGGTGTTCTAATCATGTCGTAGATTATGTGTTGGCAGGCGTGAGTACTGTTTAAGTTAGCTTGCTGTTGAAATAACTTTTTGGAAGCTTTTGATGTTTGTCTTATGGGCTTACCAATTTTAAGTTGCGAGTGACTGTTTTTTTACCTTTTATATGTTGCATGCAGGGTGTCTTGGATGGCAAATACGATGATTTACCTGAGCAAGCTTTCTACATGGTTGGTGGCATTGAGGAGGTTTCACAAAAGGCTGAGAAGTTGGCCAAGGATATGGCCTAAATTTGATGTGGTTGTTCAGCAATGCAGATCGCAATCAACTCCAAAGTGAAAATGTGAAGTTGACACTCCGAAGAGAGATTTGCATAGCATTGCTCGTTACAGTTTTGGTAGAGCAGCCTGCTCGAGCACTAATGTAATTTCCTTCGGGGACGCTCATAAATTTCTGTGGTGCAATTTATATGTTCGGGGAATAATAATGATGTGGTGGGCTTCCAGAATGTCGCACTGTAGTATCCCTTGCACAATGTTGAGTAGATGATGTCACGGGTTTCAAGAGCTTTTCTTGGGACTTCATGCGCCCGCACATCCTGGTGTAATGCCCTCGTGACATTCTGCGAGGGTTTCTCTCGAATAAATATTCTGTGCTCGCAGAGAATCATTTTTATGTGAAACTGACTACCAGTAATGTTGTGAACATATGTACCTCTTTCCATGTTCGAAGAGCACTAACATTTGGTTTTCAGTACCGGTATTTGAAATATTTTCAGGAATATCATGAATTTTCGGAAGTGTCAAGTGTAAATCTTCTAAACGTAAAGATTTGCAGATGTGCATTCATTATCTCAACATAGGGTTTGGTTTTGCATTTGGTTTGCTTAGGCAGCTTTACACCTAGTTGCTTTGTAACATTTGAAAATGACTACATCCCCCAAACCACCACAATCTCTCAAGTGCAACCAATGGGAGTTAGCAAGCTCTCTGAGGTAATGAATGAGAGTTGAAGCATTTCGTGCCTTCAAAGGTGTCCATTTAACCCCTAAACGAATGACAAGGAATTCTCCTGTATAGGACAGAAGTGCAACTATTCATCCTCGGAATTAGGGTTGGATAGGGAAGATCTTCAACAGTAGTTTGACTCCCAATGATTATTTTTGATTTTCTTAAAGTAGACGATGTCACACGGTTCCAAAATGCCTGATTTACACAGTCACCAGCCAGACGTTCAAGGGTTAAGTGGAGTAGGTACCCTTTGTTTTGTTTTATGTTTTTTTTCAACACATGAACCGGTACCCCATGTATTCAAAGTATTACCCCAATACCCCAGTATGTATATTTCCCAAAAATTGTGAAATTGGAAATTATGAAATTGACAATACGAGATTGTGGAACAAGAAAAAGTGTCGATTGGAGGTGCTCCTACCTTACCTCAGTAGAACTATCCACCAAACACTTCATTCACACCAAACTCTTCATTCACGCCGAGGAGATTTTCTTCTATTTCTTCTTTTTCTTCTTATTCTTTCTCATATGATTCTTCTTGGGATAAGTATCTCCTGTCAGATCTGACAATTCGCCATACTCGTCATTGCTTCACATTTCATTTGCTTATTATCCTTCAAAACACAGAATGTAACTACTGGAGCAAGTAGAAAAACTAGAATGCGCTATGTCCTAGAGCGCTAAGCTTTTTTCTGTACTTTACACGACACTCCTGTAATTGCATACTTGTCATATATCCTGATAATTCCTACTACTGCCTAAAAATCTGATTAACATCATCAGCATGTTAGGGTCTTAACAAATATGCAAACATATGCAAAAAGACCATTTTGTCCCCGCAAGGCACTGTCAGTAGATATAGGGCTGAGTGCATCATCACAGCATTCTCACTTCAGAGAAATATATGATGTTGACACCTAATTTTTCTGTATTTCTGTAGGATAAATTAGATGCTTAACCTGCCTTAATTACGTGATAATGTACGATATCAATTTGCAGTTGTCTATAGCATTCAGCATCACACAAGTATCCAGTCATTGAGCAATGTCAACTCTTCCTCTCTCTTCATACCCTCACCGATTACCAGTTACTAATTCAGACCTACGTCAATCATTTGCAACACTTCATTTACACAAAATCAATCACAAGCCACTTAGTAGAACATTCCATAACAACAACCAGATGAAACAATGTAACCGACCCCCATTGGGCATACCGATAGGTCAAATAAAGAGTGATCCCAACTGAATCTTCAACAATCAAATGTCCATACATTAGCAAAACTGATCATCTATACATGTCTCGTTACATGGAATGCCATGCCCGCAGGATGTTGTAAGAAACAAACGCTCTAGCTTGCACTATAGAGAACTATGCAACATGATTGGCTTCAGAAGTCTGGAGTACCTTGCTCCGAGGAGGAAGATGGAGCGTCAAGAGGAGGAAGGTCGTCGTAAGGGAGAGAAGGGAGTCCATTGCGACCTTCAGCGGCACTGGTGGTGCTCTCCCTGACAGTGACCCCATTTGGTTCATCATCGTATGTGACAACGGAGACTTGCGTAGTAGCTGCTCTCGAGACTGGAGGGTCAGTGGCTAAGGCCTTCTGCGCGGCTCTTGTTGCTGAAGTCCTTGCCCTTTCTTGCACCTCATTCTGTGCCCAATTCACAAAGTTTCAGTAATTGTGAGTAGAAATAGCAGTTAGTATTTAGGGGACAGAAGAATAGAGGATCTGTCGTGCAACCCCAGCATTCTATAGGCTATGGAAGGCAACGAAGTCCTAAATTAGGTGTAGAGGAACCTAGTGTCTTCTTAAAGACCGAAGGTCAAGAAGATCAACCCATCGGCAACAGTTTTCGGTGAATTTTTATTAGACCCTACACAGGACAACCTGCTTCCCCTGCATGCCCTAGCAATTGGTCTGGCTTTATTACAAACCCTTTCATATAGGGTTTGTGATTGATGAGGGTCTTCATCCGCAGGGATCTTGGCAGAAACGGGCGAGGAAGGAACTCTATACTGTGTTGCGTTCCTTTTCATTGCAAACTGACAAGTACATTGTAATTCAAAGAAGCAGCTCGGCTGGGGATGGGCTAGGACGCTTTTACCTGGAATTCCCGGATTTGACGTTGCTGTTCAGCCTGCCGTTGTCCTACTTCGCTCAAAATCTCGCCCACTAGGCTGCCAACGCGCTCACTGACAGTTTCCGCAAGTGCTTTCCCCAAGAAGAAGGCGTCTAACAATTGTTTACTCTCCGGGTCACCTACAAAAACACCACATCCACAATTCATTCACATGAAAGTACAGAATACAATTACACACCATACTCTGAAATGATTTCATCCCATTCTTTCATGGAACTTCTCAATGGCGATAAAAAGAATATCTGCCAATCCACAACGACCCATCCACGCGACCTTTCAATGAGAAAACCTAGAACCTTCCATAGACAATGCCGCTTTCTACACTCGAGCAAACACATCAGTGAAACCTCTCTTGTGAAAGCAAGCTCGAATTCCGACAAACCCAAATTTTCCCAAACTATTCAAACCCAAACCCGTCTTGGGTAATTCATCTAGAACCCCAATAAACCCGGTAAATCCGATAAACCCCTAATCCCGAGCCTTATGAAAACCCAATCCCACCACCGAAACGTACCACCCGCTCGCTGCGCTCGCACACAAACGCCGCCACCACCGCCGCTTCGCTTGAGACTAAACGCAGCGGGCACCTGGCCAGAAACCACCGAAGAGCGGCCGCTGATGCTGCAGAGCGAGGAGAGAGACGAAGAAGAAGCCAGCGTCGCCATCGCCATGGCCATGGCGTACAACTCAAATAGCCACAACAATAGAACTACCGATGCCCAGTAGAAATTTAGGGTTCCAAGCACAAACAGAGATGCAGAAGCTCGCAACGACTGATTTGCGAAGTAGGGTGGGCAAGAATCAAGGAAACAGCGGAGTGTCACGAAAAGGCTGCATCAGGGTCGCGGCGATGGCGTCACAGAGCGTGTGGGTGGTGGAGCTACGGCGAACGTCGCGCGGGCAGCTTTGGTCTTCGCCCTCGCCAAGTGGCGTGACGCAATTTTCATTTTCTTAAGAGATATTTTCGTAAGAGATTATTAGCAAACGAGAGAAATCCAACGCTCTAGTTATATTTTACAAATTTTCGAAGTTGTGAACATATTGTACCCAATCCATATTATAGGCCCACTTTAATATGTAAATGATAAACACATTCTATATTATTGGGTTTGGATCAAAGGGGAAGAGGCTTTGCATTGATAGAAGTTACTGTGAAGAAGTTTGGGAAGCTACCCAACTCGAAAATCAAACTCTTTTCAAGTGAATAAAAATATGAAAAGAGAGACATTATTCTTTTATTATTGTTTCAATCTTTTTGTTCTCGTTTTCTACTACTACAAGCCTCTTGTATTGCATATGATTGCTTGTTATACATCTTGATCCTCTTCAAAAGGTCCATTTACTTGAGAATTATTGGCAATTCCAAAAAATAAGTCAAAATGGTTCATTTAATGTATTACTCAATATTTTTGTCTTACATTTAATCAAGAATGACATTGAATAGAACAAATAGTATAGTGGAAACCATTCAAGGAATCTAGTAGTAAAAAAGAATCTTTTTATTGAATGATTTACAAAATTATTCAAATAATGTCACAACCAATAAAATTTTGAGTTCCTCATCACCATATGCTTTTAAGGAAAACTCTTTGAGCTTATCAGAAATTTGCCCATTTTTGCCTTGACTTCTCTTTGGCCATTGTAATCATTTCTAGGTGCATAGCCCAACACCTTTAGGATGCCATTTTCCACAATGAGATCTACAAGACACATAAATGATTAGAAAGAACAATTACATTCAACAAAAAAAGAATTTTGGCCCTACTAGAAATTGATATGAATCAAGAGTCCCCCATTCATTTACATTAGGGGATATTTGAGGCCTTGGAAGGGCGCTTTAGGCCTGTTCCCTATGCAGTCCGGGAATGGCTGATTATTGTCAGAAAAAAAAAATTTAAAATTTAAAATAAAATCTTAGTTCTGAAATGCAAAAAAAAGTTGAAAAAAAAAATTTGATTATTCTTTTTGACGTGGCCACATCAAATTGTAGTAGTGGTGCAATTCTTGTGTTCCCCGCAACCTGGGAACTTGCAGGGATGTAGAGGCTTCAAATATCCCCTAATGATTACAATCATGTCAACTTTACTATAAAGATAATAGTAATAAATGAAAACCATTGAGACTTTCAAGAAGTAAATTTGAATGAAGTCCTTTTGTTTAATTTTGTTTATTAAATCTTTGGACCTAAATTATGGAAAAGGAGTACTAATATCTCAAACCAAAATTCATTTATTCTAAAATGAGAATATCTTGAACTTGATAGAGATAAAATCCTCCTAAATGGTGATAGAAGAGTGGATAAGATTCAATTATTTTTCCTTCCAAAAACCTTTTACCTCCATAGTAATAGAATTTATATTCCACCAAATTAGAATATATTTCCTTAGCATAATTTTTTTTAATTTCCTTACTTTATTAATCCAATACAAAAAATTAAGCTAAAACTACAATTTGGATAGTGAATATTTTCTTTATTCTTAGAAATACTTTGATAGATGAAAAAATACATTTCTAATTACCAGTATACCACTAGTTTTACAATTTTGGATTTTTTTCCTATAAATATGTTTAATATTATTTTTAGTTCAAATACTAATAAAGTTTCACTAATTATAAAATACCCTCTAAAATATTTAAATATATTAAAAATATTGCAAGTTACAATGAAAATTATACACTGTACTTTCCTAGCTAAGTAAATTTAACTGAAAATTCCCTAACTGCATGAAGATGGTATGTAATGGAGCCTTGACAAGGAACATTCAAATGCAACCAAAATGCTCAAATTGTTTGAAAAACTTCTTAGATTCAAAAAGTGCAAAAACCCCACTTGATATGTACACTTTGATCATCTTCCTAGTTGAGCTTCAACTCATCTTTTGTTATAGATTGAAATTGATTTACTTTGACCCAACAACAATCCAAATTGATTGTTTCCAAAGTGTTAGAGCCATATAGTCAATATTTTGTTAAAATGGTGATATTCCACAAACTTGGCACTTTCACATTTAGACCATGCGGTCTGAAAATCTATAACTGTCCTAAAAATGAATGGAAAAATGGCTTATGGAATTCCTCCATTTTAACAAAATTTCCCATATATACTTATTGTTAAGGCTAGGCATCACCATGTGAGCTGCAATTTAGAATAGGAAACTAAAACTCACCTAGTCCGTCTGCTGCAAGTTCCCTCGTGAAACCGTTTATCAATACACCGACGTTGTGAAGGTGAATATTAAGCTGCACAAAGTGAAACACAGAAGGTTGTCCTCAAGTTTCCAAATTGAGTTCATCACATGTTAAAGTAAATGAAGAGCTTGTTGGACATTTCAGTTGTACACACTAACTACACCAGATGGACTCAATCACTCTAAGATTAGTATTACCCTTGGTGCCTCCCACATAAACTCAACCACTCTATGATCGATTGGTGTTATCCTTGGTGCCTTCTTTCAAAGGTAGACTACGAGTCAAGGTGGAAGGATAAACCAAGCTCAAGTTTGAAACAAACAAAAAGTCATGTTCCTATTTAACTGAAATGCCAAAATTTCAAGAAATTGGCAATTTTTAGACCCCCATCGATAACTAAAAGCGTAATCTATACCGGCGGTCCTAATTTTGGGCTCGCTGTAACACTCCGTTTCAACTAATACGACCACAACCAAAAAGAACGATCGAAAGGTTTACTTACTATCTCATTTGGCAACTCTTCTCTCTCCGAAAATCTGGCGGCGGCAGCTGTGGTCGAGTCACCGTTGTCAAAAATCTGGCGGCATGCAAATGTATACTTGTCATTATTGCTTTAAACAGCTCCAATTAGTGACCCCAATTGATTTACTCGCTCCAAATGTTCTGATTCAGCAAATGTACCAGAAATCATCTCACTAGCGAGCGAGCTGAGCAGGGAATTCACAGGATATACTCCCAGGATAGTACTAATTAACACCTCATCTAGATTATATCTTGTGAATTCTGTGAATTCACAAGCGTACTGATTAATACCTCATTTTGAGTAACAAGACATTTCCCAGTTGTGGTCTCGGACTTGCAGTAGGGGTGTCGGCAGGATCTGCTGGATGATGACGACGTCTCCTCTGACATCTTTGAGCACCGGTTCAATTCTACGCCGATGCTGCTCTGTTCCGTTGGTGGCCTGAAATCTGCAACAGAAGTCACTGACTAAGCCACTGAGCTTCCTCAGCAGCTAAGAACCTAAGATGCATATATATTTACCGACAGACTGCAAATAAATATATCCAGTACGTAGTGAGCTAGAAAACCCCGTGAAACTTTGAACAAATCCATTCAACCGAAGCTGGAAAAAAGGGAAAAAAGTATAACAAGTTCAGCTATTGTCAATATATCTGGTTAAATTGGCATGATACTGGGCGCCAAAGATCGTTACACTCATCTACACAATGCTCTAAAACCTATAACCTAGACTGGTATAGATTTCCCATTGAAACTGGGCAAAGCTACGGAATCCCGTCTATTTGACGTAATTGACGTTATCTAGCTACTTCAATCCGAAAGAATCGCCTCCACAGTCACCCACCCAGAATCGGTCACGGATCCGTCTACGGACACAATTGCAATACATGAAAGGCGGCAAGCAACCTGGTGCAACGTACGTTACGTTAACCGTTAAGCGTCCAAACGTAAGTTCATCGATCATGGATTGATGAGACCCGGTACTCAGACAAATGAGTCAATCGATCAATATATGCACTTGAGAATTATTGAACAAGGAATCTGTCTAGGGTACCATGCGAATCGTGGAGAAGTCGAAACGTAACTATGCACATAACATCAAATCCGTTAAATTGGCGGTAATCCAATACTTTGACACCTTGACTGTATTCCAATACTTTGGCTCCTTGGTGGTATTCCAACACTTTGGCACTTCCAGAACGTGCATTTTGAAACCTAAATCCATTATTTTCCCAGATTTTCGTTCCGGAATCGTGCCAATTTGTCAAAATCGACTGTACATGCTTACTTCTGCCGTAATGAACAGCAGCCTGTGAGTTCCATTCCCCGGAGATTCTGTGCACGCGTGTGCCGACACCGTGCATATACTGATGCAATTGTAAAAATTGCCGAATTGAAAAAAAATACTCTGTATGTCCAACCTGCGTTGCCGAAGGCTCTTTCGATTCGCCTAGTTGTCAAAGTGGGGTCCAAGTAGCTACAGTAGATTCAGTGCTTTGAATACTGTCCGGACAAGGGATCTTTTTTATCAAGATTCCAAGGGACTGGAAGGCTTGTAATATTCAGTATTGGACAACTGGTGAAAGTAAGGTAGAAGTACCATCTAAAGCCGATTGTTGAACTTATGATGGTAACTTAAAGTCACAGTGAAAATGACAATTAGAGGTTATCCCCTAATGGATCCAGGGTGTTTGAGCATAGCTTTTGTTTTCTGGACTAGTTCTTGCAGGGTGATTGCAAGAAACACTTCGCGTTTTCTGATTAAAATGCAATTTTTGGCCATTGGATTGGCAATACTACGAAGGCACATCAATTCCGCGCTTCAATAGTGCGCTTGTGAATGTGAACCATCAATTTTAGAGCCTACAGATCTAAACCATTGATTTAGTACTATGTAGTACCATAGACTACTATGGAGTACTACAGAAGCCACTAGCAATAGAAAATAGCCAAAAAAATGTCTATTGACTTTTTGTTTTTAGTAATTCAAAAAAAATTCAAAAAAAATTCATAAAAAAAGAGATTTGCTAGAGAAGATTGCACTTCCATTGCACCAAAAAATTTATGTAGGAAAATTTTTCCCTCTTCATAGTCTTTATGACATGTTGCTATTTTCACAAAAACTCTTCGTTGATCCTTGAAAAGGTAGTACACCTCCAACATATCCAATTTGTGGCTTCCAATTCATATTTTTGGGTCGAAAATAGTACTACCCCCCCCCCCCCCTGGCCAAAATAGACATCCAATCGGACACAAGTTATAAATAGTTAAATAATTTGAAAAAATTATGGAATGTCTGAAACTCCTACATCTATCTTCCTTCCAAATTTTACACCAAATAGACTAAGGATGCCAAAGTTATGAGCACAAAACCACTTGTCCAAGGGCAAGAAGACAAAAAATAGGACAAGTGTTTCTTGCAATCACCTATAACAAGCATAATTCCTCAAATGTGTGGGTTAATTTTGATGATCCCCATTGTTGAAATGAAAGAAGACTTATGTAGCTTTCCTATAGAAAAAAATTGGCAAAATTGCACAAGTTTTGAGAAAATGCCATTGTTGACAAGATTAATGAAAGATGTTCGGTTAGATGGTGAATTTCATTAGAATGGCGGTATTATTCCGCCATTTCTAACATATTCCATGCCATTTTATTGGAATGTCGTGCAATTTCTAACATATTTTGCACCATTTTAGTGGAATGTTATGCCATTGTAATGAAATTCACTATTTAGGTAGAACTTTATACATACAATGAAATTGGAATGTTGTAATCGGAATGCTCAAAAGTGATTAAAAAACTTTGATTTTTTCCCACATGCACATATCATCATGATTTAGATGTCTAATTTTTTTCAAATCATTTTGAGGTGTGAAAAAAAAAGATATGAGGATGTGAAGTGACAACCTAAAGTGCCTTTTTTAATTCTCAAAAAATTCACCAAAATTCTCACTCAATCATTTCTCAATTGAATTGCAATGATGGATTCAATGGAAAAAATCATCTAGGGTCTTTTTGTTGTTCACAGACTCTTAGTGAGGTTTACATTTCGAATTTTCTACAAATGTAGTTGTAGAAGCCATATGGTAACCTTATAGTCCTTTAAGGGTTAATATGCAAAAATATTGGAGAAAAATTGAAGAAAATTGACCAATTTTGTAATACATGTGCACTCCAAACTTGAAGAAACCTTCAAATGAAATCCCTAGCTAGGTCAAAGTTAGATTATAAGTATTCCATGTATATAATATGGAGAAATTCATTGCTTTCTACACTTGCATGAATACTATGTGGTATTAGCGCTTTGTTGAAATATACAAACTTAAGTGAACCCATTGCAAGCAAAATCATATTAGAGATTTAGACATATACATTCAAGTTCTAAAATATACACCCCTAAATCTCTAATATAATTTTGCTTGCAATGGACTTGCTCCCACTTGGCCTACAATGGACCTACTTACCTTATTCCTACTCAAAACCAAGTTTGAATTTGGAATATTTGTAATAAAAAATTAATGCATATCATAGTTGATACTTGACAAGAAAATACAATATTAACTATTCAATTTTTTTTATTTTGACAACCATACCATAGTGAGAAACAAATAAATGACAACCGGGACAACAACAAATGTAATATAACTTACAATGGCAAAATGAACTAGAGAAGCTAGAGAACATATCACCAATAGCAATTAGGGGCTAAGGAGCACTCACATTGCAAATAGATTCTACAATGAATCTTCTTTTCACTCTCTATCAATCCCATGAAATTGTAAGGTCTATGAGCTAGGCATTTGTGATCTATGGTATAACATTTTTTTTGTCATAGGACACAATTTAGCACTAATTTAAGAACTTTATAAATTTTTATTGCAAAACAAAAATCAAATCAAAGAAGAAGTTTAAACCACATTGAAGTGATTTATGAAAAGGTCTCTTGATAGAATAGATGATAAAATTTATACTAAAAGAGATATTTGACATAAAACACTATACACACTAAATTTAAAATATCCTTAGCAACGATTGAAATCATTTTAGACTTTTAGAATAGGTTTTAAGAAATCAAAAAGTAGCAATGGTCAGCTTGGGGTATTATTTTTTGGACACACTAATTAGGTGATTTTTGTTTAAAACCTCCAAATTTTGTCTAATTTGTTCATTTTGATCAATTAAGAAGATCCTAAAATGAAAAAGAAATCCATACACCTCAATGGGATCAAAATGTATATTCCTAATGAGTTTTATTTTTAAAATTTAAAATTTTTGGATCTATTCATAGACGTGAGAAAAAACACTAAAATTTGGGGATTTGCAAGCATCTTCATGCACAATTTATTAAATTTTTATTGATAAAATTAATTATTTTACGTATTGGACCACAAAATATGAATCATTTCCAAAAATAATATTAAAATAAAATTATTTGATATTCTAAATGCTTGTTATTGAGGATTTTATGTGTATAGAATAAAACTTACATTTTCAACTAAAAAATTCATTAAAAATTCTTGAAATTCTTGGATTGTGATGTATTTTTTTTCTTGATACATTATCAATCTAGGTAGTAAAAAACACATTTTTGAAATCATACTTTAATATATTTAAAAGATGAAGTCATTTGACAAAGGGGAGTGGATCGACATTGTAGTTTAGACAACCTTTTGGGGTACCCCAAGCTTACCATTGCCCAAAGATTACATTTTTCATATTCATTTTAATTTAGGAGTTGTTTTCATTTTTATATTTCATCTTGAAGTTTTAAACCTAATATTAGCTTTAAAAAATTTTGAAAGCATATTTTTCACTAACACTTTTTGGAATGTGCACTTTAGACAAATTATGAGGTAGCAATTGACTTTAATAAAAAAAATTTAAGATTATGAATTAGTTGTAGCCTAGAAGAGTAAATTCTCTAGTATAGATTTGGAATAAAACTAGTACTAAATTGAAAATTGAGCGTTTCATACACATCGGGTGTTGGATGGGAATTAGTGTACAACAATGTGTAGTTATCCAACATCTAAATTGCCAAATTCGTTACAAAAAACTAAATTGTATAGAAGTTGTATTCTATCATATATGTTGTACTTTTATCAAATTTTGAAGCAAAATACATTGATGGTTTCAAATTATTGAATTTCCAAATGTACCACCTTGACATCTTGCTAAACATTCAATTCCTAAGGGCCTATCTTTAATAGAATCTTCATTTTCATTTATTTATAAATGTTAAATATAAAAATAAAAATAAAATGATATGATATGAAATTTCATGAATTTTTTTTAATTTAGTTAAAATTATATTTTTAATCAATAGCCTACAAATTATCTATAAACTACATTGCATACCATTCACTTATTGAATTTATTATATTTTAGAAATAAATTCTTTATCAAATAATAATTAATTAATTATTCAAAATTTTATTTTATTAGAACCCAAAGGAAGAGAAACAATGATATTGTCTTGAATTAAAAAAAAAAGGTCCATTAATTGTGTGTAGGCAAGGTTGTCATGTCGATAAAAACCATCTCTACAATTATTAACAAAAAACATTAAGCTCATTAAATATTTAATTCATTTGATATCTTTATCTACTTTGGAAATATCCAATTATGTATTTGCTAATTCATACTGTGATTTAGAAAATTTCTACACATTAAAATATGAAACCATAATTTAGTAAATAAAAAACATAGATGTATCCAATTGAAGAATTATATTTTTATAAATTTTTGATATGGACACCATTAAATATGAAACTTCTTCATTTGCTCAACAAAGTTATTAGACATGAGCTTTTCATGTGGATTTGTCTTATTGAATATTTAAATGGAAGTTTCTCCATCTTCCTACATAAGACATAAGATGATGAAAAGATGGTACCTTGTAGTAAGAAGTTTAATTAGATGTGAAACATGAATGGATATTATATTTAGAAAAAAGATAGTTGCTTAGTAATAATGATGATAATTGGATTTCAATCTAAATTTAATCCCTAAAGGACCAAGGCCAATATTTTGTGGAAAAACACTCAAAACTGTCATTTTTGTTGCATTCATCCTAGAAATCTTAAAAATATTTTTTTTAGAATCTAACCATAGGATCTTGTACTTTACTTGTCTGAAATCAAGTGGTAAAAATTTCATGAAGTTTGACCATAGAGATTGAAAGATATTAGCATTCAAAGTTATTTTTTCAAGAAGATGCTTATTTTGCCCGAAAAACAAGATTGTTCATAACTTTCACATCACCAATCCAAATGGAATGAATAAAAGCTTCACATGTAGACAAAAGTATAAAATAGAAGAAGAAAAAATTAAAAAATTAAATTTCAAATTTTTGTGAATTTATTTTTCTGCCCAGTGATGTGAAAATTATGTTTAAGATGGCATAACTTTTGCTCCTTGGCACCAATTGAAATAAAAATTATATTCCCATGAAGCTAATCAGTTTTTCTATCTTATGAGAAAGTTTCAAAAAGTTTCACTAAAAATTGAGGTCATAGGAACCTGCCTGAAATCCATTTTGTCCCTAGAGGGGACAATGATCCTTTAGGGGTTAAGGTATTGCAAGAAAGATAGAAATACTTTTTGTTTCATCTTAACTACTACAGGTTTTTTCCATCACAACTTTCAAAATGATAATCCAATATAGTTGAAATTCATAAAAAGGTAGATATAAGGGTTTGAACTTTCAAAAATTTAAAGCCATTTCAAACACTTGGTATTAAATCAATGAAATTCTTATTATTAACAATCCTTCATATATTATTGTAAAAAATTCTCAATTTCATATAAATTAAATAATTATGTATGTTTTTAACAAATAAAATTTGAAATTCAAAGGCACCAAAATTCTAAATAAAATGTAAATAAGCTAAAAATATCTTTTATTTATATAAATTAAAACTTATAATCTGAATTTTTTTTCAATCTTGTTAACCATTAAAATTATAGAATGAAGTTTATATAATGTACCACAAACCAATTTGTTTTCAACTTTTCAACTACAATTTGTACAATTGTTCACCAATAGCTAGGTTCATTGCAAGAAATGATTTTCTACCAAATGGTGGTAGTTATGGGAATTGTATGAGTTTTTAATAATTTTTAATAATGAAATATCATAAATAATTTATTCCGAGACATTTCAGTTCCAAGAAAAGAATCTCCAAAGTTTATATTCAAAATAGCTATGATGGAAAATCTCAAAAAAACAAATATTTTGATATTTTCATTTTTAGAAAACGATAAGTAAATATATTAAAAAATGAAAATTGTTTGCAACTTTAGTAGATTGGTTGTATAGTTTTAAAAAATGTCATGTTCTATGTCCCTAATTTCAAAGAGGGGTAATTTTGTAGCCATAACTATCATAATTGATGGCCAAGTTTGGTAGAAAATAATTCTAAAAATAGGTACCAAAAATTAGGAATTTTGTTTATTATGAAAAAAATAATATTAGCAAACAAATTATGTTTTTAGCAATTGTCAAAGAAGTATCAATCCTATCCTACCCTTACAATATGCATTATATCTTTAATGAACTTGAGAGTCATAACTAATTAACTACAATACACAAGACTTTTTTGTACACAATTTTTTTTTCTTTACAAAATTATTATTATTTATAAACTTTTTCAAGTATATGACTACTTTTGTATTTTTAGGAGTTTTAGTACAAAAATTTTAATTCCAGAAAAAAATGGAAATTTAAAATTTGAAGTCATTAACTAATATTATAGACTCCAACAAAGAGTGTGTTTTTAATCCCTAAAGTCTAAAGAGTATCTTTGGGGGATTCTTGAAGGATTGGACAAGTTCTCATGATTTTCATTTTTGGCAATATTTTTGGAACTTCTTTTAAAGATAGGAAAGGTGATTGCCATAGCTAAAGGGCAAGGTTGGAAGAAAATAATAATTTTTTTGAAAAGTGAAAAAAAATTAAATGAACAAGAAAAATTGCCGAAGTCAACAAGAATTAGATGACTAAGTTGTTGAAGAAAAAAAAGAAATTTTCCATCATTAAACAAATAGTTCAATATATAGCCAAAATAAAGTCCAAAGTCTAGTGCAATTATGAGGATTCAATACTACCAGTACTAATGGCTATCATCATTACAAGATAAATGAGTTAAAGAGGGCCACAAAATTAGATCTACAATGATGTCACCTACTGAATTCTTTTTAATTAAAAAAATAAAAAATAAAATTAATAACATTAAGGGAAAGCGAAGAATGCAAAGGTGGTTTTTATAAGGAAATCCATCATAGTCCTTGAAAAATCCTCAAAGGGTATCTTGGAATAACTTGAAGATGAAAGCTTGATTGCTCATTGTTAAAATATAGGAATTGTGTTCAAAGTAGAATTTCGGACCTCATTTTGGCATAGTAGAATAATTTTTTTCAAAAAACTTTGAATTGAGAAAAGTTGGAAGATGAAGCTAACTTTCATCCTCACAAACTATTTGTGATTTTAAGACTCCAAACCAAAGTTATAGACAAAAATTAGAGAGGATGTTTGAAAATGTCAAAGAAAATGTCCCTTTCAACCCCTCTTTGAACTTCGTTGGAAACTCTTCATTGGAAACTCAAAATCATGAATGGATTTTGGGAGATAAAATTTGAATTGATTTTCTACATTAAATTAGTACAAAGATTTAAAAAAAAGTTATTCTATGTTTCCTGAATGAAGTCTAAAATTCTTTTTGAACACAATTCTTGCTTTTTACTTAATTATGAGTGGTTGAGCTCCTACAAATTTCCTTGATTACAAGACTTTAGTGCATGACCTTGAACTAACGGACTATCAATTTGTGGTAGTTCTAAAAAAGGACCAAAGTTGGATTTTTTCTTATCTACATGTCATATAAATTTCACAAAGAATAATTAATTCTAAGTAAAGATCTATGACTAGGTTTCATCAAAAGCCTCACTAAAGCTATCGTTCAATAACAAGCTCATGCAAAAACCAACCACCTAAGGAAAAATACAAAGTTGTTGATGAAACTGCTTGTTGGAACAATTTAATTTTTTTGATAGACAAAGGAAAGGAAAGCAATTGAATGACAATTTTTTCTATACCTTCTAAAGGGGAAGGGGCATAGGGCACCATACATACATATAGACTCAACAATAATCAAATCAATTGAGCTTTTAACCCCTAAACGTCTAGATTCATCTCCAAAATTAACAATTTGAGAAAAACCATTAGAAAGTGCTATTTGGAAGCATATTTTGGAATTGATATACAAATGAAAGTTGTATATTATGATTTTTAGATTCCATTTGTATGGTTAGATTCACCAGTTTTATCACCAATATTTTTTTATAAATTTTGAAAGTGAAATTCCAAAATTCCTTCAAAATTCGATTACAAGTGAAATATTATCATTTTTTGAGTAAAATTTGTTGGAATGGATTTGAAATGAGGTTCTCTTCACATGGTGATTTTTTGAAATTTTTATGTTCTTCCTATCTATGACCTCATTTTAGCTAATCCACTTTGGAACTAAAGTCAATGCAGTTTGACCACTTGACATACTTGCACATTTGTAATTTTAGAAAAATATGAACTCTAGTAACACCAAATCCAACCCTTTGATAGGACAAAAAATTGATAACGTATCTTCACAAATTAAAATAACTTTCATCCAAGTAGATAGGAGGATGAAATTGGTGTTTCAAGTTGTTCATCGTCCAAAAAATGGACGTCGACATGTTTAGGGGTTAAATACACCAAGATAATCCATAAAGTAATTCAGAAGATGATTAAAGCATCAAAATAGTGTCCAAAGTAGTAACAACTATCTAGTTCTTGAGAGCATATCCTCATAACAACACATTGGCACTGTAATCCAACCACCAAATCTCAATCTTGCCTTTAAATTCCATCTAGGCAATTTAGACAAATATTAATGAGTCAAAAACTACACAATTTGTGAGTCCCTATTGATTGCTCAATGTCTGTAAGCTACACCCTTGGAATTACATTTTGTTTCCTCACAAGAACTTGCTCATTTTCAAAACTACTTTTGCATTGTTTTAGGGCTTTTCTAGGGGCCATTCTTAAAAAAATATTGTATAATCTAAAATTTGGACCTAAGAAAGATAATCTCCAAAAACTATTTTTGAAAACAATATTTTTAGAAAAATGGATATTTGGATTTTTAAATTTTTGATAAATAGAAAAAGTATTCAATAAAATAAAACAAATATAGAAAAAATTTAAAAACTTAATAGATCTGAGATCCTTAAAAGAGATGATAGAAAAATGATTCTCAATGTTTAAAAATGCGTGTGTTTGAAACCTTTTTTAAACACATGTGATGGACAACAACTTATCTATTATTAGACATTCTTTAAAAAATATTTGAAATCTTATTGGAGGAATATGCCCTCAAAATATCCAAGAGACATTCATTGTTCTAAGTTCTAAATACTACTAAAAACATACAAACTACAAAATGTAATTAATTATAAAAATTGACTTTTTGATTGCATATGATTTTTCAAAAAAAAGGAAAAATAGGGATTGAACTTGGGCATATAGAATTAAATTATAATATATATTTCAAATACATTGACTCGACATACCAAAAGTTTTAATTTCATTTTCATTGGACTTGCAACATGAGACATGGAAATAATAAAAGTATTTCATGCTTTCATCCAATAGAATTACTTTTGGTATTCAACTTTATAGTCTTGCTTTAGACTACTAGGAATGTGTGGAATTGTTTTCAATAACAATGCTTGCATAAATTGCACAATTATAGCCAAGATTATAGCATTTGACTTAAAGAAAGAGATATTTTTGCAAGCTCTCAAATATGGTCAATAGACTTTGATGCAAGCTTTGTGGCTTAAAATCTTACAATATAGAGACATGTGCTATTTTTTTTATTATTCTATAAATTAATGTTGAGAATCTATGGGAGAAATAATTTCTAATAACTCCAATATGTCATTGAAATATATTAGTTGCAATGGTAACAATAGAATTGCAAATAATCAAAAGGTAGTTTATTTATTTGATTTTGAAAACTATAAAAAATTGAATTTAATAACAAAAAAATATGTGTCTTTTTTTCCTTCAAGGTTCAATAGCCATGTACAAACCAAAAAAATCATATGTTTTTACCTTAATAATCAGCATTAATTGTGAAAGGAAGAGATCTACTACCAAGGTACTTTACAAAAAGTGTTTTGATTTTTCAACCAATAAGTGCATTCTTCATCTCTAAAATAATTTTGAAAGTCATCCATTGATCATTTTTTATTTGCTATGACATTACATGATTAATCTTGAAAAAAATGTTCTAATGTTGGCCTTTGACTAAGGTAGCTATTCAAAAATGATTTAATTTTTGGACCAATGGTTGCATTCTTCATTTCTACATTGATTGGAAAGATCCATTCGCCACTTTTTGGCCTCCATTTATGCATTTAATTCTTGAACAATGAGATGGTGACTATGAAAATCAGCCCTTTTGGAACTGTGTGACATCATCTACTTTAAAAAACTTGAAAATACTCATTAGAGGTCAAAATATTGTTGAAGATCTCTCCTTTTTGCACAAGATTTCAGAGATGAATGGTTGCACTTCTATCCTATATAGAAGGATTCTCTTTCATTCAAAACATTTTAACCCCTAAAGGACCAACATGTGTTTTTTGGCTACATAGCAATTTTGGGTAGGTATGTGTGATTGGAAATTTCTATATTTTTGGCCCAAATTTTAATAGAAGGTGAGGACGAGGAATATCTTTCATGTGCATTAAATTTCATGATGTTTGGAAATATGAGTCAAAAGTTATGGCCTAATATGTTACTTTTTTTCATAAATGGGTAGTCTAAGTAGATAAAAAAATCTTTTTTCAGAAATAAGAATTTGAAATTGGTTTTCTAATGTTTTATATATGTGGAAAGCTTTGAATCATTCCATTTTGATCAATTAGTCAAAAGTTGTGAGGATTTTTGTTTGTGGGTAGTTATGGATTCTCTATTCTAAAATGAGCTTCAAAGTCCTTTATCATACTTGATTTTCAATATTTTTGGAAAAAAAATAAAACTATAGGATGTAGATTGTTTATTACAACTTTGCAACCATTGGGATTGACATTTTTCAATTCCACAATTAAATTCTTAACAATTTAGTATTTTGAATCATTCTCTACTTCTGTCTACTTACTATTTTTTTCCTATATGTTGTACAATTCCAAATGATCTGAATTTTTTCAAGCATGTGGAAAACTTCTCTTGGAAAAAAAATCCAAAGAAGTCACACCATTTTGTACATTTTATCATAGAAAAGTGAGCTTGTAAAGTGCAGCTGCCCTATTTTTTGCACGGCCCAAAAAATGATTTCATTGAATTTGAATGCTTATATCTTGCAATCCACGAGATGGAAATTTATGAAATTTTTACCACATGTTCTCAAGTTAGAATAGTAAAAGATCCTATGGTTATATGTGTCAAAAAAAATTTATCTTAAATTTATTTGGTA
This sequence comes from Straminergon stramineum, assembly GCA_963920665.1. Lineage (NCBI taxonomy): Eukaryota > Viridiplantae > Streptophyta > Bryopsida > Hypnales > Calliergonaceae > Straminergon > Straminergon stramineum. The sequence continues at coordinate 40,393,627 of OY987264.1, forward strand.
CTTGTACTAAAAATGGAAGTTGGGGAGCATTTTCGGTTAAAACAGTCATGGAACTTTAGGGGTTAAATGGCTTATTCTAGAACTTTAAACAATTGAATTTCTAGGTGATGAATGTGTCTTTATCTTTTAGTAGATACAATTTCAAAATAATTGCAAGATGATTCATTAAAGTGCTAATAGAAGAAGGTGTCTTGGAGCACCAAGTTACAATGTCAGACTATGGTGCTCAAAGACCATGTGAGCACCAACAGAAGTTGGTTCTCATATAGTGTTGGAGCACCAAATTGTGACATTGTAGCTTGGTACTTGATGATATTCTTCGCACTAGTGAAGTATGCTATTCACTTACATCCTTTAATATCAAAGTGCAAAATTTGAAAATTAGTATAAGTCATAGTTATTATCATTATTATTAATTAATGAAATATAATTCTATGAAAGATGTATAACATTTTATAGAAATCTTGTATATTTTGAAGTCATAGAAAGCCATAATAATTTTGAACAAAGGGTTGCTATTATGTGAGTATAGGAGTGTGAGTCCATGAACCTATAATACTACACATTTATGTTATAGGTGCATATACCATAGAAATTGTCTATGATTATAGGGTATATATGTTACAAATACCCATATTATAGGTGTTTATGATACATACACCTTCTATAGTGTGTGGTATCTATATTATAGGTACCTATAATGTAGGCTCAATGCTCACAAGCTCACATTCTTGGGCTCACATACTAGCACCGTTGAAAGAATCAGAATAAGAACCAAGTAGGACTTAGAAAAATGCGTATCTTATTATTTTCTATAGATCCTTCAAAGGTCTTATATAACATTGTAATTGACTCTCAGAATATAAAGCATACATGTAAATATGTTAAGACATACACCATCGGATTGATCATTCAACATTTAGTATCTTTCATTCAAGTGTCATATTAACATCTAAACCTTATCATGTTGAAATGCTTCAACACAGAGGTAAAGTATATGACCACTTTGAAGCTGGTCAAACATTTGACAAAAGCAACAATGATCCACATCGGGAATGCCATTAATTGTCATTGTATCCTACTCAATTTAGTACATTAGGCACTTAAAATCTTTGCCCTAATTTGGTAGAAAGTTTCACCACAACACATTGGTCATTTCTAGTTTTCACTTATGCCACATTTAATTACTTTTGGACTTTCAAAAGTCCAAAATTAATAATGAAAAAAGGGCCGGTCATCAAGAGACTATGCAAAACATCAAAAAATCTATACAAGCATTCAGAGATAATCATCTGGAGATCTCCGAGATGGTTTGTCCAAAATTCACTGAACAGTCTAGAAGTAGTTAAATCAATGACATACAATGTTTTAACGCCAAAAAGTTATCATTTCAAATACTCCAATTGAATAAGTAGTAACTTGCAATTGTTTACCTTACAAGCAAAGCTAAGCTGTCAAATTGTCGGATGAAGGATAGCACTTCTTATCCAAGTCGACATGGCTTCAGCTTCATCAGGTGGACATATTATTGACAAACTCTTCATTCAAGTTGGCCTCGTAAGGCAGGAGTTACTCATCTTCTTCTTAAATGTCGGAAAATGTCGGAAAAGCAAGAAACCCATTAACCCTTCAATGCCGGGCTGGTGACCGTGGAAATCAGCCATTTTGGAACCGTGTGACATCATCCACTTTAAAAAACCCAGAAATACTCATTGGGAGTCAAACTACTGTAGAAGAATTTCCCTTTCCACCCCTAATTCCGTGGATGAATAGTTGCAATTCTATCCTGCACAGGAGAATTCCTTGTCATTCATCGGACAATAATCGTATGCCGCGTCATTCAAGGGTTAAGTAATACAAAGTTACAATTAATATATGTATATCAACTACAGACTTCAGCATATGGAATTATGAACATTGCCGAGGTTCCCCCATGGAGCGGCCCATTGGCCATCTTCAGTCAAATCACACCAATGAGTTGCGTATTTCTTACATTTTTAGCCCATAAAATAGTTACCAGACTCCTGTTATGGATGTCTGTTTACAGTATCGACAATATGCTCATCATGAGCACTTGCACTGTATTCTAAAATAGGCAGAGGGCTGGACTCAGGAGGCTAAACCGCGTCGCCTCCTTGTGGGTCCCGGGGGCGGGGGGATGGATGAACTATGGTGGATGGATTTACAGTGGATGTACAGACTACATAAGTTAGTTTCATGCTGGGCTGGCTGCCATTCATGCAGACATTTACCAGCATAAGTTAATAAGGTATAAGATAGGAGGTCCATGAACCGACCATTTAAGGGTTGGAACTGAATTTGGGGGAGGTGGAACATTTTGAAATATTTTTCAGTAAATTTTCCTTGACAGACAAGTGAAATTGGCATCTAACCCAAGTTGTTCCATATTTTTTGGAGCTTTGTGAAATTAGTTACGAATTTCTGAAGTTGAAAAAAAGTGATCTTTTGTGGTCATCAAAAGCGACCACCTCCTGAAATGTGCAGAAAGCAAACTGTACTTCTGAATCTTGATCACTTGTAATGCCCAATCAGAGTTTGAGCCTCCTACCTTATCACTTCGGTTGCTCTAAATAGGCCAGACAGACTTCAAGTTGTGGATGGTTACATAGAAAGTCAACAAATCCATGGAACGCAGGCAGGTATCACTCTTGCCGTGTTTCAGCAGCACCAGCACCGTGTTTCAAAGTTAACTTAAAATATTTGGTGCACAGAGGAAAATTAAATGCTGCAACAAAGTTGAAGTCATCTGCAGAACCAACTCTGAATATGTTATATGGGGACTTGTCTGCACTGAGATGTTTGTCTGAGTTTAAGGTGGGTACACCCAAAAAAGCCACAAATTGGTATTGTGTCTAGTTACTATTATTAGGCTGTTCTTGTTGGCAAGTGATAGGAGGTTCCAATGCACCAATGAACATGCCATTTGGATACAGTATGCAAAAGTTATGGAGGGTCAAAGTTTGTTTCTAAAAGCATTTCTTCCACATAGGCACATAATTACTTTTGGAGATGTACTCAGTCTAAAGATGGCGGTTTAAGGTCAGGTGCCTACCTTATATCATACTTGCACAGATTTTATATCAACTCAATATGCATCCATGATTCCATCCATTCTGACTGAACTTGGTTTTGCCTGCAAGAGAGAGAAGAAACTTCAAGTAAGGTGGGTACCCCCCAAATCGCCCTGTGCCTAAGGTAGTCTGCTCATAAACAGTGCATTTAAGGGCTGGGTGGCCTTTTCAATGGTTCTTCGAAGCACGAAAATATTTTTCCTTATTTTTAACTCAAAGAAAAATTGATGTGGAATCTAATCCAAGTGATTTCATATTTTTCGGAGCATTTTTAAATTACTTATGAATTTTAAAAGAATTCTGCCATAGGTGTCTATTTCTTGATCATAGGCCTTACAAAACCCACACATGTGTAGTCTGAAAAAAGATATGGCTTCACTAGAAACAAGCACTGCAACAAGTAGAAAGTAATAGACAGGGTTCCAAAATGTGACCTTTAACTAAACTAAACTTCTAACGGGCCAAGGCCTATTTCTTGACAAAAATCACTTGAAATTGTCATTTCTGCTGTGTTCTTTCAAGAAAGAAAAAAAAATTAAAATTAAAAAATCCAACTGTAGGATATTTTACTATACTTGTATGAGATCATGTGGTAAAAATTTTATCAAGTTTGAGTGTACAGATTGAAAAATATTAGCATTCAAAGTTGGGGGGGAAATTTTTTTTGAATATAGGTAAACATTTTAGAAATGAACCCACCTTGACTCTTATTCCATCCACTAGCAAAGTATAAAGGAACATTTGACAACTGTTAAACTGCTCTAACATCATTGACAAAACATTCAATGCTTTACACATATCTATTTTACAACTTGTTAATGTCCATTTCAGAACTTGGCTAGGGATAGTCTTTAGAAGACAAGTGGAATTAGAGTAGACTATCATAAAAGTGCCATCTACATCAAGTTAACATTCCTAAATTCAGTTATGCATCTATTTGCATAGAGCACTTTTAGAAACAGACTTTGACTGTGAATAACTTTTGCATATAATATCCAAATGATGTGTTCTTTGGTGCATTAGAACCTCCTTTCTCTTGCCAACAAGGAAATATAAAAATTTGATTAGCCCAATAATAGGAACAATGCATAGTATCAATTTGTGGATTTTTCGGATGTACCTACCTTAACCCTTTAAGGACTGGTTTACCATATTGTGGTTGATCTGGACACTTTTTGCTCGGTGGGTAGAGTTTGGAGGAAAATCTAGGGAAGGACCAAAGGGAACCAATGTGGGGATTTGTGAACCACATCCACTGGGCAAAGAATCATCCCAATCCGTACTTGCATGTGGAAATGGGATTCAAAATACTAATGCAAAAGTGGTTGTAAATACGGCAAATACTAGCAAAAGATGGATATAAATGACAAAGATACACATGTTTGTAAAATGCACTATGTGACCAATGCATATGTACGGTCAAATCTTCATTTTAAACCACTAATGTGTTATAATTTTAATTTTTTAGTTATGCAACAAAAGTGGGTTGCCCACCCCCCAAATCGACCATGGTCCTTAAAGGGTTAACCCAATTTTAAAAGATTGGTGTAAATTAAGAGTCTATTTTCCTTGGGCTCTATGTCAAGGTCTAAGAATCATGGGTCCAAGTGACACCAAGGCTAGTGAAATACCACCACTAGGTGGGAGATTCTATCCTATTTACAACTTAAGAGAGTATTCAAGTGTTGAATTTATCATATGTTGAAAAGTAGATGTTGGTGGGGTTTAATTAAATTGGGATTGGAGGGGTAAATCCATAGTTTCAAAGTATAAGATTAACTCCTAAATGTATTTGACTATGTTTTCACCAGAAATGCTCCAAAATTACCATTTCTAGTACAAGTACCAAATTTTAGAAAAAAATGTTTTTGGACACATGAAACTGTAGGATTTTGTAGTACACACTATTTTGAGAAGATATGGAAAAAATTTCAAAAATTTTGACTATGCAGATTGCAATATATTCACATTTGAAATTTTGAGTTGGCGAAAATCCTTTTTTTTGCCTTGCAAAAAATCGGGCATGTACACTTCACAAGGTCACATTCGTATGAAAAAATGCCCCAAAGGATGTGCTTCTTTGGATTCTTTCTTCAAGGCAAGTTATTTACATGCTTGAAATTTTTGGATCATTTGGAATGGTACAACCTGTAGAAAAAAATAGTAAGAAGAAAGTAGTAGAGAATGATTCAAAATACTAAATTGTTAATAATTTATTTATGGAATTGAAAAATGCCAATCCCTATGGTTGTAATGTTGTAATAAACAATCTACACCTTACATTTTTATTTTTTTTCAAAAATTTCAAAAATTGAGTTAAATAAAGGACTTCAAAGTTTATTTTAGTGTAGAAATTCCATAACTACCCACAACTACCCCAAAACTAGAACTCCTCATAGGTTTCATCTCATTGATGAAAATGGAACAATTCAAAGCTTTCCACATAAATGTAAATCTCAAAAACCAATTTCAAATTTTTATTATTGGAAAAGGTGATTTTTAAAGAATTTTTTTGAATTGCTTGGGTGGCCTACTAAGCAATGGAAATGACATATCATACAATAACTTTTTAACCATGAATTCAAAAGTTATGAAAATTGTTGGGCCTTATAGCTACTTCTCAGGAACATGTTCAATGAAAATTTCAAAAAAATGAAATTAAAACTCCATTCGTAGTGAGTTGCCTAGAATTGCTATGTTGCCAAAAAACGCAGTTTGGGTGTTTAGGGGTTAAGGTGAATTACTAAGTAAAATTTTGGGGTGGATGAATGAGAGTGGATGTCTACGTTAGAGCCAAGGTGCATGGTAGAGGTTGGTTATTTTTAATTTTTCTTTTATGAAGTAAAATGTATATGGGGTAATTGATGGCAATTGTATTAATGTTGTTGAGTGTGTATTTAATTGCTAATGTGGGAAGTTGGAGTACATGTCTTTGAGTGTATTTACAAATGTGGTGTACATGACATGTTTGTAATATCAAAGTCACTATTTTAGAAACAAAAAGGTTTGGGTTGGAATTATCTATTCTCTGAGGTTAAGTTGTTTAGTAACTTCCACTCGCAATGTTTGGGTCAATTTGCTTTGATTGCATTGGAATGCAATGGCTATTTCCTCCAGGCACCTACTTTATGTTGATGTTATTCCTAGTACCTATAGCTCATTTTATAGACAATTATGACTTTAGAGCTTAAAGCTCAAGACAAGTAACCAAGAATTTTTTTGGACAATTGTTGTAGAAATTTTGTGACCTTAAAAAATCTCTTCTAATTATAGCCATTAAACTAGAAAGAGTGAGACAAAGCTATCCAACAAGCTAGTGGGGCCAAATCTTCTCATTGCCTTGTTAGAGGCACCTTGGATTGGTCAACTCTTGTAGGTTTATGACCATGTTTCACCAAAAAATATTTCAAAATTGTCATTTGTAGTGCAAAGGGTTACAATGAAAAAGACTATTTTTTCGGCAAATTCAACTATAGGATCACTAGGAAAAATTTATGTTCATTTGGTTGATGTGTTTTTGTTAAATTTGACGCAACTATGTTAAACTAATGCAATTTTAGCATTATTATAGTCATTGTTATGTAAATTTGGATTATTTCCAATAAAATTGTTTCAAATTTCATAAAAATACATCAATGAGATTAACTTAAATTTCTTCTAGTGGATCTTGCATTAGACTTGAATGAAAACATGTAGAAAAACTTCTAGGAACTTGACCATGTAGATTGCAAGATATTAGTGTTTAAAGTGAAAAGAAAATATCTTTGGCTCCTTGTGTTAGGTTTCTTAGACTTTTGAAACTTTTTGAAGACAAAACACCGCATTGTCTTTCAATAGAATTTTATGCTACCCTAAGCCCAAAACAAAGATTGTTGGCAATAAAAAAATCACAAATAGTGAAAATAAAATTTACAAAATTTTGTTTCTTGTAGAAAATATTTTGGTCTACATGGAAAGATTTGATTCATTCTATTTGGACTAGCAATGAGAAAGTTTTGAAGAGTCTTGTTTTTCAAGAATTTAGTTGAAAAAATTACTCTTAGGATTAATTTTTGAACTTAATTTTTATAATTTTCAGAAAGAAAAGTTCTATAGAGTTTAGTCCACTTGCTAGAAAAATCTCTACATTGGAATTAATGTGTTTCAATTCCATCTCAAAGCTATTAACAATTTAGTTTTCCTTCAATCTCATATCTACTTTTACTTAATAATGTTTTAAAGAATGAAAATTAAGTTTGTTTGTTTTTGAATTTTTCAAACCTTCAAACCAATTCAACATTAAAAAATTTAATTCAATATTGGTAGTGCAAAAAATTTAAGCTAAGAAGATTCAAAGTCTTATAATGTAATCACATGAGGTGTAAAAACCCCACTTTCTTCACTTCAAACACAAATATCTTGCAATTCATGTGATCAAAGTTTCTAAAATTTTCTTCATACATTCTTAAACTAGTCTAGTACTAAATCCTCATGTTAAATAATTATGCAAAAAAATCAATTTCTGAATTTTTTTTGCTCTTTGCAAAAAAAAAATGATAATTTTGAGTGTTTTTTGATGAAAAAAAAGCCTTGGGATGTTAAGTATTTAATCCTTGATTCCTTGAGGACAAGTGGTCACTCAACAACCAAGTAGAAAATTCAAGTTGAGTTTTCCTAATACTTTAGAATGACAAAACTTCATCTTCATGAAGGGCTAAATTTTTTTTCTTGAAGTGTGAGTTTACAAGTTTGTAATTAGTGGGGAATTTTATATAGTTTTGGCTATGTATGTGATATATTTTGATAGTTTACATAACTACATAGACTCTCATTGTTTACATCAATAAAAAAAATGGGTGCTTGTACACTAAGGTACACAAGGTTTTCTATCACAATGCACTGAAATACAATTTTTAGAAAATCTTGAAAAAAGTCTACAAGAAGTTCACATTGAAATTGAGATAGAAGACAATTTCGGGAGGCAAAAGGCTACCTAGGTTATACCCCTCCTCCAAAAAAATAAATTAAAAAAAAGAAGAAAAATCATGAGTTTTTTTCTAAATAATATTTACTAGACTTTCAAAATGAATCTTCAAAATAAAATTTTTTAAATCAAAATGTGAAGTGCAAAATTTTTAAGTTAAGAAGATTCAAAGTTAAATAATCAAGTAAAAGAAGGTGCTCAAAAATCTATTTCCTTCACTTTAAATGCAAATATCTTGCAATCAAAGTTTCTGAAATTTCTTCCCCACATTTTTATACTAGTCTAGTGCAACACCTAAAAATTAGTTATGTGAAAAAATCAATTTTTGATGATTTTTGTTCTTTGCAATAGAAATGATAATTTGGAGTGGTTTTGATGAGAAAAGGGCCTCAGAACTATAGGGGTTAATGTAGGTTCTTACAATTGAAGTAATTGCGTTTTTCAATTTTAATCTATTTTAAGATTATTTGGAATTTTTATAATCAATTTTGAAGTTATCATTTCTTTAGATTAGATTTCAATGGTTTAAAAACACATATTTTACTTTTCTGTTTTTTTCAATGTTTGTTTTAAATAGGTTACAAGGGTAGTTTTATCTTGATTTTTTTTTATTGAAGATTATGAATTATCTGTGAAAAAAGGGGTAAATATGCTAGTGTAGTTTTTAGTGCAAAATAGATCCATTTTGATGCAAAACTAGTACAAATCAAGCATTTTAAGGTAGATAAGCCTATTACCATGAGAACTAGTAATCTGAATATCTTGGGGCCAACTCCAAGAATGAAACATATTTTTTTAAAGTTGTGCACTTGTTTCACAATCAAACCTAAGTAGGATTATAATTTTTTGATTGAAATTGTAATTTTTGTGAATTTCTGAAGTAGTTTGCCTTAAAGTTACAAAACCATTCATAGAGTGGAGTCAAGAATATCCTATAAACAACCTATAAACGCCCTTCTATGTATCCAATGGTGCCATGTGTTGTCCCCAAGCTAAAAAGATTAAAGGAGGCAAATGATTCTATCTCCAACATGCATGCACCTTCCTTAGCCCTCCAATTTGAGGTGATTGCAAAAAAACACTTGACGTTTTTAGCTCAAAAACACAGTCTTTTGCTATATGACTATCAATATTCTATAGTACTATGAGTACTATGTATTAGTAGGGCCTATGCAAATCTAAACTTTCAATTCAAGGCACTTATAGATCTAAGCTGTCGATTTGGTACTATGCAATATTATACACTGCTACGGGGTACTATAGAAGCCATTGGAAGCAAAAAATAGAAAAAAAGGGTCTATGGATTTTTTCATTTTTAGTAATTAAAAAAAATTCAAAAGAATTTGCATTAAAAAAGCCATTTTGCTAGAGAAGATTAGACTTGCATTACACCAAATTGAACAAAGAATTCCAATAAGAATTTTTTTTCTTTGTAGCCTTTGCATATAGGAAGGTCACTTTGACCCTATGTGTGCAACTAACATGTTATTATTTTCATAAAAACACATAGTCAATACTTGTAATGTTAGTAGACCTCCTACATGTCCAATATGTGGCTTTAAATTTGTGGGTAAGAAATAGGACTACTCTGGTACCCCCTTCCCTAAATGGCCAAGATAGACACCCAATCGGGAACGTATTAAACTAAATTTAAACTTTTTGAAAACTCAATGTTTGCAACTACCACATATATGGGTGGTTTAAACACTTGTCCTATTTTTTTTCCCCTTATCCTTGGACATGTGGTTTTTTGCTCATAACCTTAGCATAATATTTTTGTTTGGTGTCAAATTTGAAATGAAGGTACATGTGGTAGTTTCAAAAATTGTGTAGTTTTTTCAAATTTTTTCAAATTTTTTTACTATTTTTAACCTATCCCCGATTAGTATCTACCTTAGCCATTTTGGGGTGGTGGTGGTGGTGGTGGTTTAGACCTATTTTTGACCCAAAAATGTAAATTTGAAGCCACAAATGAAACATGTTGGAGGTCTACTAACATTTCAAGGACTGACGATGAGTTTTTATGAAAATAGTAACATGTTCGTTGCCCACATAGGGCCAAAGGGACCTTCTTTTGTACAAAGTCTATGAAGAGGGAAAAATTTTCCTATATAAATTTTTTGGTGCAAGGCGAGCACAATCTTCTCTAGCAAAATGGCTCTTTTAATGGAATTCTTTTGATTTTTTAAAAATATTTAAAAATGAAAAGGTCCATAGACCCCTTTTCTGCTATTTTCTGCTCCCAATCACTTCTATAGTACTCCACAATAGTCTACAATACTACATAGTATTGCATAGTATTGAATCAACGATTTAGATCTACATGCACCCCAAATCAATGGTTGAGATTCGTAGGCACATGCTAATTTTTCAGATTTGATAGTAGTCTGTAGTACTATTAGTCCTATGGCTACAAATCTTGTTTTTGAGCCCAAAAGTGAAATGTTTCTAACAATCATCCATATCTTCATTCCAAATTTTATGCCAAATAGACAAATGATGCAAAAGTTAAGAGCAAAAACCCACTTGTCCGAGGGCAAGGGGACAAGAAATAGGACAACATTAGAAGGGATTTCAACCCTCTAGAAGATTGCGAATTCCCAAAGTTCCCGAATAGTGGGGAACGTCGCCATAGCAATGATTTGATGTGGCAGTGACATTGCCACTTTAGATAATAATATTTTATTAATAATATATTCTTTTAAATTATTTGTTAAAGAAAAATATTAATTATTTAGTAAATTTTATTTTTAATAATTTTTTAATAATTTTTATTTTGGACAGTAGAGGTTGGTTCCTTGTATATGGAATGGGCTTGAAACAATCTTTCTATGCCATCAAATCTCCCCTAATGGTGTTTCTTGCAATCATCCTTTTGTCAGAATGTAGTGTTGTCATTAATTAGCCCCAAATCTAGTGTATCTAAAATCACTATTGAAATCTCTATTACCACCCTTTTATAAATATAAAACCATTTTGCCACTATCATATTTAAGATTTTAAGTTACATAATCCTTTCTTACAATATGAATGGATTTGAATGTTTTTAGGGATGGTATTGGGGTTTGGGGCCAAAAGTAGGATGATAGAACTAGGCATTGAACAGAAATGGAATTATCTACTTTATGTACCCAAAATGCATGATGGAACTTTAAGTACCATATTGTGTACTTATCCAAATTCAATATCGTAATGCTTTCTATAAATCATAAATTTGTAACATTTGTACTTTGCATTTTTTACAATTCAAAAAGAATGAAGAAGGGTTCTAATGGAAGGGATACTAACGTCAGTAAAGGATGTTCACACTTTAGCTATTGGAGCTTATGGCTTCAATTCATGTTGAACAAACCTGAGGATTAATTTGAGTATTTGATGACAGGTTTCATAGACAATGTAAGTTTCAAATCTCAATTAGTCAATTTTCTTTATGAGACAGCCAACATGTCATTGACCATTTTAGATGAATGTGAGACCTACTTTCAAAGTGCCCAACTAGATAGTTGAAACAAACAAGTTGGATTAGATGTGTACAAACAATTTGTTGGGCAATTTGACATCTTTGGTACTAAAATTGATTGATAACTAAGATCATCCAAGAGCTAAAAACAATGGATTAATTTTATCCCATCTTCTCAAGGTTCAAAATATTTTATTTTGATAATACTGAATCTAATAATTGTATCAATAAATTTAAGGCAATTGAAGTAATTTTTTGGATCTATTTTTGGAAGGGAGGCTAGGATTGTAGGGTCATTGCAAGAAACACCGTCCATTTTCTGTAGCGTTTTCCATAGTACTGTTGTTCTTTTCAGGAGTACTTTATAATTAGAAAAATAATTTTTAAAAATTGAAAAAAATATTTTAAATATATGAACCTTTAAAAAGAAGGTATCCTATCAAGGAAAACTGTAGAAAAATTCTCTAGGTAGGAGAACTAGAAAAGTGCCAATTCTCTTGAAAATTGGCACTTTCACATTTTTATTTGTCATAAATAGGAAAATAATTTTAAAAAAAAATTAAAAATTTTCTATTTGAAGAGAATTGATGAAGATGAGATTTCAATAGAAGAATGATTTTAAAACCATCTTCAATATTCAGAAATTGAGTGCAATGGGAGTCTTGTTTGCACTCATGTGAAGGACATAAAATAATATATTTTCAAATTTCCTTTGGTAGATATATGCTTTTCTACTATACAAATAGACCATGAAAGTTTCAATTCTAGTTCATAAAATTTGGGGACTCCTAACGTAGTGAAAACCCCTAAACTACACTTTGTGACAAATTAACAAAAATGACTTTTAAATACAAAATGATTTTTTTTTAATTTCTAAAAAATAAGGGATCCGATTACCATGAAGTTAAACATGTTCCATAGAAATTTCATGTTCATTGGACTTGTGCTTCAAAAGTTATAGCAAATAACAAAAGTGTCACTCGCATTGTGACAGAAAATAGGACCAGTGTTTCTTGCAATGACCATGTAACCAATGAAGTTATGAGCCTATGACAATATCACCATGTTCATCACTCATTGGCCTTGTAATTATTCATTGATCAAATGAATATGTACATTCCTTGTTCCTTAAAAAACATCAATAATTATTCACAAAATTATTGGGCTCTTTTTATCCTCTACATCTTTATAGGGTTAATACAAATGCAATTACACAAGCTTTAGCATTTTGAATTTTTTTGATATCTAGACATAGTAGAAAGCAAGTCCATTCATTTTGGGCATTTGGATCAATCAATCCCCTTAATTTAGCCTTAACCTTAGTTATATTTAATCCATGCAACTTTGAGGCCCATATGCATAGGGTCTAATCCCCCAAATCAAAAATTTTGAACACTTTCATGCGGAAGTTAATGTGACCCTCATCTAAGCACTTTGTCAATAGAAGTGCCCATAATGATTATTTTCTTGGCTTGTTCTCTATTGAAAAGTGGTTCTAAGTTAGATGCGTAGTGATTGAAAGTTCTCGGCTACGTAAATGAAAGCGCGCGGCCCTTGGAGTCGGTCCTCGAACAAACTGGCTGACTCTTCACGTAACCCACCCCAAGCTAGCTTAGACAGGGGACAGTCGGAAGTTCTCTCTCAAGGTCGCTTGCCGACGAAGTGAATCCGTCTCTCCGCAGCAGACACCAGGCCCGGCAGGCCCCTGTAAGTCTGCAAGCTGTCGAGACTATTCCCCAGACACCGTTTTTCTGGGTGTTTCCTGAGTCCTGACTGTCTCAATTGTTCTCCGATTGTCGGACTGTCTGGTACTCCGGTAACACGGAGGCAGACACTGCAAGCACCAAATTAATAACTAGTAACATTGATTGGATCTCTCTCTATATATATCAATGCAGCTAGTATATAAGAAGTTCAGTGTTCCAGAGTTTTCGTCAGATTATCTCAGTTTGAGTAGGTTGCAGAAGACAGTCCACTGAGTTGGAAATATATCGATCCTCATACCCAATCATCCACGTACTTAATTACCCATCCTCCCTCTGTACCTGTACTTGGTTCCGACTTGTTTACAGCGGTTTCGGTTTCGATCTCAGAGCTCGGAACTCGAAGAATTCCCGATCCCAGTTTGTTGAAGTCGGTTCTACTACCAATTGAAGGGCAACGAAGGTGAGTTCGGAATTCTGATAGAGTGGCCGCGTCAGTTGCCATTCTGGCTTTCGAATGAGTATTACAAACCGGTTTTCAAGAAATACTTGCGATGAAATTGTCGTACAACATCTTAGCCTAGACTTGAGCTGGTGTAGATCAGAGGAGCTCCGTGATGATCAAACTCATATACATGCTTTCTGATTCTCGTGTGCATTATGTGCTCCTAAAAAACTGAATCTGTGGATCGATTTCTTCACTTTGAATTGAGCAGCCACTGTATATACTGTTAGTAACAGTACGTGGGTACCAGTGACTGCCAGCGAAGTCAGCTTACGAATATCCAAGCTCTTCAATTCAAACGCTCGCGCTGAGACCCCAACCGTTTCATCATGGCCTTCGACAAACCGATTCCGAACAAAAAGGTATGTACTCCAATAGAATTGAGGAAGTAAATTAGAGATGATATTGTGTTTCCAAGGAAGTTCTTAGCTCCGAGAGTACGTCCGAGCTCGATCTGTTTATTGTTTTTTTTAATCTTGAACTGGATGTCTTCTCGTACTACAGAAGTGAATTTAAATATGGCGCCTGTCGATTTGTCATGATTGATCGAACGCAAATTTTTGACACGAGATTTTTGACATGATTTTCGAACGCAGATTTTTGGACCCGAGAAGAGGCCTCCATTCCCAATGGACCAACCAGAGATTCCGAATGTACTGGTAATCAAAGCTATAATCCTTTCAATATGATCAGAAGTCATGTCGTCTTTAATATCTTTGAGTGATTCATTCTTTGAATAATTAACATAGTGTCAGTGGTTAAATCCTATATTATTTTGTTAATATGGTGAAATTTCATGGAATTGACGGAGATGATAAAAGACGTGCAGTGTTTTGAGGCAACAGCAATTTTGACTTTTGAGATGCCCTAATAATGAATTTCATTAAAAATTGAAAATGGCGGTATTACGGTAAAATAGTGCAAAATATGTTAGAAATTGCACGACATTCCATTAAAATGACATGGATTATGTTAGAAATGGTGGAATAATACTGCCATTTCAATGAAATTCGCCATCCTAGTGAAAACTGGATCCGTTTGGGGTTGCCCAACGAAAACTAAAGTCCACTCAGTTGCGCGTATATACCGGCCTGTCTTATATTCTAGAGCTCAATGGTTTCAGTTGACCACCCCAATTAAAACTGATAATTATGAGCATGTGCTTAAAGTTGCAGTTTTCATAGCCCTAAGGCTCTTGAAAGTACTAGTGCGCCCCCCTGAAAAAGTGAAAATGGAAAGGATGTTGTTTCAACCCTTGTAAGAAACAATTAAGTGGAACAAATATTTCGTTAAAATAGCCAATTCATACTCCATTTTTCCATTTGTTTTCTAGGACAGATGTAGATTTCAGACCGCACGGTCTGAAATCTAGGAGCGTCATACAGTTCAGACCGGGCGGTCTGAACCTCAAAGTGCCAAGTTCATGGATACCGCCGTTTTAACGAAATATCCGTTGTGGTTGAATAGACATCCAAACGTCAATTAAGATATGGTTTCCATACTGGTCATGCACTATCGTTAGAGTTTTGAGCACTTGAAGATGACATTACATAAATCTGTAGCATTCCTAGTTTTAAGAGCTTTGTGCAGAGGACATTGACGTTTTTTATTGCTTGCCTGTCATCTCAGATGACAGTGGTCATCCGTCTCAGCAGTGCGCAGCACATTCCCACTGTCGAAATTAGCCTTCGCGAAGATCTTCCGGATTTGTGTAAGATTCTTGAAGTGAACCTTCCGTACCGTAGTCCGTGCAAGGTTTTCATAAATTTATTCAGAAGATCGATCGATCTTGCTAAATTTCAAACATGTACTTACATGCGTGCATAGTTTCAGCTAACTTGATGGAGGCAGATAGCTTCAATCCCAGTATACATTTCACACAGTAGTTGCATTGATTACCTTGTCGTGACAATTGTTTAATAAAATGCTGTTCTGCAGATTTCGAAGAGAATGGCAACCAAATAACGGTTTCCGCGTATCCCCCAGGACCCAACTTTGGCGAAGATAATATTCTGGCTATTGTCCAGAGGCACGACCGCCATGCAGTGCAAATCTGAAAATCCGGAAGCCCTCAGACGAAATCCACGAAAATTAATGATCACAGAGATGAAATCAAGTATCCCGTCTCTAGCTAGCTCAGTGCCTCAGTATGCAGTTGTGCACTCTTGTATATTTGTATATTTATACAGATTGCTCAGTAGATTCATCTTGTAATCAAAGATTTGACGTACTGCTCTCGATTAGGATAGGAAAGTGCATCTTCACGACTTCACCTTTGGAGCTAGGTTTGCTCGATGTTCTTCACAGACTTGTCTAGATTTGCCCTAACTTATGATATATTTCAAGCGCTACAACCACACGGCTTTGCTGCTTTAGTGGTAATTATGTAAGTATTTCTGTGCATAATTTCGGAAATAAATTCAGAATTTCATGTGCAAAAATTTAGGGAGTCTACTATTTTTAGTGTCATACTAATTTTTGTTCTTATTAATTTTTTCACTACCGGTCTAAACACTTCCTATTATCCTTTGTTTATCCCATTTGAGGCAAAATCACAAGTCTTTCATGCAACAGTTCCACATCTAAAGCTCTTATGGTTTGAAGGAAACTCTTTTACTATATTGTTTCATTTTGGCTCATTTTGCGCTATTTCTATTTGAGATTCTCATTAGTAGAAAATAATGATAAAAATCTAGCCAAAGTTTCAAGCTTTCAAATCAGAGTTTGTATAATTGTGCAGGTTCCATCAATGTATAATTAATATCTAGTCTACAATACTTATTGAGAAGCTATCTGAAAATATCAAATTGCTAAGTAATCATCCACAGTAAGGAGACATCAGCTTCTTAACTAAGACCGCTTGGACCGCTTGTATGTCTCCAATTTCTACATCCTGTCTATCCGTAGTGAGTTAGTGACACAAGGTCGAAAAACAAGGTCGCAATTACAAAAGCCAGTGACACTCCACCCGGAGTCCCAGGCACAAGCACCCGCATACCATTTCCATTTGATTTCCAGTTCTCGAGGCGTGCAAAATACAATAAACACCCTTCCATTCTAAGAAATTACCAATAGGTTATGGGATAGGGTCACTCACATAGATAGAGATCGATGTAGTATGCAACTGAATCAGAGAAATTAATTTCATGATCATTCCCCTTACTGAAATCAGAAGTTCCCCGGATGATTCTGCACTCAGAACCGGGCACTACCTAGCTAGGAACATGCGGGGCAATCAGGGAAAGGGGAAAATCAGTGTCACAAACTTTCCCTGCAAGTTGGCATGGCAACTCTGAGCCCGGGAATAGCAATTCGGTCCCCTAGATAGTCTCCCTGAGCTGAGAGTGATGAAGGTACTTACGGTGTATCATTCATCCTTAAACCATCAGGTATTCAGGTAGACTAATAGGCAATTTCATTAAAATGGCGGTATGAAATTAAAATGGCGCAGAATATGTTAGAAACTACACGGCATTCCATTAAAATGGCGCAGAGTATGTCAAAAATGGCGCATGGCATATGCCATTTTAATGAAATTGCCCATACTATTAAATAGTTACATCACATCTTACGGCATAAGACAGTACACAATCATGGAGATCCCACTGAATCGTAAATATCTTTATTGTCTGCCGAGAGCTAGCGAGCTCTTCATATCAATGTCAACTACTCAAATACTCAACACTTGACAGTGACCATGATACCTCATTCAGACGCAAGCAGATTCAGGAGCAGATTCACGTACGAACATGCAATGTTATCGGCACTGCTACATAGCAATGTAAGAAGCCCTAATAGATCTGGGAATCTAATTAGGATCAGCTGCCCCATCCGTGGGAGAAGCGTCCGCCGTTGCAGGAAAATCCGCCCAAGGTGATCGACCACGGACACACGGCGCCCGCGCACTGGCACGGCCCGTTGGCTGCGCCCCCAGTGCCTGAGAACACCTCCAGCACGGTGTTGGGCTTGCCCATGGAAGCGAAGGTGCACGAGTAGCGCAGTCCAGTGAAGTCGGCGCCACCGTTACCAACCTGGAACACGTAGCTCTCACCTTGCGGAAGATTGCGAGACCCGAAGTCGCCGGCGCGGCCCTCGAAGCCGCACGTTACGCCCACTTGTTGGTTCATATTGTTGGTGAGCACCACGTTCATCGCTTCCGCCTTCTGGGCGACCAGCACCACCAAGAAGAGCGACAGGAGGACGAGGCCGCCCTTCGCGGATTGGGTCGCCATTTGCTGATGGTGATGCGAGCTTTACTTGGGCGATCGAATTGACATTCGAATCTGATCTGCTCGACACTTGTGTACACAAGCACATGCACAGTCAAGGAGATTCAGTGAACTTTGACGAACTGATTTGGAGGAAGTGCACTGAACTACCAACATCTACCTGACCAACATACTGGGGAGCTAAGTTACGGTCGTGCAAATTGATATCAACAGCTCTAGTGCAATAGGGATGCAATTTGTGCATTGTAGCATGAATTCTGCCGGAGCTGCCAACTACAAACATCTGTACATCCTGTGTGTGCAAAAATTCAAGAGCTTCTCAAATGAATCTTAAAGACTGAGCAGAACACCATTATTCAACGGCATTTCATCCATGAATTGGAGCTTCTAAAAGCAATTGACCTGAGGACACTTCCAGGGTGGGGCTGCAAGACTGGCTCACATGAAGTAAAGTTGCTTCGAGAGCCAGGAGAGAGCGTGACGCAGGAGTACAGGTGTGGAGAAGGGCAGAAGTGAGTGAAGGAAGCTGAAAAGCGCTGCCCTTTATGTACTCACACCACAGCACTGCGCAGGCAGGTCCGCACTGACCTTTTCGCAGTCATGCAAACAGCAGCCCCCGTGCGCGGTAGCACTCGATCGTGCAGATAAGTTCTGGATTCAGATTTTTGCGGAACTAGATATGAGTAAGATCATGAAGTTGTCCAAATCAAGGATCCATAAATCCACAGTGAGCAGATCGGGTTCACCAACTTCGTTTGGATCTCGAACAATCCCAACCATGTATGCAATTATTCGTGTCAGCGACGTTCGAGCCAGGTAAATTAATGAGCTGGCACTTCTAGTCGATGGGACCCAAGGTTAGCTTGCTAGCTGGGGATGGATTATTTTGAAGGTTTTAAAACGATGGATGTAATCCGAAGGTTGGTTCAGTCAAAGAGATCGGGGAAGGTCTCGGAGATATTCAGAGGTTCGTTTCCAAAGGATGGAATACTCTTCAGCTAGTCCTTGACATGGCTGGTCGTCGAAGACTCGACGTGCCTGAGGCCGCATCGATCAGACATTGCCTTGAGAATGAAATTGCGACATTAATTCAAATGCACAAACTCTAATTAAAAACTATGCCCAGTATTGATCGATCTGAGGTTGAGTGCGTAGCCTAAAATCAAATTAGAGAGGACTTCATCTGAAGCAATCTAAAGCTGATGAGTGAATTGATGAAGGCCGTGACTGGATTTCCGGTGCTTTAAATTGATGTCAGGATGTGCTCATGCAGCTAATTAAATTGATCTGAAATTTAAAAGCTCCGACTGAGATTATCAGTTGACATCGTGTTGTTCGTTGAAAATTCTGGTGGTCAGGTTATTCGACTGAAAACCAAAAAGAAATATTTTACCTACATGAGGGTCTCCGTTAGCCACACGGATTGTACTATTATTGAAGGTATCACACTATCACCAACAAAATTATTGTCATTACACACTTATTATTTTTGATGAAAGTGGTTCAATGTAGTAATATTTCACCCTACACTATAACATTACTCATATCACTATTAGTATACAAATAGTGTGACCCTGGTAAAGTTGTGTCACTCGCACTATTAGGACAAAATAGTCTAGAGCTGTAGAATAATGGTTGGAACTCAAAGGGTGTGATGATGGGTTACGATTCATTTCCCTTTTAATCAGATAATCTCCCTGTGCGTGTCATGCACAGCTATGCATTTATCCACAATCAATCGGCTACACAAATTACATCACATTTTTACAAATCATTCGACAGTGAGAGCACAATCATAAATATCGATCCAAAACAGATATTTCATTAAAATGGCGATATTCATAGTACAGATTTCAGACCGCACGGTCTGAAACCTAGGAGGGATCGATGTACATTTCAGACTGCACGGTCTGAACCTAAATGTACCAAGTTTGTGAAATTCCGCCATTTTAACGAAATATCCGTTAATGTTTGCAAGCAGATATAATGAATCTCAGATACTGAGCTCAACGCTAATTAGCATTCAAATACAGTCATGAATTGGAGCTAGTAAGACCAACTGAGTGACCACTATGAACTTCGACAGTGGCTGCAAGAATATTGTCTCACAATAAGGTTGCTTCGATCGAGAGCCAGAAGAGTGCGTGACGCTGGAGAGTAAGCTTAGAAGTGGAGGAGTGAAGGAGACAGGAGTGCCTTCAGTTGGCCTTTAATTTATACAGCACTGGACAAGAGGGCCACACGGAGCTTTGTTTCAGTCGAACGGCAGCCGACAACCCTTGTCAAAGCTAGATTTCTGCAGATCCGGATGTGCATTGCAAGTTTTCCAAGTCAAATAATCAGGTTGGTCCCATCCAGTCAGCTGATTGAATAGATCGAATTGACCACCTTCATTTGCATTGATGTCGAATGTACGTTCCGAGGCATACAGTATATGCCATTGATCGCGCCAGCCAGGGAAGCTATCACATCTAGTCGATGGGGCACAAGGCTGGGGATGGTGATTGATCGAAAGATAAAAATGATAGATTGCGAAGTTTGGCTCAGCCAAAGAGATAGAGGATGATTTGGGAAATATTGGGAAGTATGTTTCCAGCAGATCGACAACACTTCGGTCCTAGAGATGACTTCACTTTGAAGATATATAGTTGGACTGTCAGTCTGAAATAATAATGTGCTTTAGGCTGATCAAATTACTACGGTAGGCAAATTGCTAATGGGTGATTGCAAGAAATACCTGTCGATTTTGTTGCGTTTTGCTGATTTTTTTTAGAGTACTTTAAAATTAGAAAATTAATTGTTTAAAAATTAAAAGAATATGACTATTGTATATACTTTTAAGATGAAGGTACACATGGAAGGAATTGCAAAGAAAAATTCTCTAAGTAGGAGAACTAGAAAAGTGCTAAGTCTCAAGAAAATACATATTTTAATGTTTTAATTAAAGATAAATAGTAAAAGTAAGAACATACACAAAAGAAAAACTAGACATTTGGAATAGCCCTATAGAGATGGTCACTCACCATAAAAAACATCAAAATAATATTTTATATGTTTCAAAATGCAAGCAGAAAGAAGCTCACTTTCTAGACTTCCACACCACAAAAAATTTACTATTTTTTAAAATTCCTTCCTTGAAAAGCTACAAGTCTACTAGAAGACCATCTCATCCAAATTTTAACTCAAAATCTGTTTTTGTGAGTTCTAAATAGTATTAAAAACCTCCAATTTGGTAATTGTGAAATTGAATTGAGGTCTATTTTTGGATAGTAAATTATTTTTGAAAATTATGAAAAAAATTATGAAAGGTGTATGATAGTCATGAATACCTTCTCTATAAATCTTGAGTCATTTGGAGCCAAAACACAAAAACTATGGGCAAAAAACAAATTGACACACACCATGTGACACAAAAAACACAATATTCATTAAAATCAGAGATTTCCAATGAAATGGGAGGTGTGGAGCCCTACATTTGACACACAAAATACAATATTTATCCTATAGAGAAAATTCTCTAAATTTGAGAGGTAGAAGAGCAGGAAATAAATTGACAATGAAAAAAAATGGTTGGAAAAACAACAATTTCCATTAAAATGAGAGTAAGAATGTTTTTAAAATTGAAACTATTTCGGTTGATTCGACCTAAATAGTCAAATCAAGCTTGTCTTTTCAAACTATTTAGGTCAATTTGACCTAAATATTCTCAATTTTAAAAACATTTTACTCTCATTTTAATGGAAACTGTTGTTTTATCCATGATGGCACTAAAATCAACCTAAATGGACATTGTTAATTTGAGAGGTCCCTAATCTCTCAAAATAATGAATATTATGTTAAAATAAGACAAGTGTTTCTTGCAATCACCCTAATCAAGTCATCTAATGAAAACATATATTTCATTAAGATGGCGATATTCATACGCCATTTTTCCATTCAATTTCTAAGACTAGTATAGATTTCAAACCGCATGATCTGAAATCTAGTAGGGATGTACATTTCAAATTGTATAGTCTGAACCTAAATGTTGTTGAATCTAATTTTCTAAAGTTTGTGGAATACCACCATTTTAACGAAATATATGCTTCACAAGCAACCTAAAATTTCCCTTCAAGTACAATTTGAAACCATGACTGTATTTTTTATTGTTATAAATTAAAATAAGTTTTCACAAAATGAGATTTTT
Organism: Straminergon stramineum; assembly: GCA_963920665.1. NCBI lineage: Eukaryota > Viridiplantae > Streptophyta > Bryopsida > Hypnales > Calliergonaceae > Straminergon > Straminergon stramineum. Next base: position 40,415,765 of record OY987264.1, read on the forward strand.
TGGGGATACAATTAATGGAATTTCAACTTCCAACAATTGAGCACATTTTTCTTCTTTATTTCACAATTTCCATCACTTCCTTTTATTAACTCAAGTGAAGGCATCACCCAAAAAACATATCTAATGTTTAATTATTGGAGCTTAGAGGATGGTGTAGAAGTAGCCTAATATACCATGCCAGTAATATAAATTTTGGGTCCTTTAGAGGCATGACTCAACGGTTATAACCATAAAAACACCCCTATTCTAGAGGCTAGATAGGAAATTTCATTGAAATGGTGTATTCCATACACCACTTTCAGACTGCATGGTCTAAATTGCAAAAGTGCCATCTAATACCGGTATACCAGTATACACTTCAAACGATGCAGTCTAAACCATAAGAGTGCCAAAGTTGCGGAATGGTATTATTTTAATGAAATTCGCCATCAAGGCACATATAAGTGCTTCCTCAAACTTCCTTAAATGTATAAAACCATGTGCATTTTTTTTGTTGTTACAAACCAAATTTTCACACAATGTAATTTGAACTTATACTTCCATTTTTTGGAATTTGAACTTCAATCATTTCGGAAAAAAAACAACTTAGAATATTTTACTTACTTCACAACTATACCAAATTATTCTAACTTCATTTGCAAATTATTTTGTCTTCACATGAAGAACATTTGAGCAGTAAAATTCAAGGTTAGCTATCTACTATCTGTTCAAATTCTGAAAATAGAAAATTGTGAGGAAGATGGATCTGCACATTTTATGTTTGATGAGGAAACACAAACCACGTGTGCAAGTTGTAATAGTGTCACCATCAACAGTTCAAAAAATTGTCTCAGGAAATTGATATGGGCATCATAAAAGGTGCCAGGTTTTATACTTTGCCATTTAAACAGATATGGCGATATCTCCTTCAGCCCCATTATGGGTTGTTTTCTGGATTAGGTAATTATGTGTGAAAGCATACCTTTGTCATGATGAAATACCATGTCAAGCTTACAGAAGTAGTGAGGGATGTTATTTCCAAAATGAATCTATAGTTTAAAGTTATTGGACACAGTTTCAATGACTTAATGACTTGTGCAATCATACTCAATCAAGGATTTTAAATAATGCTACAAGGCAGACAAGAAGGTAAGGTACCCTGCTCTCCAGATCTAATTCTTGGTGGTTGCCTCTACTCAAATGAACTCCATTACACACTTTAGGGTGGTTGCACGCTCAAGAAACACCTGTTAATTTTGTTATGTTTTGCTGATTTTTTTTGGAGTACTTTAAAATTAGAAAATTAAATTTTTTTTCAATTAAAAAAATATAAATAATGAATATACCTTTAAGATGAAGGTAGCCATGGAAGGAATTGCATAGAAAAATTCTCTAAGTAGGAAAACTAGAAAGAGTTAAGCCTCAAGAAAATACATACCTTGATGTTTTAATTAAAGAAAAATAGTAAAAATAAGTAAATAAAAAAAATTCAAATTGGCCATTTGCAACAACTCTATGGAGATGGTCATCCACCAAAAAAAACACTAAAACAATATTTTATATGATACAAAATGCAAGCAGAAAGAAGTTCACTATCTAGACTTCCACACCACAAAAAATTAACTATTTTCTTAAATTCCTTCCCTGAAAAGCTACAAGTCTACTAGAAGACCATCTCATTCAAATTTCCGCTCAAAATCTGGTTTTTGGGGTTCTAAATAGTACTAAAAACCTCCAAATTGGCAATTGTGGCATTGAATCGGGGTCTATTTTTGGATAGTAAATTATTTTTAAAAATTATGAAAATATTAGGGAAGGTGTTCGGTAGTCATGAGTACCTTCTTTATAAATCTTGAATCATTTGGAGCCAAAACACAAAAGTTATGGGCAAGAAACTAATTAGCACACATTGTGTGACACAAAATAGGACAAGTGTTTCTTGCAATCACTCTTTAACACAATCATTACACGCATAACACAATCAATTTCATTAAATTAGAAGTTTTTTATGTGCTATTTTAACATTTATATGAACTTGTTGTGTCTCGAGATATGCAAAGTAATATGCACATTGCATTGCATGCTACTATAACATTATACACCATTAAACTAGGGTTCCCACCCCCACCACCTTCCCCGGCTCGAGGGTCTACTGTGCCATTTAGATGAACTTGCACCAATTTAAGATTATTTTTTGTTAATATCATAAATTTTAACAGACATAGCAGTCCCTTTGAAAGGGACCGTGGGCATCACCACGTTAACCAACTTTCTAGCTCCTAGTTAAGCAAGATCACCTTCACGGATGAACCTTGTCAACATCTTTGTACAACGAATTGCAAATTACTCTGCAGATTTTCAAAAGGGTTATGGCACTTGAATGAGCACAGTGAACCAAAGGTGTCGTCGTCACTTGAGCCATAGTAGAGTAATTTGCAAAAAAGTTCACAACCCTTGGAGGATCTCCAGTACGCAAGCTTCCCTACTTCTGTGACCTTCCAGGCTGCAGTCATCTTCGGAAAAGGAAGAATTTTCAAATCTAGACTCTAGGCACAGAAAATACAATCGGACTTACTAGTTATGGTAGTGATTCAATGATTGAATTATTGCGGAGCTAAGTTATTCTTTTCCACTGCGACAGAGATCATCAACGCACATGATTGTAAGAGCAATAATTTAACTGATGATCCTCCTTTATTCCGACAAGCAAGCACTTCCAATGTTTTCCTGATAAAGTTTCGACGACCAGGTGCTCCGTATCAAAGCTTTTCCTGCAGAACTGTGCAGAATAAGGACATCAGAGAATTTAAAGATGCGAGCGGCCTAGCAGATAAGCTTACCCTCAGCTTTTCAGAAACATGTCAGAACTACAGAGTCTGAAAAGAAAAAACAGAAATCAACATATACAAAGTTTGCCAAAATGGACACTAATGAAGGATCAATTAAATATGGAGCTCACTAACAACGAGAAAATCTTCTAGGGCAAAGTGTAGCACAATTGAGATCTATGATATTGAGGGGTGTAGGATCCACAAGTCCTACAAATAAAGGCTCTAAAAATCAGAGTCAAAAACACTCACAAAGGGTTGACTTCTAAATTCTGTCAACTTTGCGAGGTAAGAAATACAAAAGCGTCGTTGAGATTCACGTGAGGAACCACATACGCTTCATTCATGGAGCAGCTATTCCACCCCTCTACTAGCAGCGCTGTGTCTGCTCTGCTAGAAATGAACCTAAACCAATTATCGTAATTCTCCCATACGCCCTAACCAAAACCAAAGTTCTATTCCAAAAACGGGAGTACTGACGTTCGACTCCCCTGCAGTTAAAACTAAGGTCACCTTAACTATCCTAACTTCTACCAACAATGGATTGCAGACATGAAAGCCTGTGAAGCAAAGTTAATTATCAATGCCAGACCTGTTCTATCTACCTATTTATTTACACACACCAGCAGCTAGTGTGCCCGAGAAGAGCATGATTTAATACGCAATCTTGACGTGCTTGAGATAATTTGGATTCATAAAGGGCACACTAGGACCGTAAAACCCCATGTAGTTGTAGTCACTAGGGTAGAGACGCTGGTAATCCTGACTGGGTCTGTACTCAAACCCATACGGCCCGGGATATCCCTCGTAAGACGAATACTCGAAAGGGGGAAACTGAGCTGCAGCGGCAACTGCTTCATCTTTAGGCTTCTCAGGCTCTGCCGGCTGAGCTTCCTCAGGCTTTTTCTCCTCCTCCTTCGGTTTCTCCTCCTCTGCCGGCTTCTCAGGCTCTGCCGGCTTCTCCTCCTCTTTGGGCTTCTCAGGCTCTGCCGGTTTCTCCTCTTCTTTGGGCTTCTCAGGCTCTGCCGGTTTCTCCTCTTCTTTGGGCTTCTCAGGCTCTGCCGGCTTCTCCTCCTCTTTAGGCTTCTCAGGCTCTGCCGGCTTCTCCTCCTCTTTGGGCTTCTCAGGCTCTGCCGGCTTCTCCTCTTCTTTGGGCTTCTCAGGCTCTGCCGGCTTCTCCTCTTCTTTGGGTTTCTCCTCTTCTACTACTACCACCACAGGGGGCGCTGGAGGAGGTGGAGGAGGAGGTGGCCAGAATGTGGCGTGCTTGTCCACTTTCCTTGCTCTCTTCAACACTCGGTCTGGGTTGGGTCTCCCTGTCACCGTGACCTTGGAGGCTTTCTGGTCCACTGTCACATTAAATACTCCTGCAATGTTCAACCCCCACGAACGGTGTGAGGAATTGACTGCTTACAAATCCTAGAAGAGATTCACTGTGAAAGAATGATTCAAGTGACCATTGAAGTATTCGAACTTTAATTCAGGTTTTGTTTCCTTTACTAGGTATGTCTAGATTTGAGGGAGGATTTGATGAAAAGTCTGTGCACTCACCTCCTAAGTATCTGATTTCTTCATCCACAATCTCCGCGCATTTCTTGCAACACATGTTCACCTTGAGCTCCACTCTGTTTAATGCGATCTTCTGCAAAATGCATTCGGAACACTGGTTAATCTCGTGAATGCAATTGAGAATCCTATGGAGCAGGCTAGCTGGAAAGTATCACAATCATTCAAGCTTGGATTTTCTGAACAACAGGAGCCCAATTTTAAGATACTTGACAGAGCACACCAGAGTGAAGAAAAAGGCGTAAGCAGATTTTCCATAACCTTAACCCAGGAATTTCGACTGTAGCCTAGGTCAATTGCAATTCACAAACAGGAAGGAACCAGCAACTAGGTGCTAATGAAAACCGTACCGGCATTTTGTCGATATGTTCCTGGGGAACTTCCACGGGGATGTACCATGCGTTCCTGTCCAGCCATGGAGGAGCGGGGCCTCCCGTGTAGCAAACCTGCACACCATCATCAGTCATTTTTTAGCCATATACAACGCAAATTACAATACTATGATCCTCTAAATGGAAACACGCACTCACAAACTCGTGCGACGGAAAGTTCCAATGCAATCAATCGTTTGTACAAAAACAGAGGAATAGCAAGCCCATGTTCCATACCTCAGTGTCTGCCATTGTAATTTTCCGATGAGTCAACTACTTCAAAGTTCCGCTTCTTTATTACCAATTCGATCGCAACAAGTAACTCGAACTCCGACCGGAAGATTTGAGGCACCTTTGTAAGGGCTCAATAGAACTGGAAACACTACTCTGTTTCTAATCAAGCAAGCAAACTACTCACGCTAGAGTGATGGCTAGATCAACACGCAACAAGCAGATCAAGTTGCGACGATGTTGCAATTGTCTCTTGCTATCACAATGCGCTGCCTACCTCAAAATCAACTCAATCAATCAAGCTCTTACTACCTCGACAGCCAAACGGCTTCTACTCTAAAACACGACACTATCTACCACTCCCAGAATTAACTGCAATCCTTTCCTCACTTCAGCACTAAGTCTTCGATGCCGGCCACTATAGAAACAAGAAAACTCGATCGGCAGTGCGTTGCGTAATTCCACAAGCACTGACAAGAACAGAATCGATCCGACTGAAGAACTCACTGACTGTCAACCAAGTAGACCTACAGAAGCGAAATCTCTTCGAGAATCTCCTAACCGCCACAAAACCAACTAGAATGCAACTAAAAACTGATCATACTCTACTCCTCCCCTTCCCTGGACCCACTATTAATAAACCCAAGCCCCGCAGCCATGGCTCGCTCTAGAACCCTCCATGAATTTCACCGCCCGGTCACCTTCTCGACGTCGCGGCGGCAGTCTCACTGTGCTGGGATCGCCAGCAGCGGCAGGCGTGGGCGGCGGTCGGTTGCAATAAATCGATCGGTGGTGGGGATTGCACTGGCAACTGGGCAGGCAAGGATTTTATTAACTTACAGACAATCCTGCACAACTCCCCGTACTAGAGCAGTGATTTCTTTTCTTTTTTTTTAAGTTTGGAGAAGGAGGCAACTATTTCTTCAATACTCATCTGATATTTGGGTGATACTTGGTGATATCTATACGAAACTAGCTAGGTGATACCTCGGTAAAAGTTGGCAAGTGGTAACTTCAAAATACAGCAGAGCCTTTGTGTGCATGTTCTTCTCTGTAGCAAAGTGGTGCAATAATAGAACACTGTAAGTTACTAGAGTTATCCACCTGCTAGTGAAGTAGTAAGGCGATGAACCTGCAGTTCCGTAGTGACCTCCACCTTACAGACTGGCTATGGATTGCTATGGTTGAATTGTACTGTACAACTCCTTTGGTGCTGGTCTGGTTGAGTTGTGGCAATCCTCGTGTCGTCACTCGGGTGTCGCCATGTCCGCAACTCCGCATCTCATTATAGTTGTGCTTCAATCTTCGTTCTGGATGATCAGGTTCATCAATCGGGTGTGCACATTGACAGCACTTGCTGAGGGAGATTTTTTAACAACTTCTTGCTGGCAAACCAAAGAGGGTTCCAAGGCACCATATTTGTATTATTTGGGTACGATCTATATAAGATGTGAGGGTGAGAACTTGTTTTGGCAGGTGGTGTAAAATTGAATCTGATATGAGTTATATATGTTGTTCAGATTTTGTACATATTAAAATAAATATGTACGTACTGTGCAAGATATTTGAGTGTGCCATTTAGGTAGGTGTCGTAGTTAGGTAGTTACCTAATGTGCCTGGGTGATTGATCTGATGAACATCCGGGTAAAAAAATTCTGTGAGGTCCGGCTCATTCCTTGTCACTGGTGGTAGTACACTCACTCACTGGCTTACTGTGACTGAAGTTAACTAGGACGTTGAAGTTTTCAGCCTGAATGATTCGTTTTGCACTTTGGAGGAGCTAAATTGACTGAGCAGCTGATTTTGCAAATACTCAAGTAAACTTGCTCCAGAGCATTTTTCGTTTTAAGTGGTTGCGACTTCTCAGATCTGCCTTTCCTCCACTATTCTGGAGTTGTTCCGAGTGGATCCGGTGGATACAAGGTAGAAGACTGTCTTCCTTTGCTGCTGATAGGATTGAATCCGCATTTTACAAACTTGCTTAGATCGAACAATTTTATTCTGTGGAGGGACATTCAAACCTCTTTAATGTCACAGCATTGGCAACCAAAATGCACGTAATCATGCGGAGTTAGGCTATAAGTTAATTATGGAGTCTAGTAACATTATGAAGGTACTCAGGGATTGTAAGAGTCGTGAAAGTTCTTAGAACCCTTTTCGTAATTGTTGAACTTATTACTATAATGACATTTATTTGTGTTCTTTTCGTAACAGAACAAAATAAGAATGTAATTTAGACTGACTTTTGAATTGGTTATGCTCCTTGCTTAAGGTTTGGTAAAGGAATAGACAAACTACACAATATTAGAAAAGCAGTACAATAAATATGTAAATAAAGAACAACATTTGTGTATATCAACTGAAGTTTAAACTAAGGCTTAAAAACCTGCAACATGTACAAGCAGTCAAATTACGGTGATTATGTTGAATATTGTCATTGGAAATTAGCAATTCTTCATGATGTGGGATCATAATTCATCCTTCTAATTTCAAAGTATGTGAATGTTCTTTGATTATTATGTATAATTCTAATGTACTCATGTGGGGCAGGAAGGTGCATTTCCATTAAATTTGACTGAATGCCAGTTGGTTTCATAATACTAAAAATATTCTTTTGATAGATAGTCATTGCCCAAAGGTGAAAAGAAATGGTAACTGCTTATGTGGTCCTCACCAAGGGAAGGAATGGCTAAACCTTTGCCGCCTCAGAAAGTAAATGATGCTAATATCTGGCTTAGTTAAGTTACATCAAAGAGGATTCCTTGTCACGCAAGGTTGGCAAGGAATTCAAAAAATCCGAACTCATAGACTTTTCCTCTTCTGAATAATAATTATGTAAAAATGCAGTTCTCGAAGATTCCAGAACAATTCTGAGACTTTGAGAAATCCAGACCTGCATGGAAGTCTAATGACTTCTGGACATAGAATTAAGGAATTCATTGATTTACAAAGTTCCAAATCATAATTATGTATAAACGCAGTTCTAGAAGATACTAGAACAAACCAGCCAGACTTCAAGAAATCCAGGCAGACCTGTGTGGAAGTCTAATGACTGTTCTGGACATAACTTAACATAAGCTTAGAACTAAGGAATTGATTAAGTTCCTGGGTGTTATGGACCATTGTACCATGGCGGCTCATGATTCTGAAGATATGAATTACAGTGTTCCCTATGCAAATTTTGTTTGAAAAAGTCACTGATTCCAGCCAAGTGAACCAAAGGTTGTGGCAATTTGTTGGCCACGCTGGTTCTTGGGAAGATGAAAGAGCTGTGTCACTCCATTTCCTTTATTTTTTAAAAATAAAATATAAAGCTACCTCACATTTAATCACCCATTTTCTGATGGTGGCCATGACAAAGTCATGAGTATTGTCAACTCAGGCAGCTCTCACAGGAGCTTAGTCAGGCTTGGTGAGGAATGGCTTGCATGACCCAAGCTGCTGATCTGTTGGAATCATTGTATCCACTGGGTGGAAGTCCGAGCCAAACCATCTTGGGCGTGCCATTCACTCCAACTTGTTTTCATGGATACCCTACCTGAAGGTCAGATTTGACATAAATTAAGTCATTTTTGTAAAAAAAAAGTGCCACATGTCATCTTGTGAAATGGTGTGACGTAACATGAAAATTTGACATGAAAATTCAATTCCAACACATAAATACTGATTCAAATTATGAGTACTTCAGGTGATTAACCTCTAAAGGACCGAGGTACATTTTAGGCAGAAATTGTCAAAAACTACCACTTTTTAGGGTAGCAGGAAAAAATGAAAGTTGTTTTTTCAAAATTTAACCATATGAATTTGTACTAGACTTCTTTGGAAACATTTGGAAAAAATTTAGAAACTTTGACCACATGGATTGAAAAATTATAATGTTTAAAGTTAGGAGAAAAAGTTTTTTAGGTGAAATAAGGCCTGCAAACTTTAACTCCTTCTAGAATGCGATTCTTACATTGAACATGGTTATTTTTTTAACATTTTCATCTTATATCATGTAAGCTACACACTGGCCAAATTTCAAAATCATAGGAAGAGTTTTGCACATGTTGCCCAAAGTTGCCCAAGTTGTGTGCAAATTCTAGGGCACTATAACTTTTGATACGGGCGTCCAATCAGGAAAAAAAAAATAGATTTTTAAGAAGGGAATACATAGATATACATCATGTCCAAATTTTAAGAACATCTGACCAAAAATGACTTCATAGGAACCTACTCAAGATTTCTTGCATACATTGAATGGACACTTGGTCCTTTAGGAGTTAAGCATATCCATTATCATCCCTTTCATAATTGCCTCCCCTATCTAAAGTAACCAACCCATTTTTGATCACACACACACCCTCCCTCCCTCCCGATTTCTAATATATAGGATTGTGGGCTGCTTTCTTTCCGTTGTCATGTAGAGAGGAGAATGCTTTAGAAATATGCAAAGTATATGGCTATGACTAGGAATAGTTTGCTAGGGAGTTGAGTTAACCCCTAAAGGACCAAATGGTGTTTTTTGGCAACATAGCGATTTCAAGCAGCTTACTACGAATGGAATTTTTCATTTTTTTCTTTGAAATTTTCACTCAATATGTGCCCGAGGAGTAGCTTTAAGATCCAACAATTTTTATAACTTTTGAATACATGGTTAAAAAGTTATTGTATGATATGTTGTTTTCATTGCTCAATGGGCAGCCCGAGCAGCAAAAGAAACTTCTTTAAAAATCACTTTTTTTTAAAATAAAAATTTGAAATTTATTTTCCTGATTTATATATATATGGAAAGCTTTGAATCATTCCATTTTGATTTATGAGATGAAAGTTATGAAGACTTTTAGTTGTGGGTAGTTTGTGGGTAGTTATCAAAATCTCTACTCTAAAATAAACTTTGAAGACCTTTATTTCACTCAATTTTTCATATTTTTGAAAAAAAATAAAAATATGAGGTATAGATTGTTTATTACAAAAATTTAACCATTGGAATTGTCATTTTTCAATTCCATAAATAAATTATAAATAATTTAGTATTTTGAATCATTCTCTACTTCTTTCAACTTACTATTTTTTTCCTATATGTTGTACAATTCCAAATGATCTAAAACTTTTCAAGCATACAGCCAACATGAATTGAAAAATGAATCCAAAGAGTTACAACCATTTTGGACATTTTTTCATAATAATCTGACCTTGTGAAGTGCAACTGCCCGGATTTTTGCAGGGCCAAAAAAAGGTTTTTTGTCACTTCAAATGCTAATATCTTGCAATCCAAATGGTGGAAATTTCTGAAATTTTTTCCACATCTTCCCAAACAAGCTTAATACAAGATCCTATGTTTATATTTGTCCAAAAATGTATTTTTTTCTAAAATTTGGTACTTGTACTAGAGATGACAGTTTTGGAGTGTTTTTGGTGAAAACATAGTCAAATACATTTAGGGGTTAAGTCTTCTAATCTTCTAGTCTTCAAGTCTTCAAATCTTCAAGCTACTCTTCGTAGGCCTATCCTAAAATGGCTCTACATGGGTTTAACTCCTAAACGTCCAAATTGCATTTTTGGCAACATAGCGATTTTGGGCAACTCACTACGAATGGAGTTTTCCTTTTTTTTCTATGAAATTTTCACACAACATGTGCCCAAGGAGTATCTTTAAGGCCCAACAATTTTCATAACTTTTGACTCCATGGTTAGAAAGTTATGGCATGATATATAATTTTCATTGATTTTCAAGCAACCCAAAAATTTCTTAAAAAAACACTTTTTTAAGAAATAAAAATTTGAAATTTGTTTTCAAGATTTATATGTACATGGAAAGTTTTGAATCATTCCATTTTGATTTATGAGATAAAAGTTATGAGGAGTTTTAGTTTGTGGGTAGTTTCAGATTCTGTATTCTAAAATAAACTTTGAAGTCCTTTAAGTAACTCAATTTTCAATATTTTTTGAAAAAAATAAAATCATAGGATGTATATTGTTTATTAAAACATTACAACCATTGGGATTGGAATTTTTCAATTCCATAACAAAATTCTTCACAATTTAGTATTTTGAATTCTTCTCTACTTCTTTGTACTTACTTTTTTTTTCCCTATATGTTGCACAATTTCAAATGATCTGAATTTTTTCAAGCATGTAGCCAACTTGACTTGAAGAATGAATCCAAAGAGTAACTACCATTTTGGAATTTCTTTTGTACAAATGTGGCCTTGTGAAGTGCAGCTGCCCGTTTTTTTACAAGGCCAAAAAAAGGATTTTTGTCCATTCAAACACTAATATCTTACAATCTACATGGTAGAAAATTTTGAAATTTTTTCCACATCTTCTCAAATAAGTTTAGTGTAAGATTTGAAAGTTACATGTGTCCAAAAATGTTGTTTTCCTAAAATTCACTACTTGTTCTAGAAATGACAGTTTTAGAGCGTTTTTGGTGAAAACATAGTCGAAAACATTTAGGGGTTAAAGGGTAGGGTAGGTGATAAAAAACCACAGGCTTTCGACGGGTAAAATAGGATAGCCAGTCCATGAGCTAAGTCGTCTAAAAGATTGGCTTCTAAACTTCAAATCCACGGTCACCAACAATTGTACCTCATCAATGGGACTAACAAAAATAACGACTTTATAGGTGATCAATCCCACTTCGCCGTCACAAACACAAAATTGGATTATTATTGGATATCCACATAACCTACAACAATGTTTCCAATGCAGAAATGAAAACAACAAGCCTCCAAAACCGGCTAGGAATAACAAGCCACAAGCCACCACACACACAAGTTTTCATATCTTTTTGAGTCTTCAATCTTCATTTCTTTAAGTCTTTAAGTCTTTAAATAAAACACAAATCTAAACCCAAACTAATTACATTCTACTCAAAAAGGAAAGGTAGCAGACCTTCTTTTGCTTCACTACCTATAACTTTTGTAATTTTTCTTCAAATTAAGAGATTGATAGCTTTTCTGAAAACTAACAAGTTCTCCTATCTTCACTAAGATTTTTACTTACAAGTGATTCTTGAAACAAAATCTATAACTTTGCAAAGTCTTGAGTTTTGAACAATAAGGACAACAGACTCTTTACTACTCAAACACCCATAACTTTCTCCACAAAACTCCAATTTGTTCAAGTGATAAGTCTTTGGAAAGATAAAAAAAAACTTTCTAATGCACCATAATTTCAAAGAGATAAGCAAAAAATACAAACTTTGGTGGCCGCTCGAATCTCCGCTCCTCTTTGTCAAGAGGCAACAGACCCTCCTCCACTCACATGCTTGTAACTTTTTGCTCCCAATTTCAATTCATATAAGAAAGGTCTTTTTGAAACAGCAATGAAAAAAAGACCATAACCTCAAATTTTTATTCCAAAATTCTTTATACATCATAAGATATGGCCTCTTGAATTATCGGTCTAAAAAACACAGTATACCCACCAAACTCACATACACAAGACAAAAAGAGAAAATGCCTACCTACCTACCTTTTGTCCCCTAAAGTAGATCGAATCAACCCATGTACACATCACATGGGCCTTTAAACACCCATTGGCCCAAATGAAACACTAGAAGATAAATCCTTGTTCATCTTTCAAGGCCAAAAAACCCCAAAGGTCAAAACTAAGAGGTAAATTACTTCTATCTCCCTAATTTTCAATTCTTAACACACAAATGGAATACAAAAAACTTGAATTAGCTAAAAAACTTTAATCAAAACCAAATGGAGGTAAAAACTAAAGTCGAAGAGGAGCGCTACTCCATCTACAAGAACTTGAGGATGCACTTGATCGTGTTTGCGATGTAATTTGCACGTTCGACCTTCATTATAGAATTAATTGGCCCTTTCAATGAACATTGGTGAATAGGGCTTCTTTTAACTGGCCTAAACATACAATAGTATTGGTTGACAATTAAGTTCTCATAATTTGCTTCAAATGTCACATCTTGGGTGCCCAGTTCAACACATCCAACTTGAAGAATAATCACCAAAGCATAGGCATCTCTTTGAAGATTTCTATGTCAACGCTGCTTTATGCGAGGTTTCTTCAACGAACGAGAAGGTCCAACTTCATTTTGCAAATGGGTTTGCAATGGTGAAGAAACGTCCGGCTAAGATGGTGGAATCGACAATTGTAATAAGGAAAGCTCTAGCTCAGCCTCTAGTTGAGACTCTGGGTCTTGCAACTCCTTAAAAACCCTCCAGTTCGACAATCTAGAATCAAACTTCAAACTCACTTACAGATTCTATAAAACTTAAAAGAATTCTCTAAATTGGTGAAATATATCCAAGACTTTTGTCTTATAAATAACTCCACAGGCAATAAGTGTCACCTTAAAGCCACTCAAATTATCACCAGTAAGTTTGTTTTTCAAATCATAGAATCTATTCAAAATATCAAATAAATACACATTTTATACAATGTATATATTTACATCACAACACCATGAAGTTGTGGCTCAATTCCTACAACAATTGTATAGTATTATGTTGGTTGTAAGGCTCTCAATATTGCAACTAGCCCTTGGTCAATTCTGCAATTAGCCTATGGTCACAAATAGAAAGTTCCATACCACCATTATAGGTCAAAGAGAATCTTTCATTGAAAAATTCACAGTAATTACATTTCATGTGATAAAATTCTAAAAAAATATGCAATCCTTCTAAACTCTATTTTTGCACATGTGAAAAATTTTGCATTCAAAAAAACTCTTCTCCAAATATGCATGATTGCTTAAGTGGTTGGAAATGGGTTGGCTATCTTATACATGTCCAACATTTTAGTCCACAAATGTGAGAGATGGATAGATAGGAAACTTAATTAGAAAAGGGATAATAGTGATGGATAATTATATGTATCTTTGAGACCTAAAGCCATGGCATTGGCTTTGTAAATTCTTTCATTGGAGAAGAAGTGACCAATGGCCAATCCAAGTTCATTTTGGACTAGCTTTCACATATAAAATTGTGGAATGCTAAATTACTTAACAAAAAAAAGTGTTTGGAGGCCCAAAATTGCTTTGAAATAGTCTTATTTAGCGCTAAACAAAATAAATCTTCATCTTAATTCCTAAAGTCCTAAAAGTCTCCTCAAGGGACTCTAGCTTTGAAGGCTTTGGCCAAGCAAGTATCGAAGATCTCAATTTTTGGTAAGACTTTCTTTCAAAACTTTTTTTCAAATGAGGAAATTGATTAGCTTTCTAGGAATATAATTTTTATTTTAATTAGTGACTAGGAAAAAAAGTTATGCCACAATAAGCCTAAAACATGTGAAGGTGGGCAATAAAAAAAAAAAATATTTCTTATATATTATATTTTACCTACGAGGAAAAATTTGATTCATTCCATTTGGATGAATAAAGTGAAAGTTATGGAACTTCTTGTTTCACAAGTAATCTTACAAAATCTTGAAAAAATAATATATTGGATCCATTTTTTAACTTTACTCCTAAACATCCAAATTCATCTCAAGAATTGACGATTAGAGAAAAATCATTATAAAGTGCTATTTGGAAGCATTTTTTGGAATTGATATACCAATGAAAGTTGTAGATTATGATTTGTAGAGTCCATTTGTACAGTTAGATTAACCAATTCTATCACCAATATTTTTTTATAAATTTTGAGAGAAAAATTCCAAAATTCCTTCAAAATTTTCTTGCAAGCAAAATATTATCCTTTTTTGAGTAAAATTTGTTGGAATGGATTTGAAATGAAGTTCTCTTCACATGGTGACTCTTTGAAATTTTTGTATTCTTCCTATCTATGACCTCATTTTGACTAATGCAGTTTAGAACTAAAGTCAATGCAATTTGACCACTTGACATACTTATACATTTGTAATTTTAGAAAAATATGAATTCTAGTATCACCAAATCCAACCTTTAGATAGAACAAAAACTTGATAATGAATCTTCACAAATTAAAATAACTTTCATTCAAGTAGATAGGAGGATGAAACTCAAGTTTCAATCTGGTCATTGTTCAGAAAATGGACGTTGACGCATTTAGGGGTTAATTTTAACAAAAAATTAAAATTAAAAACTCATGGTTTTGTTTGCTTTCTAGAACAATCTCATCATTGGGATTAGACAAGTGTATTTCAATTCCATTTAAGAGCTATCAATAATTTTGTGTTTATTTCTATCTCATACTATATGAGAGTTTTTCATTGTGGTGGCAAAAAAACACCTATAGTTGGGATGTGGGGAACATATGGACTCCGTAGACACCTCCAAGCAATGAAAACCTACTTTACATACTCCTATTTGGTCCCTAAAGCCCTAAATCAAACTATATTAGCACCCTAAAATCACCACAAAATACCTCCTATCAATCTACAATCATCCAATTATGCACTCAAGTAGATTAGGGCAAGTCATATGCCCAAAACTAATTCAAATGTGTGAATTGGGGCTCAAAATGGCCCAAATAAGGACCTAATAAATAACCATAATACACCTCATACAACCAAAAGACATCCAATAAAGCATACATGCACCCATTTCTATTCTTCCTAAGATTTTATAGTTCCAATTAAAAGTGTCTATTCAATTCTTTCAAGCATTCCACATCATGAACTTCAAACATCCTTGAAATTCACAAATTGGGCCATAGAAGGGGTGAATTCAAGACCCTAAGAAAAAATTACAGCATAACATTCCTCACAACAAAATCCAATTTTCAAATATATATATATATAATTGTGTTTTTTTTAAAAAAGAACAATATCAATTGAAAAAATGCAAGGGAGAAAAAAACCCAACTATATATAGCTTGCCATTCATGCACATTACTCTATCGGCAATTATGGAAATCAAGTGTGTCATTGTGAGCACCAATTTACCCACCTTTGGTAAATTGAGAGTACAACTAGGTTCTAGGTTTTGATTAAGTGAATCCTACTTTTGGGTGCCTAAGTGTGGTTCATTGAGCCTTCCAAGCAATGGATCTTTTTTCTAAGTGCCTAATGTGACCCAAACATGCAAGAATCTCATAATCTATGTCCAGTGTCCTTGATTGACCGAATGGATGGACTGCTATGGGTTTTAGATGGAACTCACCTAAGGGAAGAAATAACGTAAAACCCTTCTAGATTGTTCCACGTCATTTCTAAAAACCTAAAATTCAACCCTATCCGACCTTCATAGCCAAAGTTATGAGCAAATGAAGTTTGATCACTACTCAGTTTCTCAAACTTCATCCATTGATTAATTTTAGCTCCCTAATTCAAAATGATTCAAAATTTCTAGGAGTGGTTCACAAGGCTTATCCCTACCTAGATTTGGAGTTTGGTCCTAAGTGAAAACGTTTATGGATTTCTCATCCAACCCAAGTCTAGACTTCATTCTTCTTTATCCGTTGGATTTTTCGTGATTTTCCCTAATAAAGGGGTTCCTATAGGCTCTACTTGACCTCTCCTACAAGCCTAGAGTCCTAATTTCCTCGTTCAACTTCTACCTCCTAGCCTTGTGATTGACTTCCTTTAGCATTCAAGATTCAAGTTAGCCTTCTCCTATTTAACATTTTGTGGTGGGTTCATATTTTTCCCTTGTAGCCCTTAATCTTAGCTATCCAAATTGGTAAGACACTTGCTATTCTGATGCTCCCACTAAAAGTTCTCAATGAATGAAGTTTGACGGTTCGTCAGCGCTTAACACTTCATTCACTAATTTCTCCTAATCTATAATTCAAAATTGACTTTTTCTTTCGCCTATGGAACCTAATTAATAGCCTCTTCCTAATCTCACCAATTTTTTTTATCAACTTTTATGTCTAACTATATTTCATCCAAATTAAGCCCTAATCTTCATCCAATGACAACTTCCTTGTTTCTACTCCGATTTGGATGCTTTTTAGGTATTTGGAAAGCTAAAAAACTCCTCTCTAGGTTTCTACCTTAATAAGATATCTGAACTATAGCCCTAAGGGTCTGAATTGAGGGTGGGCCTCGGCTAGAGTTAATAACTACTAATTAGGGAAATTGGAAAAGTTAGGGATGGGTCATCTCATACCTCGGAACTTGAGTCGTTGACCATGCCTACCGGGAGCTCTCCCTTCTCCGCCATGAACTCCCTTGATATGATGAAGCAAATTGCCATTTTAATAATAGGATAAGTTAATACCAAGTTTTGTCCTTTGGCTTCGTCCTATTTCTTTCCCTCCTTTTCCTTCTACACTATTCCTCTTACGTCCTACAATGGCGCAACTACTCTCATTTCTACCTACAAGGCTAACAAAGGACGCATCATGGCGTCCTACAAAGTTGAACTACCTCTGAGTACATCCTATATCTTACATCTAATCTCATGATAATCCCTAAGTTTTCTATCCAATGGTCATCACTTAGTAAGGGGATTTTCCTTCTATCTTATTTCTTCCAACTTCTTCCTACCTAACCCCAAGTTGTCTTCCTCCCTTGCCACTCTTTATCCTCTCTTCTATTTCTATCTTTTCTTCCTCTTGCTTGTTTTGTGGGAGATGGGGAGTTGCCTTTCCTGCTCTAGTGCTTGGTTGAGTGACGGTGAAGCTTAGGCGTTGCTTTCTTTATCCCTTCGTTTCATTTCTCCCTTCCCTTCCCCTTACTTTCTTCCCACCCTAAGCTTCCATTTTTTCACACAACCCCCTCTCCTCCAGCTGGTTAGTCCAGCTACTGGTACTGCTAGTTGATACTCGACTAGTAGACACTGTTGGTTGGTGCTATTGGTTACTGATTTTCCTCCATTTCTAAGTGTTTTGGGATATTTTTGTACTAAGGGGAAGGAAACAAAAGGAAATGACATATATCTAACATTAGTGGGTCACTTTGCTATGCACGAGCCCCATCAATGATCTCTCTTCTTCCATTGGTCGTCCCTTCCTATTAATTCAAACTTTAGTTCTTACTTTGGAGGGCTAAACTTTGACTTGTTCCCAAAATGTTTTGAAAACTAAACTTTCTATAGAAAAGGACTACGGGGATTCAAGATTCTTCAGTGAAGTGGTTTTAACACATGACCAAGACTTTTGAATCTAAGAGGATTCAAAGCTTCGCCATGTTTTCCTCTTTTAACATATCACTAAGACTTTTGACCCTTAGGGAGTTCAAAGCTTTGTTGTCTTGGCAGGACCCGCAATGACACAAATAAAGTAAGACAAAGTTAGCATTGTATGGGGACCAAGGACACTCTCACCACCTCGTGGCGAGAATTAATGTAACAAAGTTAACAAGCACTCAAAGCAAACTAGAAGCCCCCCAAAGCAGCATTGCCAAGGTACAGTGGGGAATTGGCTCTAGGGTTAGTTTAATAAACCAAGGACCTCAAAGAATTCTTCAAAACGGAATAAGACACAACGGAAGAAGACACAATGTCCTCTCCAAGGTTAGTAGGACTAAGAGCTCAACGCTTGAGCTAACTCAAGACAAAAAGACCGCAAAGAAACATAAGACTTAGAAACAACAAAACAAGGAAATATAAGGTGTAAAAGGAACCCCTTGAAGACCTCTACAACTTGCAACAAACTTAACCGAAAGGAAGAAAAAGAGTAATAAGACTAGCAAAGAGAGCAAAAGACTAGCAAATGGGAGCAAAAGAGCATCAAGAAGACAAACATCATAGAGGTTTTTGGCAAAATGTCAAAAGTTCCACCAAAGTCGACTCAATAAACCCAAATACAAAAATGGGGGTTGTAAGAGAGGAGAAGAGGTGCGCTCTTATGCTCTTTCCCAGGCACCCACCTCCTCTCATTCATCTAAGGCAACCTTATCTATTCAAATTTTCATCCTCATCCTCAAAAGTTTTCATCCTACACTAGCCCATAATGCTAACTTTTGGAGATGAACTCCAAATTGCAAACGGATTGCGCCATTGGCTTCAAAAGTCCATTTCTAATTTTTGGGAATCTTCCACCTCTTTTCCATCTCCAAAATCTCAACGAAACCTAGTGCCAACTTAACGCAAAAATCAAGCAAAAATCCAACTTTTGAAGTTTGACTTTTTTAGCAAAAGTAGCTAGTCTAGGCTCCTAAGTGGGTGTAGGGGAGTAAGAAAATACCTATCTTGGGCCCCATTCCATTTCCGCATGTTCTTGTGCCACTAGTCAATTCTGCTGTGGACTTTAATTTCTGCTAGTTGTTGGGGAATCTTGTAGGTTTAGGTGCTTCTGACTTTCGGAATGTTTTGAAACTTGTCAGAGCAGCTTATTATCATAAAAAAATTATTCTAATTTTTAATGAGATTTTACCGCCACCTAGGAAATTTCTAAGAATTTCCCATTGTATGTTTGATCGTCTAGAAAGGCATCTTCTGACTATCAAAAAATTCTGAAACTTTTTGTAGAACCTCTCATGGGATCCCACAATACATGTGTAGGCTCATATTTTTACTCTACACATCGGCCTAGGGGGGATAAAGTCTGCCCCCCTTGTTTAACTATCAATGGCCAAAGAATCTTTCACACTAGAGGGAATCTTGGTGAACCGACTTCGATGTTGGTTCTCGGGCATGGTTTTAATCATAAGTCATCCTCTTTTGACCATATATTCCTCCACAGTCCCACCTTGGTAATTTAGACACCTTCAAGCCTACAATTGGGGTTCTGCTATTTCATTGATGAAATGGAGAAACTGAAACCTATCTCCATAAAATGACCTATATACCTCACAAAGGTTCCCTCAACCAATATTGACCTAGGCATGTCCTTTCTATGTAGGGTTTTGTGCCTAATATGCTCATAACTTATAATCTACCAATTTACTCCAATTAGTTGGATTCTAACCTATGTACAACTCGTGGTTGGGGCATTCTAGTTATAATATTCTAAATATTGACCAAATATTATATTGGTATATAACACATCTATTTTGGTTCTACACTCTTTTGGGGGCTTTTGCGTATAAAACTATACTCAAAATAACAAAATACGAAAAAAAAAAAAAATGAGTCTCCAGTGACAAATTGGGGGCTCACATTCATTGAGCCTTTTTACTGAATAAATTCACTAAGCACTACGTTTTTTGGCCATACAACATCAATTAGTACAAAGGATCCTAAGAAATTGTCATTTGATCACCCATGCAACTCACAATCAAGAGCAAATGTCTTCTTCTCACTACATTGTCCACCCCCTCTTTGTCCATGCTCCAAATTTGGTGAGTCTTATTTTCTTGGAAAGCTAACTTGATACTCTTTATCCACCCTAAAATTCAATTTCTTTTGCCTTGTTGATGATTTGCAATTGTGTGCCAAAGTTGGAAATCCCAATTCAAGGCAGTAGCTCACCTCCTACCCCAATCTCTCCTAAAAATCCTACCTTTTTCACCCATTTTTTCCCAAAAACCCCCAAAAAACTACTCAACAAATTGTCCTATATGGTTTCCTTCTCTACTATCCAACAATTCATACTTCAAGTGCCCATCAAGTACTTCCAATCCTTCCAATCCTTCCAAAAACAAATTTACTCCAAAATGGCAAGAAAGAGAGAGCTTGAAATCCTAATTTTTCCTATATCCAACTTACTAACAGACTAATCTTTGCTAACAAATTTCATTCTACCCTAAATGACTGAAAAATACCTAATTTACAATAAAATATCCTAAAATAGTGTAAATTGTGCTAATTTAGTAGACACATGCTAATTTAGTGAATATTGCACTAAATTACTGTAATACCCTTCAATTACTGAACAAATCTTATTTTAGTGATTCTATCACTATTTTAGACTTCTAGTAGTAGTTTTCATTTCACTAGATTATTTTGAGTTTTTTGTATTTATTATTTTTTGTGAATTTTAATTTACTTCTAATCTTTTGTTTTTAACTTGTAAAGTGGACCAAACTACGATTTTTGGCGATATAGTGATTTTGGATAGCTCACTACGAATGGAGTTTTTCTTTTTTTTATTTGAAATTTTCATACAACATGTGCCTAAGGTGTAGAATTAAGGCTCAACAATTTTCATCACTTTTGACTACATGGTTAAAAAGTTATTACACGATATGTAATTTTCATTGATCTTTGGCAACCCAAAAATTTCCTAAGAAAACAAATTTTTAAGAAATAAAAATTTGAAATAAGTTTTCTAGATTTATATACACATGGAAAGCTTTCAATCATTCCATTTTGATTAATGAGATGAAAGTTATGAAGAGTTTTAGTTCGTAAGCAGTTTCACATTCTCTACTCTAAAATAAACTTTGAAGTCCTTTATTTAACTCAATTTTCAATATTTCGGAAAAAATTAAAATCATAGGATGTAGATTTTTTTATTACAACATTAGAACCATTGGATTGGGATTTTTCAATTCCATAATAAAATTCTCAACAATTTAGTATTTTGAATCATTCTCTACTTCTTTCTACTTACTATTTTTTCCTATATGTTGTACAATTCCAAATGATCTAAAACTTTTAAAGAATGTGGCCAACTTGCCTAGAAAAAAGAATCCAAAGAATAACCACCATTTGGGAATTTTATTTCATAAAAATATGGCCTTGTGAAGTGCAACTACCCGTTTTTTCACAGGGCCAAAAAAAGGATTTTTGCCAATTCAAATGCTATATCTTGCAATCTACGTAGTGAAAATTTCTGAAACTTTTTCTACATCTTTTCAAATCAATGTATTGCAAGATCTTCTAGTCACATGTGTCCAAAAATGTTGTTTCTCCCAAAGTTAGGTTCTTGTACTAGAAATGATAGTTTTGGAGTGTTTTTGGTGAAAACATAGTAAAAAACATTTTGTAGTTAAATCACTTTTGTATTTTTTGTATTTCTTAATTTCATTTGTTTTTTGGTTTGTAACTTACTTCTAGTTTCATTTTCTACTTGTAGTATATTGTTTTCATTTTGGCTTTGTAATATTGTGTTTGTTATCTTTTTTATTTCTTATTTAATTCTCATTTCATTTTCTCTTCTCAATAGTATTTTGGTTTTCATTTTATCATCATTTTCCATTAGCCTAATTTATTTACTCTACCAAATCTTGTTTAATGACTTTTTTGTTTAATTCCCCTATTTTCCCCTAAAATAAATTTTCCCTTGTTTTCTCCTAATCTCATTTTCTAAATTTTCACTCTAACTCTACAAAGTTTCCATTGCTATCTAGCAAAAAACTCCTTAATGAATGGTTGTAGCTTAATCAATTGGATGTCTAATCAAGTGTTTAAAAAATAGTAAAATAATTTTAAGGAAATTCAAAAAGAATTGTTCAATGTCTAAAATTACTACTTATACCTTCATTTCAAATTTCATATAAAATTGATATACAATGCAAAAGTTATCAACAAAAAATAGTTGTCTATAGACCAAGGGGCAAAAAAAAAGGATAAAGTATTTCTTGCAATCACACTTAACAATTTTTCAATGGGTGAAAATTCAATGAATTTTTTTTGAATTTTTTTTCTAGATTCTAAATTTAATTCTTCAATATGAAAAATTAGAAATTCAAAATAAAAAAATCTAGTCAAGCAAGGAGCAAAAAACATATTCTCACTTCACTTTAAATGCAAATATTATGCAATCTAGTAGATCAAAGTTTTTGAAATTTCTTCCAAAAATTCTTACACTAGTCTAGTGAAAGATCCTATGGTTAGATATTTTTTTTAAAGATTTAAAAGATTTTTGCTATTTGCAACAAAAATGGCAATTTTTAGTGTTTTTTGATGAAAAAAAGGCCTTGGGGCTTGAGGAACTAACCCCTAAGTGCATGAAACCTTTTTTTAGAGCTTCTTGAAATTTGCTCTAAATTAAACAAGAAGCCAAATTTGATAAGTTTTATCAATATTTTTTAATTATAACCTTACAAATTCAAACTAGACATCTTAGAGATCACAGTCATGTGAAAAGAAAATACAACAATATCACTCATGGTTTGAAATATTATCATGTTTGATCATAAGGTTGTTAAAAATGTGAAAGTGATTTGAAGTCTTTCAATCCTCTTTTCACATGTCATATCCAAAAACTTGTCATTGAAAACATAACTATGAGGTTAATGGGCATAACATGTATAACCCCAATCAATTTATAACTTCTCAAAATCTACTCTACAATTTTTTTAAATGAATTTCTAATGTGATTTATTCTCCAAGATCTAGAGTGTTTGAGGCTCATTTCTAAGAGCCTTCAACACTAGAAAATCAAGACTTGCAATAGATACCCTTGCACAAAATCTTGAATAGAAAAATTATAATCATTCATTTTTAAAACTGGATTTTACATATTAAAACTAGACTTCAAAAAGAATTTTTCAGAAAATAAACTACTAAAAATAGTAAATCTATAAGTTTTTTTTAACTTCAAAGTACTATCAACACCAAATTTTAGTGCTTTAGGCATTTAGGGGTAAAATGTGATTTTTCTATGGATTTTACATTTTTACAGTATTGTGTTGGTAATTTTAAGATTATTCTCCAAAGCCCTATAAGAGTTAAGACTAATAAAGGAAAAAAAACAGTTTAAAAATAAAGTCCCTCTTACAAAAAGATTAAAAGATTTACAAAGAAAAAAATAATAATTATATTTTTTCTCTTAAAAATATTTTTAGTTGATTCAATAGGCTTCAACAAGTACTCATCTAGCAAAAAAGTTCCATAGGTTAAAAGTTAGCCTAATTTCATGTAGCTAAATATTTTATGTTGCAACCAAAATTAGAAATTCAAAGTAACAATATAGGTTGAATAATCTTTAATTTAGGGCTCTTAAAAACGTATTTAGCCTTTATGAAAGCACTTGAAGCTACATGAACACTCTACAAGGCATCCAAAACTATGATCCTGCAGCACCTATAATTAAACCATATAACAACTCCAAATTGTGACGTTGAATCGGAGTGGGGGGTCAACATCAAAGTACCTCTAAGGCTCCAATGTTAATTGTCCCAAACATTCTTCCTTGAAAACTTGGGGTACTATGATTTTGTTGAGGAATATAGTAAAGGCAAACAATGGAACCTTTTGTAATACAACCATCAACAATGCTGAATGTGGAGAAATCATGGATAGACCACATCACCATAAATTTGCAGTCAAACTTTGTTTGTCCCATATAGTTTGAATCATCTATAACCCTTACTTAGTCACTTTGGTTGAACATCTATAATAGAAGTTTCAAAAGGGGTTGAAAGAAGACATCAAAATGCTCATTGATTGACCCCTAAAGTCCCAAGGTCTTTTTTTGACAAAATTCACTCAAAATTGTCATTTCTATTACAAAGTGCAAAGAACTTTGGATATTATTTTTATGCATATCTAAATTTAGGATCTTGCACTAAACTAGTATGAAAATGTGTGAAAGAAATTTCAAAAACTTTGACCTAGTGGATTGCAAGATATTTGCATTTGAAGCAAAAAAAATTGTTACTTTTGCACCTTGCATGACTAGATTATAAGGCTTTGAATCTTCTTAGTTTAATAGTTTTTGTACATTAAAAATTCTCAATTTCTCAATTTTTATGTTGAAGAATTGAGTTGAAAGTCTAGGAAAAAAAAATCCCATAAACACACATGGAATTTTCATTCTTCAAAAAATTGTTAAATAGAAGTAGGTACAAGATTGAAAGGAAAAACTAAATTGTTAATAGGTCTAAGATGGAATCAAAATACAATAATTCCAATGGTGAGATTGCTCTAGAAATTCACTAAGCCTTGTGAACTTTTTTTTTAAGAATTGAATTAAAAAATAAATCCTATAAGTTATATTTTCAAGAAGATGCTTTGATTGCCCTCCAAAACTAGATTGTCTATAACTTTTTCATTATTAGGAATTCCAAATAGTCAGAATGAATCAATCCTTTCCATGTAGAAAAAAACATTTTCTATGAGAAACAAAATTTTGCAAATTTTATTTTGACATCTTATGACTTTGTTGAGTTGCTTGACAAACCTATTTTGGACTTAAAGTGACATTAACTTTTTGAGCCCAACACAAATTTAAATAAAAATCATATTCCCACAAAGCCATTGTGTTTTCCTATCTTCAAAAAAAATTCATAAAATAATGACAAAACTTTGAGACTATTGGAACCTACTCAAAATTGATTTTGTCATCCAAAGGGACAATGGGACTTTAGGAGGTAATATTGATTCGAGTCTAGAAATGATGAAGGAAAGAGTGGTGAAATGTTTTTTGGTCATCATGCATGGTGACACATTATAGTTTAATAATATGATACACTAGAAGAAAGCCAAGTTATTTTATGACATCCACTTGTTTTTATGTCCATAATGACATCAAACATGACACCAAGACATTAGTTGTAACATCATATATAACATAAAAACAAGTGGACGTCACAAAAAAATGCATCATAAACAACATGGTTTTTTTCTAGTGATAGGTCAAGTAGACCATGTAGATTGCTTGATTGAAATATGGATTTATGTTGATAGCCAATCAAAGCAAAGATTTTGTGTTTCAACAATAAATTCAAGTCTATTGATGTCAATCAATTTGCTTCTATTGCCTTGAATCTACCTCAAATTGTACCATACCATCCATAGAGTGATAGTGATGATGCTATGCCATGTAGATCACTTGATGGGATGTACTAAACATCTTATGGATATGAGGCAATAGCAGAGAGTGTTGCAACACTTTCACAAGTAATCACCTATGATTCCAACTTTGCTATGTTAAATTAAATCACACTTTAAACATTTGGTGAATTGTTCATACCCCCTTGAATAATATGTAGGAATTCTAAGGTTGCCATATTAGATTGCCCACCTACCTGTCCACCCAATCTATCCATTTAGTAGAAGTTCTACTCGTCCAATGAAGTCAACACATAGTTGACTTTTTAGTAAGGAAAAAAATTCAATGTGGACTTATCTTGTCCATGATGTTCAACATGTGGCAACCCTATTTGGATGCAAACACAAGTTAGGTGGGGTATAGATGTCTGTCTAAGAGTGGACACAAGTTTGGGTATGGACACATATGAAGGTGGGACGCATACACTAATTTCTTCTCTACTAGCATCTACAATTTTGAGGATTATAGAACATTGTAGATAGAATTTTTGTGCATTTTTTATGTTCTTATAAATATATGTTAAATCAAATAGCTGGAGTCAATTAGAAGTTAAAGTATAGTGTAAATGGAGTCAAATATGCATGTTAATGTGAAAAGGACCAATAGATAGCCAGTTAGAGAGGTTATTGTTGGTTAGGCAAATAGACTTGGTAGTTAACTCCTAGTTAGTTACGGCCAAGAAGTATAAGGGCAAATTGTTTTGTCTTCTCTCTCTCTCTCTCTCTCTCTCTCTCTCTCTCTCTGCGTTTGTAGTGATTGCTCACCAGTCTATTATATTGTATATTTCTTTCACGATTAATGCAAATTGTCTATTTGGCTAATCATTGTTGTGTCTAATTTTCTTTCAACCAGAGATTGGCTTGATTGTTGTGTGTTGAGCAATTGCCAAGGATTGGCATTGTTCTTTATTATTTTTCTTTTGTGCAATTGTCAAAATTGTCGTAAGTTGTGAGTCTGTCAAATTGTTGTGATCTATTGTATAAGGCAATGAGTCTTTGTGTAAGCAATTTCCTTAGCTTGAGATTGGCTAATTTCAGGGTGCAGAACTAATAGCCAATGATTGGCAAGGTTCTTGTTTGGATTATCATTTATTAAGTTAAGTGGTGAGAGTTTTGTTGTAGTGAGAGCTTTATGGAAGGAAAGGTTAGTGAGTACAAGAATTTTTAAAATTAAGCCAATGATTGGCATTGTCCCTTTTATTTCTTGTATTTGTCTTATAGTCGAGAGCTGTGAGTTTGGTCAATTTGTTCTATTTCATTTTGCACAATTGGTGTCTCTTGTGAGTGTGGCAAATATTCAGTCTTACTAGTGAGTGGCAGTGAGTCTAAAGAGTAGGACAATGAGCCAAAGATTGGCATTGTTCCTTATTTTGTTCTTAGTCTATTAGTGAAGTATTAAGTCAAATAGACTGTGAGTATAATTTGAGGAGAGATTAAGCCAGTGAGTGGCATTGAAGTTCTTTGTGAATTAAGTCTATTGGTTTGGTAAAGGCTATAGATAAAAATATTATTAAATATTGATTAATTGATGTCAAATAGATGAGAAGAAAGCTGGGAGAGCTTGGTGAATTAATTGAGTAAAGGAAGTCAGTTTTGGAAGATAAGAAGTTTTAAAATGTAGATGTGTGAGAATGGCCACAGATTGGTCTTAATATGTCATTGAGTCAATTAGCCAGAGATGGGTTCTTTAGTTTTCCTACTGGAAAAATAGCAAATGTCAAATTGACGGAGAATGGAAGTGGTGTTTGCAAACCAACCATTGGAGGACTAGTGTTGGAGATCACGCTATAGGAGCAGTTGGAAGACAAATAGACAATAAATAATTGTTCCCTAAATCATTGGTCCATTTTGTTAACGAATTATTTTTTGAATTTGTCTCATAGTCTAGAGTTCAGTCAATATTTCCATTATAGTTCATCTGTTTAGTAGTCAAATTAAATGAGAATAAGAATAATAAAAATGAAATAACCAATGAAAATATAAATTGGCTGTAATCAATGAAGAAGTCCATTAATTTATAATAAAAAAGATTAAATTTATTTAGATGTTTCATTAAGTGAATGGTTTCAACAATGGTTTTGTTATGGAATTAGAGTATAGTCAAATTGTCTTTCAATTTACATGGTATTAAAATAATCAATTGATATTGTGTGATGAGATTTTGATGTAGAAGAAATAGGGAACAAGATCCTTTGTTGTAGAATCTTTGTGTATCTTTTGATGTGATAGTATGTCAGAGTTTGGACAAATTGACAACTCATGGTAGATTGATAGGATATTGTAGTATTTTAGTGAGACCATTTGACAAAGTAGTAAATTGTGAAGTTGTAAATGCAATATGTGGGCATTGGATCAATTGACTTAATGTTGGAAAGTTAACATGACCATTTGACCAAAACATAACTTAACATAATGAATCTTTACTTTTGGATGTTTTGCACATGGGGCCAATTGACAATAAATTAAATTGGAAAGGTAATTAAGGAATATGGGCAAATTTTGTGGACTTGATTAGGTCAATAGAATAGGAGCCATGATTATTTGACATACCCTTGGCAAATTGACATTAGAATTCTAGTATAAGACAGGGACAATAGGTCGTTAGTTTGTATTTATGAGAATTGGACTAATATTAGAATAGGCTAGAGAAATTCCTATACATTCCCTAAAAATAAATTATAAAATTAAGTTTTATATTTCATTACCTAAATTGAGTGATTTCCTACAATAAATGTGACCTTAGATACAAAACGATAGACTATTTGACTTTTCCCAAATGAAAGAACCACGACTAGGGATTCCTTGGGTTTTGTTTCCCAAACTTTTCCCATACTACAAGCCTGTATTATGTCGTTGGAAAGGTCTTCGAAATACATTGATTACACTCCTATGATATATTACACACCTTCAAACTCTCAAAACTCTAGTCGCAAATTGAAAAACAAATTTGTTGTTAGGATGGTACATGCAAGGACAAGTAAGGACCCGAAGAGGTGGGCGCTACAAGAACAATCTATACCATGGGAGCATTTGGTTCTTTTTAGGACGCACTCATTCAATGTGCCATAAGATCCTTCTCATGAAGATAAAGAATGATAAATTCTATTGCTAACAAATTGAACTTAACACAAGTTTTTAGGTATTCATTTAGAACAATATCAATCTCTAAAATTTGATGTAGTACAAATCCTGTACACAATTTTAAATTTTAAATTAGATGTCTAACTAGCTTCCTAGTGTGAAAATGGACAAATTGTTAATCAATTTCCATTACAGTGTGTTTAAATTGAGGTTTTATTAGACTAAACTAAATGGGCAAATAGATTATAATCAGTACAAATTAATAAGATTTGAAAAGGAGTAAAAGTAAGGTCATAGCTTTTCAAATTGAACAGCCACCTCTTTTGCTAAGCATATAGTCTAGTTGAATTTCATTTTGCAGCTCTCAGTGGAGCCTTAACTTTCTAGTGTGTGAATTTCTTGCATCTGTAAACTCTTTCAGCACTCTGCAATAAATTTTATCTCTCAATTTGGCTACTTTGTAAGTATTGTTGGTGACATTGTTTGTACAAGTGAGAGTGAATTGTTATCAAATTGATTAACTTGGTAATTTGGCACTGGAGAAAGCAAATCAATTTGGAGACCGGCCAGTTTGCATAAGATAAATTTAAGTTGTTAAACCAGGGAGCTCTTTTAACTTATTTTGGTGTGTATAATTGGAATTGTGAATGAGTGCCTGTATTGTGACTGGTTAATTGAGAACTTCGAGGAGCTGAAGCAAGTTGATCATGTATGGTGTTTGTATGCAGGATTGATGGTTGTAAATTAATTTTAGTATTAAGGAATATGTGATTGAAAAGCTATGAGAGGGTCTCTACAAGTGGGATTAAATATCAAGTAATTGAATAAGTATAAATAGAGAAGTAACTTATAAGATGAAGTTGCTGGAAGCTGGATGGTGGAGTCTGATGAGTGGAGTATGATCTACATGATTGAAATTAGTGATTCCTAATCCTCATTGAACATTAGCTGGATAAAATTCCAACCTCTAATGAGTTAAGTTAATTACTAATGTCTAGTTGATTTAATTTGATTATGCATGCTGTAGACAAGTGGTCAGTGAGTACTTTTATTAAATTCTCCTTCGCAATCTGAATAAGCTAGCCATATAGTGTCTAAAGTCAATTAGTAACTGAGCTAGGGAAAAAGTATCAAGTCATAGTTATGAAGTTTGATAACAAATTGACTGTGATGGTTGAAAATATTAAAATGTAAATGGAGTGTGATTTTGAACTATTCAATTTGGCTATTTGTTGAATTTATAACCTTTAAGAAGTAAACTGCTCAAGTGAGACTCACTGTGAGTGCATCTGGTCACATTGTATCAATTAAATTTACCAGAATGGTTATTAACAAGATTTATAGCTGATTAAGATTGGTGACTAAATAAATAAAGTAAAATAAATTCTACCAGTGGTTGATTCAATAATTTAATTGACGTCTTTGAGAATATAGGGTTTGCACAAATTGATTGGTTTTGAAATTATGGAGTTTGAACCTAGTAATAGCAATTGGTGTTAAAATGAGTATCATTAATAAAATAACAAAGGACAAGTCACCATGACATTAGTAGTGGAACCAAAGCAATCTATATAAAAGATACTAATGCAATCTTGGTGTTTAGATTGTATTTGGATTATGTTTTCTCCTTGCTATTGGTAAGACAAATGAGAGTTGGTGAAAGAATACATTGTTCATTCACCTAAGGATCAATGTGACCAACCAAAGTGCTCAATGTGTGTGTCTGGGTTGAGTTGAGACACCAATAAATGAGCTCAAATAAAGGGAATAAAGACAACTTGATAGGTAAATTTTCTAACATACCATACTTTGCACTAGCTAGTGACAAGTTGATCTAAGTTAGAATCTTTGGTTGAGCATCGTAAACTAGTAATTAGGCTAGTAAGAATAGATGAGACAAATTGCCTAAGGGTAAAAAGCTATCATGGTAATTAATGAACCTATACCTTATATATATATATATATATATCTTACCACATGACTAGGTGATAGTGCATGCATGATCAAATCGAGGGCTTATCACATCTATTTGCCAAAACCCTATATTCTACTACTAGATAGGATTGAGATGCCATACATTGTCAATAGCATTATGGGATGGACTGTTAAATTTGGGAATGAGAGTGGTTCTTAGTGTATTGTTACATAAACTAAGCATTGTCCCTGTAAAAGAAAGCTGAAATCATCCCTTTCTACAAAAACATGTGACTTTAGATACATAAACGTTAGACAAAAACGACCTTTTTCTAATAAAGTTCCCCCCTATACCTTGTGGTCTTGGATTTTGAAAGACAAGACAAAATCTACACTACAAATCCTTAAAGAGTTTGGTAAGAATTTTCCATTGTCATAACCTATAATACAACATAATAAGGGTCTTTGTAAGAAAATCACTTTGTGTATCAAGTTTGAATGTTGTGAATTCATCATCAAATTTTTTTTTAACTATAGGTCATTTTGGTAGATAGGGATAAGGAGTCAAGGACTTTCCATTTCAATTGTTGAATCCAATATTAGAATTGCATCGAGATTTACATCAACCATCTTATTTAATTTTAAAAGAATTCTTTTGGATTGATTTATTGCATATATTATTTATTTATTTATTTATTTATTATTTAATTTTTTAAAATTTATTTTTCCTTTAAATTAGTGAATTGAACATTGGATTTATTCAGATTTTATTACATTAGTCTCAATTGTTGAATTCAGTATTGGAATTGCATTGCAATTAACATCAACTACCTTGTTTTAAAAAAAAAATCTTTTGGATTAATTTAGTGGGTATGTAGAAAAATTTGCCTTCATATTAGTGAATTGAACATTGGATCTATTGAGATTTTTTTACATTAGTCTTGTCTAGTTTAGTTTTTACAAATAAATTGTTTTGCTTTAAAAGGTATATAGTAGAATTTGACAATTTTATTAGTAAATTGAACATTTTGGTTTGCAAGGATTCATATCAATGACACTTTGTGTTTTGTTTTTCTTTGCTTCAAATTCTTTATGTAGGTTGGTACAATTTCATTCTTCTTTTAGTTTTTATAATTACTTTGGATTACTTTATTGATGATTTGAACATTGGAGTTGCATGGATTCATGTGAACTACATTATATTTTTTTTGTTGTTCGTTCTTTGGGTTGCTTTTGTATTTTGGTATATAACCACATTTTGTTTATTCCTACTTGTTTTAAGTTCTCTTAAGTTACTTTTATAGGGACATTAAAGAATTTGTCATTTATATGATTGAATGAAACATTGGGTGCATACGAAACCACACTCTTCTTTCTTTTTTTTGAAATTTTTATTGAATCATTTTATAGATTGGTGGAACCACTTTTTGTTTATTTTTTATATAATTCCTTTGGGTTACATTTTTATGTAAATAGAAGGGGTTGCCATTTATATGGTTGAGAGGAATATTAAAGTTTATACATCCAACATTTTTTTCCCTAAGTTATTTTTGTGTTTATATATAATGGTTTTTCCTTTACACTAGTGATTTGGAGATTAAATATTCACAGAATTTACATCAACCACATTTAATTTTTATGGAAAACTTTAAACTACTTTTGTGTCTATACACAAGGATGTGCTATTTCAGTAGTTGAATAAAACATTCAGGGTGCATAGGGTTTACAACAACCATATTGCAATATCTGAAAAAAATTCTTTGGATTAATTTTGTGCCTAGACATAGAGAATTTTTATACATAGATGAATTGATAAACTCTTTGACATACCTACAAAAGTAATCTAGAGGAGTTTAAAAAGAAATAAACAAAATATAGGTATACTAAAACACAAATGCAATCTAAAGAACAAAAACCAAGAAATATAATGTGGTTCATGTGAATCCATGCAAACCCAATTTCAATTCAAAAGTAAAACTCTTCTACGTAGCCACTAAAATAATCCAAAGTAATTCAAAAAACTAAAAGAAGAATTTAAATGTAACAACCTACATAAATAATTTGAAGCAAATAAAAACAAAGTACAAGTGTGATTGATATGAGTCTTTGCAAACCCAATGCTCAAGAATAAAAGTTATGGCTCAATAAATCCAAATTTTAGTTTGGTGGATTGAAAAAAATCATTACAAAAATTTTAAATAATTTTTTTCTCATAGGTTATATTTTTTTATCAATATAGGAAGGTTTGATTTGTTCTATTTGGATTACTTTGTTATGTGAAAGTTATGGACAATCTTTTTTTTCAAGCAATTAAAGCATCTTCTTGAAAAAATAACTTGTAAGATTCATTCATGAACTTAATTTTCAGAATTTTTTCAAAAAACAAAGTTTCGCAAGGTTAAGAATTCAGATCTCTTGTTAGAACAATCTCACCATTTGTAATCAGTATGTTTCAATTCCATCTCATAGCTATTAACAATTTAGTTTTTCCTTCAATCTTGAATTTACTTCTACTTGACTATTTTTTAATGACTGAAAATTAAATGTGTATTTTTTGAATTTTTTCTTGTAGATTTTCAACTTAATTTTTCGACAGAAAAGATGAAAATTTAATTGTAATATTGCATAAACTTGAAGTTAAGAATAATCAAAGTTGAAATATCTTGTTAAGCAAGGTGCTTAAAAATTTGTTTTCTACACTTCAAATGCAAATATCTTGCAATGTAGGCAATCAAAGTTTCTGAAATTTCTTCCACATATTTTTACAATAGTCTAGTTCAAGACCCTACAATTACATTTGCAAACAAAAAATAATTTTTAAGGTCTTATACTATTTGCAATAGAAATGGCTGATTTGTTTTTTTTGATGGAGAAAAGACCTTTTGAATTTCGGTGTTAAAATGAAAAAAAATTATAAACAAAACAAGAAACTAGATAGGACTAATGTAATAAAATCTGAATAAATCCAATGTTCAATTCACTAATTTAAAGGCAAATTGAGAGAGAGAGAGAGAGAGAGAGAGAGAGAGAGAGAGAGAGAGAGAGAGAGAGAGAGAGAGAGAGAGAGAGAGAGAGAGAAGATTATTCATCACCCCTTCCGGGTAGTTTCTATTCATTTCTGAAAACACCTTTACCTTTTGACATTTCTCAAGCATTGCACAAGAAACTTGTTTAAAATAACATATCACTATGTGTATTTTAAACGGCTTGTATGGGTTCCTAGGAGTGACACTGTAGCAAGATTCCCCAAGTTACTGGAATGCACTGATTGGTCTTTTGGGAATACCTCCCTTGAATTTCGACCCTTGTGCTGGACTTGCTGGAATAGACTTCTAACATTCTATTCTACCATAACTGATATCTTCTATGTTGCAATTCAAGCATTCTTGCTTTGGGTAGAAAGTTTCTCATGCATAACAATTATGACAGCAAGCCTTTCAGACCAAGCAAACCTCCTAAAAACATATTGAACGAAAATTTGATTGATCAACAAACTTCTGTCATGTCCTTGAGAAAATTCCTTCCTGTCTAGATCTGCATAAAGCTAGCAATTGAGGGTCCGTGCCTCACCTGCACCCATGCCACGATCCAAAACACATAGTTAGAATCATGACGTATGCAAGGTGTCTTTAGCACGAAAACCAGTTGTTATCCGTATCACAATCACAAGCTAATTTGATCCGTTAGTAGGAAAACGTTTTGCCCTCCATTCCTCTCTGTCCAACCTTTTCACCCATGTCGATATTCCTAGTGCACCTCTGCACCAGCCTGTACTATCGTGAACTGAAGTGGTTCTAGCTCCTTCACGCTTCTACTCTGGTTTTTACACTAGTTCCCCCAGAGCATGGCTCTCATACACTCATACACAAGAAATGTAGCAAAAGAGGCACCACTTTGAGTCTGGCTATTTTTTATGTAGATGCCATTTCCCTCAATATGGCGGCACCTGGTCATTTCTTCTTGTGGTCCTGTAGTGCAGGTGTTTAATTAGCTACTAACTTGAACTTGCACATTAATTTTTCCTGGGTCTGTTTAAAAAAAGTTTTTCTTCCTTTCCCAAGACATACTCCCTGACTTACATGGTTCAGACCATCGTCACTTTGTAATGTCAGTCCAGTAATTTAGGTACCACCAGCTTCATCCCTTGTCAGGATGGTATTTTCAGAAACTTTAGTCCTTGAGTATTCATGTGGTGTTTGTCACAGGTGCTCATAACCCGAAATTGTTTCACACCTGTTCTGGACTAGAGAGAGAGAGAGAGAGAGAGAGAGAGAGAGAGAGAGAGAGAGAGAGAGAGAGGCACTAAATCAATCCAAAAGAATTCTTTTAAAATTAAATAAGGTGGTTGATGTAAATCTCCATGCAATTCTAATATTGAATTCAACAATTGAAATGGGAAGTCCTTGACTCCTTGTACCTATCTACCAAAATGACCTATAGTTAAAAAAATTTAAATGATGAATTCACAACATTCAAACTAGATACACAAAGTGATTTTCTTACAAAGACCCTTATTATGTTGTATTATAGGTTATGACAATGGAAAATTCTTACCAAACTCTTTAAGGATTTGTACTACATCAAATTTTAGAGATTGATATTGTTCTAAATGAATATCTAAAAACTTGTGTTCACTTCAATTTGCTAGCAATAGAATTTATCATTCTTTAACTTCATGAGAAGGATCTTATGGCACATTGAATGAGTGCGTCCTAAAAAGAACCAAATGAGTGCTCCCATGGTATAGATTGTTCTCATAGTGCCCACCCCTTCGGGTCCTTGCTTGTCCTTGCATGTGCCATCCTAACAACAAATTTGTTTTTCAATTTGCGACTAGAGTTTTGAGAATTTGAAGGCGTGTAATATATCATAGGAATGTATTTTGAAGACCTTTCCAATGACATATTACACACTCTATAATTCTCAAAATTGCAGTCGCTAAACAAGAAAGAAATTAGTGTCAACACCCATTCTAGCATCCCTACCTAGGTGAAATTAAGTCCCCACCCAGACATGACGAAGTCCTTGCCCATCCCATATTGTCCCTGCCCTTAGCTTTTGCGCTTGGATTCTAGCATGGAATGCCACATCTTTAGAGCCCATGCCACATCATTTAGTAAAGGTAAATCATAGTAACTTTGGTTTTACTTGGGTAAATTTTAAGCCCCAACAAATTAAATTTGTCTAATCTAGTTTGTACGTCTAGTGACTTTAAATTGCCTAATGTGACAACCAAGAGGAATTCTAGCACGCATGATATTATATGATAAGTCAAGTTCTCACAACTTCCTACTTGTTTGGTTCTTAGAGATGGGAAGAGAGTTCACCATGGAGAAGACACTTTTCCTAAACAATCTAAACTATTCATCTACAAACACAGAGGAATAACCATATGCACTATAGGATTTCAAGAACTAAAAAGTTTTCCTAAATTCCTAAGGCTTGATAGATGAGATTCCACATAAATCTGCAACTATATATACACATTCATTGATCATCTCTTTAAAGAGGGGATCTTGATAGGGAAAACTTTGGCTATAATCATCTACTTCCATCTCCTCCCTTGCCTCCATTGTAGAGCTCTTGGGGCTCCTTTGTGGGTATATTGTTAGGACTACCTAGCTCAACTTATGATTTGGAGATTTCATATAGGAGAAATTGCTTTTGGTTCATTTCTTGTATGGGTGGTGAAGCATATGCTACTAGACTCCCTTTGACTCCTTTGAATTATTTAATGGCATACACAAAGTCACGACCATTGAAATGCATGCTCATCATAGTGATAAAAAGAATAGTAAACCATGTCCTCCATGTCCAACACTCCAATCTCATATTCAACTC
This sequence comes from Straminergon stramineum, assembly GCA_963920665.1. Lineage (NCBI taxonomy): Eukaryota > Viridiplantae > Streptophyta > Bryopsida > Hypnales > Calliergonaceae > Straminergon > Straminergon stramineum. Next base: position 40,452,058 of record OY987264.1, read on the forward strand.
CTTGTCTCTTCCCACTTTATCCACAATTTGTTCCACCATTTGGGCCTATACTCCATTTTGATGTGCTCTTCCTTTTCATTGTTGGATCTTTTCCTTGGATTCCTTATTATATGACCACAAATATCCCATGTCAATATTGATAGATGATATAGAATTATGTCGACACATTCCAATGCTCCCAAGAATCCTTTGACTTGCCAAAAAACAATTATTCTTTAGGATATTTGTGACCAATATTTGATGAAGATCAAATTACCAAGCACCTTTGTAGAAAAATGGAAGGATTTCTCATATCCATGTTTGGACAACTATGGTAATATAGATACATAATGGATATTCAATCATCGGATAGAATTTGTGGAATTATATTGTTTGTTTCAACTAGACATTTATATTCAACTATTACCTTAAGAAATAGTCAATGTATTTCAAACTTAGGCAATTAAAGGTCTCGCACGTACCATGATGTATCTATAATAGTAAAATATTGTAGCACTCATATGTCTAAATATGTGAAAAACAGAGAAAGTACTCAAAGCAGTGGTGAACTTCAGTTTCAATAATATTTAAAAATTAAGTCTTACCTTTAATATAATTTTAATAATTAAAAACTAAAATGTCTGATAAAGAAAATTCATTAGAAATCAAAATGCTAAAGTCATAAATATTTTTACTACATTGTGAAATACACAATTCTAAATTAGAAAAATTGAACAGATTTTTCTAAGAAACTATTGAAAATTTGATTATTGAAGCTAGAAATATATAAACTACCTCAAAGTATTGATATTATAGCAAGAAATTGAAGATGTGTGCAACTATAAAATGTGACTGCATGCAGAACTTGTCCAACAAACAATTTGAACTTTTTTGAAGTTCTTGATTATGTATGTAATAAACTGTATAGATGGTAGGAAATTGACATTCAAGTGTATTGACATATGAATGATGCACTTTCAACAAATATTATTCATATTGTGATTGAAAGTATTGTATTGTTGCTGGCTAGTTAGAATTTATGTGACATTAGTAGGGGGATATATGCATGGATTGGTGCACTAATTTGCAATGCACTACTTTCTATTGTGTATGAGGATTTTCAAAAATCACCATTAAATTGTTATTTATTATTTTTCAAAAAAATATTTATATAGTTAGAATATCATATCATTTTTTAAGACAATTTAAAATTTTGAAAAGTAAAATCATTTAATAGTTTAAATGAAGCATTCATTAGAGGGGATTTGAGGCCTCCAGAGGGCCGTTTCAGCCTAGTTCCCATCCCCACTCTCTTTAGAAATTCCCAAAGTTCCCACTTACTGGATTTTTTGTAGAAAGTTCAAGAGTACGTTGCACAAACATTGGTGATTGGTGGACTAACAACTTCGGTTTGCTACATCGTCACTAAGCTACCAATTATTTATGCTTTATTACTTCAAAATAATACTAATAAAAAATGGGCTGGACATAAAAAGTTATCAAATGCATTGAGTAGTCGAAATACAAAATTTCAAACACCTCTCAATGTGAATGTTCCATGAGGCAAATACAAGCTCTTTATACAAATGGAGTAGTAGTAGGTGAAACAATCCATGGGGGATGTATAAACTAGGATTAGTAGAATCTCAACTGCTAATAGTTAACTCAAATGCGAAAATTTTGTTCAAAGTGAAATTTCAGACCTCAATTAGGCATAATAGAAAAAAAAAATTTCAAAAAACTTTGAATGAAGAAAAGTTGGTAAATCAATTTAAATTTCATCTCCAAAACTTTTTTTGTGATTTAGATCCCCCAATCAAAAGTTATGGCCAAAATTCAGATAGAGGTTGGAAGGACTTTTTTTTACATTTGAAACACTTTCTTTGAATTTTGTCCATAAATTTTGTTTTAGAGGCTCAAAATCACAAACAGTTTTTTGGAGATGAAAGTTAAATTGATTTATTGACTTTGCTATGTTCAAAGATTTAAAAAAAAAGTTACTCTACTATATCTAAATGAGGTATGAAATTCGACTTTAAACAAAATTCCTATGTTTTGACAATGAGCAGTAAAGTTCTCATCTTCAAATTATCCAATAGCCTTTGAGGATTCATGATGAGCAATGCATTTCACTATAAAACCAAATTCTCCATCATATATTCTTACTAAATTTCATTGACATCAATCCTACATTAGGCTTTACAAAACATCTTGACAATAGACGGTCAAATGGTAGGCATTTTAGGGAACCATCTCAATGGATTGTTGATGGATTTTCTATATTTTCCTTTATTTTTAAGTTATTTTTGTTGATGCCACTATCCATGTGCAAAAAATTCGTTGTCTAATGTGGTAGGATCTCAACCACATTGGATTTGTTCCCATAACAACTTCTAACAAAGGCAAGGTCATTGGAACGTCTTGGGAACTCATAGGCTTCTAATGCCCTCAAATCCCCTCTAATGCAAAAAAAATCCCTAGTGCCTAGCTATAATAGCTCAACACACTCCAAAATTACTAATCATTCCAAAAAATAAAGTTGTGAATAGAATATTTAGCTCTAAAATTTTCAAATGAATACATATGAGAAATGAATTTATCCAGTATTTTATTTTTATTTTTCAAATAATAAAATTTTTATATTCATATTTTGAAGTCTTGAAGATGATTAATTATTTTTGTAAATTGAAAATTTATTGATGATTTAATTTTTGAATGCGGTTTAGTGACATTCATATGTGAAAATCTTTAGGTGGGATTTAGAGTGAAATTCAAATGTAGAATTAAAATCAAGTTGTTATTGCCTTCAAAATATTGTCATTTGGGGGTCAAAGTATTATTAAATGAGAGATTTTAGAATTCTCTATCTTCGAAATAATTTCTTTTGGATAAAACAAAATTTCAAACTACTCTTATTAATACATAATTATAAAAATAGTTCCTTTCAAATTTGAAATAATTCAATGTTGAACAATTTTTAAATATTTCGAAGAAGAAAATTCTATAAATATGGACAAGAATGCTAAGTGAGAATAAAAATAAAAACACTCATAGAAGAACTTATGTATAGCGAATTTTGTTAAAATGGAGCCATTCCTTGTGCCATTTTCAAACTACACAACTTAAACTATAAAAGTGCAATTTTGAATAGGTATACATTTTAGACCATGCGGGCTAAATTCTAATAGTGCTACAATAGTAGAATGGTGCCATTTTAACAAAACTCCCCAATTGTCTATAAACTTGTGAATGGTAACTTGCAATAGTCTAGGGTTTTTTTTCCTGGGCATTTTCAGCAAATGCGTATTACAAGGTGCCTCTTATATCCAAAAGACTCTTCAAATAGTAGTGCACTATGTGCACATTGTGTACTTCCTTAAAAGCAATAGTTTTTAAACCAAGTTAAAAAATACATAGTACTAGTATATTTGAAAAATAAAATAAACCATATATGACTATCAACTACATATCAACTAAAGATTTCATTTTTTTTCCTTTAAAACAATCTATGTTAAAGATTATATATTTCAAAACTCCCATTTTAATACTAGATTTAGAGTGTTAACAAGAAACACTAGTCTTTTTTTATATCATACATAGCATCCACTATAACTTTTGAAGCATGAACCTAATGAACTTGAATGCTTTATTTAAGATGGTTGTTTCTATTACAATTATATTTCTTATATTTAAAAAAAATTGAAAAATTATTTAAAAATTATTTTTTCAATTTTGTCAAACTTTTAGGTTTAGTGGTCACTTTGGGAATTTCGAGTCCCAAAATTCATGATCTAGAGCTGAAATTTTTGTGGTTTATTTCCAATGTAGGTGGGCATGATTTGTATGAGGGCATCTAAAAATAGATTATTTTTTGTCCTCCATGTGCAAATAGGGCTCTTTGGCGCCCAAATTTTTAGGCACTTAGAAACACTTTTTCATCACATTTCTAGAAGAATCTTATCTCCATAAAGTTCTTAAAAATAGAATTAAATTTATTTATTTTGAATTTTGTTACTATTTTCTAATAATCTCAACATCAAAGTGTCTATTTTCTTAAAAAAATTGTTCATCTATTTTATGAATCATTTTTTACCTATTGATTTTTTGGGGCTCAAATTTTGGTGATAATTTATTTTTATTATTGTAATTATTATCTATATTCTATTTATTTTAAATCATTTATTTCCAGAAGACCCCACATGGCACACCCTACAAAATTGACTAGTCTTTCATGTGATCACCCTTTAACATTTTGCTCTAAACTTCAATTGTAAAAAATTTCCAAATTAATCATTGAAATGATAGAATGATGTAAAAATTTGATGACATTATCAAAATTCACGTCTAAAAATGCCTCTTTATAAAAAATTTGGGAAAAATCTTGTCTCCATGAAGTTGTTAAAAGTTTTGTTATATTTTTTTCAATTTTTTCAATTTTTTTCAGGAGTTTTAACAAAAAAAACAAAATATCAAATCTTTTTGGTGCACAAATTTTGAAGTAAATAGTTTTCAACCTCAAATTTTGAAAATATGTTATTTGTAGACTTGTAATGTTTCTTTTCATTTTTTGATATTTTCTTTTCTTTTAAAATATTATGAGGATTTGAAAATATATTTTTTCAAATCTTCATAATATTCACACGAGTATCCCTAGATGCAATAGAATTAATAAGGTGTTTCTTGCTTTCACCCAACATCCTATGAATAGATATGCCAAAAAACCAATTTTTCAAAATTTATTGCTCTATGCAATAGAAATGGAAATTTTGAATAGAATTTGATGGAGAAAAGGCCTTTGATCCTTAGGAGTTAACCTTGATTCACCCAAAATACAAAAATTCACTAGAAGAAACCCTTGTTTTTTTCTAACATAAGAAAAAACATAGAAATATGTTTTTTCTAACGTTAGGAATGCCCTCATGAATGTCCAAGGAAATCCGTCAAGATTGACATGACAAAAACATACAAAAATATGAGAAAACATGCCCTCTTTTTTGTGCAATGTCTACATAGACATGGTCAAAGAAGGTGCCAAAAAAGTGCCATGTGGCAACCAGATCACCTCCATGTAAGCACCACAGAGGCGGGTGTAGATGGGAATTTACCATAGACTTAATCTATTGAAAAATTCTTATAGTTCTGAGTTTGTTCTCAGGGAGGTTTGGTGCCATGGTAATTTTACAGGGTAATGGATTTAATCTCTAACCCAGGGTTATGCACAATTGAAAGAAAAAGGGTAAGTATTCAATTCTACGCTTACAATAGATAAGAACAAATTTATTATAATTAATCCGTGCATAGGAAACTTATTTGATTGTGCTTTAAATCCATAGCTTTAGCTTTCCCTTCCAACCACCATTTAATAGTATCTTCAATTGATTCTTTGACTTTCACAGTTTAGCTCCAACTTCCCTTTAATTGGCTCTCGTCATTTTCTTCCATAGCGGATTTCTTCTCAATTTTACACTTGGGCTTTGAATAATTCAATCAATTATAGTAGTTCCATTTTCTTACTTCTTCCTTAAGACATTCATTATCCATTTTTTTCTATTACTCATATTCAGTTCTATTGATCTCGGTTTATAGATTCATGTTCAATGTATTTCTAATCAGACCATTTCTATAGATTAACTCTCAGTTCAAATCATAAAATTTTCAATAGTATTATACTCATACACAATTAATACATCAATTAAGGCCAGATTCAGACATGCCTTCACGGCCAGACATGACAATAGAGTTTCCTCACAACATTAAATCCATAGACTCATCTCTCCTGACAATTACATCTACAATTGATACACATAATTTCAGCAAATACAGTCATTCACAACTATGATCACAATACAATAGAAAATTTCACAATTTCACAACTCAATCACAAATCCACACGTATGCAATTTCAACTCCATTGAACACAATTTCTGCCAATAATCTCCACATTGAATTTCATTAGAAAGAATATTACAATTGTTTCTCATCCTCTCCACCTTCGCTCCTCAACATCTATCGATCCAGCCAACTAATACAAACACTAGCACTATAGAAAATCAACTCTACACTCACTGAATTCACACACTCTCACAACTATCGATCACACACATTGCCAGCCTCTATTGCCGTAGGAGCTCTGGATCTCTTCCCTAGACTGAGCAACCATCGTCCTCCTTCGCAGGCTTCACCTGAATCAATTGACAACCATCCAAACCGCTAGACAATAGATTCCATGCACTAACCCATCGAATCTCATTCATCTATTGATAAATCCCCATGAAACCCAAAATAGATAGTAACTATTGTATTTTAACAAGTGAAACCCACATTCCATAAGGAATTCCACAAAATTGGAACAAAATTGGAACTATCGTGCTAAACAACTATAGATCTAATACTAGAGCGGGCAATGCCAAATGGGATTTTTTTCAAGCAACTCGAAGATGATGTGGCAACTGATGTAGTACTTGACATCACAATGATTGATAAGATTAATAGTGTTTTGGAGTGATTGCAAGAAACACTTATCCTATTTTTTGTTTTCTTACCCTTTGATAAGTGGTTTTTTGCTCATAACTTTTGCATTGTTTGTCCATTTGGGGTGAAATTTTACAATGTAGGTACATGCAATAAATGCAAACATTGAATTTTTTTCAAAATTTCAAAATTAGTTTAATATTTCTAAACTTCCCTTGATTGGATGTCTATTTTGGCCATTTTGGAGGTTTTTAGTCTTATTTTTGACCCCAAAATGAAAATTTGAAGCCACAAATTGGACATGTTGGAGGTCTACTCGCATCACAAGGATGGACAATGAATTTTATGAAAATAGAAACATATCAATTATACACATGGGGTCAAAGTGACCTTCCTTTGCGTGAAGGCTACGAAGAGGGGAAAAAATTTCTACATGAATTTTTTGGTGCAATGCGAGCACAATCTTCTGTAGCAAAATGACTTTCCTATGAAATTTTTTTAAGTATTTTTTGAATTACTAAAAATGAAAAGGTACATAGACTCCTATTTTGCTATTTTTTTCCTCTAAGTGGGTTTTGTAGTACTCCAAAGTAGTGTGTAGTATTGCATAGTAATGCGCAGTACTCAATCGATGCTATAGATCTATAGGTGCCTTGGATTGACGGTTGAGATTTGTTGAAGTGTTAGTTTTTCATAGTACTGTTATTTGTATGAATAGAAACTGAATTTTTTATTTAAAAATGTGAAGTTTTTCTTGCAATCACCCTTTGAGCAACGTCAACTTAGACATCAAGAGAAATTTTGATATTGTTTTTAGCAACATCAACTTCGACGTCAAGATGTTTTCTGAGATATAAGATTCAACATCAACAACATTTTTTGAGACATTTTATGACACCAACTTTGACACACACCACATAAAATAGGCCATACACAATGCACCATACATTATACACAATATACCATACACAATACACCATACTTGGTATTTATATCACATGGCTTGAAAGGTCACTTATCATGACTATATTGATAAAAAAAGACAAGCTATTTATACAAGTAGGGTGGTGGGAAGGAAAACAAACGATATAGAACTTGTGAATTTTCTGAATTATACAAAGTTGTTGAAGTTAATGTCATAAAAAAGATCTAGACGTCTCACTTGATATTGGAAAAAAACATTTGGATATTTCAATTGATGTCTTAATTGATGTCTCAATTGGTGTTTATCAAAATATTGTTCAAATTTTTGGATGGGGGTGATTGTAAGAAACACTTCACATTTCTTGATCAAAATTGTAGTTTTTAATTGTAGGACTGGCAATACTACAAAGACCTATCACTTTCGTGCGTCAACAATGCGCCTATGAATCTGGACCGTCGATTTTGGTGCTTGTGAATTTGAACCATTGATTTAGTACTATGCATTACTATGCAATACTATGTAGTATTATAGACTACTACGGAGTACTATAGAAGCCATTGGAAACAGAAAGTTGCAAAAATAAGGTCCGTTGATTTTTTCATTTTTAGTAATTAAAATTTTTTTTTAAAAATTTCCATAAAAAAGTCATTTTGATAAAGAAGATTGCACTCCCATTGCACCCAAAAATTCATGTAGGAAATTTTTTCCCTTTTTGTAGCCTTCATGCAAAGGAAGGTCACTTTGACTCCATGTGTGCAACTGACATGTTGCTATTTTCACAAAAAGTCTTCGTTAGTCTTTGAAAAAGTAGTACACCTCCAACATATCCAATTTGTGTCTTCCAATTTGCATTTTTGGGTCGAAAATAGTACTAAAGACCCCCCAAATGGCCAAAATAGACATCCGATCGGGGGCAAGTTAAAAATAATAAAATTATTTTTAAAATTTTTTAAAAATTAAAAAATGTCCAAAACTTCTGCATTTATATTCACTCCAAAATTCATGCCAAACAAACTAACGATGCCAAAGTTATGAGCACAAAACCACTTGTCCAAGTACAAGAAGACAAGAAATAGGATAAGTGTTTCTTGCAATCACCCATGGTGTTAAAGTGTGTTGATGTGGTATGCCACTTCATCCTTATTGGATGCCATGTTATGGAAGAATAAAATTACTTCAATATAAATTGCAACAAATAACAAAATAATTTTTTGGTTCTCAATATGCCTTGTTGTTTACAAGAAGGTAAACACAAGAACTTCAACAAGAATAGGATAGATTGAATTTCCTACATTGTTGGAAAAATGATCTTCTAAAATTGAGAAAAATTTATGTTCAATTTTAAAATGTATAGGACAATGAAAATACATATTTTTAGTATTAGATAATGTAGAATGCATTTAACTAATTGTTTAGGATTTGTTGATACAATTAGAGCTACATTGGAAGTACAATGAAAATTGTAGTCATCCTACTTTTTTTTTCCTCCATACAATCTTTTTTTAAAAGCCTCCCAAAGAATTGCCCTTCCTTTGTGTTTTTCACATGTGGTTTGCATTTTACCCTAGCCCACAATAACTTCTGCTAAGTTATCCATTGTCAAACCAAAAGGCCTTGCTGTCTTGTCAACGTGGCAGGTTGATGTTTTATTGGATGTTTTAAAAAATATGAATATGTTGTTTTTTATGTCACCCAGAAAATCACTGTCACACACGACAACCACATGTCTCCTTTGACATCAAATTAGATTCTAACTCCCAAGGCCACAATCCCATCTTCTTGCTCATGTTTTGAAAAAGATCCTTGTTCAATGCAAATGTAAGAAAAAAAGCGAATTTCATCTAGTGATTGCAACCAAAAACTATCTTTGCCTTGGTCAAACTTCAATACTTGATTGTAACATTCAAGAAATCCATTTTTGGTATTGATCTAAACTCAAACTCTGAACTAATCCAAGAATTCAACAAAGGCTCAGTTGTTACAAAATTGAGAAAGAATTCACTCGCTTTCTGAGTGAATTCTTTCTCAAGCTTCCTCCTCACAGTCGCTCTTCTAAATCTCCTCCCCTTCAGTCCAGAACTCCAGATCCAACAGTTTCCGGCAAGGGTGTCATTAGCCAGAGTAGTAGTCCTTCGAATAGGTTCTAGTGTGAGTTTAGGGCATGATTGAGAGTTGGACATGGGTGAAATTGCAAGGATAAATATGGCTCCCGAAGCTACCATGGAATGCACACGATAGTAGATGTGAATGAATCACTGAGTCCACCAGTACATCCTTGTCAACAATTGTAAGAAACAGTTTCAGCTCCGTACGTGCAACACTGCGCTTGCAAACCGACTGCAAACTATTAAGGACTATCAATGACGGGTGGTCCGTAAAAAACAATTCTGAAGAGAAAAAGGGGCAGTGAGTGCCCAGAGTTGAACATTTAAGAAAAGTACGCCAGGTGCACAAAAAACAAATCTATATCAGCAGGCGCCAAAGACAGGCAACTTAACAATGCGAACACATCGATCAGTCCCCGAACGCGTCCATACATGTGAGACCTTTGAAATGTGTGACAACCATAAAGACCGCCGTCACAGTCTCAGCACTGAGCTTCGTCTGCATTACATGCATTCCCGATCACAGATCAAAACGGAATTGAAATCAGCATGAAAATTTCTTTTATTAGTTTCAGTCAAGACGCTATCGTCTGATCAAGTGCTGTGTCGTGGATAGTACACGTCGACAAATTGGGTAAAATTTATCAGCAGCACGAGCTTCTAGATTGCGACCTAATTTCAGGTCCTAAACTGGTCGCTCTGTAGATCGATCAGTTGCCCCAGCCGTGCGAGAAGCCGGCGCACGAGAAGCCGCTGTCCGTGACCGACCACGGGCATGCGCTTCCCGCGCAGTTGCACGGTGCGTTGCTTGCGCCTCCAGTGCCCACGAACACCTCCAGGATGGTGCGCGGCTTGTCGGTGGCCGCGAACACGCAGTTGTAGCGGCGGCCCTGGAAGTTGTTGCTGCCGTCGCCCACCTGGAACGTATACGACTCGCCGGGGAAGACGAGGCTGGAGTCGCCGGGAAGTGTGCCCTCGAGCTCGCACGTGACACTCACCTCCGCGCTCATGTCGTTCGTCAAGACCACGTTCAAACCGTGGACGCTGGGCAGACCCACGAAGATTGTGAGCAGCACCAGCCCTCCCATAGCCGAGTGTTTCGCCATTCTATCTTCGCCGTGTGTAACTGATGCAGCAGCAGACTTGATGCGCAACTGATCGAACAGGGACATGCACAAGCCCAACCACGAAGGAAACATGGAGTAAGTTAGAAATGAGCAAACTCTCTGGGTTGCTGAAAAAAACAAACCCGCATGGAGGTGCAGGTACTAATTATTTATCCTAGCCTGATGACGAAGAATTGAAAGGCGATGCAAATCTTTACAAACATGCAGCACGAACGCACACTAAGACGCAACTACTTAAACGCATTGGATACTTAGGAGGAGTTCTGTCTTGCCAGCCGGTTAACAATGTCCATGCATCCACCACGTCCGTGGGAAGCAGGGAGGCTGTGATCGACTCTCACTAACTACTGGCTGGCAATGCTCAGCATCATTCTCCAACCGGGCTAGCTTCCAGCATGTCCTCAATGAATCATGCACGAATCTCGATCTCATGCACTTACCTCTGGTAGGGTGGCCCAAATGAAATTCTCAATCCACGAGACCTCAACTGCTGAGTGACCCACTACCCTTAATTAAACGATTGCGATCAAGTCCAAGCCAACGCAATCAGACACATGGAAACGACCGCTGCGAACTACAACTAGATCATTCTGGACTTGGAGCTGCCTACCCGACTGATCAAGTCACCAGCAGCTAGCTTGCAATTGAAGTGCGGAGTGAGGCTGGGAGTGCGAAGACTCACGTGCAGAGCAAGCCAAATGCTTCGCCGATGGATGGATCCCGATCGAAGGTGGAGAAGATAGCTAGGCACGACTGACTGGGAAGTGACTGATCGAGACAAGGAGTGGGAGCTGGCTAGGCATGATGAACGTTTTCACACTTTATGTCAGTGAAGCAGTTGGTGCAGCTAGCCATCTCGATCGAAGCTACAGTTACTGGCAGGAACCCACCCGGAATTCCACATCATGCAGGCAGTCAGGCCCTGCAGCTCAGAATTCCGACCCTCCTGATCCCGAATACTCCGACTGATTCTCTGATCGTAACGTACAATGTGCTGTTACAGTCCAACAAGAGCAGGTGCTGTCAAGTCACTCCATGTCACCCACAGATTCAATGCTCTTGAACCTTCCCTTCGCTCTCTCGTTACCAACTGGCATGTCGATCTGATTCCGAAAGCATGGACGGGGAGTATGACCAATCTGCTGACAACGTAACCATTTTTTGCCATTCAAGATAAATTTGTTGGTCGACGGCAAGTTACTACTACTGTGTATACAGTTAGTTCCTCTCTGCTAGTGAGTTCAGCGGACTGCTAATCCCTGTGCGTTGTAACGTCAGTTTCGTTGAAGTAGCGCGATGCGGCGCGGAAACATGTGACATATATGGACGATCAAATTCGATCGCGAGTCATCAGTGCAACTCGCTATTGCAACGAGCTGGCTAGACACTGATCGAAGGGGACAATGCTTGCCTGGAGAGTGTGCATGTAAATGTACAGGTGGTGCACTTGTCGATCGAAGGTTAGCATCAATTGGTCGATTAATTTCTGATTAATCGTACTCTCTGATTGGCAATAATAATTTTTATTTTTTTTGTTGGATTTCCAGAATGTACCTTGGATGTACGTCTGGTGTGTGAACAATCACCATGCCAGTTATTGAAGATAATCTGCTCTGCCTAATGGCTGATTTTCAAATTTCATCGAATTGGTTTCTAAGAATTAAATGGTGATCTCTCTGGCGACTGCGAGCTATGAGTTTAATCAAAAGGTCCATTTCGTTAAATTGGCGATAGTCCGCAACCTTAAAATTAAATTCTGACATATATCTTCACAAACTAGGACTGGGACAGCCGGACAGCTATGGATTTGGGTTTCAAACTGAGCGGCCTGAACCGCGTCAAAGTAATGGAATGTAGCCAATTTAACGAAATTGACTTTGTCAATTAATTGGTGAGATATGTGGACGGGAGTCATGTTTGCAATTTCAGTGCTACATATGGCCTCGCGTTTTCTGTTTTGGTTTTCGGCACAATTGAATCCTGACTCTCTGGGAACTTGGGAAAGATTCGTGTCAAAGTGAACTTAGCCATTTCAGTGATCAGCTACGGTCTTTCAGAGCTAAGATCGACGACAGGTAGAAGAATGCTTAAACAATGTAATAATATTGACTTGTTTCGACGATTGACCGACATGCTGGGATTGTTGACTGTCTATGATCGAATCGGTTCCAGGTAATGCGGATACTTTGGTGAGCAGCCATGTACCTGGTTTAATTTTGTTTTGATTTCATTGTCCCAATTCTCTTCCTGTGCACTTGGGTTTAGACTGCTTACACACGTTTATCAGCCTTAGCTCCAGTTAAATAGTTGGTTTACAACCCGGTTAGCAAGCGTTTCCTGGTGTGTACAAAGCTGCCTGAAATCTATGGCCATAGATACCTAACTTCTGATTTAGGCGCCATTTGTCTCAAGTGTGATGAAAGAAGAAAGGACGATTTTAATCAGATGGTACAACAATCCCCTAGCTAGATTGTGCATTGTATACATGGTACCCTGAGATTGTGTGTGAAGAGATTGTTTGACCGGAAAGAGAGTTGATTCATGAACCTCCTAAAGTATTCCAAGAGATAGCATAATTATTACTTGTTCTTTCGCAATGAGCCAAGTGAACGCACCACACCCATTAAAATAAGAGAATTGTCCAATGGCACAATCTGAAATAGACAAACCCTTGTGGATGACGAATTAACTTGGCCAAGTGGATGAATGTAGGAGTATATGTTTGTACTGTAATAAGTTCTTTGTGACATTATGGCTCACCAAAGAAAAAATATCTTGCTGAAGTGGTGACATTCATACACCATTTTTCCATTCATTTTCTAGGGTTGGTATAGATTTTAGAATGCATAGTCTAAACCTATTAGTGTCAAGTTTGTAGAATACTACCATTTTAACCAAACATGTGTTGGAGTTAGGAATGGTGTTGCCTCATGCTTGGTTAGTTGCATACAATAGTAAAGGTCCTTCAGGGAAATAAATTTACGACTCCATAAATCAACCAAGCACTACCTTTGGATGCAATATGAATACGGAGAGTCTAGAACCATGAGTAGTGGAGTTTACCATTGTGGTAATGAAATGGTATTTAACATGTAGCTAGTGGTAATGGTTCAATTGAGATGATAAACTCTATTCCATTTCTTCCATGGTATTAGGGTAAACTAAATCTACAACTAAGTAAATCAATCTATGACAAGCAAAATGATTGGTTTGCCTCTATGCATTGTTGAAATCTTATAAGAAAAAATTCCACATAAAGACAAATGTGAGAAAATAATGGAGGAAGTAGTAAACATTTATTTTTTATTTTTTGAGAAAGTATGAATTTTTGATGAATTTTTGATGTGTGGTTCCCAATTGGCCCAAAAGAGTCTCATGAGTAAGTGGATATTTTGTTGAAATGGTATTCCACAAACTTGGTATTTTTAAGTTTTATGCGGTCTAAAATGTATCGATACATTTTAGATATCCTATTCTTAGATTTCAGACTGTATAGTCGGATATCTATACCAATCCTAGAAAATGAATAGAAAAATGGTATATGATGACCACCATTTTAACAAAATATTTGTTAGTATGACAAAACCAACAAAATTTGTATCTAGAATGATCATCTTACTCGCTTGAAATAATTGCAATATTTTCTCACATGGCCACAACATGAAGGCTTTAAGGAATCACTACTTGAAATGAATTAACACTTAAAAGGTGAAATTTCCTATTGCAATAACTGATTATTCTATTACAAAATCATAGAAGACATCAATTGTGGCTACTAACTCAACCTAATGTAGCCCAAATCTCATTTATTGGGAAAGCCTATCATACTTAGGTTGATACAAGACTATAATGGGTCATTTCCAAGATCTCTTTGGGGTGATTGCAAGAAACACTTCACGTTTTTTGATCAAAAACACAATTTCTAGCCATAGGACTAGCAGTACTATGAAGAACTATCAATTCTGCACATCAATAATGTTCCTTCAAATATGAATTGATGATTTAGGGCGCATGTAGATCTAAACTATTGATTTAGTACTAGACTACTACAAAGTAATATAGAAGCCATTGGTAGTAGAAAAGAACCAAAAAAGGGTCTATCAAATTTTTCATTTTTAGTAATTCAAAAAAAATTCATAAAATTTCATAGAAAAGATATTTCGCTATAGAAGATTGCGCTCACATTGGACCAAAACATTCATGTAAGAAATTTTTTCACTTTTTGAATCCTTTGCGCAAAGGAAGGTTACATTGACCCTATATGTGCAACCAACATGTTGCTATTTTCACAAAAACTCTTAGTCATCCTTGAAAAAGTAGTACACCTCCAATTTACATTTTTGGGTCGAAAATAGTACTAAAACCCTCCAAAAATGGCCCAAATATACATCCAATCAAGGATAGGTTCATAATTGTTGAAACTACTGCAATAACATGCAACCTAATATATTGTAGCAACAATTCACACAGATCTCTTTACCGGAAAACAAGTACTCACAACACCTTTGGCAGCAAGACAGATATATTTTACTCAACATACTTGTCATACACCCCTCTGCACTAAGCCATGCACAGAATACACTATTGTTGCAAAAGCTCTAACGCACTGACTAGCATCAACGCGGTGTATATACACACACACACGAGAGCATTTAGTTACAGTCTTTAAGGTTAATGCCCTGACACTTAACTGAAAGTACTAGTCATCATGAAAACTAGAATGCTCCACTAGTTCCGCTAGTTCGTCTTCCAGATGCAAAGGACTGCATCGTTGGCTCATCATTTTGCACAGTGTTCTTGGCTTCTAGGTGTAGGTCATCCAGTGTGGATTTCGACCTGGGTCCAACAATAATAATAAAAAAATTTGAAAAAATTTGAAAAAAATAAGGAATGTCTAAAACTACTGCATCTACCTTCCTTCCAAATTTCAAGCTAAATGGACTAACAATGCCAAAGTTATGAGCATAAAATCACCTATTCAAGGGCAAGAAAACAAAAAATAGGACAAGTGTTTGTTGCAATCACCTTGTGATAGATCTTTTGCTTATCATACTATTAAGCTATTTTAACTTAATTTCTAGTGAATGATACCTTTGTACCATACCATCAATTGAAAGAATCTATTGCATCTAAATTGAAGGGGAGGAGATTTTGCATTGAGAAAGCTATTGTAACAAAGAATTTGGAATAAATTTTTTTAAATAAGTGAGCAAGTGCTACAAAGACAATTCTAGTCTCCCTTAGGAATCATAAACATAGATATTTGCTTTAGTAATTTTGTAACAACATAGCCTCTATTGAATTTTCGGATTATTTCAAAACTTTAATTGGGAGTAAAAATGGAACTTCATTTCCTTAGTTTAGACCAATACCAAAAGTGGATTTGGGGATGTTACAATCAAATTTGACCAGGGCAAATGTAGTTTTGGGTAGCAACTTTTGTATGCAAGGATGACTAAGGATTAATCTCTTAAAGATCGAGGACTTTTTCATTCGATTAAAATCCACTCAAAACTGTCTACCATTTCTACGATTTTGATATTCTGTGTGGTTTTGAAAATACACACAATTAAAACACATGTGAACATGCTGCCATTTAATGACAATGTCCTTGACAGTGTTTTGATCATCAGTCCCTCCAAACGCATTCGCATCAAGCATCTCCATTCCTAACTCGGTTAAGAAAGACTTCTACCTGTAACACATCTCATATGAAACTGAAAGCAAAAACGCAAACACGAGTTTGACAATTCAGAAAAAGACCTTGATCCAGCCATACTGTAGACAAGAATGTTAAAATGTGTGCCACGGATCATAGCCAGAAGCCAGAGAAGTCATTGCCAAGTCCCAACCAGCTTCACGCCAGCGGCTCACTCGAGGAAAACTCTCAGGCTCGACTCCTCGTCTCAACCAGAATTGACGTTCATTAGACCGGCTCCTCTGCGGTGTTGGCAGGCTTGGCCTTGTTGATGCCCATGCTGGCCATAGCGACCGACGCCGACCCCCTCCATGACTTCTGCGTCGCCGACTGTAACTTCACCGGCCTGATCACCATCAATGACGTCTTGTTGCGTGATCAGATCATGTGGAAACATCACGATTACAGAGTCACAGTTACAAAATAATTTACAGAACATTCATTACAGTTCGAAGTGAACACACACATAATTATACATATATATGAAAGTGTAAGAGACAGTGGCGCAAGAGCGGGCAAGAGACAGCTGGGAAAATCGTGTGCATGACGAATCACAGGAATGCTTGTTGCGCTCTAGGTCTTTATAGTGAACGTGAAATGAAATAATTGAAAGTTATTTATTTGGGATGAAAATATGATGGATCTTGTGATAGAAGTTGTTACACTGCATACTTAACATAATATATATCTCAGAAATTGGTGGCATAAACTGTCTTATGCTCATCAGACTCATGCTACAATTGAATATACTTTATTGCATTTTGAATTTAATGAAGCCAATTACCCTCAGAGTTCCTCCAATTGAAGTGCTACGTGCGCAAACAGTGTAAAACCCAAGTGCATGGGAAAAGAATTGGGACAACGAATGAAATCAAAACCAAATTAAACCAGATACGTGGCTGCTCACCAACTTGTTCCCATCACCCGGGACCGATTCGATCGAAGACTCGAAGAGAGCCAACAATCCCAGCATGTCGGTCAATCGTCGAAACAAGTCAATATTATTACATTGTTTAATTAAGCTTTCTTCGATTCTTCCTGTCGTCGATCTTAGATCCGAAATACCTTAGCAGATCGCTTCAGTTAACGGATATTTCGTTAAAACGGCGGTATTCCACAAAATTTGGCACTTTGAGGTTCAGACCGCGCGGTCTGAAATGTATACCTCTCCTAGATTTCAGACCGTGCGGTCTGAAATCTACACTAGTCCTAGAAAATAAATGGAAAAATGGCGTAGGAATTCCGCCATTTCAACTAAATATCTGTTCAGTTGCAAATGCATGTCAGAAACCAATTCGACGAAATATGAAAATCAGCCATGAGGGGAGATTAACTTCAATTGGCATGGTGATTATTCACACCTCAGACGTACATCCAAGGTGCATACTGGATAGAACAAGACGGAATTCCACAAAAAAAATCCAGTTCTGCCAGTCAGAGAGTAGAGTTCGCAACTATTTAACCAATTCATTTGGTGCTAACCTTCGATCGACATGCGCACCATCTTTACATACACACGCTCCAGGCTAACTCATTCCACGCTGGGACTACATGAACTGTACGTACTTCTCGTGGCAGGCATTGTCTCCTTCAATGTCTAGCAACCTCGTCGCAATAGAAACTTTAGAAAATTGCACTGATGGCTTGCGATCGAATGTATTTGATCGTACATGTATGTCACAATTTTAGGCACCGGCATCGCACCACTTCGACGAAACTGACGTTACATGGCATGTACAGGAACTAGCAGTCCTCTAAACCCAATAGTAGAGCGGAACTAACTCTCTGCACAGTGGTATTGACTTGCCGTCGATCAACAAATTTATCTTGAATGGCGAAAAATGGTGACGTTGCGTTATCAGAAATTAATTTGCAACTGAAGCGTTATTTTGTCAAGCTCCCTGGCTTTCTGATCAGATCGACATGAACAGATATTTCGTTAAAATGGCGGTATTCATACGCCACTCTTCCCTTCGTTTTTTAGGAAGGGTACAGATTTCAGATCGCACGGACTAAAAGAAACAGTGCCAAGTTCGGGGAATATTACCATTTTAACGAAATATCCGTTGATGGCACGTTGAAAGTTCAAGAGCATTGAATCTATGGGTGACATGGAGTGACTTGACAGCACCTGCTCTTGTTGGACTGTAACAGCACATTGTACGTTACGATCAGAGAATCAGTCGGAGTATTCGGGATCAGGAGGGTCGGAATTCTGAGCTGCAGGGCCTGACTGCCTGCATGATGTGGAATTCCGGGTGGGTTCCTGCCAGTAACTGTAGCTTCGATCGAGATGGCTAGCTGCACCAACTGCTTCACTGACATAAAGTGTGAAAACGTTCATCATGCCTAGCCAGCTCCCACTCCTTGTCTCGATCAGTCACTTCCCAGTCAGTCGTGCCTAGCTATCTTCTCCACCTTCGATCGGGATCCATCCATCGGCGAAGCATTTGGCTTGCTCTGCACGTGAGTCTTCGCACTCCCAGCCTCACTCCGCACTTCAATTGCAAGCTAGCTGCTGGTGACTTGATCAGTCGGGTAGGCAGCTCCAAGTCCAGAATGATCTAGTTGTAGTTCGCAGCGGTCGTTTCCATGTGTCTGATTGCGTTGGCTTGGACTTGATCGCAATCGTTTAATTAAGGGTAGTGGGTCACTCAGCAGTTGAGGTCTCGTGGATTGAGAATTTCATTTGGGCCACCCTACCAGAGGTAAGTGCATGAGATCGAGATTCGTGCATGATTCATTGAGGACATGCTGGAAGCTAGCCCGGTTGGAGAATGATGCTGAGCATTGCCAGCCAGTAGTTAGTGAGAGTCGATCACAGCCTCCCTGCTTCCCACGGACGTGGTGGATGCATGGACATTGTTAACCGGCTGGCAAGACAGAACTCCTCCTAAGTATCCAATGCGTTTAAGTAGTTGCGTCTTAGTGTGCGTTCGTGCTGCATGTTTGTAAAGATTTGCATCGCCTTTCAATTCTTCGTCATCAGGCTAGGATAAATAATTAGTACCTGCACCTCCATGCGGGTTTGTTTTTTTCAGCAACCCAGAGAGTTTGCTCATTTCTAACTTACTCCATGTTTCCTTCGTGGTTGGGCTTGTGCATGTCCCTGTTCGATCAGTTGCGCATCAAGTCTGCTGCTGCATCAGTTACACACGGCGAAGATAGAATGGCGAAACACTCGGCTATGGGAGGGCTGGTGCTGCTCACAATCTTCGTGGGTCTGCCCAGCGTCCACGGTTTGAACGTGGTCTTGACGAACGACATGAGCGCGGAGGTGAGTGTCACGTGCGAGCTCGAGGGCACACTTCCCGGCGACTCCAGCCTCGTCTTCCCCGGCGAGTCGTATACGTTCCAGGTGGGCGACGGCAGCAACAACTTCCAGGGCCGCCGCTACAACTGCGTGTTCGCGGCCACCGACAAGCCGCGCACCATCCTGGAGGTGTTCGTGGGCACTGGAGGCGCAAGCAACGCACCGTGCAACTGCGCGGGAAGCGCATGCCCGTGGTCGGTCACGGACAGCGGCTTCTCGTGCGCCGGCTTCTCGCACGGCTGGGGCAACTGATCGATCTACAGAGCGACCAGTTTAGGACCTGAAATTAGGTCGCAATCTAGAAGCTCGTGCTGCTGATAAATTTTACCCAATTTGTCGACGTGTACTATCCACGACACAGCACTTGATCAGACGATAGCGTCTTGACTGAAACTAATAAAAGAAATTTTCATGCTGATTTCAATTCCGTTTTGATCTGTGATCGGGAATGCATGTAATGCAGACGAAGCTCAGTGCTGAGACTGTGACGGCGGTCTTTATGGTTGTCACACATTTCAAAGGTCTCACATGTATGGACGCGTTCGGGGACTGATCGATGTGTTCGCATTGTTAAGTTGCCTGTCTTTGGCGCCTGCTGATATAGATTTGTTTTTTGTGCACCTGGCGTACTTTTCTTAAATGTTCAACTCTGGGCACTCACTGCCCCTTTTTCTCTTCAGAATTGTTTTTTACGGACCACCCGTCATTGATAGTCCTTAATAGTTTGCAGTCGGTTTGCAAGCGCAGTGTTGCACGGAGCTGAAACTGTTTCTTACAATTGTTGACAAGGATGTACTGGTGGACTCAGTGATTCATTCACGTCTACTATCGTGTGCATTCCGTGGTAGCTTCGGGAGCTACATTGATGCTTGCAATTTCATCCATGTCCAAGTCCCATGCCCTTATTAAACTGTCTCACACTAGACTGGTTCGAAGGACTAAGATATATATACTGGAGATTTGATGTCTCTTTGCTCTGCCCTATATTAAGGTAGAAGAATCTTATACCAGCGCTTCTTTCTCGTGGACTCTGAAAATTTGACAACTCTACTATTACGACATCCTAGTTAAAACATGGGAGGATGAAACCGAGGAAAATATTTATGTATATGTGGTCTAGTATTTAGAACTTCGCCTTCCTTGTCACCTAGTGTGGCGGATAAATTGCTAGCTTTACTTCAATCTTCAGTTCTTGATGCACAGTTCGAGAGTCCATAGCTCAGCCTGCTTTAGAAATGGCAAGGGAAAATGGCGGTGAGGATGAATTAATTGCACTGTACTCACCTCTATGCGTTCTGCTACCTTCATTTCTTTTGTTTTTTTAGAAGCATGTGGTGGTTGAATGAGCAGTTCATTTGAACTTCCTTCACTAGTAAATGGATTCAGACATTCGGGACATTCATTCATTCTTCCGGGAGGATCAAATTTGCTTCGTTTTGTAACCTATCATCATGTTTTTGTGTAGATAGCGCCTACATACATTGCACATTCATTCTAGACTCATATCACCCTTACACAGGAAATAGTCTTAAAACTCCCTTGAGTGAAAGGGAAATCTTGACTAGCTAGTTTGTCTTGTGCCTCTCATGAATCCAGAGGTTGTTGAAAGTGTGTTTTGTCATAGAATTGTAAATGGAAATTGAGATGGAATTCCTACATTGTACTCAAGTAGTGAAGTTTTATTGTTGTAAAGAAAACACTCAAGTGTGTTTTTGAGAAAAAATCTGGATAAATTACTATTTATTATCCTAGCACTTGTGATTCACCATTTTGTGTTGTTTGTCACCACAGTTTGTTGTGAAAAGATTCCAAAGGAGGCATTACAGTTTATGTTTATGGCTAAAGTGCTTTAATAAGAAATTTCTAACTATAATATCTAGGAGTGCCATAGAAAAATGATCCACTTATTTCTAAATAGTGATTCCAAAACTAGTTAACTTTATCGATTTTAGTGCGACATGCTACCTTCAAGATAAACATACATCAACTTTTTCTTTTTTCTTTGAAACACATGGACGATTTCCATTGCAAAAGGAAACAATATAGTAAACTAGAGGCCAAAACCAAAGTGAAATATTTTTACATTTTCAAAAAACAAAAGACTAAGCACTAGCACCTACTTAGCCAACGAGAAACAAACCGGGGACAGACTAAGCCAAGATTAACTGAAGCCCCCATTTGAAGATGAGTGAGCTTCTAGTGCATCTCCAAGTGAGAATGTACCCCAAAAAAACACAATTGTAACCATGTGTTGTCAAATCTCTTGAGGAAGACTTTGATCTTATCCATATACTATTTACAAAGCTTACATGCATCAACTTTGGCTACCTTGTGATAAAGTAGTATTAAAAAAAATAGAAAAGAAAGGATTTTGCAAGTTGTAAAGGATTATTGGAAGTAGTATAATACAAAATTGACTAAATAGATGGTCAATTTTGTTAAAATGGCGGTATTCCTTGTGCCATTTTTCAGATTGTGCACTTTAAATTGTAAAAGGAACATCTATGAGTGTTGTAGATTTGGGATATCTAGGATACTTATATATTTCATAAATCTAGAAATGCTATAGATTTTAGACCACATGGTCTAAATTATCTATAGTGTATTTAGATTTCAAACATCTAGGACATGTTTAGATTTATAAAATTTGGGATCGGTTTAGATTTCAAACCATGCAGTCTAAACCTTAAAAATGCCAAAGTAGCAAAATGGACCGCCATTTCAATGGAATAGCACCATTTTAATGAAATTGACCAAATACTTAGATGCTAATTCTAATGTGAAAAAAGTTGCAAATTGATTATCAAAATGTATTGGTTGTTGCAATCTTGGCTAAAATCTAATTTTTTTTAATATTTTTTCAAATTTACACTTAGCTCAGCTACTAAAAAAATAAAAAAATAAAAGTAAAAAATAAAAAATTTGTAGCAATGGAGCGAATTTTTGCCAATTATGTGAATATTGTTTCCAAATAATGAAGATTTGATTCTTCTTAGCTAGTGGTCACCAACTAAAAAGTTGTTGAAACTAGAGTGGATTGGTCATGGCCTTATAGAGTTATGGGATTGTTAATGAAAAGTAAAATTATTCCAAGAATTATTCTAAACTTTAAAAAGAAAAATTTGAAAGGTTTTCAATTTAGAATAAGTCTCTAAAGCCTCCAACCAAACTTGTCTTTCAAACTTCCATCCATCCATCCTATCCATTCTTTATTAAAAAAGTTGAAATATTTTCAAAGCACCTTTCATTGTCATAGAATAACAAATATTTCATTGAATACCATTCAACAATAAAAGAGATTCATTGTAGATAGGAATTCAAGGTAGAACCGTCTTCTAGGTGATGACAAGTAAACTGAAGTGAGATGCCAGCAAGCAAGATCTGAAAACCTAACATGTCATACTCCAATCTATAATGGATGTGGAGTTAATTACAATGATGTCCATTTTGGTAATAAATAGGTCCATTTATGACAATGTAGAAGTGGAAACTTATATTATATCTAATGGGATTTAGCAAGATTTTATTTCAATTTAACTTCTTGCTTGAGTATTGGTTGGTGTTAAAAACATATAGATTTTCAATATGCATCATTATAAATTCTTAAATTCACTTCGATTATATATAGTCATACGTAATTTTTTGTAGCCTTGATTTTACTTTGAAAATTAACAGCTAATTCATTGAGCCTTCAAATCTTATGCAACCACTTGTGTTAATGATAAGAAAATTTATGGATTAAAATATATTATGCAACCACTTGTGTTAATGATAAGAAAATTTATGGATTAAAATATATATATATATGAGTTCAATTGTTAAAACTAAATACATTCTTCACATAATTATACCATAGATATTTGTTGCTTACAATACTCTCTTTAAACTATTATAAACACAATTTTTAAAATTTCTCATTCATATAATCCTTTGAGGTAATTGAAAATAATGTATATATGATTTTCTGTAAATAGTTCTAGGTACAATGTATTTTAGGCCTAAATTTTATATTATACTTCTAAAAGACCAAAAAGTCATAAATATAATAGATATGATTATTTAATACCTTCATCATTTTTACATATATATTTCAAATTTTTAAATAGTCCATTATTTTTCAAAATAGCCTACAATTGGAATAGTGGATGTTACTTTGTTGTTTGGAGATTTACAATACATTTTAAACTTAAAATAGACGAATTAGATTGGAAAGTTTAGAATGTAGTGTCAATCTTTTGAGTTATACAACTTAACAAAGAATTCTTCTAAATAATGTAAGGTCCTTAGTTTTGTACATTTACTCAAAAGTGTACTTCTTTTGTATCAAGCAACGTCTCAAGGCATGGATCAAAGAATTTGTTAATTTTCAAATGCAATATAATTGGTTGATCAAATGCCTCTTCAAGTTGAAGAAAAACAACAATGTTCATTAATTTTTTTACAATTTTGGACAAACATACAGTATGATATACCTTCTCTATGTCTCATGCATCCCTAAATACATCACTTTGTAGGTCACATAATGAATGTTAGATATTATTCATGTTTAATTTATACCAATATGTAATTGTAAAAGAAAGCTTCAATATTGCATATATAACACCAAAAAATAGGAGAAATTGAACAATTCTAACCTTCTTTTTTAAAACTTTATTCTAAAATGAACAACCTCATTTCACTTTTTTGAGTTCAAAGGAACCAAAAAAAAAGAACAATTTGTGTTGAAGTTGAATACTACTCCAAAAGGCAATAAAAATAGGCAAGTTTTTGTTGTAATCAGTCTAAATATGCATTCCTCTAAAGACTTTAAAATATGCATTTTAATCTCAACTTAACATTATAATTCTATAGGCTCAAGATACATTTATAAGATACTTGTGGCTATTCTACACCTTAAGTAAAATTTTCATACTTTCAAAAATATTTTACAATTTATAAAAAGTTCCTAAGTGGATGTCACATTTGTCTTTAACTAGCTCAATTGCAAACCCTAATACCCTATAATTGGATCCAATTATGATTATTCTATCCTCATGTCATTAAAATTTCAATTAATTTCACACAAAAACATGTTGATTGTAGAATTGAAGTTGAAAAGAATTAGAACTTGGTTGCAAAATGATGATGTCATATATTCAATGAGGTTCTTACACAGCTACACATGGCAAAGGATTCATTCATAATTTCATATCCCTCCAAACTTGATGAATTCTTTTGGATTATCATTCCAACAATGTAAGTAGGGAATCAAGAGTCACATTTGCATCAAAATGGACAAGAATTTTTTCCCTAAAATCTATATTGAAAAATAATAATAATCATAATTTTTAAAAAATTTAAAAATACACACACACATATATTTGTTTTTGTTTTTTTGTTTTGTTTTAATCACCTACAATTTATCTTCATTATTTCAAAAATGACGTGATCAAAAAATATATGAAATATGCCTTCTTTTGATAAATATGACCAAAATTCAAATTAATTCAAAAAATCCATTCATCACATGTTGCAAATTAGCAAAGGAAAATATGATAAAAGAATTCCAGCAATATTTTATTTTTGAAACTTCAAACACCCTTACTTTTTATCTATAAGTCAAATCACCATTATCAGGTCTAATTAGCATTAGTTTAATCTAATAAATCAAATTTTGATAGTTTTATATAATTGTTTACACTTTACAATGAGTGTATATTTTTTCAGGATACTTAGTTAAAAATAATATCATTGTGATTTTGTGAGAATGAAAAATAACACAAATTGTGCCAATTACAAGAAATATTAGAATCTTAATAATAAAAATAAAAAATAAAAGTCAAAATGAGAAAATTTACATGTCATTCAAAATTATTTCTAAAAGAAAAAATTCTCGAAGATAATCACACAATCTTATGTAGTTTTCATTGTGACATAAATTAGAGCTTACAATTATCATGCTCCACTGATTTTTTTGGAAATTTTCAAATTTTTTTTAACGGGATAGAAACTAAACTTACTTGACAAGAGTGATGATCTTGTAATAATAACCTCAGAAATTCCTTGTAACTAAATTGTGTTTTTTGAGGCATCTAGTTTGAATTTTGACTTCTTTGTGATTGTGCAAAGTTTATACTTTTGGATGGATATTTTTAATTCAATTCTAAAAATACAATTTGTGCACACAACCAAGTTTGGATGCATTTTCTAAAAAGAATATTGTGATTTGGCATCAAAAATTCAATTTCTGTAATTATTGAAAGGACTTGTGAAGAATTGCTACTTGGTAGTTTCTTTGACATTCTCCTTTGAGGGCAATGTTGAATGGTATGAAAAATCATCTT
Organism: Straminergon stramineum; assembly: GCA_963920665.1. Lineage (NCBI taxonomy): Eukaryota > Viridiplantae > Streptophyta > Bryopsida > Hypnales > Calliergonaceae > Straminergon > Straminergon stramineum. The sequence goes on from OY987264.1 coordinate 40,477,999, forward strand.
TCGTGACATAAACATTGTGTTTTAAATATATATATATATATATATATATATATATATATATATATATATATATATATATATATATATATATATATATATTGTGCTCTTACTTTTTATTGTTATAAGCTTACAGTACAATAATCCACCATTGGAATTGTAGGAGGTATTTTTGAAATTTTGATGAATTTATAAGTGAATTTAGATGTTGTATTCTTTTCAAATGGGATCATGGTCAAACCTACTCAAAGAGACCGAAAAAAGGATTTGACAATATCCAATTTACACTTTAATTTCTTTTTGAACTATGCTTTTTGAACTTAATCCACTAATCATAGTTGACTCTCCTAGTATATCACCATAGGATAAGATTGGCATGATTTCTTTCATTAAAAATATATAATTTCTTTACCAAAATTCTAATTGCAGTTTTGAATATCAACATGTTAGCTTTTACAATGGTAGAATCAAGATCTATTACCTAATGAATATCAATTTGATTAAATCCAAAAAATTATGTGATTACATAATCATATGATAGAATAAGAAAGGCATTAGATGAGAATGAGCTCCTGCGGAAGACTGCGAGTTCTCACAAGTTCTAAGACTGTGGGAACTTGGCCACAGCAGCTCGCTGACGTGGTCAGGCGACAGCCATGTCGGATAATAATTTTTTTTTAAATTGAAATTTTTTTGAAATTTTTTTTTTTGAATTTTTGAATTTAAAAAATATATATATTTTTAATAATTTTAAATTCTGGCCAGCCCTGGCTGGTTCCCAGCCTTGGGAACTGGCCTGAAACGGCCCTCCAAGGCAGCTGAATCCCATCTAATGGTCTTTTCTGTTACAATTCAAATACTTTCACGTTTAGCATAATATTCAAAAGTAAAAATATTTGAATGTTGTTTTTTTACTATAAAGATCAATACAAATGTTGAGCATGTCAAAACAAAAAATGTATATAAGGTAGGAGGTCCATAAAGCAACCACCTAAGAGCTAAAACTGAATTTTGGGGAGGTGAAACTTCTTGAAATAATTTTCAGTAAATTTTCCTTGAAAGACAAGTGGAATTGGCATCTAGTATCTAACCCAAGTCGTTTCATATTTTTTGGAGCTTTGTGGAATTAGTTATGAATTTCTGAAGTCGAAATGGCATAGGGCTCTAAAACTGCCCATCTCCTTAAATGTACATTTTCCGTACATTCTTGTGAAGATGAAAAAGCAACATGTACAAACAGTGTATATTTGCAGAGGTGGGCAGTTTTAGAGCTTGAGTGGATTTCGAGCCTCCTATCTTATCATTGATGTAGAGGGTCCTATATGGTTACTTTAGAAGTTGATTGTTAAAATTTGTTACTATTTGAATCAATCAATTATTTATTATCAATTCATTTATTTATTAAAAAATTCCACTATTTCATGTGTAAAATTTTATCATTACAAATCCTTGTGGACAAGTGCACACTTGAGAAGTATGAAAAATTTGGACAAAAATTATTCTTTTAAATTGTTGTATTATAATGTAGAAATTGAATTCAACCTTGCAACCAATGATTTATGTTCTTCCAAGCCTCCAAGGTCTTTCCAATGGACTTTTGTCTCCAAATTATCAAATGGATGTATTGTTTGATCATTCATCCATCAATTTCTTATAAAGATGACAACATTGATGTAAATAATAAATTCAAGGTTCAAGGAATTGTCAAAAAGGACTATATAATCTTTTGCTTGAAAAGTAATGATAGTGGTACCTTTCAATGTAATCATACACATAATGGTAATGCAAGGTGTATAAGTTTTTTACAAAGTGGATTCAATTTTTAAGTTTGAGTATGCTAGTTTTTAACCCTAATAATTACATGATATGAAAAGATAAAAATTGAATTCAACATCTTCTCATTGAATTTTGAAGTTCAGATTTTCTATATGCACGCGATGAACAAAAAAAGCACACCCTATGTTGGTCTTGTAGATTTTGTACGTGTTCTACATGAAAGTGAGATTAACCCCTAAAAATTCTCACATCCCCAAAGTAGATGCACCTTGTTCAAACTTGATTTTAACTTTCAAATTATCCATTTTTGGTTTTGATTTTAATTTGAAAATGACACTCAACAAGTTATCTATCTACTCCATTTAAAAATTAAAAAACAAAAACATAAATTCAATGAGTTATTGCAATTGGAATTTCTATGTGTTAAAATCCAAGTAACATAATATTGTTTGTTTTTCATTCATATTTTCTTCTTTCAAAACAATTTTCAATTACAAAATATTGTTTATTATTCTAACCTTCAATTATAGTGGGAATCCCAAATTATTCTAATATATATAATATTTGATATAATTTTATGCACATATTTTTACACTTTGGAAAATTATAATAATTCTTCATAAAACTCTTTAAAAATAAACATCTTTAGAAATTAACCCCTAAAGGTATTTGACTATGTTTTCACCAAAAACACTCCAAAACTACCATTTCTAGTACAAGTACCAAATTTTAGAAAAAATACATTTTTGGAAAAATGTAACCATATGATCTTGTAGTGCACTGGTTTGGAAAGATGTGTAAAAATTTCAAAAATTTCCATCGTGTGGATTGCAAGATATTAGCATTTGAAGTCACAAAAAGCCTTTTTTTGGCCCTGCAAAAACCCGGGCAGCTGCACTTCACAAAGCCATATCATTATGAAAAAAATATCCAAAATGGTTGTAACTCTTTGGATGAATTCATCAATTCATGTTGGCTACATGCTTGAAAAATCTTAGATCATTTGGAATTGTACAACATATAGGAAAAAATTAGTAAGTAGAAAGAAGTAGAGAATGATTCAAAATACTAAATTGTTAATAATTTATTTATGGAATTGGAAAATGCCAATCCCAAAGGTGAAATTCTTGCAATAAAAAATCTACACCTCATGTTTTTATTTTTTCCAAAAATATTGAAAATTGAGTTAAATAAAGGTCTTCAAAAGTTTATTTTAGAGTAGAGATTCCATTACTACCCACAACTAAAAACCTTCATAACTTTCATCTCATATATCAAAATGGAATGATTCAAAGCTTTCCATGTATATATATAAATCTAGAAAACCAATTTCAAATTTTTCTTTTTAAAAAAAGTGATTTTTAAAGAAGTTGTTTTACTGCTTGGGCTACCTACCAAGCAATGAAAACTACATATCATACAATAACTTTTTAACCATGTATTCAAAATTTATGAAATTTTTTGAGCCTTAAAGCTACTCCTCGGGCACATGTTGTGTGAAAATTTCATAAGAAAAAAAAAAGAATTCCATTCGCAATGAGCTGCCCTAAATTTCTATGTTGCCAAAAAATACCATTTGGTCCTTTAGGGGTTTAAAGTGTCCATTTACACACAAAAATTATCAAAACTTTATCAATCAATTGAAAAAGAAAAATTCTAAGTTTACATTGATGGTAGTTATTTGACTTCAAGGTTATCACCAAGGGTGTTTTAAGTGTAAAAAAAAATATTACTTGATAATTTCCTATACTACTACAAGTAGAACCTCTCTTAGTGCACCCTCCCTTAGAACATAATATGCATTAAGAGAGTTTGTAGACAATAAGTGGCCTATGCCCATGATTCAAGATGAATAGACACGTGGTGCATCATTCAAGATAAAATGACAAGTGGCCCTATGGCTTCTCTAAATGCATAAACCTCTCTTAGTGCATAGTCCCGACACTATGCACTAAAGGAGGTTCTACCTATAAGGAAGGGAGGTGCTTAAATCGAAGTTCCACATACGATTCTAAAGGGTCTACATCACCTCACACCATCCACAAGATGACATGACATACTTATTTTATGAAAATGACTTCTTTTATGCTGAATCTAACCTCATTTTGCATGATTGGCTACTTTCACCTCTTGGAAAATTTTCAAATAAATTGAATTGCTTTAGTTATATCAAGTGAACCCATTTATTTTCACTTATTCATTTATAAAATGATTAGAATTTATTACAAAACTCATAGGGGTTTGGACTAAGTCATATCATATCCAGATTTTAAATATATTGGGTCTAATAATAGCTGGCAATTTGACACGTCACACACACACAGACTGTTGGTCAATCTCAATCACATCCAAACATGACCCCCCAGTGAGAGTTGTATGAAATCAGCACTCAAGATCATGGGCGACTTCAAATTCCCACAAATTCCTGACTCAAAACCAAACCCACCAAACATACCGTGACACATGGACATAACTTAGCTAGAACTTCACTTAATCCACCAAAGTGCAATTGTAAGTACATGAGATCTTTATGGATGAAATTGTGGACAAAAGAATCCAATTTCATTGAGACCCGTCCTTCCATAAAGTAGAACTCCTTGATTATGTTTGCCCCTCCGATTTCTATGAAATAGGTGTTTATTGAAGTATCACCAATACAACCTCAAACCAATTTCTTTCAAGATTGTCTCTTACTTTACAAATGGAAACTCATAATTGTAAAGTACATACTTGGTTATTTAACCCCTAAGCACCAAACTATGTTTTTTGGCAACATAGCGATTTTGGGCAGCTCACTACAAATGGAATTCTTTTTTTTTTCTTTGAAATTTTCACACAGCATGTGCCCGAGGAGTAGCTTTAAGGCCCAACAATTTTCATAATTTTTGAATACATGGTTAAAAAGTTATTGTATGATATGTTGTTTTCATTGCTTGGGGGGCAACCCATACAACAAAACAACTTCTTTAAAAATCACTTTTTTTTAAAATAAAAATTTGAAATATATTTTCCTGATTTATATATCTATGGAAAGTTTTGAATCATTCCATATTGATTTATGTAATGAAAGTTATGAAGAGTTTTAGTTGTGTGCAGTTTGCAGGTAGTAATGGAATCTCTACTCTAAAATAAACTTTGAAGACCTTTATTTAACTCAATTTTTAATATTTTTGGAAAAAAATAAAAACATGAGGTGTAGATTGTTTATTACAACAATTTCACCTTTAGGATTGGCATTTTTCAATTCTATAAATAAATTATTAACAATTTAGTATTTTGAATCATTCTCTACTTCTTTCAACTTACTATTATTTTCCTATACGTTGTACAATTCCAAATGATTTAAAATTTTTTAAGCATGTAGCCAACATGACTTGAAGAATGAATCCAAAGAGTTACAACCATTTTGGACATTTTTTCATAATTATCTGACCTTGTGAAGTGCAGCTGCCTAGATTTTTGCAGGGCCAAAAAATGGTTTTTTGTCACTTCAAATGCTAATATCTTGCAATCCAAACGGTGGAAATTTCTGAATTTTTTTCTACGTCTTCCAAACCAACTTAATACAAGATCCTACGGTTACATTTGTCCAAGAATGTATTTTTTTCTAAAATTTGGTACTTGTACTAGAGATGACAGTTTTGGAGCGGTTTTGGTGAAAACATAGTCAAATACCTTTAGGGGTTAATAGTGGGCAAGGGTCCTTTTTGCACCCTTGAAAAGAGGCCTCATACACTCAACAAAATAGTCTTTTCATGACTCCTCAACCAACCCTAATCCTTGAATTAAGTGATGAAGCCCTTCCTAGGCATTTAGCAAAGCATAGTACCTTTTGAGCATAGGGAGGACCATGTTATGTAACAAGCTTTTAGTGAATGGTTTTGGATCTTCCATAAGGCGCTTCAAACATGCATCTATTGAACACTTTGGAAATTCGTCCAATCTTGACTTTCAAAATTTTCAAAAAATAAAAACACACTCCAAAAATATTATTTGTATTTTGAATACTAATGATTTCTATTTGTTTATAGGGAAAAATTGCACCTAATTGTGATTTTGACTTCATCACACTAGCTTAAATAGTAATAGATGTTTCTACCTTAGTCAATTCTTTATCAAATTTAAATAACTAACTACACATTTTGAAAGCTATGAAAGAGAGACAAAAGGTGTTGCATTTTGAAGCATTTCAAACAAGGAGAAGTAATAACAAAAAAATTAGAAATAAAAAATAAAAATTGTGGTTACAAGGCTTCAAAAGTTGCTTCAAATCCACCACCAAATTACCATTAGTTAAACACTAATCTATTCTCAATCTACAAGAATGTTGTTAGATTTTTGGTGCTTTTAGGTTCTAAAGAGTTGTTCAGAGGCAAAACAATGTTCGTAAATGCTGGTGAGCATGGTACATTCTTTGAGAATTTTAGATGCAAAATTGTGCTTGGCGGGGATTAAAGGGATGGAGGAACAATTGTATAGCCTAAATTGTAAATATATTTTGTCCCCTTTTTCAACTTTTAGAATATGCAGTTAGTTAGAATTTGGTAAAGAATTAACTTTGTAGAAAAGGTCCAAGAGAGAAATAAACTTTTTTTTCCACAACTCTATATAATTATTTCTAACAATATACTAGAAATGAAATTACTCACAATCGTGGGTGATTTTACAAAATTTATTTTCTTGAAAATTAATAGTAGAAAAGTCTCAAATGAGAGGCCAAAAAATTGAATCTTGCTACAACTATAAGGAAAAAAATACTTTGAGAAATGATACCCTATGCTTGGGTCAAATTCATTAAAATATAATTCAAAATATAAATAAATATGGCACGTAATGAAATTTTCATAAATTATTACATGGCATAATTGAATAGTATAGAAAATATTAATGAAAATAACTTGAATCCTCAGGGAAAAAAAATGATGAAAAATGAAAACTAATGTGCATATCAAGGAGGGAGCACCACATAATTTTGCAAGCTAGAATTTTAACTTTACAACTATTTTACAATTTTTTTAATATTTTTTTTTTAATATTTTTTATGTGGGCATAATATGGCAATACATAATGAGACTCCAACCAAAAGTTTCAAATTTGTGGCTACATATGAGCATATATAAGAGGTAGTGATAATCAACCACATATTGTAATTGGATAAGGATATTCCTTTGTTGAATACAACAACAATCATAATTGGTGATAATCTAATAATAATTCAAATCCACATATTCTACTAGTATTGCTACTACTAAAGTTCACTCGAGATATTCTAAACTTTCTAAAACGAAGTTGCAGAAATTATAAATGGAATAAACAAATGGAATTCACCCAAAAAATGAATGATTTTCCATGAGACCAAATGAAACTAATCCTAATGTATGGTAATTTTGAAGCACAACTAATTTAAAGGAGCATGTCCGAAAAAGCACCACTTTAGTTTATTCAACTAGTATGTCTCATAGTAATAACATTAGTTTGCACTAAATTGAGAATTATGCAAAATTGTAAGGTACACTAATATCAATGAAGGTTCATAATATTTTATATAAAATCAAAATAATGTGATCTATAATACTTTCATAGTGTCGTAAATAATATGATTGTCATTCAACTTTCATGTGCATTCATCTTATTTTCATTTGAAAATTCATCCAAGTATTTACAGTAATTAGTACCAAATTCATCCAAAATCCATTCTATTAGTGTCAAGAGGTCTTACAATTATTATAGTGGCTTGAGTTGCTACCCCAAAAATGATGTTATTTTTGGAAAAAATTCCCAACACAATTTGCCCAACACCCTTTCTGACACATCATATTCAATACTCTTTTGAATAGGGTGCATAAGGAGTATAAAACCAATAGGTTGTCCAAGAAACAACAAAAATTACTATTTGTGTCAACAAAAACTAGGTTTCAACAAAAAAAATCATTTTGGTACCAAAGTGTCAAAAAATGAATTCAAATTTTTTTTTCAACATTGTATAGTCAACAACTACTAAGAAAAAGTGTTCAAAACTATACTCTTTTTTCTAGTGCTTGCACGTGTTAAATTCCATTGTTGCGCTCTACAAGAACAATACTAACTAGCACTAATTTGAGAACTATGCAAATTTGTGAGGTGCAATAAAATAGAATTTTTTAGTATTTAGATAGAATTTCTTAGTATTTATATAAAAATCAATAATAATGTGGTCAATTCTGTCTTCATACTATCTCAAATAGAGTATAATTGCCATCAAACTTTCATTCACTTCCATTTGCATTCATCCAATTGTCATCCAAAATTCACCCAAAAGGAGGCTACAATCACCCAACATTCATTCAAAGTAGTGTGAACTTGCACCATTCATACTCTCAGACTAATTGAATTAACCCTAGAAAGATATTGAAACCCAAAAGTGGTTGATAAATGACTTTCAAGAGTATAGTAGAAATGAAAAATGCACCTATTGGTTCAAAAATCAAATCACTTTTTGGCGAAGTACTTTGGTGATATGTTTCTTCCTCTCAAAGTTAACATCAAAAAGACATGCTAGTCACCGTGGAAATCATCCTTTTTGGTACCATATGAATCATTTGTTTAAAAAAAAGCACTCACTAGAGGTCAAACAATTGTACAAGACCACCCCTATTCACACAAAATTCCAAGAATGAACATCTTCACTTTTGTCTTGCATGGAAGGATTCTTTGTCATCCATGGGACAATTAGTGTCCGTGGCATCCTTTCAAGCTTCACTTTAGTAAGTTAACCCCTAAAGAACCATTGTCCCTTCATGAACAAATGAGATTTCGGGCAGGTACCTACGGTCTCAATTTTTGTCCTAATTTTTTGAAACTTTTTATGAAGATAGAAAAATTGATTAGCTTTGTGGGAAAGTGATTTTTTTTTTCATTTGGTGCCCAGGAACCAAAGTTATGCCCAAATAAGCTCAAAACAGGGGAGAGGGGGCAGCAAAAAAAAGTTTCAAAAATTTGAATTTTTTTATTTTTATTTTTTTTCCCTTACAGATTATATTTTTGTCTACACATAAAGCTTTGATTCATTTCATTTGTATTTTTTATGAGAAAGTTATAGACAATCTTGTTTTTCAGGCACTTAGAGCATCTTCCTAAAAAAATAACTTGTAGGATTCATTTTAGAATGCAATTTTTACAATTTTAAAAAAAAAAGTTCCTCATGGTTTTATTTTATTTTTTAAACAATCTCACCATTGGGATTCGGTCATTTTAATTCCATCTTAGAGATATTAATAATTTAGATTTTCCTTCTATCTTGTACCTACTTCTACATAACAATTTTTTAAAGAATAAAAATTCAATTTTTTTGTATTTTCTTTTTTTTTCCTATACTCTCAACTCAATCCTCCACCATAAAGATTTAAAGCTCAAAACTCTGTAGTGCGAAAAATTAAAGTTATAAAGGTTCAAAGTCAAATAACCTAGTCCGGCAATGTATAGAAAAACTTGTTTTATTCACTTTAAAAGCAAATATCTGCAATCTATGCAGTCAAAATTTTTGAAATTTTTTCCACACATTTTCATACTAGTTAGGTGTAAGATCCTATGGTTAGATGTGCAAAAAATACAATTTTCAAATCTTTTTACTCTTTGCTCTAAAAATGGCAGTTTTGAGTGTGTGTTTTTGCAGAAATAAGGCCTTGGTCCTTTAGGGGTTAACTACACCTAATTTTGACCCATTCCTAAAATCAACCCCTACATACTCTTGCCTAAAATGCACTCTTACTATTTATGAGAGTCTAGGGTTGGTTTTAAAAACACCTATTTTTAGTACTTTAAAAATTCATAGTTTATTTGTATAGTGTCCAAAAAATGCATTCTAAAAGAATCTAGAATCCCCTTTTAACTACCAACAAGACCCCACAATTATCTTTCTAATATAATAATGAGAACGATGATGGATTGCTTATTCAGATACTTTTGGGTGTAGTTACCTTAGTGGTAACCCATCACTATTGATCACGGTTAAAGAGCCCCCTTTCCCATTCCACCGTCAATGTCAGTGTGACCTTCCCTTCTCCCAACGCGTCAAAACAAACTGTCCTCGCAACCCACTGGCAACAGGTGAACTGGAGCCCCAACTGGCCAAGCAGCTGTCCCAGCGCAAATCGCTCGTCAATCTCCTCCAGCCATCCGGCTGTTCATTGAAATCCGTGAGCAAAAATCAAACCACTTACTCAGACAAAGGCGGAGGCACGATGGACCCTCCACCCAATTGCGTCCATATGGACATTCTCCCCATTTTTCAGAACATTTCAGCCACCGAAATGTTGGATAAATGTACATAAGGAAGCAATTGGGTGGAGGGTCTAATTAAGTATGCTTACACAACACAACTTTCCAGCTTTTTCTCACGCACATCAGCTTCTCCATCAGTCGTTCCCATCGATGTGAACCCCAATAGTTTTCTATATATGAAACTGCTAGTCTTGCTTACATTCTATTAATCACATTCTCTTGCTCCCAGCACTTACAGTTTCATCAGTCCACCTCTAAGCTTGGATTCTCACGAGCTCCACCGCAATTCATCAAGTTGTGAAGATCGACTGAGTGACAAGTGATCGAGGGGACATTGAAGTGAAGTGAGAGGGGTACCTGTGGAGGTTGCCAAGATGTCGAGAATGGTAGCGGACGATGTGCGTGGTTGGATCCTTTCGAAACTGAATTGTATTGCATTAATTCTTAGAATAATTCGATGGTATTGTGAATTTTGAGTGAAAGGATTCATTCTGTCTGATAGTGATTTGTTGTGAAATGGTATTTTTGTTTGTGCAGATGTTTTATGGGAATCCAGAGCGAGTGCGGTACGGTGCAGGCGGAGGAGGTGGCTATGGCGGCTCAGCTTATCAAGCTGGTCCTCACTACTATTCCGATGGGGAGGATTATTACAGCCCCCGTCATAGTGGACATGGCGTGTACCCGAGCACTGGTCGGCCAATGTTGCCTGTGAGTCTCCAAAGAAAACTAATTCTTCCTTTCGGCAAGGTCTTCTATTGTGCAAGTTCGGTCTCTCGGTCGTAGAATGTGAATTTCGGTGCTGGAAATGTTTCTTGGAATGGAATTTCGAATGGTATTCATACTAGATACCCAGAGTCAAATTGTAGACACAATCTTTCCTGTCATTGCCAGTCATTGCCACATGCTGTCTTCTTTAGTAATGATCCAAGAAGATCCAGTTTTCACTACTCTTGGAATGATGCCGTGCAGCCTGCGGATTTTGATATTGATGGGTTATTCTCGCTTTCTTTTACGTTTGCTGCGCAGGATGTTCGGTTGAGTGTACCAATGGGCAGTGCCCGATGTGTGGACAAGGTGAAAGATGCTTTGGACATCAGCGGTACGTTACTTGTTAAACAAGCACTCGGTCATAGAGAGGTTGCCATGGAAGGATCCATGTGTTGTGACTAAGGTTCAAGTATGCAACGATTCTTATGTCTTCACAGAAGTCTTGAATCATTCTCCCCTTATATGCAATTATTATCCAGTTCCTTCGAGGGTCAAAGCTAATTCTTCCTTTTTAACACCCTCGTGAGTTGATTTAACCATATGAGCACCACTAAATTTGCCTTTGGAGACCATATCCTAAGGTAGTGCAGGAAGACATACTGTATATGTGTTGTAAAAGTGGACAATCTGTAAACATGCCCATCATTTTAGAACAGAAACTCAACACAAATATACCACCTCTTATGATATAGGAAGATATCTAGAAGAGGTGTCAAATGTTCTTTGAATAGTGCTCTACAATTCCCTTAAATAGCTTGTTCCATTCTAGAATACCTGTCCAAGTTTGGCATCTCTATATTGACATGACGAGTTTCAGGTGAAATATTTTGGTTGCAAAAACTCTTCATTTCATTTCACACAACCACACTAGGTAGCAGTGCTACACAATGAACTTTGTTAAATTTGCGCCAGACAGTTCTTAGATTGAATTGAAGTTGAGGGTTCCTCGTCTTCTTCCTCCAATCCTCCTCCCTGATGTGTGTTTCATGTTTGCAGGTGTGCACGGTGTTCATTGCGATATACCGAACCAAACGGTGACAGTATCTGGGAACATCGCACCACAGACTCTCCTGAAGAAGGTTAAACAGATCAAAAGAAAATCAAAGATCCTATCCTACACCAGTGGCTTCAACAACTCGGGTCACGCAGCTCCACACCATCGTCGCACCACCTCTGCATACGGGGCTCCAGCTTATGGATCTTCGGCCTACACTTCTTCTTACTCCAGGTCGGGACATTTGCCGAGCCCGCCAAGGGAATACGCGTACCGTAGCCAGCTTAATCAACATGCGCTTGCACGGCCTGCGATGGTATATCACAGTCAGTACCGGCCATCTCAAGACTACCATTACACCAACTATTAGGGATCCTCCAATGGCTGTCAAGTACTGCATTTCCGTAGAGTTTAAAGGTAGAATAGAATTTTTGGCAAAGAGTTTTTTCTTTTTTTAACCAACAAGTACTTGAGTCGTCACTGAGCCAAGAGTGATTATCAAGCCTAGTTTAGATCTGAATAAAGAGGAGAATGGATTTAAGCTTACTGGGATTTTGCACTGAAAAAATGCCAGTCTGCGAATCAATGTCCCCTTGGCAGAACATGTGTTTTGATTTCCTCTCGTAGGTAAAAGCCCGGTATGAAGTCCCTGTTCGCAGTTCCGTTGAATTGAAACTTTTGTGTTCATTTCCGAACATGAATCCAGAACTGTATAATTTCTTTATCATAGTTCGACGATGATATGAGAACAAGCATGCTCCTAAATACTTGAGGTTGAAATGAAGGGATATCATTTGGACTGGATTAGGTGCAGAGATGTGAAATAAGGACTTTTATCTACATTGCTTGATGTTCTGGAGTTGGTAGTTTTTTCAAATTTTGCTTGCATGTAAGAGCATCCGCACTGTGGCATGGAAAATTTGACTCACCAAATTATATCTCATTACAGACTCCACAATTCTCTTTGTTGATTTTCATTGTTGATTTTCAGTGTCAAGTCCCTACTGTAAAGCGGAATATCCAAGACATGTGGGCTACTATTCATGAATTCAAGGCTACCATCATCATTGCTTGACCAATTAGTTATTGGAATGGTGAGATCTCAACAATGAATCCGAAATTGGGAGTCATGAAAAAGGTGATGAACAACATGGAAAGATTACATGTCAAATTCATAAGTTAGGCAAGCCAGGGCTCTTCTAATCTATTAGTAAGCAAACAATGTGGTAGAAAAAAGGGCCCGGGCCAGACCATTTGCTTTGTCATAGTGCAAATGCTCTAAAGGTGGAAACACCCAAAATTATGTGTACCCATTTTTGACTTGTAGATTTCTACTGAAAGTGCTCTCGAAAGTGTAATTAAACTATTTCCATGATTAATAGCGATTAGTGTGTCCAGTTGCCACAATAATTGAGTACAATAAAAGTGATTTTCTAATTTTTTTAATCCAAAAATAGCATTGAAAGTCAATATCTTTCCCAGTGCATGTCCAAACGCCAAGAAACAAAGCTTGTACACCCGTCCTTGCCGAGGACTTTCTGATGGTACCAAGAACTTGACCAAGGACGCGTGATTTAGGATATCTCATTATATCAAACAAACAAAACATTTAAACAAATAACCTCACTTAAGGTATGGATTGGTTGATTGCAAAATCTCTAGATTTTGTTTTATGACTAAGCTATGTAACAATTTCAATGGCTTAGGGAGCTTCTACATTGAAAATTCGTAGTAATTACATATCCTATCCAAAAAATCTATATATTTTTTTTAATTTATGATTTTCAGTTGCTAATACTACAAAAATGATTTTTCCTTGAAAAAGGTGCTTCCATATATGCTAAGGTAAACAACCCATTACGGACCTTTTACCCATTGATGACTCCTAAGAATGATCCCATTATGATTTTCTTTTACTAATTAGATTTGAGCCACATTAAATGTCCTAGCTGACTAGAATGTAGTAATTAGTGACCACAATAGGAACTTTCAATTTTTTAGTGTTAGTTCATTGCAAGAAGTGTCTTTTTCTGGTCTTCTATGTTAGAAAATATTGTGACCACAATAGGTGAGTAAGATGAGTGTTATGGATTAGTTTTGGTTGGTTTGGGGATAGTCTACATATTCTTTTAGAGCATCCCCATGCCAATGCACTGAACAAGCTCAATGCATTGGTTGTGTGCGCCCAGGCTAATTTTCTCCCCTACAACAAGTGCGCCAAGTGAAAATAAAAATCTAACCACGTTGAAATCAAGACATGGCACTACCAAGTAGTGTCTCTTCAACATGCCGCACCAAGAGCTTGGCATTCAATTCTAGCCCACTCTTCAAAGTACCGACCTTTAGTTGGCCCCCATATGGCCTCAGTGTCATTAAAATTGGATTCAATTGAAATTCAAAGTTATTCAAATTGAAATCAAAATCCTTCCTATTGAACTCAATGTATTTCAAGTCAAACCCAATTTGTTACTAATTGAATTTGAGTTTTCTTGATAGAAGGGAATCTCTTTACAAAAATACATGGGGTGGTAGGAGATAGGCCAACCCCATGTGGGATATGTAAATTAGAGTTAGTAGGAGCTTCAACAACTCATATTGAAGCTCCTACTAACTCTAATTTCAATATCCCACATAGGTTGGCCTATCTCCTGCCACCCCATGTATTTATAAAGAGATTCCCTTCTATCATGAAAACTCATAACCAACTGAAAATGCATCAAGAGCACTTTGGGGATGATGATTAAATCAATACCCTCAATTCAATGACAATTTCAATTTTTAACCCCTAAATGCCCAAGGCACCAGATTCTGGTATTTCAAAAACTTTAAAATTAAGTAAAACTCAACCAAATTGCTATTATTAGTAGTTTATATTTTTGGAGAACTCTTTTTGAAGTCTAATTTCAAAATCAAAAAGCCGATCTTAAAAATGAGGGATTATGATTTTTCTATTCAAGATTTTTGTGCAAAGGATGCCCATTGCAATCTTGACTTCCCGTAGTGTTGAGGGCTCTTGGAAATGAACCTCAAATACACTAGATCTTGGAGGAAAAATCACATTAGAAATTCATTTAAAAAAAATATAGAATAGATTTTGACAAAATGTGAATTGATTGGGTTTGAGTGTGCTAGGCCCTATAACCTCATATTTTTTTAGTGACCAACTTTTTAGAGTTGACATGCAAAAAGAGAATTGAAAAATTTTCATAGTTTTAACACCCTCATGATCAAACATTATAATCTTTCAATCTGTAAGTGATATTGTTATATTTTCTTTTCCTATGTGATCTCTAATATGTATAGTTTGAATTTGTACGGTTACAATTGAAAAGAAATTGGTACAACTTATATAAATGTTGAATTTTTGTTCGATTTAGAGGAAATTTCAAGGAGCTCCAAACAAGCCTTGGGCATTTAGGGGTTAACAGTTAGATTTTTAAGATGAAAAACTACCCTTCAAATAAATGTTGCACTCAGTGGTCCTTTTTGGCATGTCTACTGAGGAACAAAGAAGAAGCAATGAGACCAAACACTTCAAACCCACACACCAAACCTCTTCCTGGCACCCCTCCCTTACTCAGCTGCAGTACAGATGCTCTTGGGGAGTGATGGGCTGAACATTTCAAAAATTCATAACAAATTCACACTTTGTCAAAAAAGTATAGTTTCAAGTGCTCTCACCATTTCTACCACTTGACTTTCTCTAGAAAAAAATAGTAGAAAATTTCAGAAATGACAAGAGGGCAAACTCCCCATTTGATCCGTATTGGGCTGTTTTACCTTAAATTGTTTATTGGTTTGCTTATAGCATTTTTAGTTCACCACTTTTTAAGAAAGGTTATTAGAAAAAATGATAGATTCCAAAAATAGAGAATAAAAGAGTTCTTTGGAAACTTTCCATCATAAGAAGTGAGAAGTTGAAGCAAATCTAAGAAAGTGGTGAAGTATAAAGATAATAAAAATCAAAACTTTCTACACAACAAAACCTTCTTGCGCTGTCTATGAAACTTCATAAGTTGAGTAGAAAAAACATAATTTCATTCATGATCCTAAGACAGACTTCTAGGTGGCCAAAATCGAAAAACTTTCAAAGTAAGATGAACCATTTTTTGATTCCAGTGCATGAAAGGGGCAATCGGAATAGTTTGCCAGTACTTGAAAAGTGGGGACATCAAGTTTGTAACTTCCCAAAAACAAAGATACTCTTGAAATATAATTTCTCCCTGCTCACATGAAAGTGTGAACATTGTGATAGACGACCAACGCAATTCCAATCCCAGAAAACTTGAAGTTTGTTTTTCAATTCTGACTTAACACGGAAGTGGGCCCTAAAACCAGATGCACTTGCAATGACTTTCGGGCCGACATACAATAGATGAAATAGATCGATACCATTTCGGGCCTTGCTCGTTTTCGGCACAATCATTCTCTACTTCGAAAGTTTTTTGAAAATCCAATCCAGTTAACCCCAAAAGTCTGCAACGCAGACACATTTCTCACTGTCATTCACACCCCACCCGTCAGCATGTATCACGAATGTGCAAACATTTGATTTTGAAAATAGATCCAACAGATACTAAAAGCAGACAACGAAACAGGGCCGACCAACCTTACAAGCAATGCAGATCTGTACTTGTAAATATTTATATTTAAAAACAAAAAAGAAAACAATCGCTACTGATCAGCGATGATTCAGCATTTCCCTAGGCTCATTAGAAGCCAATGCTCTCATCTCATCTTACCCGAAAAAATGCTATGATAAAACAGGTAAGAGTTCTACAATTAATAAATTCAAATAGTCAATCTAATTCATTTCCAGTACTACTAATCCATTTTTACAACGATGAATTTTACTCATCACTCCCTCAAACCTTAGACTTTGGTCCGCAGCAGAGAGTACAGGTATACCTACTTGAACCTCGAGTGATTTATTAAAAATCAAGGTACCGGCTGGGTCGGTAATCTTCGTAATCTTCATAGTAGGCTCGCTCAGCCAAAGGGTGAGCAACATATGAAGTGGAGCGGTAATTTGGGGGACTGAGAGGCCGGCGAATGGGAACACGGCCATGGGAGCTGGAGCCATATGACGAGCTGTAGGGGTTCGCATGATATGAACCGTATGAAGGGCTGTAGATTTGATTATCTGGTAAGAAGCTGATGAGCCTTGATTTCCTCTTCACGTGTTTGAGCTTCTTCAAGAGTCGGTGATACGGCACATTGCCTGTGACTGTTACAGTTTGGGTTACCAAGTCACAGTTCACTCCACGCACACCTGTCACGATTCAAAACGATTTCTGAGTATTCAAATTCCGTAGAAAAGCCTCAAATTTGCACACATTGGATGTTTACCAGTATGAAAACACATCTCCTGGTATTTCCTATAAGGATTCATATGCCAACCACTTTTTACAACTACTATCCCTACCCACAAGTGTTACAAGTGATGAATCAATGTTAATCCTGCAAGGTAGGAACTCGTGGATACATTGAAAGATAGAGCCAAAAAAAATTTGAAGAGAAATTTATGGACCAATTGACTGCTAGTAAAGGCAAGTTGACTTGAAACTCTAAAAACTTCAATTCTGAACAAATGCAGTGACATTCAAAACGAGGCCATGGGTAAAAGGATTTCACAGCAAGAGCAGCTAACGTACCATCAATGTCCAGAGCGTCTTTCACTCTGTCAACATCTCTTCTGCTCTCCATAGGAACTCTGAATTGCACATCCTGCAGGATTTCATAACGCTGTAAGTACTAACACATGAGAAAATTTTAAAAATCTCCAAGATGTGTAGGCAGAAGACATACGCTTTGTAGTAGCGAAAGTCAGATTCAGCTACAAAAAATGCACTAATTTTTCCTGAGGAAATTCAACATAAAAAAGGTTTTCAAATCGATGTTAACATATCACTACGTTAAAAGAAAAGTGTAAATGGAGTCCATTTCCGTTGGAAGGAGTGGCAATGCAGGGAGGAAAGACATACTGGCAGTAGAGGTCGACCCATGGAAGAGTCGTAGAACTGCTGGCGCCGGTACAGGGGATCAATCGATGCCCCATAATAGTGCTGGAAGAGAAACAGAAAAAGGACAAAAGGAAACGCCGATTAGTCACCACTCACAAGAATAGTTCAACATAGACATGTAGATCAAGATCAAAATTCTCTTACAACTGATTACTGGGTCCCTAGTTAATTAACGGGATATCAAAATTGCCATATTATCTAGATAAATCAGTGAAGAAGTTCATAGGCACCGCAGTGTTAAGCATCGATAATTATCTTAACCCCAAATTCATATCCAACGTCCTCCAAAAGAGCGTTACCACAGACACCGACCACATAAACCTGGTCTTAAAACGCCTGACAATTCCAAAACCGAATAATTTCTAGACTCTAACGATAATTTTGCTGATTTCCAACAAAAGTTAAAACAAAAGAACTCCTACTACATAAACAAAGTTCAGTGTTGCACATACATCGCTCGCCATCTCTGCAAACTGGCTTAAAGTAGCTACCACCTCAGCACCGTGAGCAAAAGCACCTGCAAGTCACAACCACAGAACAAGAGACTCTGTAAGCATAACCTCTTCGTAAACCCAAAGTCACATCCGTTAACCACTCCCATAACCAGTTCTTCACAAAGAACTCTCAATAACTCTAAACTCTCTAACCCACAACTCATAACTTCCAAAAACTATCCACATCTTCCGATTTCCGCCAACAAAAACGCCCAAGAAGTGAAGAAATCCTAAGCATTCCACCAACTCCACCACCAATCACGAACTACCACCGAGAAATATTCTCTAATTACTATTACACAACCAGCAAACAACCAGAGATACACCCAAAAACCAACGATACACAACGAAATTGCGAGCAAAGAAGACCATAGATTGCATACCGATATTTAAGCTTCCAAACTTCCAAACTTGACAAGGGAAAGAAAGCTGGTTGAGCAGCCAACACAACTAAACGTGCGACAACAGACAAGGAGTGGGCATCAAGCAAACAGGGAAATAATTGCAAGGGCGAATGCGGGCGGGGAACCAGAGGCGCAGAAGAAACATGGGCGGCGAGGAGAGAGTAAATAAACTAAATATCCGTCAAGGGAAGCGAAGGAACACTATTAGAGTCACACTATTTACCGTATCGGCGTGGCAGTATCAGAATAAAGATCGGGGGGGTACGTGTCGATCGCAGAGCACTCCCATTAATAAGGGTGGGACCTGAGTGGGCGCCATCGGCGTCAAGGCGACTGGCAGTCTGGCAAACCCCCCAATTCGTGTGCGGTGAGATATTAAGCTATAGTCAATATTTTATTGGAATTATAAGACCCCATATGAGTATTTTATTGAACCAATTGAGTAGTTTTATTGGGCCAATTGGGTATTTTATTTTATTTTGGGGGTACCATGATGTTTGTCCTTGGTTGATAGTTTGGCATTTGGGGCTAATGTACACATGCCCTTAGTATGGTTGATGAATTTTTCTTGGTCTCCACACCTTTGGAAAAGTGTCAAAAAAAAATTTAATTTTTGAACCCTGAGTTGGAGGGGTTATGTACCAGTGGCAAGGACTGTAGTAAGATAGCCGATGGATCCTGTAACATTCTTCCATGAGGAGGGTGTTGGGTGGTTTCGCGTATGGCCATTTGAATTCGGACACGAACGAATATGCATGACTATGCAATTGTGCATGAGTGGCTTCAAATTCAAGGTTCCAAGCTTTGTGAATGGTGAAAAGGAGGGAGCCTGCAAATTTTTTGTGGTGAAAAAGACGAAGTGACAATTTCACAAAAGTTTGTGGTTGATAGAGTGACGGTACTATTGAAATATAGGTTTAGAGTCAATGGAAGGAGTGACTTGTTTCTTTTTGTACATAGGTTGAAAACATGTCAATAGGACTTGTATGAAAAATTTAAGTGGCTTAACTCATAACTAATCAAATGGTTGATGGTTGAATTGGGAATCAAATAAATGTCCTAAAAGTAGTATTTTTTTTAATGGCATCTTGGGTATCCCTCCTATTTACATGGTATCAAAGTAAATTTTGGTTTTTATTTTGAGATGAGCTTTCACATATTGACCTATATCAAATAGTTGGTAGTTGAAATTTTTTGAACATTATAACATTTTTCAATAGTCAAGTTTTGACTTGGAATAGGCATGGTAAATTTTGATAACCTCATAATTCATCAAATGTCCTAAAATAGAAGTATAATATAACAAGTGTCTTTGAGTTGAATAAAATTTGGAAGGGCCTTCACTATAATATGTGATTTTTAGAATTTCTTGGATGTTGTAGTGTTTTTTCAATTAACACATAAGAAATCTAAAAAGTTTCTACAATTTCTTTCGAAAATCAATTCTAAGATGATAAATGTATTTGCATAATTTTCATTGTAAAAACTTTGAGAATTTTGCTAAGTATCCAAGTGGTATTCACTTTCATTTGACAAGATGTAATAGATTGAAAAACTCATTGATGAAAATAATTTTAGTCCAAAGGCTAGAATAGGAGAAATTCAAGGTCATCTTTGAAAGCATCAATCAATACATATAGAAGAAAATCAAATCAAATTCTTGTTCAATTTTTCTAAGAGACTTCTAAAACTAGTACATAGTACTTCTTGCAACAACTTGGTTGGAAGTTTGTTGATACAATAGACAATAGAAGGTTATTCATAAAAATTACAATTAGTGATTGTATTTTTTGACATACTGTAATTTTTGTTGTACAAGTGTGATGCACCATTCAATATGTATATAGCTTTTTTATTTTCCACACATAACATTTGTCACCACAAGTAGGATAGAGGCTCTATGAAAAAATGGAGAAAAATCAAGTATTTAGAAAAGTAAGTGTTTCCAAAAGATGAGGTAGCAAACTTCCTTATGTCACACACAAGTATAATTTTCTCTATTATTGAATCTACAATAATGTTTTTTGACCAATGCTATGTGGTAAACAATACCATGCATTCTTGATATATTTTCATAAAAATTCAAAGTGAAAAAATATAATCCTAATCTATTTTGAATGGCAAATTATAAAGAGGATTTTGGTCAACCAATTAAATCTCGAGAATTTTTTATTATTATAATTGTGATACAAAGGATGTAAACTTTGAGTGCACGTTCCAACAAATTATAATATTTTAGAAAGCTCTTTACAAAGATGTGCAATCTTCAAAGTTGAATTCAAATCTGAATTTTACATATCCCAATTTGTTTAGTTGGGATAAAAATTTTGCTCATTTCTCTAAAATGTTTGTCTTGACATCCAAGTGGGAATATTTTATATTAACATTTTATTTTTAAAAATATGACAAGATCATTGAAGTTATTAACAATAATATTTGTACCTTGATTTGGAATTTAGGATCTTTTGGAGGTATACTACTACAAACATTGTAGCAAAAATTTGCAATTCAAGGCTTATAATGGAAAATAGTACACATTTTTCTTGCAATCGTCAAATGGAATATACTTTACTTAGTGTCTCATGCTTCTTCAAAATTGGATGAGTTTCATTCTCAAATTTCCAAACTGTATATCACTCATCCTATACTTCAAATTTTTGAAATTATTAGAAAATTGAGATTGTTGTGGCTCAATTAGTCTCAAGCACTGAGATGTGTGCATTTCAATGATTATTACATACACTTACTTGTAGGAGGTCAAAAAAAAAAAAAAAAAAAAAATTAGCGAGAGATGTATTAAATCCTTTAATGGCCTTGAAGCTAGAAATTGGCCTCAAAAAATAGTAATTTGGGCATGCTTGATATATTTTTATATGCAATCTAGATAACATCTATAGGCATTTGATATTACAAGAAAAGGTTACCAACAAGAATGCACCATGACTTTTCAAATACCTCAGTCGATCATCTTCATACCTTAAATGAATTTGTTTCTTTTGTTTGTTAAGTTGAAATCTCCGAACCGTGTATCCCCCAATCAAATTCTTCAAGTAATGTTAGAAAGCTATCTGCAAGGACTTTATTTCATGGCGTTCCAACTCATGACTGCAAAAAACATTGAATTTCGATGTTTTTATAGAATTAAAAAATGAATTTTCATTTTATTTCATTACACTGTAGCAACAGCACAGGGCATACTAGTATCTATGACTAGAGAATTGACAACCTCTATGGATACCAAGTTATACCAAAATCATATGCAGTATAGCTCAGCAATATACTGTAGTGCAGTCCTTGCAGATAGCCTGCATAATTGACAATGATCCGTGTGCTATGGACAGTCCGTCATTGCTGACTAACTTAACTTACTGGTAAGTCTTAACTTATGCAGGACCAATTTTCGTCAAGGCACTGCAATGCATGGGTGTCATTCCATGTTATTCTTGTGTATTGGTTACGTTACCAATGAGGCAGGAGTCCCTTTAGTGTGACCTTGAAAAGGAGACTCCTAAGATACCTACAATGAACAAAATTGTCTTATGTGGCTCCTCAGCCAACCCCAATCCTTGAATTAACTGATAATAAATTCCTCCCAGGTATCTAGCAAAGCATAACATCTTCCTAGCATGGGGGAGGATCATTGCTTGGTTATAAAATGTTATGTGACATAGGGAGTAAGGTATAGTGTTGCATAGAGTGTTATTTTCATGCACACACATGCATAGGGCCCATAATCACATATCTCAAATTGAATCATACATAGAGAATTGGGTGCATTACCAAGATACACTTACAGGGTGATCAAAATGTAGGGTATAACTATAGAATGACACTAAGGCCAAAAAGTGGTCTATGGATGACTTTCAAGACTACTGTGGAAATGAAGAATGCACTTGATTGTGTAAGTTCATAAATTAGATCATTTTTGGCAAAGCACTATGGTCATAGGTCTTGTTCATACGTCGTTGGGATGACTTCTCCTAAGACTGCAAGATGGAAAAAAAAACATTTTTTCATGCAATTCTATTGTTGTATTGTTGATTTCTCTTACGACGAAGATACTTAATCCACAAATCCCCCCTTGTAGTGTATTTTGGCCATTTTTTGCTATTTACTCTTGATGTAAAATTTAGCTAGAAAAAAATGTTTTTTGAATTTGAATACAACTAATAAAATGAAGATTATTAAATTTATTTTATATTCCAATCAAAATTTATGAAAAATTCATAAACTTCAATGATTTATAGCAATGTGAACTTTAGGCCTATAACCATGGTTTGTTGATTTTCTAATTTTAGAGTGAAAAAGATAACTTTGATTTATAACATGATGTTACATACTATAATATACATCTATGGTAAAAATTTCATATTTTTTGAGTATATTCTATATTTTATTTTAATTTTCTTCAATTAAAAAAAATATTCATAGTAATTTCAAATTTCTTCTCCCCCCAAATTGACTTGTAGTAGACATAAGATTTCATATGTAGAAAATAAATAAAGAAATTTTGATTCATATCTTCTTGCAAAATGGCAACAAACAAAGTGATGGACAATGAGGTTTGAATTCAATAGTTGTGGATCTACCCTTCCACAGTCAAGAGAAGTTTTAAATATAATCCATGTAAAGATAAATATTTCCTTTCAATTTAATTTTTGTTTACACAAAGGCTATGTTCACACTAGGGCAAATATCTTTCCCTTTCAAGGGAACAACATCAACCCTAGTGAGATCAAGGGTCAAGATAACCACTTCATCTTTCCCTCTTATCTCGACCTTTAATTTTGATCAAGGTTATTTTATCCCTCATAGGATTAAGACATCACCCATTGATTCAAATGTATTCCACGAAGGGAAATAGAAACTTCATAAAATTTCAAGGAATAAAAAGATGTGATTATCCTTCTAGGATTTAAATACCCTCAATATGCCCTTGCAAAGTAATTGTACCATCCTGTTCAAATTTAAAAAAAAGTTAAAATGTGAGGGTCAAATAGAAAAATTTAATTACAACAAAGAGATATCAAATTTTAGAAATTTGGGCATTATCATCCTAACATTGAAATCTCTATAGAGGAATTTTTCAAACTTTTTGGAGATGCTTGCCAAAGAAATGATGTGCATATGGATGCTTCCTACACATATATGGAGTTGAATTAAAAAAAAACTCATCAATATGTTTTTCAATCAATTATCATGTAAACCCATGAATATTAAATGAAATAATTCATCAAAAATGGAATTTGCTTTTTTGAAAGTGAAATTTGGTTGCATGTTTGTTAAGTTTATAAAAGTAGAATGACTTTGAAAGGATTTACTAAATATTTTGTTCTAAAAAGTTGTGGTAGTGGTAGTGGTGGAGACGTGATAATCACAAACTAAGATGACTTAGTTATTTGAACCCATTATACAATATCATGCCAATCTTGCTTGTTCAAATAAAGTGAACCACTTGATTACCTCCACCATTTTCAAATCTACCTTTACGTATCCATAAGGTACATTTCAAAGGAGAAATGTATACCATGAGTACGTGAGGGTGGACTTGAGAAGGGTGGTAGTCCATAATAGGTTGGTTCAATGTTTGGGAAGAATAACCGGTTAGTTCATTGTTAGTTGGTGCTTTTTGGAAAATAATTGGTTGGGGTGTGAAAGTGGAGGATCCAAAACCAAACAAAATTTGGTAAGACTAGAAACCAACCAATATACAAAAATAAAATGTGGATATGTAGTTGCCGCTTTTACAAAATTGTCAGATTTCAACCACTTGCCATTTTGAATCTAAGGCTAATACCTGGGGTATGTTCTTAGACAAGGTAGGTATTGCTTTGTTTAGAATTGACCATGGAGGGGCTCCAAGGGCTTGGACAAGGGGGGGAGGGGGGGATATTGCTTTAGGGTTGGTCATGACGGTCGATCCTTGCTCCATCGTCTCTGTCTACTTGATGTAATGAAATTTAGAGTTTCATTTCAAAACTAACATGTCTTTGAAAGAGGAAGATTATAACCTTTGCAAAGTTGAAGTTGAAGGAAAGTGGACACTAAGAATTTGATATTAAAGTAGCTGACCTATTTTTGACCATTCAAGCAATCGAGCATATCTGGAGTATGGGTATGTTGAATAGAAAAATTTCCCCATATAAATAAATAGATTTTCAAAAGATCCCATAATTTTACAAAATTTTCTTTTGCAAAAAAATTACTATGAATTTTCTAAGTGAAGATTCTATTTGTCCCATACTGGTCATCATATTTCCAATGAAGGGCTAGTTGCAAAATGAAGAGTCCTATAGCCAATCATAATGTGCCATATGTGCACCATAATTGATGATTTACTCATTCCTACCTACTTAGAAATAGAACACCCTACGCTACCAAAATAGGGTGTGTGATGGAATGAGTCGGCTACTATTGTGCCCCCCTCAAATGTGCCACTAACCCTAAAGTGCCATCGTTGCTCTATGTACATCTCCAAAACCAATTATGTGCCTATGAGCAAGAAACGCTTTTAGAACCAAACTTTGTTCCTTCATAACTTTGCATATGTAAACCAAATGTTGCGTTCTTTGTTGCGTTGGAACCCCTTTCACTTTCCAATAAGAAAATATAAAAATTTAAATAGTCTAATAATAGTAATTAGGCACAATAGTAAGAAGTAGCAATTTGAAGGTACCCACTATAGAGGAAACAAACTAAGAGGTTTTGGTAAACAAAGGATGCAACTGGTGAAGGCTTTTTTTCAGCTTTTTGGTGCCATATTGCATTAGAAAAAATAACTTGGTTGAAAAATGTCAACTAATCATGAATTTTTTCACTAGAAAACTTGGAATTAAAAAAAAAATCTTGGATGAAATTTCCAAATTGTGGATGAAAACAAAATCATGGGCATATGATATGTGCCTACTTATGTGGTATTTTCTATCCAATATGTGGATGAATGTAGAAATTTAGAGCACCACTATACCATTTTATATCGCCACTTTGGCACTTCATAAAAAATGAAAAAAAAAAGAGCCTTGCAATCAATGCCCTTGGACACCCCTACCAGCTCCTTCTAAGGTAGAAGCGCCAATTGTCAAGCACACCCAATATCCAACCTATAGGATGCGCTATTTCTAACTTGTAGGCTAAAATTCAAGATTGGAATGTGTTTTTTTGTCCCTTTGAAGGTTGGGACACATGTCTCAAAGTAGTGAGCAAAGCTAAATGATCGGAATTGGAAGACTTTAGACATTGGCTACTAGTGAAATGCACTTTTTGGCTCCCAAAATTCACAATAATTTCAATTTTGGGAATAGAATTCTGAAAATTTTGCTATCCCCATATTTCCTATCTTCTTATAGGGGAAAAAAAAATTTGTTTAAATGATCAACTACTGGTGCTTCCACCTTACAAAGATACCAAGTACCACGAGGAGGCAAATTACTGAGGCAGCTCCAAGAAATTCAAAAAAGCTGGTGGAGGCTGGTTTACCTTTCCTTGTTGTCTGCTGGTGTGCATGTCTCCCACCATGAGGACTTCATGTCCCAATTTGATTGTCTCTTGTCTCTTCTCGGAATCTGCGACCTTTTGTTCTCTTATTAGATAATGGCAGCAGTTGTGTCACTCCGAAAATGAGCACAGAAAGAGTGGCTAAAAACCAGGTTTATTGACCAAATAATCAAACTTAAATTATCAACATTTACGTTAAGGAAACACTGTCTGCAACCGTGAGCAACTACAGTAGATGATGGAAATATTTAACTTCCAATTCTTGTTGGCAAATCAGGTGAGATTCTAACATGCCTACAGATACATTTCTCTCTCTTTTCCTTTTTCTTTTTCTTTTCTTTTTTTTCCCCCTTTCCTCTATTTGAAAGATCAGTACACTGCCATTCATAAAAGTGCAGGAAAAAAACAAGGGACAAGCCACAATCCCAGACAATCCTCGGCGAGGTGGTCCTACCTTACCTTACAGACACATTTCATTTGAAGAAAAATCGTGATGCACAAGACCCTAACTTAGAATGAAAAGCTTCTCAAGAGCAGAAAACGTTGAATGATGCCCCCATTTCAAATCCCATGCTACACTTTATGTAAGTACTCCATATGTTAGTGTGGACTATGGAATGGTTGTGGGGAGCAGCTCAGAGGTTAGTTGGAATGTGCTGCAAATGTACTAGAAAAGCTGCAGGGTAGGGCTGATTCAGCAGTAACTTATCATGAGGTTGTTGGTGAGGCAGATGAACTACTCTGCAAGTTATAAGGTAAAACAGACCATTGTGGACCTTATATCCATTGCAGACTCCTAAGAATGATCCCATTATGGTTTTCTTTTAGTTATTGAGATTTGGACCACATTCAATGTCTTAGCTAAATGGAATTGAGTAATT
This sequence comes from Straminergon stramineum, assembly GCA_963920665.1. Classification (NCBI taxonomy): domain Eukaryota; kingdom Viridiplantae; phylum Streptophyta; class Bryopsida; order Hypnales; family Calliergonaceae; genus Straminergon; species Straminergon stramineum. The sequence goes on from OY987264.1 coordinate 40,505,089, forward strand.
AAGTTAGTGACTGCTATATGAACTTTCAGTTTTTTTAGTGTTAAGCTTAGTTCATTGTAGAAAGTGTCTTTTTTAGGTCTTTTGTGTTAGAAACTATTGTGACTGCAATAGGTGAGTAAGATGAGTGTTATGCATCAGTTTTGGTTGGTTTGGGGATAGTCTACAGACTCTTTTAGGCTGTGATGGGCTGAGCACTTGAAAAATTCATAACAAATTCACACTTTGTTGAAAAAATACAGTTTCAAATGCTCTCACCATTTCTATCACTTGACTTTATCTGAAAAAAAGTAGAGAATTTCAGAAATGACAAGAGGGTAACCCCCCCCCCATTTGGTCTGTAATGGGTTATTTTACCTTAAGTTAGTGTCGAATCAGCACCACCTTGCAGCTTCTTTGGCATTAAAGTATTGTATGTTTGATTCAGTCTATGGGATTGTAAGAAAAATATGAGGTATGGGATATGATCACCGAATTGGTAGGTCTGACTGATTATGGTGGTTGGTAGAATTGGTGATGTACCTTACCTCTCCTCCCGAATCTGCCCAAAATAAACAGCTCAAAAATGAAAAAAATTGAAACATACAATACTTCAACAGGAAGCAACATGAGCCACTCTAATCCAGAAGCTTGGGACTAACAAGTGAGATGACAAACACTTCATCACATTATCTTCATTTGTGAGTAAATTCATTCAGATTTTTGCTTAGTCTACGGTAGAAACACCCAAAACCGTCAATATAAGCATATGAATTCAATATGGTTAGAGGGACCTTTTCCTCAAAGTAATATTTTTGTAGTATTAGCAAGTGAAAATCATGGATATTGAAAAAAACTAGATTTTTCAGATGTGGTATGTAATTTCTATGATTTTTCAAAGTGACGGCTCCCTACCTTAGATCACTGAAACTGTCACATAGGTGGGCCTTCAACTGAAATCTGCAAAAATCAACAATCAACAAATCAAAGTTAAATATGTGTCCTTCAAATGCGTCAACAAATCAAAGTTAGGCATTTGCAAGACACATGAACTAAAGTCTAGGGACACATTTAATGATAATCTAGAGTACAAGGATGGGATGAGGATGCTAAATTGCTAATGGGTGTTTCTACCTTATCTCAATTTTGACATGAGGCAGCAATCTGTAACATAGTTGTGGTGATAAAGTTCATCAAATGAAAGTGGACCATCATAGTTATAAAATCTAATTAAAGTACAAATATACTAACAATAAAATATTGACAAATATTGACAACCATTCCCAAAGATTTAAAAAAACAAACACTATCACTTTGGTAAGTGTGGAGGCTTCTTTTACTTGCAAGTACATTCACTGTTGATTGAAGAAGCACCCACTTGAAGGGATTGAATAATTGTTGTAGTGAGCCTGTGTCCAATGTTGATGTTCTCCTTTTTTTGCCTCTCAATTAAACGTATAATTTGAGTCATTTATGTACAACATACATCATTGTATACAAAATTCCTCAACTTACAAATTATGCAGAAGTCCCATTAGAGGAGTTCTGGGGGGTCTGGAGGGCTGTTTCAGGCCTGTTCCGGGTGTTGTTTCCCCAGCAATCTAGGAATGGCTGTTGTCAGATTTTTATTTTTTATTCTTTTGAAAAAAAAATGAAAAATTTTAAAATGGAAAAAAAAGATGAAAAAAAAAATTCAAAAAAAATTCAAAATGACATGGTAGTTGTTGTACCACATCAAGCAGCTGCTGCGAGGTAGTTCCCAAGATCTGAGAACCCAGGGGAACACGCAACCCTCCAGACCCCCCCAAACTCCTCGAATAAAACAAACTTCCAACTCATTGTGATGTAGAAAATCAAAGAGTCTATGCACATCAGTAATAGCTGTAATATCATGACGGTCAAAACTCTTTGTCATATGACCGGCCATTGTAAGGCTCATATAATACAGCATGCTTGGGTATGAATACATGTCATTGTATGAAGACAAGAATCTCGCACGATCGAATAGAATGGGCACAACTAAGCTTATGTCAGAAGGCTCCACAATGTTGATCAGAGCTGCCTCGCCCACAGCTTTGACTCACGAGGCCCATGATTGAATGGGGGCTCAATCTCGTGGAGAAGACCACTGTGTTCTCGGGGATATCGCAAATCAAATTGTACACACCTGCAAACAGACACACAGCAAACCCTAAATTTTCAAATTTCAAATCAGTTTGAGATCGGTGGCATTTCGGTTGCCGTGTACAATCGGTGGCATTATTTCGAATTGTGTGAACAAATTTTGAATTATATGGGAATAGGAAAATGATTCTATCAAGATGATAATTCAGACACATCAGTCTAGTGTCCATCGGAAATGGCGGCCCATGTGGCGGTTAACTTCTGCACCAAGAGTACGAATTATTTCCTAAGTGACCTCTTCCCTTAGTTGGCAATAAACATTGCATTACGATTTATTGATACACATATCTATGCAATTACTGTGGACCACAATAACCCAGAAGAATGTGTTTAAAATCTTCATATTTTGAAAATATCTTCAATCATTGAGGATAGTTTAACCCCTAAAGGTATTTGACTATGTTTTCACCAAAAACGCTCCAAAACTGTCATCTCTAGTACAAGTACCAAATTTTAGAAAAAATACATTTGTTCAAAAATGTAACCGTAGGATCTTGTAGTACGCTAGTTTGGGAAGATGTGGAAAAAATTTCAGAAATTTCCACCGTTTGGATTGCAAGATAATAGCATTTGAAGTGGCAAAAAGTCATTTTTTGACCCTGCAAAAATCCAGATAGATGCACTTCACAAGGTCAGATCATTATGAAAAAATATCCAAAATGGTTGTAACTCTTTAGATTCATTCTCCAAGTCATGTTGGCTACATGCTTGAAAAAATTTAGATCATTTGGAAGTGTACAACATATAGGAAAAAAATAGTAAGTTGAAAGAAGTAGAGAATGATTCAAAATACTAAATTATTAGTAGTTTATTTATGGAATTGAAAAATGCCAATCCCGATGGTGAAATTGTTGTAATAAACGATCTACACCTCACCTTTTTGTTTTTTTCCAAAAATATTAAAAATTGAGTGAAATAAAGGTCTTCAAAGTTTATTTTAGAGTAGAGATTCCATTACTACCCACAAACTACCCACAACTAAAACTCTTCATAACTTTCATTTCATAAATCAAAATGGAATGACTCAAAGCTTTCCATGTATATATAAATCAGAAAAATAAATTTCAAATTTTTATTTTTTTTAAAAGTGATTTTTAAAGAAGTTTTTTTTGCTGCCTGGGCTGCCCACCGAGCAATGAAAACAACATATCATACAATAAATTTTTAACCATGTATTCAAAAGTTATGAAAATTGTTGGGTCTTAAAGCTACTCCTTGGCCACATGTTGTGTGAAAATTTCAAAGAAAAAAAATAAAAATTCCATTTGTAGTGAGCTGCCCAAAATCGCTATGTTGCCAAAAAACACCATTTGGTCCTGTAGGGGTTAACCTTCAAAATAAATAGGCAACAATATTTTGATAATTCTCCACAATAATTGACGGAATTCACTAGTTCCACTATGGGGTAGAAGGTCTATAAAGTGCTTGGGCTCTAAAAGCGCCCTTAAATTCATAGGTATATTTTGCTTTCTCATTGCACTAGCAGTATACAAATAGTATACATTTTAGGAGGTGGATGCTTTTAGTGATCATTGTGTTTCAACTTCAAAAATTCATAACTAATTTCATGAAGCTCAAAAAAAATGTGAAACTACTTGGGTAAGTTGCCAATTTCATTTGTCTTTCAAGGAAAATTTTCAAGAAGTTTAACCTCCCTAAAGTAATTTTCAACTCTTAAATGGGGGCTTCAGGAACCTCCTATGTTATTGATTCATCCTACTATTGAGTGAGCAAAATTGGTGTCACTAACCTCCCAAAATGTGAAATCAAAACAATGTAGTAATATTTTGACCTACCCAAAATTTAAAATAGTGTGACTTTGGTAAATTAGTATGGCTAGCACTAATTGAACAAATAAATGCAATGAAATCATTCATGTCTTGTTCCAACCAAGAAGTTCACAAAGTTTCACCAAAATTGGTCACTTAATGACCAATTCCATCCAAGTTAGATGTGGCTAAACAAGCCATGATGTTCATTATTAGATTTATTCTATTAGTGAGAGTATAAAATCAACATCACCTATAAAACAAAATTAATGTCACTACAAAAGTCCATTTTTAGAGAGATTAGTATGATACGGTCTTAATATTACATATACAACAATAACAAAACTTTGGGTAAATTAATGCCACATGCACTAATAGGACAAATCATTGTAGTTAGGGGAACTTACACCAAATAGAAGATGTGCATAGATTACCAAAAGAATGTTAGAGAGTAAAATATAAACTTGGAATTAATGTAGGATGTGGTGTTCAATCTCATCTGGCACTGCTAGGACATTTTTGATTTTGGCAATGTCTTCCAAGGTGAAAATGGGAGCCCTCAGAAGCAAATCCTACACATCTACTAACAATTAGTTTGCTAATTGTAAGAATGGGCAAGATTTGCAACAACCACCCATTGCTTAAGAAAACATGGAATATATTTGAGTTCGCTAAAATTAGATTTAAAACTCAACAATGTATCTCCAATATATAGATGGGAATTGTAAGGATAAATCAAGACCATCCATCTCAATGAGAATGTGATAGTAGGTTGTGATATTGTTGCACTTTAAGGTTTGAAAAAAGCAATTTGGGGTCAAAGAATGTTTTTTTTAGTGTATTTGACATAAAAGGTGCAAGAATTGAAGTATATAATAGTGACACAAGTTTGTATTCATGTTGAACAAGGTCCAATGACACTTGACACTTCCAATTTGGATCATTATTGCACTTCCTACTCATCTAAGAGGGTGCAAAATAGCCATGTATTCAATATATGTAGTTCATTATTTTAGCATAACAAGGCATAGATGCTAAAATGACTACCAAATGAAATACATTAATCATTGAACTTTCAATCTAACAATATGATTATATCCTACCATATTTAATAAATAATTTGTAAGAATCTATTTTATAAGAGTTTGAAAATATGGTACTATACATATACAATTATCTATTGAGCTCTTAAGGGATAATATGATTGATATTAACATTTGGTAGTTTGTGTACATTTATTATAAGTACCAATTGTAGGTTTTAGTCTTCAGCAAACACACAAAAGATAAATCTATGCATTCTTTGTCATCAAAATTGATAGTTTTTTTCAATCTTGTAGATGGTAAATTATTCTATTGAATGTTTTCATCAATATGAGGTAGGTGGTTGTAAAACCAATAGTGAGTTAATTCCTTCAAAATATAAAAAGTGCAATTCATTATAGAACATCAATCTAGGATTGTTTAAGATATCTAGTTGTTGGAGTGCTTTAGATCAAGAGATGTTGAATGGTCTTTGATTGGCATTCTACAATGACATAGACTTGTAGATTTTGATAAAATTGGGTTGCATTTGGTTTTAGAACAATCTACCATAAGAAAATTATTAAGGTAGAAACTCAAATCTAATTTCCTTACATGTATTTTTAGGATATCCCATCAAATGAACTCACACCATTTGAGCTTGTGGTATTTTCATGTATCGTGCAATGACTTTATTCCCAAATTTCATTTTGTCACTAAGGTAATTATACATAATTTGCAACTTCTTTCTAAAATTGACCTCTAGTTTGAGATTCTTTACCACAATATACTTGTGGTCAATTTCGTTAAAATGGTGGTATTCCGTGTGCCATTTTCTAGACCATGCACTCAAAATTGTAAAAGGGACATCTAGGATCATTGTAGATTTTGGACATCTAGAAAACCTATAGATTTTAGATGACATGGTCTAAATTATTTATGAAAAATCTAGATTTCTAAAATCTATAACATGTTTAGATTTTTAACATTTAGGACAAGTTTAGATTTCAGACTTCGCGGTCTAAACCTTCAAAATGCCGAAATAGCAAAATGGCCCGCCATTTCAATGGAATAGTGCCATTTTTATGAAATTGACCATACCTCTATTTATGAGAGCCTAAGGTTGTTTTTTAATAAACCTATTTTCAACCCTTTGAAAATTCATAGTTTAATCATTTGGTGTCCAAAAAGTGCATGCAAAGAGAATTAGAAATCCCCTTTTTGACTTCCAATAAGATCCAATATAAAAATTAGAGAGTTGAATAACAGGAACCATGGTCAAATGCTTATTTGGACAATATTGGGTGCAACTACCTTGACATGAATAAACTTATGCCTAATAAGGACGGACATCCTTGAGCAAAAATTGGTCAAACTTGAAGAAAACACCAAAGATTTTTCGGAATTCTACATAAAAGTGTGCAATATTTGCAAGAGGAGAATCAAAATTATTGCCGAACAAAATTACTAGGAAGGGTTGATGAAAAGTGGGAGAAGCAACTTTTTGACTTCTGGAAAACTAATTTTAACATTGGACTTGAACTTTTTGGTTGCTTTTAGTTTGACAACATTCAAGACAAAGCTACTCCTAAAATGTAATTTTCTACCTACTCACATACAAGTGTAAACATTGTGGATCTCTACGAAAGCAATTCCAATTTTGAAAAAACTTGAAAATTGTTTTCTGATTCCGACTCTACTAACATGGAAGTCCACCCTAAGCATCACTGATAATACACTGGCACAGTTTTTCACTGTTCTTTACGAAGCAAATTATTGAGCAAATTATTGAGCAAATTATTAGATGGTTGCATAGACTTACAGGAACAAGGCGCACCCGAGTGTAGACAGGATCCACAGTGTGGCCTAAAAGCCTGCGTCGGTTGTTGGAGACCCACACCGGCTGCGGTGGCCTTACACCTGCACTCACAAGCGCCCAATTCGTTAATTTCAAAATTGAGACAAAAATATACATAAAGTTGTAAACATTAGCCAGCACTAAAAACTAGGATGATGGGTTTAGATCTATGGTTGAAGACACAAGTCCTAGCTCAAAGTGTCAAAGTCGTGGAATACAGCCAATTTAATTAAACGAAAATGAAGTTCCAATTAAAGTCGGAGCAAACCTTAACATCAGAGGCGAAGATCGACAGTCTAGAAACCTTGATGAAAACCCGAGCATTCTGGTGCTAAGAACTAGCCAAATATGGCATCGCTAAACTAAAATACCAGACACTCTAGTTGAGTGCACTTTGACGTAACTCGAACTCGCAAGAATGATGCTGTGAAAGCCGCGAGCGACTGGGCGGGGGGCGCTGGGCCCCCATCACATAACACAACAATCAACGGAAGTTGGCAGGCACGGTGAAGTGCCAAACCGAACAGCCTGAGGATTTAATTCACAAGAATGATGCATTTAAGGATTTCGATCCAAAACTACCAAAGCTCAGATCAATCTGTTTGCACGTGAATCCTCTTTCTCGATTAAGAATGTCATGAAGAAGGCAATATTCAAATGTAATGTGCGTGAAATCCTGTATTTCCAAAAGGCAAGGTTATCAACTTCAGATCGATGACCTCGCTCCAACCGGGAAGCCGTGTACTATGGTGAATGACGGAGATTTGAGTTTTCAAATCACCCGATTCGATCACCAGCCTCGATCGAAACCAGCTAGGATTGGCAGCATGATTTTACTCATAATTTTCTCTTCTTTTTTTAGATTAAACAAAAGCTAGCAAGGAGATCGACTACAACTTTGACTACCTATGGTAGAATTTAAGAAGAAGAAGAGAGAGTTTGCACCAGTGAAAATTAGTGCTTGCAAAGATGTTGCAATAAAGTTCCACTAATTCCACTGCCTCCTATGCCTTTCGCTGTTATAGTGTAATACTGTAATACAATGCGTGGATTACGGTCACAACCCCATCTCCATGACAAGTTAGCTAGTAGCCTCAATACCAGAAATTAGCCTAAGCAAGTGATCTCTTGTGCTCACCTGAGGTATGTACCTGACCATCCTTGTCACTACACCGACAATTCTTTAGAAAAAAATAAGAACAATCACCAGCTGATCGCAACGAGTTGCTGATTTCCCGTTCCAAAAATTAGCAGAAGAGTAAGCAAAGACCTTAACTGGAAATTAAGAAAACTGCGTTTCGATCAAGTGGTTGAAAATAAACCGATCGTTCAAAGCTTCGAGAGGACTCTCAATTCTCTAGCTAGGGCTCAGTGAGTTTTTCTCCAGATGGGATCTGACGCGGACTGTGTGATGTATGTTACAACCAAAGTCCTGCAAAAAGAAGGTTGTCGAAGGTTGTCGAAGATTGGATTAACTGCGCGCATAGACAATCCCAATTCGTTTCAAATCCAGGCTTTAAATTCAAATAAACTGGAATAATGTAATGAATTTCACGTGTACATTCGGAGGATCCTCTGACATACAATTCACCGAGAACTCGATCACAACCAGGATTCAATGCCCGCAGTCTTCTCTTTTGTATCGATTCTGTCTCGTCCCAGCGCAAGAGCATTCAATTACGAGCATTCGGCCGGCTCTGAGTGTCTCTGGGAATCAGTGCCTTCATAAATACTAGTTTGCCCTGTGCCAGCGTTGCCACAGTCAAAATAAAAGTAAAAGTATTTTCCTAATTTTTTTGTTCATAAAAACTTTGAAATTCAATAACCTTCACATCATAGGCCCAAATGCCATGAAATAAAGCCCGTGCACCCCTCCTCGCCCAGGGCTTTCCAACTGTACCAAGAACATGACCGGGGGATGCATGGTCCATGAGATCTCAATGTAACAAAGAAACAAACAAAACAATACAATACAAACAACCTAACTTAACCCTTAAAGGATGGACTAGTGATTGCGGAAATCAACCCTTTTGGAACCATGTGACATCATTTACTTTAAAAAAATAAAAAATACTCATTGGAGGTCAAAGTATTGTAGAAGATCTCCCCTTTCCACACAAAATTCTAAGGATGAATAGTTGCAGCTTTGTCCTACATAGAGAGATTCTTTATCATCCATCGGACATTAAACATCCATGTCAACGTTTATGGGTTCATGTATGGATTCGTGAGGAGTAGGAAGGTTGCATTCTTCAACGTTTTTTTCAGTGGCAAAAGCACGGCAAGTGTCATCTATATAGGGGCACCAAGAAAATTAGAAGATTTATACTTTGGGGAAAGCAAAGAAGAAAGGAAATTTTTTTGAGTACTCTCCTTAGTTTGGGGTTGCGGTTGTGGGTGAGCAAAGCCTTTAAGGTGAAAACACTCAAAACAATCAAAATAAGCAATTCAACATGGTTGGAGGCACCTTTGTCTAAAAAAAATCCTTTTGTAACATTAGCATTTGAAAATCACTAATTTTCAAATAATATACATAATTTTTGGAGAAGACATGTAATCTATATATGAAATTTGACTATTTGTTTTGTTTTATTTGTTATAGTAAGATCTTTGGAATTGTGTGTCCCCAATCACGTTTATGGTATTGTTAGAGCTCTTCACAAGGAGGGGTGCACGGACTTTGTTTTGAGGCATTTTGGCTTATGGCAAAAAAGATATTGAAGTTTGTAGTTTTTATGAATTAGAAAATTAGAAAATGATTTTTTGCTTTTAATTTATTATATTGTGGCAGCAACACATGGCATACTAGTTACTATGAATTTTCAAAGTAGAAGCTCTCTAGGACACTCAAAGTGTTACATAGCCTAGTCATAAAACCGAATCTAGAGAATCAACAATCAACTAATTGCAATTAAGTATGGAAACTATTTGATTGCACATTGGGGGACACTTTCAATAGAAGTCTACTTGTTAGGAATAGGTACATGGATGATTTTGAGTGTTTTCACTTTTCTATCCTATGCATTAAAGTTGTATAGGCATGCCAATTCCTATGATCAATCACAAATCCTCCAAATCCTAGGACTCATATTCAAAGTGCACTCACAAAAGATAAGATCCCTTTGTCAAGTTAGGGCCATTTCTAAAATCTTGATTAATGAGAGTATTCAAAATAATTATTGGCTTTATGTTGAAGGGGAAGAGGCTTTATAAGATATTCCTTCCATCCCATAACACTAGTTCTTTTTGTAGTAATGAAAGTATTAAGGATTTGGCAACAATTTTTTAACCCCTAAAGGACTGATTGTGTCCTTAGGGGACAATTTGGATTCCGGTAGGTTCCTATGACCTCAATTTTTAGTGAATTCTTTGGAATTTTTTTAAGATGTGTGATTTAGCAAGAGCTTCATGGATATATAATTTTTATTTCAATTGATGCCCGAGAGAAAAATTTAAGGAACAATAAGCCAAACATGGAGCTCAACAAGCAGCACAAAAAAATTCTTGGTATTTTTGGTCTTTGACCCAATCAACTTCAAATTGCTGGAAAAAAATTTTAATTTTTAGAAATTTTAATTTGTAAAGTGAATAATAAACTAGACTCAATCTTGTACTTCATTTTATTAGTTTGTGTAAATAAAATCTTATTTGATCCTAAATTTGATATGAAAGAGAAGGGACATGTAATTTATGACAAATGAAAAAACATTAGAAACTAGTATTATAGGATAGAGGGAGTAGAACCTACATTTGGAGAAGTTTGAGTAGGCATTAATTGAAAATTTTAGCCCTTGTTGTAGTGACAAAGTTTGCTACAAAGTTGTTGCTTGTATTCTTATCTTGGCCTAATTGTGAACTACCGCTTAGTAAATAGATGACACGTGCTTTAGGTGGACGCTAGAAGAAGCAATGCCATCATGCCTACTATTTGAGCTATTTTATTTTATTTTATTTTTTGATGTGTAACTAAATGTGATTATGTATTCCATTTACACTCACGTATGGGAAGGAGTTCCCCAAGCATTGAGCTACAATGTGAGGGCATGGTCCAAAGGTCTAAATGGGTATTAGCTTTGTGTCTATATGACCCTTGAAACCACACTCTCACACTATAGTTTAGACTTCCAAGGCCCCCTTTTCAACTAGTATGTATTTGTTGAAAAAGGATTGTTTCCTTGAGGCTGAAATCCTTAAAGTTTTGTGATGTTTGGAGGCCCAAGTATGCTTCAATATTCTCTTCCTCAATATAAGGCTAAAAACATTCCATCTTTTGTATTTTTTTTATGTATCCAAGCATAGGACATTATAATTAACATGTTCAAGACTTGAAGTTCAACTTTCTAAATTTTTTCAATGAAAAACATCACTAATTGCATGATCTCAATTCCTAAAATAAGTTTCTCCCAATCCTTTTTTAGAGTAAAATTTTGCCTTTCAAACCTTTCAAGAAAAATAAATATGTCTCACAATTTATGCATTTTAGACAACACATCAAAAATCGACATGAAATCATGTATATTGAACAATCATGTATATTTAATTAAGGAAAATAGAAGGAGATACATATTTGAAGAAAAAACATGTTTGGATCCCGAATAAAACTAACATAAAATTGAGAAATGTCAATTCAAATGGTGAGAATGTCCTAATAAACAGCAATGCACATTCTATGATTATATATTACTTGAAAATTGAGTTCAATATTGCATTTAGTACATTATATTTATCTTCACCTTCATAATTAACTTCATATAAAGCTTTCCCTAAAGATATTAATCTATTCAATCAACAAAACTATTCAATTCAAAATCAAAATATAGAATGTAGATGTTGATGTAAAAATGGAGTACTCTCAACATTTGGAGCTCTTAGGAGCTAAAGTACTGGAAACTAGTTTTGTTGTTTTGAGTACCACTATAAAGAATTCGGTAGTTTTCAATACAAATTATGACTCATGCTACGATGACACTTGGGAGATGTTAGCTGAACTTAATTATGGAACCAAAAATACAAAAGAGGTTTGGGACTCAAATGAAGGAAAAATCAAGCACATCTCCCAAGGAGATTCCAAAAAGTCCATAAGATGCTCAAAATCCAATTATTTTCTTGTATATTGAGCATCTTTAGGATTCTTGAAATCTATATGAACAATATATTTAGTTTCCTTTAATTGACTTCCTTTGAGATCCTCGTAGGACAACAACTAAATGGACAATCTTCATGTATGCCAATCATTATCATTATTATTATACCAATTGGGGTTAATCTCTCTCTCTTCTTCAAATTGGAAGAAAAACCTTGGTTTTCATTTTGCCTCCACAATCCAACCCTAAATGCCCCCTTCTATTGAAAACCCCTAACTTCCCTATTTTTTTGGTCTGTGGATAAATAATTATGTGGAAGAAGTTAAATGCTCATTGACTAATATAGATTTTTAAGAAGTTTTCTATAAATGAAAATATATCCTCAAAATTCAAAATTCTAGTTTCTATTTAGAAAATAAACACTCATGAGAAATAAACAACAATTTCAAAATTTCTCCTCAAAAAAAGACAATTCAAAAGCCAATGTCACTCTTATGAAAAAAGTCAAGGTCAAGGTCTCATAAACTAGGCAGTCTTGAGAGGCATCGGGAAAAAATGACCCCTCTAAACAGTATTGATGAGGATCACTTTCATTAATGTTGCAGATGCTTAAAAGTGGAGTATTGATCTTGCATTGAAGCCATATTGAAAAAAGGGTGTGTGCTAGCAATACTACAACCATACTAAATAAATGTTAAAAAGAAGCTTTAAAAACTATGTTGTAATGCTAATGAAACTATTTTGTAATAATATTGCAAGTTGTTTTTAAAAAAAATTGGTGCCCACCACCTAGGTAGGTAGCCTCAAGTAGGGACCACCCAAACAAGCACCCCTTGAACCCCCACCTGGATGGGGACCACCCAAGCAAACAACCTCTGAACCCTCATCCGGGCAGGGACCACCCAAGCAAGTAGCCCCTCTAGATAGAGACCTCCCAAGCAAGTGCCACCCTTCGGATTCAAACCTTGGACCTTGTAGATAAGGGCAAAGGGTGTGAGTCAATTCACCATACCAAACACTTGATGTGAATATAGGACATAAAATTTTATTTAAATAGTTTCTTGAAATGTTTTTCACTTGCTTTGGAAAATCAATATACTTTGGAGACCTTTTAGACATAGTATAACAAATATAAAAAAAAATTGAACTATGAAAAGTTGTAAAAATTAAGATAAATTTCATTTTTTAAAATCCATTTGAGATTTTGAGCCTCTACTTAAAAGTTATGGACAAAATTCAAAGAGGATGTTCGAAAATCTCCAAAAAAATGTCCTTTTCAACCCCTCTTTGAACTTTGCTATAACTTTTGATTGGAGACCCAAAATCTCAAATGGATTTTTTGAGATGAAATTTAGCTTGGCATTACAACTTTACATAGTTCAAAGTTTTTTGAAAAAAATTGCTCTACTATGCCAAAATCGCCACCAAAGTTTGTTGAGTTAAAAAACACTGAATTGTAAATGATTAAGTTTAAAACAAAAATAATACCTTGCTTAGTGCCCTCTAAGAAGTCTTGCAACCCTATTATGAAGTCTAATAAATAAAATTGTATCAAAAATTTCTCAAAATTATAATTAGGTTTGGCAAACCAATTGAACCATCAGGATCAAATGTATAGAAGTAGTCATAATACATGGATTTATTAGTAAAATATAATTATAATCTAAAAAGATCTATTTAATAAAATTGGGGCAATACCTTGACATTGAATTCTCTCTAGTGCAAATTTTCTCTTAGGTACTGTGAATTTTTTTCCATGAAGGGAGATAAGCACATTGATGTTTCTTAAACGTTTCCACAATAAAATTTGAAAAATCCGTCACCAACATTTTTCAATCAATTATTATGTAACACAATGAAGAGCACATAAAATAATTTATTAAAAATTGAAATTTTGTTTTTTGAAATTGAAATTTGGTGTGTTGATCAAGATTGCATAAAATAATAAATTGAAGAGGATAGTTTTGATAGAGTAATCTCAAAACGATACTATTTTCTTTATGCCAACCAACCAACATTATAAGAAGTTACGAAAGGGAAATAGTAGTACAAAAAATGAATAATTGAAAGCTAAGATTTGAGCAATTGCAATACTTGTGCAATATTGTTTTAATGTAAATTTGTTATTTTAAATTATATTGTTTCAATGAATACCCAAAGCAATTCAGTTAACCCCTAAACGCCCAAACTGCGTTTTTTGGCAACATAGCGATTTTGGGCAGCTCACTACGAATGGAGTTTTTCTTATTTTTCTTTGAAATTTTCACACAACATGTGCCCGAGGAGTATCTTTAAGGCCCAATAATTTTCATAACTTTTGACTTCATGGTTAAAAAGTTATTGCATGATATGTAATTTTCATTGCTCTTCGAACAGCCCAAAAAATTCTTTAAAAAATACTTTTTTAAGAAATAAAAATTTGAAATTGGTTTTCTAGATTTATATGTACATGGAAAGCTTTGAATCATTCCATTTTGATTTATGAGATGAAAGTTATGAGGTGTTTTAGTTTGCGGGCAGTTCCGGATTCTCTGCTCTAAAATAAACTTTGAAGTCCTTTATTTCACTCAATTTTCAATATTTTTTGAAAAAAATAAAATCATAGGGTGTGGATTTTTTTAGTAAAACATTACAACCATTGGGATTGGAATTTTTCAATTCCATAACAAAATTCTTCACAATTTAGTATTTTGAATCATTCTCTACTTCTTTGTACTTACTTTCTTTTTCCTATATGTTGTACAATTTCAAATGATTTGAATTTTTTCAAGCATGTAGCCAACTTGCCTTGAAGAATGAATCCAGAGAGTAACCGCCATTTTGGAATTTTTTTCATACAAATGTGGCCTTGTGAAGTGCAGCTGCCCGTTTTTTCACAGGGCCAGAAAAAGGATTTTTGCTAAATCAAACGCTAATATCTTACAATCTACACGGTGAAAAATTCTGAAATTTTTTCCACATCTTCTCAAATAAGTTTCTTACAAGATCTTACGGTTACATGTTTCCAAAAATGTTTTTTTCCAAAAATTTGGTACTTGTTCTAGAAATGACAGTTTTGGAGCGTTTTTGGTGAAAACATAGTTGAAAACATTTAGGGGTTAAAATTATTAATTGTTGCAATATGGCAACACTACCAAATTCTTCAGTATTGTATAGGTATACTTTCAGTATTGCATCAATGTTGTAAAATATTAAAATTGCATCATTACTACAACAATTTCAATTGTTTCAATATTACAACAATAGCTCATTTTTCATAATTGAGAGACTACATAATTTGTATTACAACAGTACTATAACAACACCCAATTTTCTAATATTGAGTACTTATACATTGTGTACTGCATCAATATTGCGTTGTTGGGAAAGTGCGTTAAATAAGTTAGTATTGATGCAGTACTGTTGCAATGGGGGGGGGGGGTGTTTTCCCGATGTAAACTTATTACATCCACGTCGGTGATCGTTCATTCGTCGCACTACTAAAAACAGAAACCGCATGCACCGTTCAGTGAGCGCGAAGCTGCCAAGTGGCAATCGGTTATCAATCAAGAAAGTCCAGGTGGCGATCACACAGAGCTTCGACTTGGCTGTTAAGCCGGCGGTCATGTTGACTGAAGTGTACTGTAGTTTTTAGTTTTTTTTAAATAAAAAATTTCTTACCATAAATTCAGGGAGATGTCAGTCAGAGATATGAAAAAAATTACGTTCATAAATTTCTAAATAATATATTTGTCCTTGGACGACGGAAGTTGAGACTAATATTAGGCTTAATATTTTGTTTTCCACTGGTGAAAAAGTGCCACACGTCAAACACCCATTGATCGGATTTGATTAAAAAAGTTGGTGTTTGTCCAACTTTTCAAACGTGTTGCTGGGTGACCTTCAGCACTCAAGCCCTCTCTAATGGCACTGCCTCGGGAATTGAGATCAAATTATTGGGAGAATAGAGATATGTGTGACAGTACAGAAGGAAAGTGAAAAATAAATTAAAAATTGACCTTGGAAATGAAAATTCAACCCTGACTTCTGGGATGGACACCTGTATTCCACAAAAGTTACAAGTTAGCATTTGTTGACTATTTCTAACCCTTAATCACCGGGCTGGTGACCGTGGAAATCAGCCCTTTTGGAATCGTGTGACATCATCTAGTTTAAAAAAATCAAAAATATTTATTGAGAGTCAAACTACTATAGAAGATCTCCCCTTTTCACTCCTAATTCCAAGGATGAATAGTTGCATTTCTATCCTACACAAGAGGACAAAAACCGTTGCATTGTTTATGGGTTAACCCTGAAAGAAGACTATTGTTAAGGTAGCCAACCCATTTCCAACCACTTAAGCAATTATGCATATTTGAAGCAAAGGTTTTTTGAATGTAGAATTTTTCGCATGTGTAAAAATAGAGTTTAGAAGGATTGCATATTTTCCCAGAATTTTATTATACAAAATGTAATTACTATGAATTTTTTTAGTGAAAGATTCTCTTTGACCTGTTATGGTGGTATAGAGCTTTCTATTTGTGACCATATGCTAATTGCAATATCAAGAGCCTTGCAACCAATCATAATGTGACACAACTACTCGGGAACTGCACTACAACTTCATGGAAAGAAAGCATGCTACATATTGGAAATGGAGGGGTGATCAGAAATGGGTTGGCTACCTTACCTTGGGGGACAAAATGGATTTTATTTATTTTTGAAACAACTGAAATGAAGGGATGAAATGGATTTTCATGCATGAAAAGAGGGATTTTTTGCTCCGGTAGTTTCCACAGGCCTGAGTGGCATCTTTCCCTAGGCTGCCTCATCGTGTGAGCCGGAGTGATTTTTCTCTCCTCTTTCCATCTAATTCACACTACATGTGACTTTTGAAAAAAACCCTGGATTGCAAGCAGGTTTTTATGAGTTCAATTTTTGGTGAAGCTTTTTGAATGTTTCTCATAAGATAGAAAATTTGATTAGCTTTTAACCCCTAAATGCTCAAGGCACCCAAATGTGGTGTTTGGAAAACTTTGAAGTTAAGTAAAATCCAACCAAATTGCTATTATTAGTAGTTTATATTTTTGGAGAATTCTTTTTGAAGTCTAGTTTTAGGATCAAAAAGCTAATCTTAAAAATAAAGGATTATGATTTTTCTATTGAAGATTTTGTGCAAGGATACCCATTGCAATCTTGACTTCTTGTAGTGTTGTGGGCTCTTGGAAATGAGCCTCAAATGCACTAGATCTTGGAGGCAAAATCACATTAGAAATTCATTTAAAAAAATTGTAGAATAGATTTGAAAAACCATAAGTTGATTGGGGTTGTGCATGCTAGGCCCTATAACCTCATATTTTTTTAGTGACCAACTTTTTAGAGTTGACATGCAAAAAGTGAATTGAAAAAATTTCATAGTTTTTACACCTTCATGATCAAACATTTTAATCTTTCAATCTATAAGTGATATTGTTATGTTTTCTTTTCCTATGTGATCTCTGACATGTCTAGTTTGAATTTGTACGGTTACAATTCAAAAGAAATTGGTACAACTTATGAAAATGTTGACTTTTTGTTCAATTTAGAGCGAATTTCAAGAAGCTCCAAACAGGCCTTGGGCATTTAGGGGTTAAGAAATATAATTTTTATTTCAATTGATGTATGGAGCAAAAGTTATACTACAATAAACATGCATGCATGCATGCTAAAACAATACTAGGATCTTTTCTTCCTATCTTCAACATATTGCTTCAAATACTACTTTTGTGGAGGAGTTCTTGGACTATGTCAAAGCTTAGAGTAAATGCATGATTGAATGAATTTGTTGTCCTCCAAGTTTGTCTTGCATAGGAACCGGAAAACATAGTAACACAAATGTTTGCAATTCATCTTTACTATGCTTTCTGGTTTAAGGTAATAATACAATTGTACCCCTTATATGGAATCAATGTTATATTTTGGACAATCACCTTTACATTTCTTATTGCCTCTCACTTGTTACAATGATCCACAAAAGACGCATTGTGCTTTTATCAAATTGTACTCCTCATTCAATTGCTTTGCAAGGTAGGCATTGGAGTCTATTGGAAGGCTAGGGTGGACCCCCCCCCCTTGCTTGTTCCCCCTAGTCAATCCAGGCACTAGAAGAAAATTCAGTTTTTCTGTTGTTTTGGTCACGTTGATCCGGTCACTTTTTGACAGAAATTTGTTGAAATCAACATATTTCTGTCAAAAAGTGACCGGATCAACGCGACCAAAACAACAGAAAAACTGAATTTTCTACTAGTGAGGGGTGCATTTAAAAAAAACTATTTTGTGCTTCGTTATTTTATCTTCTACACCTCACCTCACTAATTTGGGGCCTCTCATTGCAAATATGAAATCAACATTTGAAAATTTTATCATGCATGGAAAATACAAAATTTCAGGGTTTTCCCCTCAAGGACAAGTGAGGGGGTCAATTCACCCCAGACTATTGGAATAGGGCTTAGCAAAACAAAGTTGGACGGGATAGTGCACTATGAAAAAGTTGATATGGAGAGTTTCCCTCCTTGTAGTTTGTTATTAAAAATCTTCTTTTTCAAGTGATTGGACTTCTATCTTTGTTAGATGTATGCCACTAGCCACATTAAAGGTAGCAATGGCTAGTTGTGAACCCACTTCAACTTACCACCCTTAATGCATCTTAGAATGTCATTAGGGAAAAACTAAAAGTCATAGTTCACTATAGTCTTTGATACATAATTAGTCTTTCGACCATAATAGGTTGGCATTTGAATACCTTTCTTCACATCTTTGTATATATGAATAAAAAAAGTATATAAGTACATCAACAAAGATGATGTATGTAAATACAAATGCAAATTCAATTATGACTACAAACATGGATATTGTGAATATGAATACAAATACAAATACAAATGTGGATATAAATGCACATTTTGTTATTCCATATTACTAGTAGAAATGTAGTGTTCATGACAACAAAAATTGAACCAAAAATTGTTGTTTAGTCCAATTGATTTGGTTGTGTTGTACTAGTCAATATTCTACCGAAATTTGTTGTCCATTTCTGTTGATTTGAACAAAAATTTCTATTTTCCAAAATGTTGAAATTTTAGTAGAAGCCAATTGCCATGTCACCACTCAAACTGCCATGTCAACATTACCACTAAGTTGATTAGAACTGCCTTGCCAACAGGCTCACTGAGGCCCCCTGTGTGGTTGGGAGGACTTGACCTCTAGACCACACTCAAGCAATGCAGGTGACTTAACCTCTACACCAATATTTACTTAGCATGTCAAGGTGGCGAAAACGTTGTTACTTATTCACTCATTGTCATCTTCTGAAGGGACAAGAAGTGTCCTCACATAGTCTAGAGGTTCAATTCAAAGAGCCATAACTTTTGCATCCTATGTCCAAATTAAATAAAATTTGTTGGAGAAGTTGCGCATACTAGTTGAGTTTGTGTGGTAAAATTTTCACATCAATCCAAGAGATAATAGTTTTTTGAAAGACATTCAAAGTTTACAGTTTTTATTTGAGTTTACCAAACTGCATTTTGATGGCCGCAACTTTGGGGGATTGTATCTTCGTCATCCAATGTCCGTTTTCAATAAAATTTGTTGGATTATGTTCCTCCTAAAGTCTAGTTCTTGGGGTAAAATTTTCATGTTAATCCAAGTTGTTTTGAATTTTTGGAAGCCATTTGAAGTTCAAAATCCAAACAATTTTAGATTACAGTGAACTTTGGCGGCTTATATCTTCCTCATACACTATCCGTTTTCAATAAAAGAATTTGGAAAAGTTGCGCATACAAATCTAGTTTATGTGGTAAAAATTTCATATCAATCCAAGGAGTTATGAGTGACTGAGAAGCATTTTAGTAGAGGGAGGTTCAGCCATAGGTATGTTTTTTGCAACTTTTTTTATTTTTTGATAATTCAAAGTCATTTTGTAGACACTTTGAGTCAATTGAATTATATTTTTTTCACCAATGAAAAATGAGATTCCACCTCCAATGTGCTTCTAGGAAAATTTTAGCAATTTTTTTCAACACTAAAACATTATAATTGATTTTGCTATATAGATAGCCAAATGACTTTAAATTTCATTTATGTCATCTACACGATGCACACTACAAGATTGTGTGGTTGAGATTTTCATACCTTAGCAACATTTAGACTTAATACACTTAATTAGCAAGGATATGGTGAATTTCATTAAAATGGTGGTATTCCATGTGCCATTAATTTTTCAAATTGTGCAATCTAAACTATAAAAGCAATATTTAAGGTAGGACGTTTGTAAATTTCTCAAATCTAGGACATATCTAGATCTCATACCATGCAATCCAAACCATCTATGGCATTTCTAGATTTCAAACATCTAAAATAGTTTTAGATTTTAGAAATCTACAAACTATGTAGATTTCAAGGGTTACACAATTTATTCAATTTTTGTTGATTTGGTCAAAAAAATGGAAGTGCCTAAAACAACAAAAATTTGTTGGTGTCTTTATAGAATTTTGTTGATTTTAACTAGTTGTGACTGCTAGTACCCAGAATAACAGAAAATTGTTGATTTTCTGTTGTTCTAGTCACAACTTTCTACTCGTGTATTATTTGTTGAAATGAGGATTCCTTAAGTTAATATAATGAAATCATACAAAGTCAAGATATGAGAGATTCCAAAAATTCCAAATATGAAAGATCCCAAAAATGATATTAACCTAGAAAACTTTAACCACTAGCTTGAATTTGACACATAGCCTCCTTAGAATATTTTTCTAAATTCTTAAGCTCTAGTAGTGTGATTGCCTTGGGTAGATAGTTAAATGACTATCTACTTAAATACATCAAATGCACTTCCCTTACTTCCTTTCATATTATCATCTATGTGTTGATTGTTGTTATGATATTACATGTTGTGATAGTGCAAAGACATCAAGATTTTAAAATGATTTCAATGATTTTGATGCCCAAACAATATTATGTTAATGGAAAACATGCAATTAGAGACATTTAGGTATATTCTACACCAAAAGGTATACTATTGTTGATTAAAAACACTCAACTTCAAATATATCTTAGGTTGGAACATTCGAGTTATACAAGATTTTTTTAATTACATATATGTAATTAGTTTTTGTATGATATCTACTCAAAAGATAATTTCTCATGTAAGTGGTAGACTTAATTGTAGTAATTTCATGAATAGTTAAGTGAAAAGATAGCTTGTAAGGTAATTATAAATGCATATAGTTTAAATGAACCTATATTATAGAAGAATATGTAGATCAACATCTTAATCATAAAAGTTTAGAAAAAGTGATTTTTTTTTATAAATCCAAAGGTTGTATTTTATTTGGTTCTAATTAATATTAAATATGACGCATCAGTATTTCATCAAATTATACAAAAAGAATTCTAGGATGATTGCAAGAAAGACCAATACTATTTTGCATCACACTTGGAATGATAGAGTTGTTTTGTGTTATAACTTTTGAAGTATGAACCCAATTGACTTGAAATTTTTATTGGAGATGGATAACTTGATATTAATTAGATCCCTCATTTTTTAGAAATTTTAAAAAATCAATTTATAATTAAATTTTAATTTAGCTAATTTGTCATACTTTGCGGTTTAGGGGGTTTTAGTACTGGGGAGTATCCAAAATTAATGATATAGAGATGAAAGTTCTGTGGTCTATTTCCACACTAGTCAAGCATGTGTCTACCAAAGATCACTTACAAAAACATTATTTTATGTCCTCTACGTTCATGCAAACAGGGCTCCCTTGTGCATGCAATTATGAACATTGAAAATGGTTTCAAGATCATTCTCCTGGTGAAATATCTTCACCATGAAATCTTCCCAAATGGCCAATTTTTAGTTTATTTGAATTTTTTTCCTACTTTTTACAAATTAAAATGTGAAAGTACCTATTTTCATGAGATTTTGCACTTTTCTAGTTCTCCTACTTAGAGAATTTTTCTATACTTTTCCTTCCTAGGGTACCTTCTTCTTAAAATTATTTTTCTAATTATGAAGTACTCCCCAAAAAATCATGAGTACTGTGCAAAACGCTACAAAAACTAGATGGTCTTTCTTGCAATGACCCTCTACAATGTCTCAAATTATAAATTCAAGTTTTTTCTACAATGATGCATAGTATCCTTAATTAGGTTTGTTGTTGGTTCCAATAAAAATATCTCATGCCTTTTAAACCAATAGAGATGTACTTTAGGTCAAATTCTACTTTGTATGTTGTGTTTATCCATTGATCTCCTAATATAAATGTATCTATTTAGTAATTAATTAAAAAAGTATATTCTACTATCTCTATACTTATTAAACCATTGTTGACTATATTTTTGACACTTCAAGGATTGAAGGTGTAGAATAAGAAATATTAAAGTTGGAAATTGATCATGAGTTTGTCTAACTTTGAAAGTTGCACAAAAAACTCAAGTCAAGTAGATCATGTTAGATTAGTTGCAAATTGTTCAACCAAGCAAATTCAAATGTACATTCAATTTCAAAGGCCATCTAAGGTATTTGAAGTCAATATGAAGACCAAAAGAAGAAGATTGAACACACTAAATACTAGTATATATGGATTCTTAGTTGATAACCTTTTAAAATCAAGGATTTAATTGGATTGTTCCAAATTATTATTTTTGCATGGTGTCCTCTGATCATAGGGCTCTCTTTGTGATGAATTTTGGATTACAACCTTTTTAGGATCATCCAACGAGAAACACTTGCCATTTTTGGCTCAAAACGGCCTTAGTATTAAATAACTATGATTTGGGGAATAATTTTTTTATGCACAAGAAAAGTACGATGGAAAATGCTAACAAAATAATAAAAAAATTCCAAACTTCCAAAAAAGGCACTTTTCCTAACTTGAAGATGCTTCCTCTCAACCATTTTCATCTTTGGAAGGAAGTTGTATATTTTCCTATTTTTAGAAAATCTCTTTGTGAGCTTATTTTACTTTAGTAGGAGTCCTTGTATACCAATTTTGAGCTTTAAATTTTCATTTTTGGGTCAAAAATAGTATACTCCCCCCCCCCCCTCCAATGGCCCATGTAGACATCTAATTTGGAGCTATTTAAAAATAGTAAAATAATTTTAAGAAAATGCAAAAAAATTACTCAATGTCCACAACTTCTACATAAAACTTCATTTCAAATTTCATGCAAAACTAGAATACAATGCAAAATTTATGAGCAAAAAAAAACTATCTGAGGCCAAGGGGACAAAAATAGGACAAGTGTTTCTTGCAATCACCTCAACAACAAACTAAAATGCTTGATCTAGAATTTGGACTTAAGTTTGCATTATGATTATAAGTAATTTAGGAACAATTTTGATGAAGCCCAATTCCAAGAAATGAAGGGCATTTTATATATCTCAATGTGGATTCGTTTTGCCACTATACCAAGTTGTGATTGGCAAAATGAGTTAGGTTACAAATTGATAATGCTAGAATTATGATAGTAGGCTTGAAAATGTGTGCACAATAGAGTTAATCATAAAACTACATTTTAAACTTGGTCGAGTGTTGCAAGCTAAGTTTAAGTTGTAGTCATTGACAATAAATGCTTTGTATTCCACCACTTTATCTTGAGCTAAGCTTGAATTTCATAATTCTTGTCTTGAGTTACAATATATAATTCTAAATGTGTCATACTCTTAAGTTGTCAATTGGTAGAAGCAAAACTAGGGACAAAACTCAAAAGAACTCCATTTTGGATCTAAGAAGGGTTTGATCCTTAATTCTCTGTTTTTTGCTATCCAAAGAAAAAAGAAAGCCCAATTTCTCAAAGGGGAAGAATTATTATAGAAGATGGATTCATGATCCTAATGGTTGTACCAACCTCTACCTTCATTACACATTTTACAATTTTCCATGAGGAGTTTAGAGTCCCATTTTATCCTTTAAAGACCAAGGAACCATAATTTGGTCTCATATTCTTTAAAGAAATTTGAAAGGTTCATTGAAGATTATTATATATTTTCAAAATTTATTTCTTGAAACCAACACATGCAATGTTCTTCACTCATTCTAGCTATATAAAAAATCATCCTCTTTGCATTACACTTTCCAAGTGTGATCAACCAAAATGGTCTTCGTAACACTATCAATCCATGTTCTCTAAAGGATTAATTATCAAGTTAGTGACAATGTTCAAGCTCATCAAAGAAAATGGCATTGTTGACAAGAGAGTTGCAATTGCAGGTGCCCAAAGCATATAATGTCCTATGTATTGAAGTTATACTATACAATACAATACATAGGCTTGCCAATTCCCATGACTATTCACAAGTGTGCACAGTGCACATTCTATAGAAAACCCCTATAGAAAAGAATGCTTCTCCTTAACTAATTGAATCTCCCATTCCCTCACTTCTTCATGAGGATGATTCACTAGTACTAAGCTGGTCCTGGAGCACCACTGAGAGCACCAGAGCTTGGTGACACAAGCCCATCATCCATCTCACCCCTTCTCCAGACTCTGGTTGATCTCTAACTGATTGGTTATATTGCTTTCGCAGAATGTAGTTACAAATCTTGGAGCATTGCTGAGTACTTGTCTGTGTTGGTTATCCTAAACACGAGCATTTCGGAAGGTTTTGTAGATGTATGCTTGTAGCAGTTTTCTCTGTCTTGTGGACTTTGATGTGGGTTCTATAACAAAACAGACCCCTAATGTAATTAAGCCATGAAGAACCAGCTGGAAATGATTTGCGCTAGACCTAGCAAGTGACAGAATTTGTGGTTGGTGTTACAAAAAGTTCATCACCTTCCTAAACCCTAATTAGGGTTGTGCTGCTGGAGCTTATCATCAGAATTTTATCACCCTGTAAGCTTGCTAGAGGGAGCAGAAACTCACTCATATCTCTCTGTGTTATTGAATTTTTAGTGTATGACCTAATATGGTTGAATTGCAATTCTGAAAGCCTGGAAACGACCGAATTGAAGGCTCATTCGCAATTGCTTTTTGTCACAGGCCAAAATCATTGATGCAAGTATTCTGTATCCTCATCAGAATGATCGCCTTGCGAAGATCTAAAAGTTTTTGCAAGTCACTGATCAAACTTGCAGGACCAAATCAGGATGCCTGTTTGTTTTTTCGAAAGCATCAATTGGATTCTTTCACTTATTGAGCGTGATGTACAGTACAATAAGTGACCCTGGCAACGTTTAACAAGTATGGGAAAGTATTTCCTATTTCAGCTACAAAATCTTTCATGATCGAAAAGAACTCCAAACAATTCTGATTGTATTCTACATCCTTAAAACTCAAGTACCTATGCTATTCAGACGGAAAATTGTTTTAAAACACGTTTGAGAAATGCAGCAAGTGCAATACGAGCACGTTGCTAGAATATTTGAATACTAAGAGAAATTTCGGACATATTCCTGTAACCGTGGCCTCTTGACTCGACCACAACTGAACTTTCCGTGATCATACTCAGTAACAACTGAAAAAATTGAGAGTGCGATACACAGTTGGTAGGATCAATGATATGTGGACGCAATTACGTAAAGTAAAGGCCCAGGTTCACATGGAACAGATGCTTGATTCACTCCAATGAAACGTCTTCCTTCGAGAATTAAAGCAGTGCGGAAGTGGTGGCCCTGTAACTTAGTGACAATGAACCTCAAGAATGATGGCACCCATTTGACGTTTGTGCAGCTGCGTGCCCTAACTCACTTGCACTCACTTATCAGAAAAGACTTTGACCAACTTATAGATGGGTAGCTTCACAAGCTAGATTTGCTGCAAAGTGCGCACACAATTTCCTTTTACTTTGGTACTTCTGCATATTTAGATTCAACTACTGGAATTGCGGAAGGGTTCGCCTGTTCTTTCTCAAAATATCTGGGTGGGAATCAGAAGATTCGAAGAGGGGCGGCACAAACTTTTCTACAAAGCGCACGTCCTTGTGGCCCAAACAGGGTGCTGTACCATGAGAACTGCATTCAGCTACATGGCAGTTGTGGATTTTTTATTCAGGGATAAGATCAACTGTCTCTCCAATTGCATTAAATAATTAAGATATCCATTTATTTAGTAGTGCCAACACATTACGAGGAGGGGCAGATATTCGTGGAAACTCTGCGGTGAGGTAAGCATAGGCTACGCATTATGGATCCTCTCCCCAAAGCGTCCGATCCCTTCTCTACACCTATGAAAGATTTTTGGCCTGAAATGTTAGTTGCATGTAGATTGGGGATGCAATTGGGAGGGGTCACTATGGATATGAGTACCTGATAAACTTTGCACCGAATTTTGTACCAAACTTTGCACCAAATTTGCAATTGGTGGAGTGAATGAATTGGTTGTGTGCAATGGCTTGCTCTCACAATTTAGACTAATTGTGATTACCCTCATTGTACTTGATTTATTCTCCATATTGGGGCCAACCCTTTCAAACCTTGTGTGTCGTCTCACCATGGTGTACCCAATTCTGCATGACACTCAATGAGTACTTACTGAATATCTCTAACAACTCATTAGGACAAAGTACCTAATTGTGATGATGACCAAATTGTGGTCAACACCAAAATATGATGGTACTAGATAATTAGAACAAAAATGAATAGGAATTTTAGATGTGTCACAAATTGGGTTAGCAAACCTGAAAGTGCCCATAATATGGTAGAACCTCCCATGACCAGCCAAGACCCATGGTCAATATGTAGGTAATGGAAAATTCAACAAAGAGATAACAGATATTAACCATTAGTTTCCTAGTTTCCAACTATCTTCGAGCCATAATTGTTATGACACATGTGCTTCGTTTTCAGAGCCAAATTAGTCTTTAGATGAGCAGTGATGGAAGAATCTATATATTGGAGATGGGAGCAGGCCATCTTTTGGCTTTTGAAATTCATAACAATTTGAGTTTAAGGAAAAAAATTATGAAAATTTGACAACATCCATCATTTCTATTTCTCTACACGGCAAAAATTTAACAATGCCTTCTACTACTCCAGATCATGCACCAATTGCTTAAGTGGCTGGTAATGGGTGGTTCTACTATAAGTGCAATAAAATCTGGTATGGGTATGAAAGATTCGTACAGAAAAATCATAGGCTGCAATGCATTCAAGGTATTCGATTGATGTCCACCACCTCTCTTATGTCTGTAAATAATTCGTATGTTAGTGAGAACCTCCACAATGATCACTCCTAAAATCCATGCGCAAACACCTCCAGTTTTGCCTAAATACCGGCAACCAGAAGACTCGTCGAAAGAGTTCCTGGACACAGCTCCAGAACTTCCGAATGGCAACCTTTTCTATTGTGCCTGAAAGCCTGCAAAGCGGCTTCCAGAAGCAAAAACTTTATCACTATCAGCAGATTTAAAACATAAAAGAACACAAAAAGGAGATTTTTCTAGTGCATCGTGGCAAGCCCCCACACCGAAGTGAACTACCCATGAAAGCGGGGAGCTACCACGCGGCATACCTCCCATTGGAGCGGCTCTGCCTGTCCTAAGGGACACTATATTAAGGACTCTACTCCGCTGAAGATATTGTTTGTAAGTTAGTGGCATGCATTTTGTCTCGCTTCCAGTCTTCAATTCATCTTTCTCAGAGTCCATATATCTGGGGAAAGCCAGGTTATATCCAGGTTATTTTTAGTTTCAAGTTTGTACTTGCGTGGGTTCATTAGGGTAAAGAAATTTAGCGATCCGAGGAGCTTTGATTAAGATTTGGAATACCCTTCAAAGACGGGTCACATTTCAAGCTGCTGATTAATCGAGTTGGAGTTTCAGAGCTCGGGAAATTTGATACCGGCCGCTGCGGATTGAGGTACATGCCAGACTTGAGTACAAAAATCTTGTGCTTTTTTATGTTCTTTGTTGACATATAGTTTCAATTGGTATCGGTGCGCAGTTTTGTACAGTTTGGGAACTTGTATCATGGACAATGGCTGCAGTTCAACTGCGGTCTAGCAATTTTCGTACTAGAATTTTCGTTTTGAAAAGTATTCTTTTGGTTTTGTCAGTCTTGCAGACCTTCATTCGTAACTAATCGGCACTTAGATTGGCTTCCAAATTTCATATTAGGTTGCGACTTTTTCAAGACTTTCTCAACGTAGCATTAGCGGTTTTACGGGTAGTTCTAAGTCTTTTGGGGTGCCTGCTCAAACTCCTGTGACGTGAACAACGTGGTGCAAGGTTGGGCAGAGCTTCAAAAGCTGGGCATTAGAATAGGTCTCAGGGTCTGCAGGGACAGCCTTTTGAATCTTCGAAATATGAGGTTTGCTCGTTGAATGTGAAAAAATTCTTTTTCAGATATGATCGATGATTTTTTGTATTAGTGAAGTTGCAATGCTTGTTCAACTAGATTGTAAACATCATCCTATAATCAACCGTTTGAAAGCCGTATACGAGGCTTCAACTTGAACTGAAATTGAGCCACTCATGTACACATTCAGATGATGTATGGGTGTCTGTTTTGATTACCAATTGATCTTCACTATCACTAGAACTCGTCACTTTACTACGGCACCTACTCGTTGTTTGGTCTTTGGAAGCCTGAAATTGGAATTGGCACAAAATCCGTCCCCGCTGGTTATCAAATATTTCAGTGCTACTTCAATTAAATGATGAATGATTGATACTGCAAATACTGTCATACCCATGAATCAATCGAAATAACACGAAAGCAACTGACTATCAGTGAGAACTGCAAGTCTTTTGTGACGGGTTAATGTGTGAATCATTAGCAGCAAGGTAATTGAGAATTTTATCTAAACGAGGGCTGATCAGCGAGCTGATGTTGCGATGCATGCAGGTGGATTTTAAGCTGATGGAGACAACGCACTCGAGTCGATCGTCTTCGGATGAAACAGAGTATGACCCCAAAATAGAATTGGTAGAGAACCCAACAGCATCTGATCAAAACACAAGTCCTAGTAGTCCTGCCAATGGAGAAAGCTCGGCACATCAAGCAAACGCAGTTGCAAAAGCTGAAGTTGCCAAGTATGATGGTGACGACGATGTGGCCCTTGTGCTGAAGAGGAAAATCAATGTTGGGGACATGAGGGTGCCTGAATTGCAAATTTCAGGATGCAGCGATGGCGAGGACGAAACTGAGAGTGATGACGATCTCTGCAGCTCTTCAGATGATGACGATGGGGAGTCTTATGATCCTTTTGCATCAGGCGTTGTGCCTCCTGCTCTGCCGGTACGTTATGTTCTTGAAATTTTAAGGCTAGGGTTTGTAAAGGGTTAAGAAGTGGATAGATGTGTCTGGTCATTTTCTCAGGGCTTAAATGCATCTGCTCTGTAAGGTAGGGGAACCTTGAATCGTCAAAATAAGCGTTTCAGTTTCTTCCCTGTGGTCACATCCTGAAAATTTTGTTCAACCAGATCACTTTCATAGCGAAAGATTTTACAGATAGAAAATTTCTGCTACTTGACGAATATGATATAAATTTTCAAATGCAACACAGTGTAGGCTCGTAAAATGGGTACAGACTCACTAGGAAACAACAAGGTTTAAAACTTTGAAGTAACAGTGATGCATGAATAGCGGCATTTATTTAGATAGCGGCAATAAATGACTTCTCAATGAATTGGCTAGCTTTATGTGTCTGGGACTTATTATCATTTTGATAGTAACTGTCAAAGTAATCAAAACATTCCGTCTTCAAATGATTGCAGGATATACAGCTCAGAGTGCCCATGGAGGATGCGAATGACGTTCAGAGAGTGAAAAATGCTCTTTTGATAAAAGGTATGAACTTGCCCCGTCTGCGTCGCTTTTTGTTTGATCGTTTCTCGTCTTCATGTAAAAGCCCTAAATCACAATTACTGCGTTCAAGCAACAGATACTATGTTATGATTATGATGTTGGCAGTTTGGCACGGTGGCGGCTATAAAAAAAAGTGGTTTGGGGGTGTCAGAACCCCAGTCAGTAAGGCGTCTGTGCCGCTCAAATGTGGAGATTGGATTTACAGATGCTGATTATACCTACGACTGTTTTCAGAGAGAACACCTGAGAGGATTTTGAAAATTCGTAATTCCTTCAGAGGATTTTGTACAATAAACATACCCATGTGCACTAAGAATCCACTTTGATGTGCTGACATATTGCGAAGAAAACTAAAGTGAATCAATCAATCATTGTAATTAGAAGCATCCCTTCTTGTGTTGGTCTGTGACTCCTACCATTGATATCAAACTGTGCAGCAGATAGAGTTCTTTTGAGTGCAAATCACAGGCTCGTGATAACCGAAATAAGTGCACTACGGTAGTGGAAATCATGTCTTGTTCCAATCAAAATAATTGTACTGGTGGAAATCAGCTCTTGTTTCAGTCAGGGAGTCCACCCAACTTGGAATGCAGATGTAACTGTTTTCTTCGCACGATGTGTTGTGAATGCAAATCCTCATGGCAGCATTTATATATATAATTTCGCAGCCCAGAATAAGTGAACATTTTTTGTTTTGTTTTGATGCCAACATTCGTAATCTCTCATGCACCCTAAACTAAAAAATCATGGTTTGTTATTAATTTGCAGGAGTACTGGATGTTGTATGCGACGAGGAAAGGCAAATTGTAACCGTATCTGGAATAGTCCCCCCACTTCGCCTCCTGAAAAAAGTGAGGAAAGTGAAGAGCCAGGCTCGCATAATCTCCACTTCCAGTCCCTTCGCATGCTTCGTCAATCCCATCACTCGGCCGTATACCCACTTCGCAGTCCATGATGAAGAAGAGCTCCAAGACTCCGCCGCACCAATTGACATTCCATCTTCTCGCTCTGGCGTCCCGAATTTCGTGGTTCTCCAACAACGTCCCAGGCCGACGTTCCAGAGATTCAACTTCCACAACGACCCTCACAGTCCGTACTTGCGAACATTTAGCCCGTCAGACCTCAGTCCTGTTACTAGTCCGCAGTGTCCTGAAGATCGTAGCCGCTGCGATTCAGCTTTCTTCGATGATGATTTGTCGCAAGGGAATGGGTTTATCTTTATATAAGTTCAAACGATTCTTGCAAGCTGGGCTCTAAGATGAACTCCCATATATATGAAAAAGACTAGACTTCTATTTGTCGACGATCGAGAACAGTGGGTTGTGCCAATACAAGTTTTAATTAGTAATTGACAACAGGGGTAACGAAAACAGGATTGTGGATCTTAGTATGGTTTCTAGCAAGTGTGTGATATACTTCAGACAATTTCTCAATGTTGTCGCTACAGTCGTTCCTAGTATTCCAATATTTGTTCAACTGGTGGAATTTCATGGAATTTCATGGCGGGTATGGCGAAGGTTGAGATCTGAGAAACTCCAGCCGAGTTTTGAGTTGCCTGATTGAATACTGAGGGAGCTGCTCAAGATGTTTACTTAGTTGGCCGCCCTCACTCAGTTGGAACACTGGAAAATCCTACTTTGCACACGTGAATGTCACAACTTTTATGCTCTGAAATTCGCTATTTGTGTGACTGAGACCGTGCGGAGTGTCTAAAGGACGCCGGCCTGTGCCCACAGATCGCAAGCTTCACAATCCTTTTCTCTCTGTTTGATGCTATTTTGCAACTAGAGTAAGCCTACCATTTACTGCACAGATTCAAAAACTAAACAACCATTGCCATTTACAGAGCAATAACCTTACGATTCAACTACCAATTCTATTGCGACTAGAACAAAATTTTGCATCACCGTCCAACGACCACACACTAGCGGCAAAGGGATGCAAAGAAATTTTAACTAGGTTTAAGCTTCATCACCTTTAAATTGCAATAAAATTTGTAGGAAGAAATCTTTTTGCATTTTGTTTTTTGAAGGTGGATCTTAACATGACATTTAATAATCACGACAAATTTCAAAACATGCAAGTCTCTATGTTTATGTGGAGAAGGATTTGAATGTTGTTTGTCCAGTGATTGGCAAGTTAACTCTAAATATGAAAGAAATTTTCTTATATTTATTTTTCAGAGAGGGAATCCCACGTCTTCTATAAGTGCTAAGAATTTCAGACTTTGTTGTGAAAATTTGAAATTATTGTGAATGTCTTAAGGAAAAAGTGAGTGGAGAAAATTGATATCAAATACAAAATATGCTCAAAAAATTTGAAATTTTTAGCAGAGGTTTATTTTGTAAGTTAAAACATTGTCATCTAAAACAAAGTTATTGTGTCAATCTAAAATTAGAAAATCAACAAACCATAGTTATAAGCATCACTCATAATCAACATTATTCAAAATGTGACGCCTATTTCAGTTGTGCCAAAAAAAATATTGAAAAATTAAATAATGAGACACCTACCTTTGAACCCAAAAGAGTAAAAAAACTAGATATTGATTACACAAGATGTATACATTCTATCAAAATATGCATGTCTATGAAAACCTATTGTTGTTTTTTGGTGCACCTAGAGACTATACTTTGAAAAATTCATTTGTACAAATAATGCATGCTAAAAGTGTTTTGGATTTCTCTTTCAATGGCCAATACAATCTAATACAAATACTTTATGCTTAATAAAATTCACTATTCTCAATTATAATTGGTGACAATTATAGTTGTACATACAACATCTAAAGATCATTCTCTTTTTGCTAGCAAAACATACTCAACAATGGTGTGTTTGATGTTTTGTTGCAAAAGGTGGTATATTTGACATCTTAATGTTATTGTGATGTGTCAAGTTGGATATTTGCATATAGGAATTGTATCCCTAAGACACAAATATTGAATACCCTTCGACCTTTCTACTCAAAATTTCTTTCACTTCTTCCTCAATTCATGCCAAACTGGGATTGAATGTCCTTAACCCATAAATGCCCAAGACACGAGATTCTAGTGTTTCAAAAACTTTGAAGTTAAGTTAAACCCAACCAAGTTGCTATTAGTAGTAGTTTATATTTTTGGAGAACTCTTTTTGAAGTCTAGTTTTAGGATTAAAAAGTTGATCTTAAAAATGAAGGATTATGATTTTTCTATTCAAAATTTTGTGCAAGGATGCCCATTACAATCTTGACTCCCTGCAGTGTTGAGGGCTCTTGGAAATGAGCCTCAAATAGACTAGATCACATTAGAAATTCATTTGAAAAAATCATAGAATAGATTTTGAAAAACTGTAAATTGATTGGGGTTGTGCATGTTAAGTCCTATAACCTCATATTTTTTTAGTGACCAAATTTTTAGAGTTGACATGCAAAAAGAGAATTGAAAAAATTTCATACTTTTAACACCCTCATGATCAAACATTATAATCTTTCAATCTGTAAGTGATATTGTTATGTTTTCTTTTCCTATGTGATCTCTAATACCTCTAGTTTGAATTTGTAAAGTTCCAATTCAAAAGAAATTGGTATAACTCATGAAAATGTTGACTTTTTGTTCAATTTAGAACAAATTTCAAGAAGCTCCAAACAGGCCTTGGGCATTTAGGGGTTAATGATTATATGCGGGACCTAAGATGAACCAATTTTTTATTTATGTCAACCTCATAATGGTTGGAGTTACCTCTCTTTGGCATGGACTCTAAACATTATATTATATAGTAGGAGTATTATAATATTTAAAATTTGCAATCAATTGAGCAATATATGACACTGGATGAAAGCATGCTAATAGGAACCAACTTGGCCATAATGGTTGGTTGGTTTTTTTTAATTGAAATTTGAAATTTGAAATATCAAAATTGTAAGTAATCCTAAGAAAATTGCAATACTATATTCAAGCAATATACATATATCTTGTCTATAAATATGATAATATTCTAGAATGTTTATAATTGGAATAAGGACAAAATACCATGTGTAACAAGACTTTTTTGGCCCTTATGTGCTTTAAAATTAAATGGATTTTATATCATTATGGATGAAATTTAGAGGTTGTCATTGTCCTTGCCTTTAAAACAAAGTAGGAAATACTTCAAATTTTATTTTTCAACTCTTCTATGATGTACATAGTGTAAGTTATGTACAATTTTCAAAATCCCAAGCACTGTCAAATAAGCAACTAAGCACCATTTAACCCCTAAAAGACCAAGGCCTTTTTTCTGCGAAAAAACACTCAAAACTGCCATTCTTAGAGCAAAGAGTAAAAAAATGTGAAAATTGTATTTTTTGCACATCTAACCATATGATCTTACACCTAACTAGTATGAAAAAGTGTGGAAAAAATTTCAGAAATTTTGACCACTTAGATTGCAAGATATCTGCGTTTAAAGTGAATAAAACAAGTTTTTCTACACATTGCGGGACTAGGTTATTTGACTTTGAACCTTCTTTAACTTTAATATTTTTCACTACAGACTTTTGAGCTTTAAATCTTTATAGTGGAGAATTGAGGTGAGAGTCTAGGAGAAAAAAGAAAATACAAAAAAAATGTATTCTTTAACCCCTAAAAGACCAAGATGTGGTTTTGGGCAACATAACTTTTTTGGGCAAGTACGTGTGACTAGAGATTCTTATGTTTTTGGAACAAACTTTAATAGAAGATGTGGATGAGGAATATCTTTCATGTGCACTAAATTTCAGGGCATTTGGAAATATGAGTCAAAAGTTATGGCCTAATATGTAGTTTGTTTCTCAACTCAAGCAGTCTGGGCAGATCTGAAAAAATCACTTTTTTCAAAAATAAAAATTTGAAATTGGTTTTCTAGATTTATATATACATAGAAAGCTTTTAATCATTCCATTTTGATCAATGAGTCAAAAGTTCTGAGATGTTTTAGTTTGCGAGCAAGTATGGATTCTCTACTCTAGAATAAACTTTAAAGTCCTTTAGTTAACTCAATTTTCCATATTTTTTGAAAAAAAAAAAAACTTTAGATGTAGATTGTTTATTTCAACATTACAACCATTGGGATTGGGATTTTTCAATTCCATTAAGAAATTGTTAACAATTTAGTATTTTGAATCATTCTCTACATCTTTCTACTTACTATTTTTTTCCTATATGTTGCACAATTCCAAATGATCTGAAAATTTTCAAGCATGTAGCCAACTTGCATTGAAGAATGAATCTAAAGAAGCACCACCATTTTGGACATTTTTTCGTACAAATGTGACCTTGTGAAGTGCAGCTGCCCGTTTTTTCACAGGGCCCAAAAAAGGATTTTTGTCACTTCAAATGCTAATATCTTGCAATCTACATGGTGGAATTTTCTGAATTTTTTTCCACATCTTCTCAACTTAGTTTACTACAAGATCTTACAGTTACATGTGTCCAAAAATGATATTTTTCAAAATTTTCTTACTTGTATTAGAAATGGCAGTTTTTGAGTTTTTTTGGTGATAACGTAGTCAAGGAACTTTAGGGGTTAAAAAATTGCTAAGTAGAAGTGGTTACAAGATAGAAGGAAAATCTAAATTATTAATATCTCTAAGATGGAATTAAAACGCACTAATTCCAATGGTGAGATTGTTCTAGAAAGCAAATGAAACCACATGGACCTTTTTTTTTTAAATTGTAAAAATTGCATTCAGAAATGAATTCTATAATTTATTTTTTCAGGAAGATGCTCTAATTGCCTGAAAAACAAGATTGTCTATAACTTTCTCATAACAAATCAAAATGGAATGAATCAAAGATTTTTGTGTAGATAAAAATATAATACATAAGGGGAAAAAATAAAAAATAAAAAAATTCAAATTTTTGAAATTTTATTTGCTGCCCTCTTTCCCCTATTTTGAGCTTATTTGGGCATAACTTTTGTTCCCCGGCACCAAATGAAAAAAAATTACATTCCCACATAGCTAATCAATTGTTCTATCTTCATAAAAAATTTCAAAAAATCAGGACAAAAATTGAGACCATAGGTACATGCCTAAAATCTCATTTGTCTCTTGAAGGGACAATGGTCCTTTAGGGGTTAAGGAGATCAACTAATGTCTACTAGTGGCTCCTATTAGCATGCTTCCACCCCACTAGTAGAAACAAGGTCTCTCTAGACAAAGAAAACTACCTATGAAAAGACCAATATGGCAACTTAGACCACTTGTGGATCTTTTCATAGATCATTTCTTGGGTCTTCTACCACTTGATTTCCATTAGTGTAATATTTTACTTTGAAAAGAGAAAGATTCATGGTGAAGAAAAAGTAGAAAAATGTCATTGGAGTTCTAAGACCTTATCCCAATGACATTACAAAGTTGTCTATTAAACCCTCAAAAGTCATTGCTCCATAGTAGGGCTTATTTTTGGCTAAATTTCACTAGATCTATCAAAATCTGACCTCTCAAACTTCATCCCTCCCAAAATTGGCTTGTGTAGTGAGGTGAGCAGGGAGGACACTGGTCCAAAAAAAAGCCCTACTCCATAGTCTAGAAAATACTCTGGTACCTATGAAAAAACAATATTTTCTAAACAAAGATTGTAAATCTAAATTGTTTCATTTAAAAAAAATTCTAATAGTCAAAAGTGAATAAAAATAAAAATTGATACTTCATTTTAGATGCCCCAAATATCCAAAATTCATTATGCCTTTAATACTAAAAGAACATGGGCCTTACACCAAATTAATCAAGCAAAAATCATCCAATTGTAGGATGAATAGTATAACTAGGCAAGGAAGGTATTATGCTTTGCCAGCCCTATAAAGATGGGCCTATGACTACTAATTTCAAGCCTCAACTATCTTCACTATGTTTGTTGCCATTTTGCAACTATATATGAATGAAAATTTTCATATTTGTTTTTCAGAGATGAATTCATATGTCTACTACAATTTCTTAAATTTCCAATTTTTGAGGGAAAAAATTGAAATTATTATGAATTCTTTTTAAATGAAGAAAATTCGTATCAAATGATAAATGTACCCAAAAAATATATAAAATTTCACCATAGATGTATATTATAGTATATGATGTCATGGCACAAACCAAAGATATTGTTTCACTCTAAAATTAGAAAATCAACAAACCATAGTTATAGGTCCAAAGTTCATATTCTTATATAATATTGAAATTTATGAATTTTTCAAAATTTCTAATTGTGGTAGAAACTATACTTGATAAGCTTCATTTCATTAGTTGAACTCAAATTCAAAAAACAACATTTTTATGGCTGAAATTCACATCAAGAGAAATAGCAAGAAATAGCCAAAATACACTACAAGGTAACAAGGGCGAAATGTAGATTGAACATCTTCTTCTTTAGAAAATTCAATAAGACCATAATGAAGAACTTTGCAATACTACCAGTATTCACTGAAAATGTACTCAAGTACCCATCATATAAATAAATTGGATGAAAAAACATCTTTTTCCATCCTCCAATGCCAAGTGGTTATACATTAGACACTTTGGGTAGGAGGCTCTTGAATTGTCCACCTAAAAGAAAAGAGACATCTGTGAAGAAATTAGTGCACCCAAACATATTGAATTTTTTTTGGCAAAGAGAGAAGTGAGAAAGTAGTGTGGCAAATTTTTTGTGAATTATTGTCTCAAATTGAATTAAATACGAAATTTCAAAGTGAATTGTGTGTAGGTAGCTATTTCTACTCATAGGTTACAACAAAGATGAATTACAACATGCATGTGCACAAATCAACTGAGTCCAAAAAGTAATTAAAATAGTGCTTAGGATGTTCATATCAGTCATGAAAGTGCACGGTGAATGTCAAAAATTTGTTTTCATTATATTCAATCCCTATCGTATTATTGTAAATCAAAATTCATTGTAGTTCCTTATCTACACTTTTATTTTAGCCTAAGCGTATTGAGGACCCAATTATGAACAAACAACCCACATAACAATAACTATTGGCACCTCATGATTGTTCTAAAATGAAGAACATGGAACGACATTTTCTCACCAGAAAAAATGTCATCCACTTCAAAAAACCTTATGCATTGTTTTTGGCCCTTCTATAAGGTCGACTCTAAAGGCCTAGGCAAAATTTGAGCTTCCTACCATAGTGTCCGTAGTATCGCTAAAGAAGGCAATCCATTCCTAATCACCGGCCCCCCCTCACAATGTTGGCTCCTCTCTTTCCATGCAAGAGGAGATGACAATAATTAATTACAATACAATTCGTGGTGCAATTGTAGCACATTGTGATTGTTTTACAATACTCTCAATATTGCAACCAATCCTTGATGGATTTGCAACCAACCCTTGATCGAAAATAGGAAGGTCTATATGAACCAAAGTAGGAAGAACAGAATCTTCTATTCTAAAATTCATAGTAATTATGTTTTGAGAAATAAAAATCTAGAAAATTATAGAAACCTTCTTAACTCTATTTTTGCACACTGGACCCCGCCCCTGAAGAAACTCGCCCTCTAGAGAGGTGTAATTGTTTGAATGGTTGGAAATGGATTGCCTTTGTTATAGGAATAATGATGCACGGGAAGGACTTATCATTGATTACATCAAGGATTGGGGTTGGCTGAGAAGCCATGTTACTAAGACCATTTTATTCTTTGAAGACTGAAGAGGGATCACTTTCAAAAATGCAAAAAGGACCCATGCCTCATTGATAAACAATATTATAAAATACGTTATCCATTTTTTTTAAACATTTTTTTGTCTTCCGCAATGTCACAATTTTAATAAAAAATGTTATGAATTCTTCTTCCATATGGTATGGTAAGCCGCCCTTTTGGTCAAAGATCCCTAGGTGATAGAACTACCTTGGGGGGCAAGGAATTTGAGACTTCTACCGTCATTGAGGGTATGTGGGGATTCACCACCAACCAGTGGCAGCTCCGGGTGGCAAACAGGTTGGAGATTCTATCCATAATGACTCTTTTGGAGATATAAATTTTTTTTAATTCAGAATCTGTAATGCAAAATTTCAGTTTAAAATGATTCATAGTTGATGACCTTGTGGGGGCAATAAGTTAAGTTATAAAATAGCTTATATCACAAGACATGATTGCATTAGGAAAATAATTTTTAAAATATCACTTAATATATACAATGGCAAAAGGAAATATTTATTCAAATGAGGGATATGAAGTTTGTCAACGTAGTCAAATACTCCATCCTTTCAAGGGTTTATTGACATTGATGCTCTCAATTTTGATGTTATTGACATTGAAAGGAATAAGGTATATACACTCACAATCAACATTGCTCTAAATGCAACACTTATTTTAGTTGTGCCAAAAATTTATAATTAAATAATATGAGACACCTACATTTGAACCCAAAAGAGTTTAAGAAATTAGATATTGATTACACAAGATGTACGTTTTCTATGAAAACATGAATGTTTATGAAAACCTAGAGTTGGTTTTTGGTGCACTTAGAGACAATACTTGAAAATTTTATTTGTCCAAATAATGCATGCTAAAAGTATTTTGCGTTCCTCTTTTGGTGGCCAATAAATAAAGATCTAAACCGAGTATTTTATGTTTAATAAAAATAACTATTCTCAATTATAGGTGCGTACGTCATACTTGAAGGTTATTCTTTTTTTGCTAGTAAATCATATTCAAGGATGATGTGTTTGACACTTTGTTGCAAAGAAATGGTATATTTGACATCTTGATTTTATTGTGATGTGTCAAGTTGGATATTTGCACAAAGGGATTGTATCTCTAAGATATAAATATTGAATACCCTTTGACCTTTCTACTCCATATTGCTTTTACTTTTTCCTCAATTCATGCCAAACTGGAATTGGATGTCCTTAAAGATTATATTTGGGACCTAAGATGAATTGAATTTTAATTTACATCAACCTTAGAGTGGTAGGGATTACCTCTCTTTGTCATGGGCTCTAAATATTATATTATAAAGTAGGAGTATTCTAATATTTTAAACTTTTACAATCAATTACACAACATACAACACTAGTAGAAACAAGGTCTCTTTAGACAAAGGAAACTACCCATGAAAAGACCAACATGGCAACTTAGACCACTTGTGGGTCTTCTCATGAATCATTTCCCTGGTCTTCTACCGCTTGATTTCCATTAGAGTCATATTTTACTTTGAAAAAGATAAAGATTCATGGTGAAGAAACAACATCTAGAAAAGCGTCATTGGAGTTTTAAGACTTATGTCAATGATATTACAAAGTTTCTACTAAACCCTTAAAAATCCTTGCTCTGAAGATTGGGAATTACTCTGGAACCTTTGAAAAAACAATAATTCCTAAACAAAGGTTGCAAATCTAAATTGTTTCATTTGTAAAATTTGTAAATGAAGGATTTTTTACTAGCTAGTATTAAAGTTACATGTAAAAAAATTGAGTTATAAAGGCAATATATATGTGAATTAGAAAAGTCCAAAGTAAAACATAACTTTGTATTTGAGTAGAGCCTCAAGTGAAGAAGACTTACAAAAAATTTGAAAGCAATGATCCTCCATTCCACTTAGCTAGGTTGGAGTCTAAAACAAACAAACAAAATCCATGGGCAGTGACTATTTTGCCAAATGTTGAATCTTCATAAGAACAAGATTCTTAAGAACTCTGTTTGATTCCCTAATCTCATAGAAAAAAAATAAAAAATTGATACTTCATTTTAGATGCCCTAAACATCTAAAATTTGTCTTGCCTTTAACTCTGAAACTACTCTAAAAAAGGTCTTCAATGAGGGCTCTCATGCCCCAAAAGACTTTGCATCCCCCCACCTCCTACCATAAAAATAGTAGATGAAGAATTGTTTTTTTTGTCTACTACAAAGATATCCTTAGTCATCCATCAAACAATTTCAGTTCTCAACGTCGTTACAAGGTTAATCCTAAGAGAATGTGGCCCTAATACAAAGGTAATCAACCAAAAATCATCAAATTCTAGGATGATTGAATAGCAGAACATAGTATAACGAGGCAATGGTCCTCTCCATGCAAGGAAGGGATCAATTATTCTTTGCGAGTGATGCATGGGAAGGACTTACCCATTACTTCAAGGATTGGGGTTGGCTAAGAAGCCCTATAAGACCATTTTATTCTTTCTAGAAGGGCTCTTTTTCAAAGATGCAAAAGGGACCCATGCCTCATCGGTAAACAATATGGAGTACTACGAAGTACGTTATCCATTTCTAAAAAAACATTTTTTTTCGTTCCTCCGCAACTCTCACAATTTTAATAATAATGTTATGAATTTTTCTTCCCTATGGTATGGTAAGCCACCCTTTTGGTCAAAGATCCCTAGGTGATGGAACTACCGTAACGTAGGGGGCAAGGAATTTGAGACTTCTAGGATAAGGTATGTGGGGGATTCACCACCCACCAGTGGCAACTCCGGGCGGTGCAGACAGAGTGGAGATTCTATCGGTAATAATAAGGATGGCATGGAGCCGGACTGCCGGAGATTCACTCGGGACAAAGAAGCTGTTGGATTGTTGCACCGATTGATGACTAATTAAAAGACCTGTAACCATCCCGTTACCACCAGCCCACCATTTAAATTTTTTTTTGAGAAAGTGGCAAGATGGTGATCACTTCAAATTTGGTGAAGCATCGTATTTCTACATTCATCCATCTTTTGGACCAAAATATATTTTTCAATCATACATCTAGAAAGTAACCCCCCATTGCTTTAGTATTGTTGCACTATCGTTTCAATGAGGTAACAATCCAATATTGAAAGTATATTGTTGTGATATTGCAAATAGTACTACAATAGTACATTTCTAATGAGTACATTGAAAATGTATTGTTGTAATATTATTTGCAGTATTGCAATAGTATTATTTCAATATTGGACTATTATTCCATCCCAAACAATATAGTAACAATATTGAAGCAATGGGGGGCTTATTTCCAATGTATTCATGTACTTTTTCATCCAAATTTGGCAACCTCATCTACATTTTAAAGAGAAATGAAAATTTTATGGTGAAAAAGGATTACTTTTATTTGGTGAAAAATAGACAATTAGTTAGAAATGGTGCAATCTAGCCCCGCGGTGCCAAAAAAAAGAGTTGATTACCACCACCACCCTTCACAATTCCACCCTCATGTATGTGTGGTGTACATTTCCCTCTAAAGTGTACCCCACGGATATATGAGGGTGGAATTGAAAATGGTGGTGGTAATAGATTGTTTCACCTTATTGGTAAAACTTTTTCAAACTAACATATAAGAGCCTTGCCACCGAGCCTCACCAATGGACTTGGCAATGCTAAAATAAGAATACCACAAATGGTTAAAATGAATATTTCAGCCTATAGAATTTGGGGAATTTCTTGAGAAATATAGCTCAATGAGTGTGGAAATAGGGATGAGGAAGAATGCAACTAGAAAAAAGGAATTTTCCCCCTCAAGAATGAATATTTTAATCAATATAAATGTTGATTCTTCATATGAACTCCATTCATATGTCATAGCTTCATCTCAAACGACGACCATTGGAACTTGTTCCTAATCAAGTGTCAATACATCAAATCTTTTTCAAATCAACAATAGAGACAACTATTGTCCATTTCAAGACACCCTACACTGCCATTAGAAAGGGAGGCACCGTTATTGATATTCCTACCGTACTTGATTATTTTGGAATACATTGTCAAGAATGTTTGTCCTCAACGAGAGGTTATTTTGGGCAAATTAAATGGCACATAGATGTGTTCATTTTCAATCCATAATCCAATTGGGAGTCAATATTTTGATGTATTGATTTAAGACTTCAAATACATATCATCAATTCCTTGGTGAACCGAAATGTCATGTAAAAATTGCACACATTCAAACTAAAAGAATGGATGAGTTTATTAGAGGTGAATCTTAAAATGTTGTAGCACCTACAAAATTTGAGAGAGTTCGAATGAAAACTAAGGATTTGAACTTGAAAAGATTAACAAAGGAAAGCTTTCTTTACATCAAGTGGTATGAATTTTTTCCTATTTGTTCATGTATTACATGCATTTCATACATTTCAAAAATCTAATTCTCGTTTGTTATTGTACTTTTTACCTAAGAAGAACATGGCCTATCACCAATGGAGTTGGCCTTAATTATGAGATTCGTGGAAGAAAAATTAGGTCTATTCTTCATTTCTATATATATTTTTTGGAAATTAGATTGTATGAAATGTCTTTTTTGAATTTTCAAATTCTTGGAAAAAAATTATAATTCCATCATTTTAGATTTCAAGAAGAATTGAAGACCTTCAAATAATTTTATTTTATTGTTATTGGTTTTCTCATTTATAAAATTTTGAACAAGCTTCAAATTATGCTTAATTATTTACGAAATTAACTTTAACGTAGGATATTGGACTTGCATACTCTCCATTAGGAAAAATTGAGTGATGTAGAATTTGAGTTTACAACTTGAAACCATTGAAGTCATCATGCCCAAGCTAAACTTTATGGACTTGAATTATTACAAACTCAAAAAAATGCGAAACCACAAAACTTGAGATTTTAAAAAATGAATTCAAACATCCAGCACTGAACCTTACCTAAAGCGGGCTGGCAGAGCCACACTGTTGTTGTTGGTTGGAGGCTGTGAGAGAAATTAACTTAACCCCTAAAGGACACGGCGGACATTTTTTGTCTGATGAACGTCAAGGAATTCTCCTCTATAGGACAGAGTTGCAACTATTCATCCTTGGAATTAGGGGTGGAAAGGGGAGATCTTCTACAATAGTTTGACTCCCAATGAGTATTTTTTATT
This sequence comes from Straminergon stramineum, assembly GCA_963920665.1. Lineage (NCBI taxonomy): Eukaryota > Viridiplantae > Streptophyta > Bryopsida > Hypnales > Calliergonaceae > Straminergon > Straminergon stramineum. Next base: position 40,548,528 of record OY987264.1, read on the forward strand.
TTTTTAAAGTGGATAATGTCACATGGTTCCAAAATGCTTGATTTCCACGGTCACCAGCTTGGCGTTCAAGGGTTAACTTTGTATGGATGTTGTGAACGTGAAAGATCCAATGGATGACTTCAAGTGTGAGCTGTAGAAACAAAGAATGCACCTACTCGTCCAATATTCGGGGTATTTTGGTGACTAACTTGGTTGTAGGGGTGCATCTTTTGAGGGTTAACCCTATACAGATGATGCAGACCCAAAAGGTCCAATGGATAACTTCATTGTTAATTGTAGAAACAAAGTGCATCTATTGGTCTACTAATCAAAATATTAGGCGACTACTTTGGTCGTGTGGGTGGGTCCCTCTAGGGTTAACATGAAAGAACATTTAAATACCCAACCTAATCTTTACTTCATCTAGTGACTCTGTTTGTCATCACTTTTCCCAAACAATGTGACCAATATATGGAGACAATATTTGGAGTGACTCTGTTTGTCATCACTTTTCCCAAACAATGTGACCAATATATGGAGACAATATTTGGAGTGACTCTGTTTGTCATCACTTTTCCCAAACAATGTGACCAATATATGGAGACAATATTTGGAAAAGAACAATGGCCTTTTCGAAGTCAGTGGTGGAATTGGAGAAAAAAACCTCTTCGCAATTTGAAAACTTCAACAAAAACTAGTGAAAAAAATTGTAAAAAATTATATTTAGAGCACAATATAGAAAAATATGTAGACTTGGTACTTATAACAATGGTTCATAAGGGAATTAAAAGAAAACTAGTGTGCCCTGAGCCAGTGCCATAGTCAAAATAAAAGTTTATTTATTTATTTTTATTTCATGAAAAATTAAAAACTCAATAACTTTTCTATTGTAGATCCAAACACCACAAAACAAAGCCTATGCACCCCACCTTGCAAAGAACTTTCCAATTCTACTAAGAATGCAATTTAGGAACACATGGTTCCAAAGCTCTTTCCATAACAAAACTCAACAAAATCTGTTAATTTTTTGACAAAGTCCAATTGCATTAATGCTAACAAGGGATGACATGCCAATCCATTATTGATAAATACTTAAGTGTCATTAGATATATAAGAAGGTAGTTATGGGTTGTTTACAAGATGCTTATGACTTCACTCTATGGGTGTCTTTGTAATTTCACGGGTGAGCCCCTTCAAAAATTCACAGAAATTACAATTTCAATCGAAAAATTACAACTCCACTTAGGTTTGATTCATAAAACAAGCACACACCTCTGGAAAAAAATATGTGCCCCCTCTTGGAGTTGTTGGCTCCAAGATATTCAGATTTCAAATCAGAGTGGTACTAGGCTTGTCTCCCTTAGTTGGCAAAACTCAGAAAATATCTTCAACATTACATTGCAAGGACGCCCCCAACACACAACTCATTGTCCTGTACAATGACTAGGCAATGGTCCTTCCATGCTAAGGTCGGCAGGTATTACGCTTTGCTGGATCCCTGGAAGGGACTTCTAAGTCAATTCAGGGATTAGGGTTAGCTGAGGAGCCATCAATGAGACAATTTGGTTCAGTGTAGGGAAGGGTTTCCTTTGCAAGGATGCCAATTAGAAGCGCCTCCTGCCTCTTTGTCAAGTGCCAAGCCGTATGATCCAGTCACGGTTGTCAGGCGCCGTCTCGGGGGCCAATTTTTAAGTTAAGTGAAGCTGATTCCACAGAGGAAATGTCAGACCTAATGATCCTCACCCACACAAACTCCACAGACAGGCTCTGCCACTCCTGTCGAGAGTCTGGACTGGCAGATTGCCTCTCCTCCACTAACTTAACTTTACTTTACTTTACTTTACTCTACTTTACTTAGTCCACTCACTCACAAAAGAAAAGTTACTCCAGGAGTTACATTTGTTTAAAAAAACTAAAACTCTAGAAGTTAAGTTACTGTAAGTTAGTCCAAGCACAAATACGGTAATGATGTACTGATAAATTACTTGTTTTATCAAAGCCTTGTTTTAGGTTAACCCCTGAATGGCCTGAAGGTCCTCTGCGGTTGTATCTCGAGGTTTTTCACGTATTCGGGTATGTGGTTGCCTGATTCAGGGTTTTGGATGTATAACAAAGTTCGAGTGACTGCAAAAGGCACATCAAATGCTGTGTGCCACTTCTTGTAATACACGGTAGAAAGCGCGCAGATGAAGAGGATACGCGATTAGACCTATGGAACAATGGCGACCAGGCTCATGTGCATATGGGGATGGAATAGCTAATCAAAGACTTCCTCAAGCAATTTCGACTCAAATTTTTTTGTCGGTGGTCCCCACACCATTGTAAGGCCATCCACCAGAGCGATTGCTCGACGCCTGAGAAGAGAACTTATCATAAATCAAAAACTCGGTGCAGAAGCTAGGGTCATCTACATTCTAACACATTTTCATAAAATTTTGCACATCCCGTCAGTCCAAAGCCTCACAAATTTTTTGGCATGACCTCAAGCTTACTTATCAACAATCGGAACAGTTGGAATCCCAACTTGTTGTCGAGAAAGCACTTCTTGAAATTCAGGGGTGACTGTATTCATTGGATATGGTGACGTAGAAGAAGAGCCCAAGGGCCATTCAGGGGTTAAGGTAGCCTGCTCTCAAAGCACCCATGTTCTAAAAGTGATCATGACACAGAGGTAGATTTTGCTCTCTACAATGTATCCAAAGTGCACATTTCAAGAGGTGGTCGCTTTTCATGACTATTGCATTTCAACTTAAAAAATCCATAACTAATTCCACAAAGGTCTAAAAAATATGAAACAAACTTGTGTTAGATGCCCATTCTATTTTCTTCCTACAAAATTTTATTGAAAATTGTTTACAAGGAGTTTTTGTTTCTCTAAAAAGGCAATTTGCTTGTAAATGGTCACTTTGAGAACAAACTACTTTACAACCCACCCAACTGAGGATAAGAGTTAAAGTTATTATGGTTCACTATTCACAAGCCTATTATTTGTTACCATTATGATTTGCAATTTGAATAACTTGGGGCCAACAACTCCAAAAGGGGCATACATTTTCCAGAGGTGTGTTCTTGTTTCACAAATCAATTAGTTTGGAATGTTCAAGTTGTGTAAGTTGAAACCAATATCTATGGTAGAATTATCCATTCCCCACCAAGGAGCCATACCCAACCTGTAGGAGGTAGTTATTTCCAAACAAGGTTGGAATAAATTTCCAACCAAAAGTGTGGAATGTTTTTTTTTCTCCTTTTCAAGGTTGGAAATAATAAGATCATGATACATGTCCTAAAGTGATGAGTAAGAAAGTAGGAAGTAAATGAACGGGAAAATAGTTCTTGAATGATCCGAATTGGAAGAATCTTGACATTGGCTATGGATCTTGAGCATTTTTTGGCTTCCAAGATCCATAATAATTTTAGTTCAAGGAATAAAGTTACTAAAAAATTTGCAATTCCTGTGAATTTCTATCTTTGGCTATACAACAAAAAATTTACATTGTCTAATACTACTCCAAAACATGCACATAATTGCTTAACCCCTAATAAAATGCCTAAGGCCTTCTTTGAGCTTCTAGAAATTCGCTCTAAATTGAATAAAAAGCCAACATTTTGATAAGTTTTATCAATTCAAAAAAATGTAATTGTACAAATCCAAACTAGATATGTGAGATCACTTAGGAAAAGATAGTACAACAATATCATTGATGGACTGAAAGATTATAATGTTTGATCATTAGGGTGTTAAAATTGCAAAAGTGACTTGCTATCTTTTGATGCTCTTTTCACATGTCAAATCTATAAAGTTGGTCACCAAAAAAAATGAAGTTAAAGAGCTTAACATGCATAACTCCAATCAATTTATGGTTTCTCAAAATCTATTCTACAATTTTTTTAAATGAATTTTGAATGTGGTTTTTCCTCCAAGATCTAGTGTATTTGAGGCTCATTTCCAAGAGCCCTTAACATTACGGAAGGTCAAGATTGCAATGGGCACCCTTGTACAAAATCTTGAATAGGAAAATCATAATCAATCATTTTCAAGATTGGTTTTTTGATGCTTAAACTAGACTTCAAAAATACAAACAACTAATAATAGCAAATTGGTTAGGTTTTATTTAACTTTAAAGTTTTGCAAACACCATATTTTGATGCCTTGGGCATTTAGGGGTTAAGTGATCGGCTATGGGTGGTTCTACCATATACTTGTACAAATTAGTCCTATGCATTAGGGGAAATCTGAGGCCTCTACATGCCCGTTTCAAGGCTATTCTCCGCCTGTTCCCTATGTTGTCTGGGAATGGCTGGCTGCTGTCATTCAAATAAATACAAAAAAAAAGCTTTTCTTAGTTCTGATATGCAAAAATAAGTTGAAAAAAAAATCATTTTTTTTGAACATGGCACAGTGTCGACCACATCAGATTGCAGCAGTGCCTACGTTCCTACGTTTCCCGGAGGCATGTTGAGGCCTCAAATCCCCTCTAATGTGAACAAATATGTCTCAATTTCTGGTTTGTGCATTATTGCCAATTTAACGAAATTGATGTTTAATGTACAGTACTGCACTGTATCTCTTTACCGGTGAAGCATTGATGATGCCATCTAAATAAAGGTTAACACTTTATACGTGTTCGTCATTATCCCACCCTCGTCGCCTCGTCAGATACAGCTCACAATCCCGCTCATGCACCTGTTTGTCTTTCGGAAGTCGATCAGCAATGAACCAATACAAATCCACGTTTTCCGAAGTTCACCAGATCCACACCGAAAAAACTCTCCCTTCGTAGCATCTCAGCCGTCCACTAAAACAAATGGGATAGAGTGCCTTGTAAGCAAAGGCTACAGCAAACTTCGGCGACCTCGCCGCTTGCATTGCTGAAGAGGATCTTCCAGCCGCAACTTCGTCAGACCCGCACTGTAGTCCTTGTACATTACATTCCAGGATCAGTATGCTGTCTGTATCGAGGATCAGTCATCAGTCAGTAGTACTAAGTTAGATTACTCGTGTATGATCCTTGTCTGCAATTTCGCGATCTACTGTAGGTTTGAGTTAACTGTGTGTATTTGACCTTCGGCAATTGCAAAGTGAATTAACGCTGTCCTTGAACGACGTTCTTTGGCTAGCTTCGTAGCAAATTCGGGAGGGTTGCTCCAACTGATGAGTCAGTAGTGTTGCAGTAGTGTGTTGGTGAGATCCATGTCTACTAGCTCCGGTGAATTTCGCAGGTCAGTCCTTTAGAATTTCAGTTGGGGCATGAGAAAAGAGCGGTACCGTTAAGTTCTGGCAAGCTAAGTACCACCAATTCTCTGACGTTAAATTGCTGCACTCGAAGGAAGCTACTGTCGAGGCCTCTAGGCTAAATTCCTGCACGCTTTTCGGTACGTTTGGAGGAGTCGACAGCATAGGCAGATCTGGTTGTGAGAGCCGTAGAGTTACGAGTGACGTGTTCAGGAAGTTTTCTCAGGTCCGAACGCGGTGCAGCTCTGATCCAAGCACATACTAATAAGCTTTAGACCTTTGGAGAGCCCATTTAATTGGCCTCGTAGTGCACATCTCGCTAGTGGAACTGGGAGATCAGAACCAGCAAACTTAATTGCAATTGATAAGGGCCTGCGTGTACGTTTGGAAGACGAGAGTGATTACTGCAGACGTCGTGCGAGAAGCTTTGCGAGAGGGTTGATCTGCACAGGATTTGAAGTTCCAGCTCGTACACGCTTGCAGGGATGGCGGATTTCATTCGAGAGGTTTGTACTGTACTGTGTGCTTCTTCCAACAGTTAGTATTGCATTTTATCTGCAAGCTGGAAATAATTCTCTTGCTACCTATCCTCGCTCAGTGTTGTGTATAGTTAAACAAGCAAGAAAAAGTACGTATGTGCAGTCTTGATCCTCACAGTTTCACTTGTAAGGATGGAAACCACTTCTTGGCACTTCTTAGCTAGGCTACTTGAATACTTGGGACGTATGGAATGAACGCTTTTAGAACCCATGTGACGTTGCAAAGCCTGAGACTTGAAGGTTTATAAAAGAAGACTTATTGGATTAGAGCTGCAACAATAATGATCCTCTTGCTAAATAATACTAGAGGAAAGAGGAAGCCCATCTTGGGATGTTAGTAAAATGCCTCTCACGAACCTCGCCTGACATGTGTTTGGGTTGGGAATTGATTTCAGTTGTTTCACGGCAATTCCTACCGTCATCGTCCACGCTACTACTACGACGATGCGGTTGTCTCTTACGGCGACGGGCGAAACATGCTTCCTGTGAGTTTCTACTCCTGCACTCGATGATTTTTGTGTTCCGACCTCGATCATATCCCTGGATCTTATCAAATCCTTGAAGTCAGCAGTTCACTGGTTCAGTTTAGGGACATGTTAGCAGAGTACGCTCCGGGTGTATGTCACAAGCAGGACAGGTCTTTTGATACTCTACATAAGTTCTCTTCAGTCAAATGTTAGACTCTGGCTTTTATTATGGAGCTCATTGTGCACTCCTGTTACTTGAAATGAATGCACAGGATGTCGTGCTCTTCGTGCCTATGGAGACGATGAAAGACGTGGAGAGGGTGAAGCAAGCTTTGGCCTTTGAAGGTATGAATTCGTTGACTTCACTGGGTCGAACTTGCATTTTAGCATTTTGCCATTTAGGAATTGCATGAAATGTAATGTACTGTATAATGCTAAGGTATTAGTTGAATTGCCCTGTTTCGAAAGAGCACCAAGATTGCTGCATTCAAGTGCACAGACCAAGACAGAAAGAAATAGATCCGAGGCTCAGGACACACAGGAGCCTGGAAAAGTTCCAATTTCTTGAAACTTTTTTATTTGAACTAATAAGGTAGAAACACCCATTAGCGTCCCTGATCCCATCCTTCTACCCTGGATATCACAAAATGTGTCCCTAGACTTTAATGTGTCCTCCATATGTTTAATTCTGATTGGCTGACACATATGAAGGACACATACTTAATTGTGATTCGCTGACAGCTGATTTTCGCAGAGTTAAGATTTGAGTCCACCTACGGGACACATTCAGTGGTCTAGGGAGCTAGCACTTTGAAAAATTGTAGAAATTACATACGACATCCGAAAAATCTAATTTTTTTTGTAATATTCATGATTTTCACTTGCTAATACTACGAAAATATAACTTTAAAGAAAAGATGCCTCCAAATATGCTGAATTGCTTATATTGACGCTTTGGGGTGCTCCCACCTTATGTCGGCTACAATAGGTGAATTTTTGTTCCCATGTTCAGCGAATTGTCCAACGATGAAAGAATTTTAAATAAATACGCATTTGGAGCCCTTCGAGTGGGCCTCGCAATTGTAAGTTAGCAGTTGGGCAATTAGTTTAAAATGGAAAAGACTCTACTCTGCAGTTACGATGACAAGTCTCTGGGGAATGGACGGTGGGGAAGGTCCTATTCGTTCAAATGTCATGTTTTAGAGCTCCAAATTGTAACATTCAAGTGTCAATATTTCTAAAAGCTAAGACCACTGAGGTTTCATTAAGGCAAGTGAAACTGAGGTCAATTTCACTGAAACCACCTTTTCAAGGATTATGAAAGTAGTACATAGTTGACCACCATTTTGACGATCTGAGATTTATATGGGTACCCTAATTAGTAACAATGTTCTCCATTGCAGGTGTGCATCGAGTGAGGTGCGACATGGCGAACCAGACTGTGATCGTCTCCGGCAACGTCCCACCCGAGACTCTCCTCCGTCGAGTTCGATGGATCAAACGCCATTCCAGTGTAGTTGCCTTCGGAGTCCCCTACGAAGGCCCTTCATATGGCTCCGAGTATCCAGGCTACAACCCTTATGCTGTGGAGCGCTACCCTTATGATATGGATCGCTACCCCTCCTTCGACAGTGGCTATGGACCTCGTCGCAATGAACTGGAGTATGATATGGAATATGGCGGCTCTCCTTACGGCCGCTCACCTTACGGAAATCCTTATTCTAGTTCATACTCAGGGTACTTGGACTATTAGGGCACTCACTTACTTTAGGTTTATAGTGACAGTGCGTGATTTGGTGTATATATTAGGCAAGATTGTGACGAAGCGGGTCTCTGTTGTTGCAATGGCTGGTGGCACTAGCGTTCAATTTGGAGGTACCTGCCATGGACATGGACATGGAATGTTGTGTGATAGGATTGTCTGAGTGACTGGTTTTAGGGTTCTCCTTCTGCATCAAATTAGTGCAGAGTGACACTTGGAAACCGCCGAAATTCTGTTGCAGTGCGTTGTATCAGATGAGTATGATTGTGCAGTTATGGCCTTGGTAGTCGGACGCAAATTTTTGGGAAGGAAGGGCCGAATGGAGAGGTTTCAGTTCTCTCTTGAGTGATGCTCTCGTGCAAATTCTTAAAGAGTGATACAGATTCTGCTTTTACGGCTGCATAATCGGTTTTCAGCCGTGGAGCAGGCGTTTCTGATTTGAGTCTAGCGGTAGAAAAAGGAGAAGTTTAAGTTGGGTCCATACTGATTTTGAAATGGAATAAAATATGGCTGTGGAACCCTTTTCCTGTTGCCTGTCTTCCTTTGATTTTTTTCTCATTTTTTATAAACTTTGCTGATATGCTAGTTTCGCTGCATTCCTGAATCAGTTTTCCTGCTCATTCTCGAATTTTTTGCACTTGAATTAAGGTGGGTACACCCCAAATCGCCGTGTGTTTAAAAGCGCCATATACAGCAAGTGAATTTTTCTAAATTCAGTTATTTACCTATTTGCATAGAGTGTTTTTTAGAAACAGACTTTGACTGTGAATAACTTTTGCATATAATATCCAATTGATGTTTTTTTTTGGTGCATTGGAACTTTCTCTTGCCAACAAGGAAATATAAAAATCTGATCAGCCCAATTATAGTAACAATGCATAGTATTAATTTGTGGTGCTTGTGGGTGTACCTAACTTATTGGTATGATGGAATATTCAATCTCTTGAATTGTAGTGTGGGAAATTCAGCATTCCTGAAGAATGTTGTGTGCAATGATTGATTTTATAGGGAGTATACTCAAATAATATTCATTCGACAACAATGTATTCATGCATTCATTACACAACAATAGTAATAGAAAAGGAGGTCTTCGACCATCAAGGAACAATATTAGGGTTTGGTGCAAACAACTCATATGGCCCCATATTGGCTCCTTTTAGCACCAAGCTTTGACAATGTAGCTTGGTGCTCCAAAACCTCCTTTGTAACATCAATTAACGCCTTTTGGGGCTTTTCTTTGGTGGAAGGTATCTTTCTTAGGAGAGATACCTCCTACAATGACTTCCATTTAATTCCTAATGCCTAAGTCCTTCCCTTCTACAATGTATCTTGTGAATTTTGAAGAAGTCATCCAATGAAAAACGTTGGGGCATGTGAGTCATTGCATTGGCTCACAATTTAGAATTAATACAATTGTAATAATTTAAGGAAAATTAGGAGTTAAGAAGGATTAGGAAGAGGATTTAATGCATAAATTACAATTTAAGGGTCTTCCGTTAGGTAGTAATGTGAAAATTAGAACAATGGTGTGAAATTTAGGAAATGAAATTATGCAAAGTTGTAGAGGAAATCTTAAGTAAAAATTAGGAATTTCAAACCCAAAAGGCATTAAGTAGGAAATTGAGAATTAATTAAATTAGGTAAATGGTTAAATGTGAAGAAATTGAAAACAAAATATAATGATTGAAAATTAACATTAGAAGTGAACCGGGAATAGGAAGTGCAACTAAGACAACATAAATACTAGAAAAATGAAGATGAAGATTTGAAGAAATGAAAACGAAGAATTGAAGAAATGAAGATGGGAAGGGGGGGGTAGATAAAGGGGGAAAGGGTTAGTGAACCCTCTCTCTCCCCTTCCTTCTCACCTCTCTCTTTTGGCTCTAGTTTTTTTTTCTTCTTCTCTTTCAAGCACTAGGAAGAGATGGTTTTTTGGGCACTTGGGAGAAGATAGGTTAGAAATGAGTAGCAACCTAGAAAATTTGTTGAGTAGGTTTGACTCAATCATGTCCATGGCTTGAAGGAGGTTGGGTTGAAGTTAGAGGTAGGAATGTAGTCTAGTATGGGAGTAGCAACTTTCGAGGAGAAGATCGATAAGACCATGAAGAGCTTGGAGCTCAAATTTTGTGGAGTTGTGTGCTTCTAAGTTGGCTATCCTATAAGTCTAGCCATGCCTCATTTATAGCATAGATAAGGCAATGGTGATTGTTTTAGTAGAAGAAGGTTTGTTGCCGCATGGAAGATGGGAGCAACAACTTTGAAGGGAAAGATTGGGAAGACCGTGAAGATTTTGGAGCTAAAATTTGGTGAAGGTGTGCGTCTTTTAGCTAGCTTTCCAGCAAGCCTAGCCGCTCCTCATTTGGACACGAGATGAAACAATGGTGGTCATTTTAGTGACAAGTAATTTACTACGAAACTTGATGGTACAATGTTCTAAGTATTTGCAATTGTTTTACCTGCAATTTTCATTGCATCATTGATAAACTTGTTAGTTTCTTTAGATTATTTGGTTTTGAGTTGTATGTGTGTTGAATGAGCTTATGGATTCATAATTGATTGCTCCATTGTGTTGTCACATTTTAGTGTTAAACGGTGGTGTCTATATATGGTTGATAATATTGTCAGGGCAAAGTCTAAAAATAATAATTTGTAGCAATTCACTTTAGAAGTCCATTGCTTGGAAGGTGGACTAGTTAGGCGTCAGATACACTCCCCACCAACCCAATTCTAGAGGGTTTTTTTGCCACATGGTGAAAAACACTCATAGGGCACCCCCTAGATTTAGAGGGACAAAAAGGGATCCCCTAGGGTTGCTTAACAATGTTATGTTTCTACTAGTATACAAATGTTGGAGGTAGTTACTTTGCTTCAATAATTAGGATTTGAGACAATAAGATTTTCTATGTCAATCATAGAATTCAACAGTGACAAATATTATGTCTTTTCTATTTTTCCTTTTCTAAAATTCTTTCACCTTCTTTTTGTCTTTGTTTTGAATATTTTCATCTTTAAGTAACAAATTTTACAAGACAAAGATATTGAAAATTAAATAAGTTTACTCTAACCAAAGCATATTGCACGTTTGAATAGAATAGTGAAGCCACACATTTTATTTTCTTAAAGATTCTTCAAACTTGAAATGTAAATTATTCTAAATTCATTTCTAATATTACTTCTTTCAAAAATACTAATAAGTTCATCAAAACATATTCCATATTATTCCATATATAAATAAATATTAATAATCAATTATAACATTAAAATTTAATGCAAACTTTAAGAAATTATAATCTCATGTAGTATTGAAGATTGATATTGTGGTCTCTAAACCATTTAGGGGTTAATTTAAGTGGTGGCCTTTTGTGTGGAGTTGATTAGTAAATTGGTTGTGGATATGCTCCATGTATAACTAATAACCGATACACCTAGTCCTATATTGAGAATTTGTAGTCAAAATGACAAATTTTTTTATATGAAACCTTGAATCAAAAGCACCAATTTTCAATATGTTATTAAATTTGTGTAGTTGTTCCCAAATCATTTTGGAACTTGCTAAATCATCACACTTACCTCTCCACAACTTTTTGTAGTTGAATTATGACCATTACAAAGAACAACACAAATTTTTCATTATACTATTTTATATCGACATATTCTTGGCTTTGAACCCACTTGAGAGTTAAATAAATAAATTTATTTATGACTCTATATCAAAATCAACTAAAAAATGATATAGAAGCATAATTGCCTCAAAATTTTGCCTTTAGGTAATTCTATAGGTACTAGATCTATAGAAAACATCAACAAAATCAATAGCTGCAAAACAAGATTGAAAAATTTTCATTATCTATTTTTGAATTTTAGAAATATTCAATGATAGAAATAAATCATATAGGGAAGTGTGTTGAAAACTCTCTAAAAGTTTCTTTTAAGATAGGTTATAAGTAAATTCTTTCATTGTATATTTTCAAAATTGCGTAATATTTAATGAAAAATTTATGAATATACCAATATCCAAATTACTTAAAATATGTATGATAAGAAGTAAAAAAAAATTTGCCTTCCAAAAATATTACCTTTAATCAAGTTGTGACCATAAAGTAGTTGCTTGGATCACAATACTCTAGTATGTGAGCATGGAATTGCAAGCCTACGGAGCCTTGAGCATATGTGTAAGTAGATATTCTACAAACATTGAAGGTGCTTATAATATAAGCACCTATAACATAGGTACACTATAATCATGGAAAGTTCCTATAATATAGACATCTATAACATAGGTGTATAGACTCTTATGTTCATGTGCTCATGATTTTAGGCTCACATAATAGTAACTATAGCTTGGATCATTAGAGGTTTGATTGAATTTAACTATTGGATTGTGATTGAATTAAAAATATGAAAACTTGTGTGATAACTTTTAGAATTTAGTTCATAGGCAAAACTTATGCTATTTATCATGGATTGAAATATATTTTGAATTATACAATTTTTTTTTAAAAATTGAGAAGTTTGATTTCAATCCTCTATTATGTTAAACCCTATTTGAAGGCTTTGACAATGCTTTTGGAAAAAATCCTAGTACAAGATGAAATAAATGATTTTGTGAATTATTACTTTCATGAACTATTTGAAATTGATTTTATATCTTGAAACAAATCAAAATCAAGGAAGATATTAGTGTATTTTTAGAAGGAAAAAAAGTTGAAAATGCATGATTTTTATTCAATTATATTTTTTTTAAGAATATAATATATAATTTCTATCATTTTACTATAGATTAGACATTTTCATTAGTTTAGTTATCTACTTTAATGGATGAAAAAATTCACAATCTAATTCATCGTAAAAAGGCTATAGTTTTGGTTTAGAATACTCATACTACATGGTAGCTATTACATGAGCCTAGAATCATGAGCATATGAGTCTATATTATAGGAACCTTCCATGATTATAAAGGTAGCTACACCTAGAACCATCATTGTACCCATACTTTGATTGTAGAGTTCCCTTGAAGTGTCTTCGAGAGTACCTTGAAACCATCCTCATGTTTAATTGTAGTTGGTAGGCTATGATTTTTTTAGATTTTGGTGCTAGAAACAAGACAATTTTATTAGAATGCGGTTTAGGCTACCCTAAGGAGTTCTACTTTGACAATTTATAGAAATTAGATGCCTTATCTAAATTTTTTTTCTTTTTTCAAATTCATGATTTTCAATTTCTAATACTAAAAACATAGAAATAGGTGCCTTCAACTATACTGAATTGCTTAAATAGATGGTTATGGGTGTAGCAATGTAGCTATATTATAGGTGTTTAAATTATAAGAATCTTGAATGGTTGTAGGGTGTCTACTTATTCATATGCTCAAGGTTTTTAGGCTTGCATTTCCATGCTCACATGCTAGAATTGTTGCTTATGGTAGAGTTTGAAAGAACACTATAGATAATGAGGTCATGATAATTTGAAAAAAAAATCATTGTGATAAAGTGTTGCAAGTGCAAATGCAATGAAAGATTGCATTTTTTCAACCCTTTTTTATATTTTTAAAGGATTATATATATTTTAAATTATTAATATGCATTGATCCATTATAAATTGAAGGCTTTTTACTTTCTTTTTATACATATATCAATGATTTATGATAATCCTAGTTTTTAAAAGTATGAGATTATGAATTATCTTGTAGTGTCAATACTAGAAATAGGTTCAAATGTATGGACAAGAGTACCTCCATTTTTAGGCAAGTCCTCCCTTAGAATTTGGGTAGAGTATAAATGCCAAAAAAATCTTATACTATTTGTTTGGTATAAAATGGAAGAAAATGAAAGGAACAACTAAAAATGAAGAAGCATGATAGAGTTCTTTCTTCCCCCACCACCTCCATTTGTTCTATTGTCATTTGAGTTTGATAGAAAGCATGAGAGATGGATGAGATGATATATTACATAGATAATTTCAATGTTTTCCTTTTATCTTCCAAGGAACTTCAACTATGTCTTTTCATCTCATGAATAACTTTAAATATGTCTTTTTTTCTTTTATCTCTAATTAATATGTCAACTCATCAAATTCCTATGATTTATTGAGTGGGTTGCTCTCATATTTTGTATTGTATAAGATGTATTGGCCTTGCTTTTCTCCCCCTATAAAATTGGACTAGTCAAGTACAAATCTCTAGGGACCCATTCTACCTCAATAAGTGAGACTATACACTTTTTACACATTTATTGTCATTCCTTTGGTGACCCCACATTTTACCAAGATTACACCCTTTTACTTGTTCACTAAGCTTATTATTACAAGGTGACTACAACAAATTATGACTTCAAATTTATTGTTTAAAAGTGGGAATTTGAAGAAATATACTTAATGACTATAGTCATAATATAGTATGATAGAATGATAGTTTAGGGTTTATACAATTATACATGTATTTAACTCTTAGCACCTCAAATGAGAATAAAATGTTTACTTTGAAATTTTTTAAAAGCAAAATTAGTAATTTAAGATTTTTCTATAATGACAAAAAAAATGCACCAATAAATAGAAAAAACTTAATTTCTATGTTTGAATAGTAAAAATATGTTTTTAAAGTTTTATACCAATAGCCAATAGTTACATTGCACTTGAAAGTTCATTGTAGAAGTGCCAAATTGAGTACCCATTTCAAATTTTGAAGGACCTATGTCAACTTCAACCAATTTGAAGATGACATGTGACACTTTTGCAAATGGTTTTATTTATGCCACATCTATAATGATAGTTTTGAATTAAATTAGGTTTATAGAGATCAAGGTTGGGAGTCAATCTATGTGCAATACCCACTTTGTAAAAATAAATGTTTTGCAATACTAAAATCAATTTTTTCCCTACTATATAATTTCACTAAAATTTGTTATTTAAATCATATCAAAGTAATTCATAACTCATAAGCTATCCAAACTTCATTTTCAGGATAATGAACAAAGTACAAAGTGTCCCTTGATATTTGAAGGATTCATTTTTCTATATCCAAAATTTCTTTAGTTCTTGTAATAGTTGAGCAACTCTTTAAAATGGTGTTGGTCTTGATTTTATTTTATCCAATTTAAAAAAAATATAATATTTGGAAGTATATCAAGTAAAACATACTCTCTCCATCCCATAATGATCTTTCTATTGGCCTTAATTTTTTGTCCCAAAATAATCTTCATGTTATACTTTGTGATGTTGGAATAGGTCAAATTTGGCTTGCAATTGCTTTTGGGGCCTAGCAAAACCACTCTAAGTAGTAGTTCCCCCTCCATCCATGCAATCATCAATTGAAAAACAAATAAAATGATTGGAGGAATCAATCAATATTGTTCGTTCTTATTTTTTGCATCACTTTGAATATTTCCCAATTGAAGGAGATGAAGCTTAGGGAGGCAAAGTAGAGGTCCCAACATAATCTTAGGCATATACTAAAGGCCCGTAAAATGAAAACCTCACACTTAACAATTAAATGTCCATTGGTGCTCTTTGAAAATGTCCCAAAATTTTTACTTTTCAATACTCCAAAATTACACTTTGAAAAGGGCACTCAAGGTTAAAGTTTCTTGAATGCTAAAAGTGCACCAAACTCTACTCACAATGCAAAACATGTCTTTAAAATGTTATTTTTAGCCTTACTATGGAACATTTTGTCTAATAAGATCATTTTGGGATGGAGGTAGTATTTCTTTTGTAAAGCAAAGAGACATAGACCTAAAATGAGCTCTACTTCTTACTTTTGTCTTCTTTCATTTTTAAATAATTTTATTTTGAAGCTTACAATTACAAATCCATTGCAATAAATGTTTGTTTAAAATTGTTAATATTTAGAATGTGATTGGTTATAGAAGGGATTCACAGACTTTAAGTTTAAATTATATATAAATATTAGTGATAGCAATTGTAAATCTAACTATGTAGATGTAATTCATAATTCAAAATATATCTTATTTAGAAATCAAATGACAAACAAATTGTTTATCAAAGATGCATTTGTAACACTTCAATCTTCACAAATTTTCAAATCCAACTATGAAGTAGGGTGTTTGAAGGATAAATAAGACAATGATAATTGACTTGTTTCATGAAGGAATGAGGCATGAATCTAAAGACATAAATCTTTGAATTCTACTGAAATAGTATGCATTAACCTTATAAAGATGGAGGATTCAAAAATGGTTTAAGAATAGTCAAACAATCTAGGAAAAATAAATGACTTTTAAATATTTTTGGAGTAGAATTTTTTTTGATGATACATCCATATAATTAAATTCTGTACAAATCATATGAGTTGTGATTTTTATTTTATATAATCTTATGTTTAAGACAAAATCCAAGATATTGTATAGTATATTTTTACACTTTTGGCTTCATGTTCCTAAGACTTGATTGTGACCTTTAGAACAACTATTCTTCAATTGAGTAAACTTGTCAAATAAATCTTATCAAGTTTAGATTTTACTTAACTTAGAACTCTAAAAAAAATCCTTTGTTGCCTTTAAATTGGAATTTGAGGTTGAAAGCATGTAATCATGTTTTTAAAACTATAACAACAAGAAAAAAAATTGATTTGCACTATAATTTTTATACTATAATATACAATGATGGAGGTTCTTTTTTAAAAACTTATATTTAAAAATGAATATTAAAAAAAAATTATTGATAAGTTCTTGATTGACTTATAGAAGACATGTGATTGCATTTATGGGATTTAAGAAAATCATTCATATATGGTTCCAAAAATGAAATATTTATATTTTATGATAACAAGGTTTGATTGCATTGTCAAATGTTTCCTTCTTTAATCGTGTATATAGGGTTGCAAATAGAAAATAATGAATAAATTATATATAGGGAGAGAGAAAGAAAAGTTGCAAAAATAAACATCTAAGATTGATACTAAATGCTTCTCCGTCACTTGTAACTTGTTGGATTGATATGAAATTTTAACCACACAAACTAGACTAGTATGTGCAACTTTCACAAAATTTTTTTTTCTAGAAACAGACATTGTATGAAGAATAAATAAGCTGCCAAAGTTCACTGTAATCCAAAAAATTCTGAATTTTGAACCTTTGAATTGCTCTAAAACATTCAAAACAGTATGGATTGGCATGAAAGTTTTACCATAATAACTAGACTTCAAGGGGAATATAACTCAACAAATTTTATTGAAAACTAGCATTAGAATTAAGGAGATACAAGCCCCTAAAGTCGCATCCATCAAAATGTGGTTTGGTGAATTCAAATTCAACCTATTAACTTTGAATGGTTTCCAAAAAAATTGTACATCTTAGATTGATTTGAAAATTTCACCACCCAAATTAGAAGAGAGAAAGAGAAGATTTCTCAATAAGGGTTTATTCAATTTGGATATTAGATGCAAGAGTTCACTACAATAAACCCACTATTTTTGTGACAACCCCCTCAAGTGGTAGATACGTTTTTTTGGATGTCAACTGTGTCAATATGGATAGCCAAAAAATGCATCATAATAGACAGGCCCTAAAATATGGAAAAAAACCCATGGATTTCAAGGAGATTTTAGAGGACTTCATAAAAAACATGGTTTTCCAAGGTTCAGAAAAGTTGCCATGTTGCTACTATCTCACTTCCATGTTAGCGCTGATGAAGTACATAGTGCCATGTCAATGGACAACATCTACGGAGACATAAAAATGTCATGAATGACGTCTTTTAGGACATGCCTAATGTGCATGTCTCAATTTTTACCACCTTAGCTTGCTACTTTTTTTGCTTTTGCAAAAGCATACTATGTGGTTGCCCTTCCCCTATTTTTTCACATTTGGTTAGCTATTTACCATAATCCAAAGTAAATTCTATTATTTACCCATGGTCAAAATCTAAATCCTTGTTGATATGGCACTAATAGGTTGTTTTGGATGTCACAAAAAAGGTGACTATGTTTTATCAAATGTCACCAAGAATGTAATTCTTTTCTTTTCTTTTTTGACACAAATGAAATAGAATTTCATTGCGAAAGAGGAAAGAATACAAAATCGCCAACCACAAGTGGCCTGGTGGGGCACAGACACACCAATACCACCCCGACACCCCACACAACACAGACTAAGACACAAGGAGCGAACCATAGACAGAGCACAATGAAGGTGAGGCCCCTCGCGGCTAGTCGCCCTAGAGCACCTAGAGTCCCTCTGCAAGTCGAAGAAGGCACTCACAAAGGCTGGAAAGCAAAGCCCCACAGGGCCCTGCCCCATTCCACCGTGGCTAGCCATCAATCATCTGGGTGAAGAAACTGAACGAGCACCACCGATGTAAGAAAGATGCCATGAGCTTTTGCTGGGTTTCTAGAGAATGCCTCTTAGTGAAGCTCACATTAGCCCACTCCGGGTGCCCATAATCAACAAGACCCTACCAAATGTGATTCCTCAAACGCTCCCGTGGCCACACTTGGTTGTTGAACACCCGGTCATTCCTCTAGATCCATAGAGTCCACAGGATTGTGGAATGTAACTCCAGCCATAGCCTTTTCACCACATTGAATTTCCGTAGGATTTCCCCAGAGAAAATACATTGTTGCCAAGTAAGTAGACGCTATGGTCCTTGCGCTTCCCTCCCTGTGATGACAACATTCATTATGTGGATGCCCCACTGCCAAGCATATTGTGCCTCAATGCATTCCCCAAAACGGTGGAGGACTGTTTCGTTGGCACCGCTAGAGCAGATGGGGCAGTGAGTGTCAATTTCGTTGTCAATTCTCCCCCTCCATTGGTTAACCGCTACTGCACGATGCTAGATGAGCCACATGAGGCCATCTTCTTTCCTTGCCTTCCCTGGAGGCCAAACAGTTTGCCATTTTAATTGGAAATTAGCAGGCAACACACCACCCCATTTCTTCGTGACAGGGTTAGGGACTTGGTGCTTTTTGTGTAGCAAGTTGCGTCCCATCTTTGCTGTGAAGCTGAGCATGGGATCGTGCGGATGTCCTGTCTGCTAGACAAACTTCCTCGGGTCCCACTCCAGTTGGTCCGTCCTACTGTAGAACAACTTTACTGCTTTTTTCCTTGGTCCTTTGTGAATTGTTTGACCCTGACTCTATGGAAGGTACCTCGGAGGCCCCAGTCCCTTGACTCTCGTATCTCAATAGGATTGGGCTATAGGACACTAGTTGCTGGGAGCACCGTAAAGCCTAGGACTTCCCTTAATCGGGGTCAGCTTTGACTAGGTATTTGCACCGGAATACCCTTGTCTGTTGGAACTTGACCAACCGTGTGGGGAAGTCTTTCTCCCTCCTCCAGGTGCTAGCCAATCCACTCCCCTGGATGCGCATCGGGGGGATTAAGGGTGAGTAGTCCGCCCCATTGATTCTGTAGCATATTCATTGCGGCTTGCCAAGCCTTTGTCTCCTCAGGGCACAGACCGAACTCCCTTACCGCTTCTTCCGGGGATAATAGCTGGGCCCCCCTACATACATCCCATGTCTTCTTTAGACCTCGTCTGTGGAGTCGTGCTGCCTTGTTTTTAGAGAAGCCAGGACTGATGAGCACTACAAATGGCGACTACCACAAGGACTCTGTTCCTACCTCCTCCAGTGTAGTTGGGTGCATAGGGAGCACGTCTGGTTGTAATTTTCTCCACAAGCTACCTACCCTGTTCCATACAATAGAGGCTTTGTGTATTTGGAAGAGGGGGAGAGTGAAGTACTCCATGCTTAGGGCCCACCTTCCCCTTGTGTATGGCTGAAAGTTGCTCAACTGATGACGTAGTAAGATGTGAAGGTTAGAAGAACTTGGCTCACAAGCCTTAACCACCCATTTCACCATAAGGGCAGTTAATGCATCCTACAGGTTAATCATATTGAGGCCTTTGCATTCTCTCGTCTGATAGCATTGGATCCATGCAACTTTAGCCTGGGCCCGATGAAGAGAGCCTGATTACATATAGTTTTGTGTAGAAGAGGTCACCTTTTTGATTCCTGCCTTCATGCCACCCCATATTGAGACAAAGTACAGAGTTGACGAGAGTAGTACACTGTTCACTATCACCCCTCACCTTGTAGAATGAATCTTGGCTGTACACCAATATTGGAGCTGTTTGAGCATTCTATTGTGCAGGAACTGGTCCACTGCTAGGGCTACGAGGCTCATGCCAAATGGCGTGCCAAGCAATTTGCTAACCTCCGCCTCTACTGCCCATGTGATCTAATGGCATTGAGTCCATTGGGGCAACGCCACTCTCCCTTTTGCTTTCTAGTATCCACATGACTTCGTCTAGTTGAGTACGAGTCTTGTGGCGCTACAGAACTAGTCTAGTAGTGCCATCATAGCAAACACCGAGTCTTCCTCCCCCAGAGGAGTGAGTGACGTGTCGTTGGCATATTGTCCTACAACTTGTTGCCTCCCCCTGCCAGGCAGTTGGATTCCCTTTACTCTCCCACTCGCCACACCCCTCTTGATTGAGGCATTGAGTGCTTCTGCGACTATTAGGAAGAGGTAAGGGGCTAGCAGACATCCTTGCCGAACACCCCTCTCGATTGGGAACTGCTACAACACAGATCCGTTGACCTTGATTGATGCTTTAGCATTTCGAAACAACATTTTGGTCATGGAAATGAATTCCTACGGTATACCAAAAGCATACATGGCCCAGAAGAGGAAGGACCAATCAACCATGTCGAATACCTTGGAGAAATCTAGTTCCAGAAACACAAGAGGTTGTCCTGTGTGTTCTACCCATGAGATGGTCTCATGAGTTAATAATATGTTGTCCAATATAAACTGCATGGGGAGGAATGTTGATTGGTCAAAATCAATGATTTCCATAAGGACAAGTTGTAACCGAAGTTGGAGAACCTTCACAAATAACTTGTACGCCATGTTGAGTAGTGTCATTGGTCTCCAATTCGTGAGTTTATTCCGTGAATCCCCTTTGTGCAGCAATGTAATCAATCCTCTCGTGACCCCTTGTGGAAGCTACTATCGCTCCATGGCTTGGGTGAGCATCTTCAGGTAATCATGCTTAATTACATCCCAGTAACTCTGAAAAAATTCTGAGATGACCTTGTCAAGCCTTGGGACTTTGCCGTAGTCCAGCTCTTTGACTACATCATTGAGCTCCTTCATTTTGATGGCCTTGCTCAAAGACAACTTCATTGCATGTGGCACTCTAGGATTCAAGTAGTCTAGTACCTTGCCGGCCGCCTCTTCCTGAACTAGAGTGCGGAGTGGAGTTGTATAGAGACGAGAGTAGTATTGTGTGCAGATCTCCTCCAAGCCTCGTTGGTCCGTGTGGGGACGACCATGGTCATCTTTGAATTCAATGAGGTTGGACGCCCTAGTGTAGGCCTTGGCGGCTTTGAAGAATTCCTGAGAATAGGAGTCTCCAGCTTTAATCCACTTCACTTGGCATCTCACTCTTTGGCCCTCTAGCAAGTGGTTCTCAAAGGTGGCCAATTGCTCCCCAATCGACCCCACCTTCTTACAGATATCGATGTTCTGGGGATCCTGATGTAGGGTTGCCTGTAGCTCCAAAAGTTGCGATCTTAGTCTGGCCTCCACTTCCTTTCGCTCCTTGGCTTTCCTGATACATAACACTTTGTAAAACTTCACAACACGTCTAAGTTTACCAGTGAACCCGAGGTTCGGGGAATTTTCCCACAGTTTTGACTTCCAGATCTTGGAGGTGGAAAAACGACATTTTGTAGGCAGACTTCCTTGGTTCTTACGATTGTAAATGCATCATGAGGGTGACTAAGAGATGGTCCGCATGGCTGCTATCTCCCTGAATGATGTATTTTGTGACTGGAGAGGAGCCAGCCCCTACTTGCTGAAAGAAGTAGCATTAGTCCAGTCTCGCCAAAGATCTCAACCCATGGCGTCGCCTGTTATTCCAGGAGAATTTGAACCTTCTGTTCACTGGAAAGTGATCCACCACGTCCAGGGCATCTTTCAAAAGGGTGAATATTCGGCTCTCTCCTATAGAAATAATGCGTTTGTTGAGGTTGGACTTGTCCTCAGATCTTTCGACGAAGTTCCAATCCCCACACAACATCCACCGACAGTCCCTTGCGAGGTCATTAAGTAATGTCTTCCATAGTGCACAACGAACCTTCACGCTATTTGACGCATAGACATTGAGCACCGAGATGTCCCCTCCGAGAAGCCCATTGAACATAATCCACTAAGCATGGCCACATGGCGAGTGACCGGTATCTATTACCAGGTGTAGAAGTTGGGATGCTATCTACATGCAAATGCCCCCTACTCCAGCATCCTACTCACCTTCGTCATGCCCGAAGTCGACGGCTGCTTCCCTACCATAAAATCTCGCTTGAGGCCACAACTTGTGCCCTAGTGCAATGAGTTTGGTCCCTCTGAGTCGATGCTCTTGGAGGCACAGAATTCCAATGTCTCTAAATAGCGGCCTAAAGTAGTGCCTAACCACCTCAACCTTCAGGGGATTGTTAAGCCCCTGTACGTTTTGCATTGTGATTGTCAACTTCATAACAAAGGAGAGGAGATAGGGGGCTCTTGGAAGAGCGTTGTGCTTCTTAGCCCATGGCTTTCTACCACCGAGCGTAACGTGTCCCTTCATTGATATAGAGATGATTGACGTTTCCTCATCGCTGACTCCGCCACTTCCTGTCTCCTAGCTCTTTGGTTCGGCATGAGCCCTTTAGAGTGGGGCATGGCACCTCTTCCTCCCTTTCGCACTCGGAGCCACTCTTGGAATTCATCCCTCAAGTGAGCAAGGATACTGTCATATCTCAGTATGTGGGGCGAAACACGGGTGTTCACCAATGCATCACAGACCAGAGCGGTTGGCTTGGGTTGTAGTCGAATTGTCTGTGTAGCTATGACTCCATTCGGTGTGTGTTCGGTGGAGACTGACATCCCTGCGATTGTGTTGAGATCTAGGACCCATGTGGCTGCTTGCGGCGCAGGGGTCTCACTTGTTCTGACACTGTGAGCGCTTCCATCATGAGGACTTTGTGTGCAATTCTGTATGTTGTTTCTAGCCTCTGTTTGGATTCGCCCTTGAGCGCCAAAGAGTACTTGCTGCTCACCATCCGCCGACACCATTGTGACATCTTGTCCATCCCCTTGTTCTTCGGTCCCACCTCTCTTTTCTGGTCTTGGCTGGATTGGAGTCTCATGAGTGTCTCGCCCTTGGATCTCCTCTTGCGAGCACAGACCATTTTGCGGTAGTCCCCTCATCCCCTTCCGCAGGCTGGTAGGAAGTTTCGCTCTCTCTGCGCAAAATTTGAAGTTCTTTGGTTGAGTGTTGCCCTTTGGTGAGCTCAATCTGTACAATTCGTCCGTTTTGCCAGCCCTTGGGGCAGCACCATGCACCTACAAGTTG
Organism: Straminergon stramineum; assembly: GCA_963920665.1. Taxonomy (NCBI): domain Eukaryota; kingdom Viridiplantae; phylum Streptophyta; class Bryopsida; order Hypnales; family Calliergonaceae; genus Straminergon; species Straminergon stramineum. The sequence continues at coordinate 40,571,865 of OY987264.1, forward strand.
GTAGTGCCCTCCGACTTTGTGTATAGACGTGGTGATTTCTTCCCCTTTTTCTTCAAGACTACTTCCCACCCTTGCTCCTTGTGTTGTGATGGTGGATTCAAGTCGCGACTGGTGTTCCCCGACTTGGCAATGGTGGTTCTCGGCGGGCCGCCTCACTCTCGGGAGTCTCCGATCTCTAGGAGGATGGTCGGGTTTTGCCCTATGCGTAATATTGGTGGAGGGGGGAGTACTATTTGAGATTCGCCATTTCCCTGTTTCCCAACCTGTACTCCCTTCCCTGCATCTACGGTAGTTGTCTTTTCGTCCGGACCGGCCGTGCTTTTGTTGGCTTTCCGCTTTGAGCTAGTGCAATCTTTGATCAGGTGATCAGCGGAGTGGTATAGGCGGCATCGGATTGGTAAATTGCAATAATCAACAGCAATCACGGAGGTCTCTCTAGTACCTTAATTCATGACTGACAAGCGAGTCTTCCACCCTTAGTCAGCTTGAATAGCAACACAAAACTTCTGATCCACCGCAGTCACATTGCGCTTGTCGCTCCCTAAGAGATCTCCCAATCCATGTGCAATTTCGTGGGCGACCCCTAGGAACTCCCCAGGGATTCCTCGGAGGGTGACCCAGGTGGGAACCTTAAGCCGTGAGGGTTGGTTGGCATTGAACCCTGACGCCCACGTTTGGAGGATACACGTCCCCTACCGAGAGTAGTGGGGTGTGAGCATAAGGATTTTTTTGTGTGGCTGTGCTCTACCTCGTCAGGATTTGGAAGAAACCCTTGTCCAAGTCTCTGCTGATGCCAACCCAGACACCGATTTGGGTTTGTAGTGCCATGATCCACTGCACAAGTACCGTTGGGCTTTAACAACCCCCAACGAAGTATGCGACCACCGCGAGCTTTTGTAGACACTCGGTTTCCTTCCTAACCGTTTCCTGATTCACCTTAACCTCCTGGATCATGTTGCACATTAGAAACCCGGCCGAGCTCCGAGCGTAGCCCTTTGGCAGCTTTTCTCCGTCATCTGTGATCGTCGGGTGGATTTTCATGTGTCTTCCCATACTGGTGACAACAACGACCATCTCGGGTTCGATCTCTTCCTCCCCGCATTCTTCCTGTTTCAACCTATCACTGCCACCAGCCACAGAGTTCACAGGGGCGTGCTCAAATCTCTCTCTTAGGAACTCCGTGTACGACATTCGTGACATCGTTCTCGGTTTCCCCTCTCTACGTTGTGCATACAAACCCTAATTTAACCCTAAAAATGGACAACTCCACTCGAATTTGATCCCCTCACCATGTTTGGCCGAAAGGAAGTGATTGGTTGTCTAGCGCAAGCAAACAAATCCGAATTGAGCACATTTGATTATCCTCGGGCATAGTGGATCTCTGATCGCACGAAGCATGCTTGCAATCTTCATTGGAGCATTGCCGGAGTTGTGCTGCACCCTTCCAGAACATACTTCTTTTCTCTAACATGATGTTTTTCTACTCCCTTCCACACGTTGTCTGAGATGTCCACCACAATTTTGCCCCCCCCCCCCCCCTCCCTCAAAGTCTCCAACATCCTTATGTCTTATGTCACAATTATTGGATTTTGCAAAGAACATACTTCTTTTCTCTGACATTCTATTGTTTTTCCACTAACTTCCACATGTTGTTTGTGACATTCACCACAATTTTGTCCCCACTACCTGAAAGTCTCTAACATGCTTATGCTTGATGTTAGGAGAAACTTGGATTTCTTATAGTGGTTCAAATACTTTGAATTAGACTTCCAAAATATTTGAGGACACTTTTGGTCTCCTTGGGCAATAAGGGGTTAAAGGGTGGAGTAGTAATGAATAGTGGTACAACAATTGTATTTCCAAGTTAGTTGAAATAATCACATCAAGGCACAATTTAGTATTTTTTGAAATTTTTTGACAAAGAGATTTTTGCAAATGAAATTTAATTTGATTTTTCACACTAACTAAGTTCAGATTTTTATGAAAAAAATTATTCTACTATGCCAAAATGAGGTCTAAAATTTTACTTTGAATACAATTTCTTCATTGTGGCTATGAACACTCAAGCTCTCATCTTCAAATTATCCCATACCATTTGAGGATTCATTTTTGACAATGAATTTCACTATATAAATGACCTCTCCACCCATCAATCTCACAAAATGTCAATGAAGTAACTCCTTTCCTTTGCCATCAAAAAAAGATTCTCCATTGTATATGGTTGTTGGACTTGATTTTGGACATTGAACATATTCTTTGTTTACAAAAACTTGGTCATTTAATTTTTGCAGAATTCAGCAATTTCTCTTGTTCATTTTTTTTTCCAACTCTCTTAAAAATAATTATTTACCGCCACCCCTGCCCTGAAGGTACGGGAATTTCTACTTCAAATCTAGCACCAAATGAAAGCATACAAAGCTGCAGTCTTGATTAGACGGTCAACAACTCCGTCATTGTAAGAGAAAAGTGATCATGCCCAGTTGTACAACATACTGGTAAATCTATCGCAAAGACAGATGTGGTGCAAATCTGTATGATATCAGGAAACTTGACTCTGCAGCATCGCACAATTGAAATTTTCATCCTTTCGTTTTTTAACACAAAAGGAAACGTCCTACTCACTCCCACATCAGCCAAAACTGTAAGAGACTAACCAAACCGAGCAGCAGGTCAATGACGTACTGTAGCTAAAACTGCGACTCAACAAAATCGTCTCTCCCTGACCAGAATTTCCAAATCCAAATTCCATCAGATGCTTGCTTTTCTCTTTGATCTGCCTACCAACTACACTTCACACATTACTCTCAGATTGTTTACCCTCGCATGGCACTACACTCAACCAACCTAAATAAGTAGTATTAACGAAAGTCCGAATTGAAACGACCTCTCACGCTCGATTTGCTGGGCGTTCAAATTGAGATTCGTGGCAGTATGGGTCGAGCCACTCGGATTCCGCACCACGAGGAGTGGGTCCTCCTCCAGACTTGCTGCCCATCAAGTCTTGAAGAACCTCCACTTTATTCTCACGAGAAGAGGCTGAAGATTTGCTTTCGCGATCTTTAAGCTTTTGTTTCAGGCGTTGCTTTCGATTCGGTGCAGAGCTGTCTTGGCCACCTCGGCCGTACTGTGGAGGTGCACCGTGAGGTCCCAAGTATATGTGTTCAGTGCCTGCCACAGTCTGCCATTGCAACACAAATATAAGTGATGAAGAAGAGGATGTGCCAGTCATACATGGAAGAAGACAAACTAGCAAGTAAGGAAGTGATAACACTATGATTGATGGCTATAAACTTGCGAAAGAGGCAGAGTTAAGACTATTTTCAGCTGTTCTAATGACAGTAATCAAGTTATCGACTCTGATGAACTCAAGGACGGCATGGTAGCAAGGCCACTCCCCTTACCACAGAAATTCAACAAATATTAAGCACAACTTTCCTCAGCGTAATAATACACTTTTGGGGGAGGACTGTTGAGCTACACACCGATTGAAAGTTCCGTACAAAACAACCGATCTAATTTCTGCTGAACTAACGCTGAGCCCCCCAAACCAGCTCTCCATGAAGGTTCAAAAAAAAAGGGAGACTGACCTTCATAAACTACGAAAAGATAACTCCGACAATACATTTTTTTTTCTAAACGGACGGTGAGCACCGACAATACATATTGGTCAAAGGGCTGAATAGTTTAGGGCTATAGACCTAATATGAAATACGTTACACGCGTCCTTCCATTCCTTTCCGGACATTAATTTCCTGTAATGAGTGCAAGGCACAGGACATCCGTAAAGTACGGGTACTGACACGTTAATCTTCAATCACATTGACGTGTGTGGCGTTGCCATCATTATAACTCATGTGGATGAGTGGATCAGGCTTCATTCAATGCCCACCACTCTTCGTTTCATTTGTATCCAAAAAAAAAGTACACCGCTCCACCGCACGACGGCTATCAAGAAGCTTCACACGCTCATCATTCCTCACACAATTGACTGGCAAGCAGAAATGTAGATAACAGCATCAAACACTCGAAGCCAATGCACAAATACTAAGAGGGTAGCAGCATCTGAAAGTGAAGTACGATCCATTAAAAGGTTAGAGTCTTACTCTCTGATAAGAAGGTCGATATGTCTCTTCGGATTGCGTGCGTTCCTTTCGACTGGGCTCTGCTGGCCGCCCAGCGTCTAAACTCGGAATCTCAAATCCGTCAGCATCTGAAATAAAATCAGCATTTAAAAACAATTGAGACATAACTTTTGCATGCTTCCTTATTGATAAACCTACTAAGCTCATCAGACGACCATTTCATGCACTATACACACAGCCAGATTCTCATCTGAAAAGAAAACCCTGCCAACTTCAATATAAGAACAGAGAAAACCGTCAGGAAAAGACATTTAAAAGGAGTCAAGGACTACGTCCAAGCTACTCAGAAGCAGAAAGACCGGGTTTCAAAGAACCTCATTGGAACCCAGACCAAACATGCTTACGGTACTGCTATCCTCTTCATCCAAAATCGAGTGAAATGAGGCAAATGCTACCATTCATTCCAGCGCTGTTTCAAAATGTTCTCATTTCCATAGGAGTGTACCAAAATTCAGTAAAATTGGGGCACCGCATCTGACTACAGGGCGCGTAATCAATGCATACAGCGAGCGTGATTCAAGGAGATCCTATTGAACAGACCAGGAGACCCTCAGCGCGCAAGGCATCCACTGCAATAGTGAAAGTCGGGGAAGAGGCATAACTGTACAAGGTCAAAGAACCTAGTAAAACCCCGATAAGAAAAGCTTGCCATCTCTGGGAACTGCAGCAGACTTTTATCAACGTCGTCAAAAAGCTGCATAAAAATCATTTGCTGCAATTCTAAGTCGCACAACTGCTAACTATCTGAGGTTAGACCTCGCCTCCTCTCGAAAAAATTTCGTATATCAACTACATCTCCTTTCTTGACCTCTACTTGGATTGCACAATTGCAAAGTCAGTACGACAAAACAAACCAGTGCCCGGAAACCAAGACCTAAGATCGATTCAATAAGGCAGCGCTGCTGTATTAATTCGAGAACCAAATACGAAATGGACTTCGAGACATACAAGACAAAAGGTATATCAACGTAAATTCACGTGACATGTAGATAATATCATCAGGTTCAAAACTGAATCCGTCGATTAGGCTACACTCAACGAAAGATCAAGAAAACTCCCGAAAAACATGAGGCCGCTGAAATACCAAGTGCGAGGAAGAGAATCCAACCGACGCCATCAAAACACCAAACAACAGCAACACGAATTTCCGTAACCCAGAAAAAATTCGGATCACGGAGGCCAACAACAGAAAAACAAATAGAGGAAGCCTCACCCCATTCATCGTCTTCCGAGGGCGAAGAAACCGCGCCATTGAGGACAGGATCCATGGCTCCCCAACCAACAAACCGTCCACGAAGCAGCAACTCATGGACGGACGGAAACACCCCACCACCAATTGGATCGATATCACCTCCTGCAATCCCAAAACATCCCCATCCAATAATCCAAAAATCTCAGGAAAATCTCACCAAATCTGCTGTCCTGAATTTGAAACTTCCCCAGCAGTCACTCTCACCCCGCCCAAGGAGAAGTCTCCCGCCCCCACCCCAACCCAGTCAATCCGTCAGTTCCCTCTCAAACCTCGGGCGTAGCCTGCGAGGTGGGCTGGGATCCAATTATCTGGTATTTGGGAGGGCCCTCGGCTGCTTCTTATCTACAGAAGAGCCTCGATCTTCGCCGTGGTTTCTAAGCAAAGGGGGTGCAGACAGGCAGTGCACAGCCAGGGGGCACAGACCCGGAACGGCGCAGGCTGGCTATATCCTTGGTCTTCTCTCTCTCTCTATTGCTCTTGGGTTTTTTTCTCTTTCTATTGCTCTTGCCCTTGGTTCTCTCTCTATGTTGCTCGTGCTTTCTCTTTCTATTGCTCTTCAGTTGCTCTCTCTCTCTCTCTCTCTGGTACCCTATTTCTTTCTCTCTCCTCTGTTGCGTCTACAGTGGTCGCTCCTGTTGTTCTGTTTGTGCGCTCTCTTCTGTCTAACTTAACTTACTCCATTGAATTCCACCGAGTCCCGCCGGCGCTCCGTTGCGGCCTTCGCTTGCACGCTTCCCCAGTTCGTTTTTTTCTTTTTCGGTATTTATAGCGAATCCTCCAGCCGCTTCCAACCCGCAGGGGTGCCACCGCAAACACAGAGATATCTTCAACTTCTGGCAGGAGAGTGATGAGCCTGCCCTGTCTGTTGGACCCAGGTCTGTTTTTAACTCGGCTGACGTTACCAGCAGTCTGGTTTTCAGGGGGTTCGGTGCTTTTGGTCGGAGGCGGGTTAAAGGCATCATGCTCTAATTCTACCTGTATTTGTTACGGAGTATAACCTAAGTTAAGATAGTTTCATTCTTGGCGGCAATCGCAGTGTCAAGTCTCCACGGGCAGCTGGAGTGGAGTTAACTTATGCGCGCGGCTTTTGTTTGGGAGATTCCGGGCATCAGGATTCAGTCTTCTGTGCAGTAGAATTACCCTCCGTGAAGGTCAGATGCGGCAGAAATGAAGTGCCACGTGTCATCTTGTGAATGGTGTGAGGTGATGTGGCCCCCTGAGAATCTGATGTGGTGATTTAATTTCAGCACCAAAGAGCATCTCCATCTAGCTTGCAAAATGCAGGGTGATTTGGCTTGCAAAATAGGGGCCATCCAATTCGCAAGCCAAACTGTCCCACCCGTACCATGCCATAAGTTCTCAAATTTGAAACACTTTGCAAAGTCCATCCAATGGGCTACAGCACTAAAGGTCCATACTTTGGGGGAAAGTGCCAGTGTTCTTGTCTCATGCAGTTCGCAAGTTGGTTTGCAAGCCATGCTTTGGCTTGCAAAACACCCCAATTTTGCAAGCCACCCAAGGTTTTTGGCCTCGACTTTTAACAAGTTCATCCATTTTGCAAGACGGGTGGGGCAATTTTGCAAGCTACCTTGGACAAGTCATCCATTTTGCATTAGAAGAGATTTGGCCAAATAGAAGGTCGTTTCATGGTTGTTCCTACAATAGTGAAGGCATAGTTGATAGTAGTCAACCATCATAAATAAATAAAATTTGATGTGGCCGCCTCCGGACCACATTAGCATGCTACAATGGTGCAGTTCCCCGAGTTCCCTGTTGCTAGGAACTCACAACCCTATATTTGACCAGATCTCTTCTAATGCAAGATGAGTGGTGATACTCTTAAGAGTTAAATCAAACCTTCACATACCTTATAGTACTTTGAGTGGTCTTTTACTTCGTACCTTTTGCTTCTTATGGAATTTTTCTACTTCTTATTTTTACAAGATTTCTATATCTTTTTAGTATATTCCAATACTAGTAGAGATCCTAAAGGACTACAGCACGTGTGAGGCATAAATTGCAAAAACTACCATTTTTCAGGCAGCAAGAAAAAAAAATTTATTCAAAATTCAACCATACAAATTTGTATGAAACTACTATTGGAATATATGAAATTTCATAAATTTTGAACTTCACAAATTGAAATATTATATTTGCTTGAAGTTAGAAGAAAAAGTTTTTTTCCAACCTTGCTCAACAAGGCCAATAGACTTTAACTCCTTCTATAGTAAGGTTCTTAATGTACACATGGTTATTTTTTTTTACATTTGCATCTTGTGTCATGTAAGCTACATACTTGCCAAAAATTAGAGTAGAAGAGGATTTTGGCACATGATGCCCAAAGTTGCCTTAGTTGCCTCAAAAGTACATGGTAGGATAACTTTTTATTTGGACACCTGATCAAAAAACAATTATATTCCCACTTGGGGAATACATGTTTACACCTCGCATCATAATTTTGTGAACATCCAAACCAAATTGACTTCAGGCATAACTACGCAAGATCTCATACGTCTTTTGATAGGTCATTTTGTTCTTTATGGGATGATTGTGAAGGGCAAGACCTATCACCTAGGTACTTTGGCAAAATGGATCCAATTACTAGATCAATGAGTGCATTCTTCATCTCTATAGTAATCTTGAAATTCAACCATCAATCGTTTTCTAGTTGTTACAAGCTTAAACATGTCCGTGGAATTGGTAGTTGTTTGATTAAAAGTGCTTGAATGCAAAGGATATATCAATTGTTTGTTATATCATTTTTAATTTTCAAACTATTTGGAATTTTTTCATTACAAAATTTTAAATTTTAAAATGAGCTAAAGACCTTAAAATAAAATTTCTTCGTTTTTTTGATGTCAGTTTGTAAATTCAAAATTTTTAGACAAACTTCAAATTTTGCTTAATTATTGATGAAATCGACTTGGACATTTAGTAATTATGAATACTTTTATCCTTACATAAAAAAAAATAAAAAAAAAATAAGAGATAATTTTCTATTATATATCCTATGTCTAGATCAAAGTGCTTCTAATTGCATTCATGGTATACTTAGAAAGCTCCTAGCAAGGAAGGGTGCAAGGACTTTGTTTGGTGGTGTTTGGACATATAGTGTAGAAGATTAGGGAGATTACTCCTTCAAATTTAAGATATACACCTTTGTGAAGAGGGTATTTGATGCAGGGCTATTTACCTTGATAATTGTATATAAGATGACCATCTTCTCATATAAAAATCTATAAGTGGAATATTTTCAATATCCTATGGATTTTTCAAAGTTTATACATGTGGGTTTTTAAGTAAAGCTATCTTACATATAAAATTCTAATGTGCAATTTTTTCTTGCTTGTGCCCTTCTCCACAATTTTTTTCCTCTACTACATACATGTATAGGGGATACACCATGAAACCAACAAAAATCAATTCAATTCAAGTGCTAGTGATCAAGTGGAAGTTTTTAATAACAAATTTACCATTGAAGACTTCAAACTACCCATTCAAATTATCCCATGAACATTCCATTCAATATGAGTGTGTCTAACACATATTGCTTCAAATATTGAAGTTAAATGGACTATAGATTCTATCTTTATGTTGTATAGTTTTTAGTTCATTGGACCAACTAAGGTAAGCCCACCTATTCATGCAATGTAATAATTTCTACCACTTATGATCAATGTCTTACATTTACACTTATTTTTTGGGATATTCTCACTACTATTGTTTAGGTGCAATTTAAGTCAACCACATTTCATTGTAGATTTTCTTGAATGCACCCATTTTACCATACATACTATCTATCCACATCTATATCCACCATAGTATGAAAATATGCATGGCTCCCATATGTCAAGGCTAACTTATTAATAAAAATTCCTACTATGTGATGGATTTTTATAGACTAATTTAGATATAGACCCTATAATAGTCTTGTATATTGTATAGAAATGTCCCTCACTTTGAAGAATAGACTTTGTCTTTTGACTCACAATTTTCTAAAAATTGATAGTGATCTTGTCAAGTGTGGAAGTTAGGGATTTTTTTTGGTTTTTAGATTATCCTAAATTATGGGTCTTTTGGATTTTGTGGCACTTAGTTGCGTTCTTGGTGCTGTTAGAAAATTCTTTGCGAGGAGGGGCGCAGTGACTTTGTTTTGTGGCATTTTGACATATGGCTAGAAAGTCATGGATTTATTTATTTTGGGATCTTAAATTATCCTAAATCATCGATCTTTTGTTCATTTCTTTGTCATGTCCCTTTTTCTTGGGCATATACTTTAATTTATCTTTTCCTTTATAATAATGTTACTAATTAACATAAGTAGTGTGTATGTCTCTCTCTCTCTCTCTCTCTCTCTCTCTCTCTCTCTCTCTCTCTCTCTATATATATATATATATATATATATATATATATATATATATATATATATCTGTGTGTGTGTGTGTTTGGACATATTAAGCAAGGTACTTGGCTTGTCATTGAAGTCCAACCCTTAATTGGAAGCCATGTAGGAAAAACTACATTCATTCCAAGAATTATACTACAACCAACAATAACAAAAGTATCTTTCAAATTTTGTAGATGTCAATTTTTGGTGAAATTCACTTTTGCTACAATGATCAACAAATCTCAAGGTCAATATATTAAATATATACAAGGTGGAGATTTGTGGATTTGGTGTTCTTTCATATTTAGCACTTTCTTAAACAACATCCATCCATTTGTTGGAAGTGTTTCTTTTTGAACATATACCAAAAACAATGAATATTGTATATTTGGAAGTTTGTGATCAATATTCATCTAATTTGGGGGGGACTTTCAAACTCCTCAAATTAAATATTTTATAGGTATAGTAAAATAATTTGCACCATTGATGATGTTCTACACTATAATATAAACATAAAAAATATTATTAAGGATTTTTTTAGCATATATTGAATTTCAAGTGAATTGTTTTTACTTTCTTTGAAAAATAAGCACAAAAAATTCACAAAACGAAATTTGAAAAAATGGTTACAAGTTTGTCCTTTCAAGAATAAAAGTCCTTAGATTTCATTTGATATCAAAGTCTTGGCAATTGTGAACTTATTTGTAAAAAAATTGCAACAAATCACATTCATAAGTAGTTGCAAAAGGAAGTTTGCAAAAAATAGTAATAGACTTCTTGTTTCAAATCAAAAGTCTCTAGACTACATTTTTTTTGGAAAAGAAGGTGACCATTAAAAGAAAAAGAGTAGAGTACAACTAGTTTGGTTACCTCAAACAATTCAGCCTAGGAAGGAGGCTAAGAGTCTCTAGACTGCATTGATATGGAAGTCTTGGCAACTTTGAGCTCATTATGGTAGACTTTGGAAGTTGCATATATTGATTGCTATTGGACCTTGTAATCACATATACAAAACCTTCAAAGATTTGGACCTCAATTGTTGCCTCTAAAATCCTTTGGCTATTATTTTATAAATGAATTAAACCCCAAAGATTTCCATGGGTTCCCTCCAAAACTTTTGAACTCCCTCGTTGAAAGCCCTTATGAATTGTGCACTTAATCAATTCAAAAGACTCCATGGTCTTCAATTTTACTCATATGACTTCAAAATTACATCCTTTTTGTAGTGGTTCATTCCACCATTCTAATTGTGGTGTTGATTTTAGTCATGGCTTCAAATGAACTCCATGGTCACAAAAATAATCCCTATAATTGTCAATACCAAAAGTTATGCCCAAGACATTTTACCTTACATAAATGTGAATATATTGATGTTGAAATTTGATTTTTTGCACATTTGGTAGTGAATTTTTGGAACTTCAACTCATTCTAAAAGCCAATCACATTCGGGATCAGTGGTGGTTGATGCAATTTTTGGTGAACTTATTTCCTTCCTATTTTCTTACAACATACACATTCCATTCAATAGTATGCATTGTCACTCTCTTGGCTCTACTATAGATGGTATAAAATATTTCAATCCAACAATACTTCATCAATAGCTAAATGGACACGTGGAGTCTCGATGTGATGAGCCGGGTGTATGAAGTTAGAAAAGGCAAGGGGCATGATTGAATCAAATTGAATGAATGAAATGAGATATATTTCATTACAAGGGGCAAAATACAAGCCCACTAGTCACAAGTGGCATAGCGGGAGAGAACCACCCGTATGCTTTCAGCCCCATGCAGCTAGATTGCTCCATTTCAAAATAAATATCTACTTCTTGCTTAAAAAAAGGTATCTTTTATTGCCAAAAGTTTTCCATCTCTATTAAGAATGTGGATGAAGTTAACAAATTTAGATGAAAAAGTACCCAATGCATATAATTGAAAAGTTTTTTTTTTTTTTCCTTGCAGATGGATGAATGTTTGAAAAAATACAATGCTTCACCAAAATTTTAAGTGATCACCATCTTGGCATTTTCTGAGAAAGTGAAAAACCCAGGAAGGATTGGAGAGAAACTGAACCAAGACCCGACAAACCGGGACTGACGAAAGACGACACCAATTGACATTCTGTTTTCGGATTGTAACTTAAGATTCCCTCGCTCATAAATCAGCGGGTGAAGGGAAGGACATGGATGCAGGGGGTGCCTTGAATGAAGGCTAGGCTCCATTGGTCCATAGGACAATTCATAAATTTATCCCAGGGAGAGTGGATTCTATAAGCTTTGGCATTCTGTTCTGCCTGGATTGTTAATAAGTTAGTATTTATTAAGTCCTGCAGGTGGGGGGGAACCATAACAACCAACATGTAGATCATGTGTTTCATTTGATTAAAAAGAAAAAAAGAAAAAGAAAAAGAAAACCCACATGTAAGTTAGATCATGCCAAGCATGTCACACAGATGTTTTTTTCTTCACTTTTTCTATTTTTTAAACAAGTGAAATGGGATTTCATTGCCAATGGTCAAATACAAACTAGCCAGCCACAAGTGGTCTGGTGGCGACACCAATGTTTTGATGTCTCTTTTTAATCTTTTTCCCCCTTAAAGCAAACAAAAGGGATGTCTGTCCCATGGAGTTAGCTGCACCCTTAATGGACTGTGGAAATCATCTCTTTTGGAACTTTGTGACATCATCTATTTTAACCTCTAAAGTACCATGACTATGTTTTCACCAAAAAATGCTCCAAAACTGTCACTTTTAGTACAAGTATCAAGACACATGTGATCGTAGGATCTAGTAGTATGATGACTTGAAAACATGTGGTAAAAATTTCTGAAATTTCCACCACATGGATTGCAAGATATAAAGTTCAAATGCATTGAAATCATTTTTTGGGCCCCCCCCCCCCAAATAGGGTAGTTGCACTTCACAAGCTCACTTTCCTACGAAAAAATGTCCAAAATGGTGGTGCTTCTTTGGATTGTTTTTCCTAGACAAGTTGGCCACATTCTTGAAAAGTTTCAAATCATTTGGAATTGTACAACACATAGGAAAATAACAGTAAGTAGTCAGTAGTAGAAAATGATTCAAAATACTAAATTGTTAAGAATTCAATTATGGAATTCAAAGCTTCCAATCCCAATGGTTGAAATGTTGCAATAAACAATTTAAATCCTATGATTTTATTTTTTCCAAAAGTATTGAAAAGCAAGATGTTTTTTCCAAAAATATTGAAGAGTAAGATAAAGGACTTTAAAGTTTATTTTAGAGTAGAGAATCCATAATTGCCTTCAAACAAAAAAGCCTCATAACTTTTGACTCATTGATCAGAATGGAATGATTCAAATCTTCACACACAAGCACACATACACACACACACACACACATAACACTATAGAAAATCAATTAAATTTTTTTTTTTGAAAATAGTGATTTTTTTATGTGCCCCTAGTGCCCATTTAAGAAAAATAGGAACATTATTAGGCCATAACTTTTGACTCATATTTCCAAATGTTATGAAATTTAGTGCATATGAAAGATATTCCTTGTCCCCACTTTCTCTTAGAATTTTGGCCAAAAATATGGAAATCTCTAGTCACACATACTTACCACAAATTGCTCTGTAGCCAAAAAATGTATGATGGTCCTTTAGAGGTTAAAAAAAATACTCGTTGGAGGCCAAACTACTATAGAAGACCTCTCCTTTCTACAACAAAATTTTGAGGATGAATAGTTGCACTACTATCCTATTAGAAGGATTCTCTATCATCTATCGGATACAATGTTTGGGTCGATGTTTAAGGATTAACTTATTGAAGGCTTGTGTTCACCCTAAGAGGGTCAAACACGATCTAGGAAATTATAGTTTTATTTTCTATTTTTTTCTTATAAGGTAGAACAATCCTTTGTGGGCAAAATTAGGAGTTTGCTCTCATGCCATTGATGAATTATTATTATTTTAAAAAATTCCCCCATGTAGAGACAAGTGTAAGAAATGACAATAGTGGTTGAAATTCTATTTTTCAACTTAATATGAATTTTTTTAATGAATTTTGGAAGTGTGGTGTCCATCATGGCTTAAAAGAGTCTCTAGACTATCTCAAAATTAATACACTAGAGTGTATCCCCATTGCTCATCTTATTCACCTAAAGCAATCTCAATATTTTCTAACGTGGCCACAACATGAGGGCCTAAGAATCCCACTTCTTGCAATGAATTTACACTCAAAAGGTGGAAATTCTTGTTGTAGTCACTAATCATTTCATGATTATCACCTAAGACATTGATTGTGCCCATATCTCATTTATTGAAAAAATTTGAGATGGAATCATTCCCTAAGTGTTTAGAACTGGGTCTTTTGACCTTAACGAGTTGTTCTACCTTAGTGGGTGAATAAAGTGATATAGGATACTAAGTTAATGAATGCAATAAGGTAGCATGGTCCATTCAAACATTTGCCCATTACCAATAGTTAGGAGTGAGTTTACTAAAACAAGTCGTCATTTTCATCTAAAATTATTATTTTTGAATAAATGAAGTCCAAAATGAAGTATTGCAATTAGGCCGGGGGGAATTGGGGTATGTACACCTTATAGTAACCTTTTGAAATTTTTTAATTCCAATTAACCCTCATATGGGTACATCATATACAAAATGCTAATACTTTTTTGGTACAATTTCACACCTATATGTATTTATGTTGCAGTTTGTGGACAAGGTGGAGAATCGGAGGTGTTGAAGATGAAAAGAACCAAATTAGTGCTATACTTAAGTTAGGGCTGCAACATGATGATTTAGACGCTTGTTACATTGTGAGCCTTGTCCTACTCATCTTTGCATTTTTGTTGCATCCTTCGAAGACCAATCACTTAGATCATGAGGAAAATTGGGTGGGTGATTCATATGTGCTCATTTAATGAGATCAAAATAAAACAAAGGTGTGTCAAGATTTCTTTAAATCTACAAGCCTTTCAAAGAATAAGCTAAAAGGACCTTATTTGTTGAGTTGACCTTAATTGAATGTACAACAATGCTAGCGTTTGAGCTTAGAAATGCCAATCTACAAGCCTTGAGCCTAGGTATAAGTTGGTACTTTGCAACCATTGAAGGTATTATACATATATAACATATGCACCCTATAACTATAGAAAGTGTTTATAACATAGTCTCCTACAACATAGGTACCTATAATATAGATACTCTATAACCATGGAAGGTACTTGTAATATAAGCACCTATAACATGGGGGTTTAGACTCCTAGGCTTACATGCTCACAACCCTTGTCTAAGAACATACTTGCTTCCAACAACCTAAGTATTTGCCTTAGATTTGAAATGACAAATGGCTATATTCTAACAACTTCATGAAAGTGGCGGCTACATATCCACCTTTAATTTTTGCACACCATTTAGTTGCAGGTCCTACCAATTTTTTGTGTGGTTGTAGATTCCCCATTTCACACTCCAATCGGTTATTTCATATTCCATTGGCTAACAATGAACTAATTGGTAGTTCTCCCCTTCCATTGGATCTTCATACTAAAAGTATGGCATTGCTCCATATGAGTCTTTTCTTTCTTTTTCATTGAAATAAAATACCCAATGGCTTAGATGTAGACTTTATAAGGTAGACTAGCCCAATTTCATTTGCTACCCGATTCTATCATCCTACTATTGGCCCCAATTCCATCCCCATAAAACATCCAAATCCAATCATTTTTTTGACAAAATCATTGTATTAATGCCAACAAAGAGTGACATGTCAATCCTTTAATGGTGAATACCTAAGTAACATTTGATACATACAAAGGTGGTTATAGGTTGTTTATGACTTTAATCAATGAGTAATTTGGAAATTTTAGGGCACACCCCTAGAAAAATTCATGTAAATTACAATTTTAATCTTAAGAATTTAATTCTATTTAGGTTTGATTTGTGAAACAAGTCCACACCTTTGAAAAATATGTGCCCCTCTTGGAGTTTGCCCCAAGATATTTAGACTTCGAATCAGAGTGGTAATAGGCTTGTCTACTTGATACCATACTCTTGGTTGGGAATCCACAAAGCTCATCATTAGGAAAATTCTGAGATGTAAACAAGGTTGCGAGTACAAGATTTTCGGCACCTCCATGGTGCAAGTACAAAAAATATTTTTAAAATATTTTTTTTGGAAAAAATTTATTAAAAAATAGAAATCTAACGTGGCACGTCATCTCCAAATTTTAATTTTAATTTTTTTTCTGTAATTGCACCATGGGGGTGCAGAATTCCTAGCCTTGTTTAGAGCTCTGAATGTTCCTAATGTTCTCTTCCAAACTGCAGCAAGTACAAATGTGGCATTTTTACAAGAGCACGGCATTTTTGCAAGCTCAACTTCAGCATGAACCCAATAGTCATGCTCTCCCAGTGAGGTAGACAAGCCTATTGCCACCCTAATTCACAATAAAAATATTTTGGGACCACACTCTAAGAAGGGCACATATTTTTCAGAGGTGTACACTTGTTTTACAAATCAAATCCAAGTGGAATTATAATTTTCCGATTAAAATTGTAATTTATGTGAATTTTTGAAGTAGTTTGCCTTGAAATGACAAAAGGCCACCTATAGAGTGGAGTTAGAAATGTCTTATAAACAACTTATGACCACCTTTTTATCTATCTATTAGCACTTAAGTATTCACCAATGAAATCTTGACACATTAATGCACTAAAATTGTCATATTTGGATGAATTTTGTGGAGGAATTGAGTCCACAAATACCTAAACTTTTTTTCTTCAAAAAACACTCAAAACTGCCATTTTTATTGCAAAGGGTAAAAGACTTTGAAAATTCTTTTTTTTGCACAACTAACCTAAGGATCTTACACCTAACTAGTATGCAAATGTGTAGAAAATTTTTTAGAAATTTTGACCACACAACAATGTTTTTTTTTGGACTAGTGTTCCCTATGGTGGCTTCATTGCACAAACCAGATTTTGGAAGGATAGATTTACAGTGGTCAGATTCTGACAGATCTGGCGAAATTTCGCCCAAAATAAAAACACTGCCACACAAACTACAAGATATTTGTGTTTAAAGTGAAGAAAACAAGTTTTTTTTGCAACTTGAGTGGCTAGATTAGGAGGGTTGCTATTGTGTGAGCATAGGAGTGTGAGCCTATGAGTCTATAATACTACACATCTATGTTATAGGTATATGTACCATAGAAACCGTCTATGATTATAGGGTATATATGTTACAAATACCCATATTATAGGTGTTTATGATACATACACCTTCTATAGTGTGTGGTATCTATATTATAGGTAACTATAATGTAGGCTCAATGCTCACAAGCTCGCATTCTTGGGCTCACATACTAGCACCGTTGGCTAGATTAGTGACTTTGAGCCTTCTTAACTTAAATTTTTTTGCACTACAAAGTTCTAAGGTGATAAGCTTTATGGTGGAGAACTAAGTTGTGAACCCAGGAAAAAAAATTAAGAAAACAACAACTTAATTTTCATTCTTAAAAAATTGTTAAGTAGAAATAGGTATAAGAGAGAAGGAAGATCTAAATTATTAATATCTTTAAGACGGGATTGAAAGTAACACACTAATCCCAATAGTGAGATTTTTTTAACAAACAAATTGAACCATGAGGAATTTTATTTATTTTTTAATTATAAAAATTGACTTCAAAAAAAAATCCAATACATTACTTTCTTGAGAAGTTGCTACAATTTCCCGGAAAAAAAAAGATGCTCTAAAGCTTTCACTTTACTTATCCAAATGGAACGAATCAAAATTTTCCATGAGAAAAAAAATGAAAAAACAAAAAATTCAAATTTTTGTGAATTTTTTGGGCTGCCCAGTCTCCCATGATGTTTTGAACTTATTTGGCATAACTTTTTGCTTATGGGCAATGATTGAAATAAAAATTATATTCCCCAAAAGCAAATGTATTTTTTTATCTTCAAATTAAAAAAACAAATCATGACCAAAATTGAGACTATAGGTACTTCCCTAAAATCCAATTTGTCCCCCTCAGGAACAATGGTCTTTTAGGATTTAACCCTGTAAGGACACTGCAGACCAAGATGGTCCAGTGGGTGACTTCAGTGTTGACTATAGAAAAAGAGAATACACCTATTGGTCCAATAATCAGAGAATTTTGGACACTACCTTGGTCATAGGGTCTGCATCCTTCTAGGGTTTAGTGAAAATGCAAAAATTTAAAACTCTCGTGATCCGATCCCCCCACCATTTGTACAAAATCAATATTGTGCCTTCCCTGTCAAGTTACCTTACCGTAGTGCTTTGTTTGTCATGTACTCCCGTCCATTCGTCTCTAGTGGCCTTTTTCGTTGGGTACCGATTTGCATGAATCCCAAGAGGAGTGGAGTACATAACTACAGTACAGTCCATTCCAGGGGGGCTGGGGTCGGGTTGGGTTGGGTCGGGTGTCCCCAGAGTTGTGGAGATAAGTATCATGTGACTTCACCTTCAAGTCAAAGAAGGACGGACAAACCACTTGGATCCAGTGCCCCATTCCACTTGCCTTGCCCTCACCTCTCTGGGGAATGAAAAGTTTCTTATCTCTTTTGCAATGAAATTCTGTTTCATTTGTGTCAAAAAAAAAAGGCTGAAAATTAATAAATTCATGCTAGGACAGGACATGTTGAAACTAGCAGCTGAAACTCGCAGCACTTGCACATCCATTCTCTAAGTTACAGTAACCAGGGCTTTTGGGGGGGCGAAATTTCATCAAATCTGTCAGAATCTGACCACTGTGAATCTGGCCCTTCAAAATCTGGCCTATGCAGTGAAGCCAACAGGGGGACATCTAGTCCCAAAAAAAAGCCGTGACAGTAACTTACTGATACTGACCGCAAGCACAGAGGTTTAAAAGAGAGAAAAAAAGAAAGAGAAAGAGAAAGAGATAGAGAAAGAGAAAGAAAAAAAGGAAGAGTAAGAGAAAACAAGAGAGAAAAAAGGAAGTAAAAAGGAAGCGAAGAAGAAAGAGAAAAAGGAAGAATAAGAGAAAAGGAAGTAAAAAGGAAGCGGAGAAGAAAGAGAAAAAGGAAGAATAAGAGAAAATGAGACAAAAAAAGGAAGCAAAAAAGAAAGAAAAACTTTTACTAACTCTCTCACTTGGTACACACCACTTTGTGATTGGATCTTTGTATTTCACACCCTTGCAATAAAAGTATGGGTAAACTTTTCAATCATCACATAAGCAAAATTCAAATCCTTTTCCACATAAATATAGAGACTTGCATGTTTAGAAATTGGGCGTGATTATTAAATGTCTTATTAAGATTTACTTTCAAAAAATAGAATGCAAAAAAAATTCTTCCTACAAATTTTATTGCAATCTAAAGGCCATGAAGCTAAAATCTAGTTAAAAATTCCTTGCAACCCTTCATTGCACGGTCATTGGATGGTGATATAAAATTTTGTTCTCGTTGCAATTGAATTGGTAGTTGCAATGTGGTTTGGGGATGTGTGCGATAAATGACAAGTTTACTCTACCTTGACTTGACATTTTCTAAGATGGGGCTAACTTACAAGGAGTAAGCTAAAACCCTAAACGTCTAGAATCATCTCCAAAATTGACAATTTGAGACAAATCATTATAAAGTTTAGTTTGGAAGCATATTTTGGAATTGATTTACAAAGAAAATTTGTGGATTTTGATTTATAAACTCCATCTGTATGGTTAGATTCACCAGTGTTATCCCCAATCTTCTTCTTCTTTTTATAAATTTTAAATGAGAAATTCTAAAATTCCTTCAAACTTTGATTACAAACAAAATATTATCATTTTTTTAGTAAAATTTATTGGAATGGATTTGAAATGAGGTTCTCTTGACATGGTGATTTTTTGAAATTTTTGTGTTTTTAAAATCTATGACCTCATTTTGGCAACTCCAGTTTTGAACTAAAGTTAAAGTAATTTGACCACTTGACATCTTTGCACATTTGTAATTTCCGAAAAATATACACTCTAGTATCACCAAATCCAACCCTTAGATAGGACAACACGTTGATAAAGTATCACCACAAATTAGAAAAACTTTCATCCAAGTAGTTAGGAGGATGAAATATAAGTTTCAATCTATTCATCATCCAGAAAATGGACATTGGAGCGCTTAGGGGTTAACTCATGGAAGTGCCATGCCCCCATGTTGCCTAAAGGTCTAATGTACCACTATTAGTATGGTACATCAAATAGTATTTCCAACAACAATGGTCAAGAGCACCTTGTGCCCCAGCTGCATCCACTTACAGTACCATATCCCATGCCTGCGTCGTTTTGGGGGAAGATTACCTGAGTGCCAACAATAAGGCATAAGACCAATTTCCAACCACTTAAGCAATTTGTCATAATGTGCCACAACTACATAGGGAATTCTGCCATAATTAATCACCACTCCGAACTACTTGATCATAAAGAAAAATAGACTACAAGGCAGAAATGGGGGTGATCAGAAAGGGGTCGCCTCTTATATGGCAAAGAAATCATTTTTAGCATTAATTTGCGGGATGAAAATTAGGCAACAAATGTTTGACATTTTCTTGAGTATGGGAACAATTGCAATTGTATCGGGGGTGGCAACTATGTCACAATCACTTTTAACTTTCTCCTACAAATAATTCATTGGATTCCCAACCATGGAGATTCTTTTTTTGATTACGTATTGAGAGATTTAGGATTGGTCGAAAGTCAAAATAACATGTTGCATGGGTTGAACAAGCAAGGGATCCATCCTCTCAAACATTGATGCCCCAAGCCTGTGTTTTGCAAAGATAAAATTTTCCACAACCACTAACTTAGTGATGCTCTTAGAATCTCTAATTTGTGAAAATATGACATCTTGCCTCCTTTATAAGTTCCATCTCTACTATAACAATGTAAGTTTCTCGCCAAACCTTAAGTAATGGATGTACCTCATTAAAAACTTTCTTTGTGATTTGCCTAGACTTATTTGGAGACATTTGGACAAATATGCCAAGTGACCAAGTTGATCACTAAATTGCTCAAAATTTTCTGTTTCATCGCACCAATAGAATAGAGGCCCAAAAGCAATAAGATTTAGTGTGAGGACATAGTTCTTAAGGTGATTCTCAAGGTGGTTCTCAAGGACGATATGGGCACCAACTCTAGGGATTCTTTTCTACTAGTGTTATGAAAATAGTCATTCAACAATGTCAAAGCTTCACGACACCAACAATTGCTTTGAAGAGATACTATCATAAAGAAACATTTAATTTGAGCTTTCACCTCATGGATAAATTATCTTCACAAAAGATACTTCTAAAGGATTGTGACCTTATATATATAATATTACTTCCTATCAAAAGTAAATGAAAGTATACGAGTTAAAAAAAAATGGCTTGATAATAAACTTCAACAAATGTAGTGGTTTAGGTCCAAAACTTGTTTTTGTTTCCTTAAAAATGTTTTAGAATAGAAAATGGACTCTTCTTTAAGATTTGTTTGAAATAAACTTTCCACCTTCTTATATATGAGAAAACTATGATCATGTAGAAAAGGTCCATTAAAAGAGAGTGATTGCAATCATCGCACATTTTATGCCAAAATAGAACAAGAAACCACAAGGTATCCTAGAGATCCAAAGCTAGAAGAAACCATGAACATGTTAGAGGGAAAAATTATGGTACATTGTTTACATTAGTACATAGGCATAGAATTTGTAAGTATACTTAAATGATCTTCAACTAAAAATTTCTTGAAGACTTTCTATAAATTTTGGTATGTTGAGTATAATTTCGGTACACAAGGGGTAGCATAGAATTTACAACTTGCTGTTTTCTTTCTAGAAACTTTAATTAGGTGTCTAGAACTATTAGAAAAAATCTAGTATTTAGTATCATTCATTTCTAAATTCTAGTGGAGTTTTAAAATTAAGTTTTCAAGGAAATTAATGATCTTAGGGCATCCTCAATTGATGTTGGGAAAAAACCCTTTCACTGCAACTTTTGTCCCATAGCTTTTTCCCCATGCATTTGGGGTGGTGGTTAATTTACCATTTGCTACACCCCAATGCAACTCCCCATTTTCAACCTCCAAATGTGCTTCAAGCAATATGAAAGTAATGTTTATTGAATTTGTTGTCATTATGTTTGGTCAAGGAAAATCTTGCATTTTCCTAGACCACTATAGAAAATTGGCACGAACATTATCATGGATTCTTGCACTTCAAGACCACTATTGTGGGCTCTTTACATCTCATCAATATATTGGCTTGTAGAAGGAAATGGCAACCCCCAAATTATGAAGTGTTGATAACTAGACCCATTGGAGACAAAATTTAATTTCCCATTTGGAAAATATAGATATTGTTCCGCTTCTTGGTTCCATTGAAGGTGGCCTTAGATTGTATTATCTGGAGACATTTGGATTCAAGTAACATGTGTTTAAGCCCAAGTTCCTAAAAAACACAATAAATTTGGTAAATATAAATGTAATACTATCATATTAGGTATATATTAAGTTCATGATCTCTAAGAAAACAAAAATGTACAAATTCCATTGTGTGTGCATTATACATACATTTTAGTTTGAGTGATGACCTTTAGGTTGGAATTGGTTTAGCCAATTTTTGGAGCAACCTTGTGTATTTTTATTTTTTGAAGAAAAGTTTGTGTGTATTATTTGGGATTTCTATATTGACATGCATATGGTCAATTTTGCAACTAAGGGGGGCCTTTGATGTGACAACTAAAATTGAAGCCATACCCCAAATTATGGAACAAAGGCTAGATGGAAATGGTAGTCATGATGGTATTTCAAAGTCACATGACCAAATGAATGGAATGAAGCCATGAATTTTGAAGCCACACAACTAAAATTGAAGTCTACAATATCTTTTTAATAGGGGGAGTTGAATTTTTTTTTTGTAGGGAACAAATAGGAACCTTTGAGGTTCAATAAATTTCCAAATCAAAGGCCAAAGAAATTTGAAACTTCAAAATGAGAGAGGTGAAAGTTTTTTGAGGCAACCAATGGGGGCCCGATTGTTGGAATTTTTGTCTTGACAAATATAGGGTCCAATGCAACTATTGGTTAATATACACCTATAAAATCTAGACTTCATAGTTGCAAGGACTTCCATGTCAAACAAAGTCTACATACTTTTATAGACAAGTTTGTAGCCATTTTTCTAAACTTCATATTGAAACTATCTATAAATGTGATTTGTTGTTTTTATCTTTCGAAAAGTGAAACAATTCAAACCAAATGCTACAATATATGCTCACAAAATTTGAATTTTGGTCTTGTGGATTTGCATTAACTCTAAAGGTTCATGACTGTATTTCACTAAAAAACACTTCAAAACTGCCATTTCTAGAACAAAGAGCTATACTGACCCCACCCACCCATGATTTTGTATGTTTAATTGTAAGATCTTGCACAAGATGTGTATGAGAATGTATGGAAAAAATTCATACACTTTGACTATGTTGATTGTAAGATACTAGTGTTCAAAGTGAAAATTGAATCTGTATGAGTTACAAATTTCAAAGCTTGCTTCAACCTTCATTTTCAAAAATTTACAACAATTCATCAGGCCTCATACATTTGCACATCCTCCAACATTTTGCTTCCAAAACATTTACCAGTATGCAACCACTTGCATTTCATTCACTTCAGAAACCTTTACCAATAAGCAAAAACTCTTCCACATAACTACCATGTTTTCTTTGACTGACTTTGTTGCCACAAAGCTTGTAAGGGCAATATTCAAGGAGGGTACACCCAAAATTGCACCCTGCCTAAAACGGCCATCATCACCTTGTGTACTCTGATCTCCAAAATCAATACATACATATGTGTGTTGAAGAACATCTACCAACTCAAAATCTTTTAACCCTTCTTAACTTTTGCATCCCATATCCAAATGTCGCATTCTTTGGTTCATTGGAACCTCCTTTCACTTGCCAACGAGAAAATGAATGAAAAATTTGATCAGCAGAGTAACAGTAACTAGGCACAGTACCCAAAAGTGGTGGTTATAAAGGTACCGACCTCAGTTTGTTTACTGCTGAGCCCCAAAATCAATCAACTGAAAGCTTCAAATAGGATTACCTTACCTTACATTATCTTATCTTATCTTATCTTACAGGTATGTTACCAAATCTCAACAAGCTCTGGACACAAATCGTAATGGAACATCCGATCCCTTCTTGAAGTCCTCCCGCAACAAATGATAAAAAAATGGAGAAGATGATCGGATCCATCTGCAACTATCTTAAGACTTAACTTATCATAACTTAGCATCAGCCAGTCTCTTGCAAAATGGTTCTGAAAGTCTCTCAGGTCTCTCTCCTGCCAGGCCATGTGGCTGGCAGGCAGGCAGGCAGGCCTTGCGATAAGTTATTTGCGGGATCTTTGCAACAAAATTCTGTTTTCATTTGTGTCAAAAAAGAAGAACAAAAAGAACATGGAAGTCTGGTTGTGCGCAGTCCCGGGCTTTAATTGCATCGCAAGGTCCCTGCAATTAAAGCTGGTATCTTCAGATTCCCCACCAGGGCAGGATGGATGCAACGAACTGAGGAGAATCAAGGCAGATTCGACCTGAAGTTCTGAACTGAGCCTCCATTGGTGTCTTGCTCTTCTCTGCCAGGCCACCTGAAGCTCGTGTCTTGTAAGTTAAGGTACTAAGTTAACTTAACTCTGTCTGCTGCTTTTAATTTGCAATGAAATTCGGTTTCGTTGTTGTCCCAAAAAACAGAAAAAGAACCTGCAGTGACAACAACGCTCGGCTGTTGTGCAGGAGACTCTGCAAACAAAGCAAAGCAAAGCAAACAGACTGGTAAGCTTAGTCTAAGTTCTTATCTGATAAAAAGTTTGTACCTCCTCCTCCTCCTGCTGCCGCGCCAGAAAGAGAACAGAACAGAAGTTATCGTAACTGCTTGAATGCCAATGTGCATGTGTTTTCACGTCTGAAATCAAGTCGTCACTGGGCTCATGTCCCGGCCAGTCGGACACATTGGGCATTGGAGCTTTCTAATAACTCTTGCCCATGACGGACGACTTAATGCCGACTGTGACGATCTGCCAAAGTGGATTTGGAAACTCAGATCTCTTGGTGGAGGTCAGCGCAAAAAGGGGAGAGGTGGGGGTCAATGTTGACAATGGCTGCAGGGGTTGTCGGCTTGTCACTGGCTTGTGGGCTGCACACATCCAGTACTAACTTACAGGGCCATTTTCATTTCGTTTTTCGAATTTTCTTGGCCAGTTCAGAGTATGATAACATTCAGTAGCCTTCAGATAGGCTGCCTTTTCCTCTCTGGAGTCCGCATCCACTAAATTCATCCACACTAGTGTACCCTGTGCCATTACCACAGCCTAAAGAAAAGAAAAGGTGATTTTCTGATTTTTTGATTCAAAAAAACCTTTGAAATTCAATAACTTTCACACTATAGGTTGAAACACCACGAAACAAAGCCCCTACACCCCTACTTGCCGAGGGCTTTCCCACGGTACCAAGAATGCAATTCGGGGACACACTATCCAAGAGACCTCACGATAACAAACAAAATAAAATAAACTAACAACCTGACTTAAGGTATAGATCATTAATGCAAGCTTCAGTATTGGGATAATGCACCATTTTTTTTGGTTAATTCTAGGACTAGACATACAAATCAACAAAATAAATGAATAGCAAAGGAAGATGGATTGCCCAAAATGCAAAGAATCCATTGAATAATGTACGAATGCAATTTAACCATCAACCATCAAAGACAAATTTTGATGGTAAAATGAAGGGATGACATCATTTATATTTGTAGGAATAGAAGGTGGAGATGTCATTTTTATATTGAAATCCATAGTTTGCTATGAGTCTTCAAAGGGTATGGGATAATTTGAAGATCAATGAGAGCTTGTCAAAATAGAAAAATGATGTTTGAAGTAGAATTTTAGACCTCATTTAGGCATAGTTCAATAACTTTTGTCAAAGAATATTTTGGAATAAACAAAGTTGGTAAATCAAGCTAATTTTTATCTCCAAAAATTTGTTTGAGATTTCAAGCCTCCAATCAAAAGTTATAGACAAAGTTCAGAGAGGATGTTTGAATATGTCAAAGAAAATGTCCTTTCCAACCCTTCTCTGAATTTTGTCCATAAATTTTAATTGGAGGCTTGAAATCTCAAATGGATTTTTGGAGATAAAAGTTAGCTTGATTTACCAACTTTGTTTAGTGCAAAGTATTTTTTGAGAAAAGTTATTCTACTATGCTTAAATAAGGTCTAAAATTCTACTTCAAATACAAGTACTAATTGAATTTGACTTAACTATGAGTGATTGAGCACCTATTAACTCTAATTTACATATCCCACATTGTTTGTTTTACCTCCTACCACCTTATATGAATATAAAAACTTGTCTTTGAAATTCAAATTACAAGTTGTGAATGGATTTCAAAACAAAGTAAGATAATTTCAATGTTGAAATCATTGTTCATGGTGAATTGAATGTTATTTTGTTGAATGTTATATTTAAGAGTATTTCTTTTGCTATTGACCTTAGTTTGTAATTGCAACCTAGACACTCAACTGAGTGCATGCCATCTTTTTGACAATTTTCAATGTGTGTATCCATAGTTATTGATTGGGTGTAGAATATTCAACATCATTCTATTCGGGGGAAGGCAATACCACTAATTGCTATTGTGTGTCCTATTTGTTTGGGAAGAACCGTCGGATAGTTTAAAGTTAGCTGGTGGAATTGGGAAAAAAAACATTTGGAATTTGAAAATGATGGCAAAAAAACCAATGAATTCCTCTATAGAATTTTTTTTGGAGAAGAAAATAGAAAAAAATAATAGGACTCCATATATGAAAAAACAATTCAATTTGGGAATTGAAGGAAAATAGTTATTAAAACTCAAAAAACTTCCTAAATGCTAGTATGATCTTAACCAACACGACAGGAAGTTATTTTCATCTATAGGCATACTTGGAATATGCAAATTGGAGATCAACAAATTGAAATGGAGAAGCAAAATTTAGAAGTATTTCAAAATCGAAATAGTTTTCTTCTTCAACACTTGGAGATGGGAAGGTCCAATTCATAATTAAGTATTTGTTAGAACTAGTTATAGTTAGATTTTTTTCCTTAAAATCATGTTGAAATCAAAGTTGTGTGGTGACAAATATTGTGTTGAACCAGAAATGGGGAATTGAAATTTGCACAAATGTGACTAGTGAACTTCTAAAAGATTATTAGGCAATATATTCTTCTTTCTTTGTGGATGAAGTCAATAAATGGCTATAAAGTATTGGGATCATATTCTTATTAAAATAAATGTGCACACTTTGGGATGAGTAAATGACGTCCATGAGCCCTAGAGTTGTCACTTGGGTCTTAGGATTTTCCTTTATTGCTTTTGCTCATTTTAATAAAATTTATAAATAATAAATAATAAAAATAGCATTTGCATCGTATTTGGTAGAAGTCCCTATGAATACAATGTTGTATCCCTAGAAGTTTGGAAGTACCTAAATCTATAAAGTCCCACAACCATTTTTTTTGTCAAGAACCACTCAAAATTGCCAC
The DNA here is from genome assembly GCA_963920665.1 of Straminergon stramineum. NCBI lineage: Eukaryota > Viridiplantae > Streptophyta > Bryopsida > Hypnales > Calliergonaceae > Straminergon > Straminergon stramineum. The sequence continues at coordinate 40,599,210 of OY987264.1, forward strand.
TTCTACTATATTCATCTATAAAGTCAAAAAGTCTTACCATGTGATATTATTTTGCACTTGTTCTAGATCACATGGTGAAATTCTTGTGACTTTTAACTCTATAGATTATAAGATATTAGCATTCAAAGTGAAAGAAAAAATTTCTTTCAAGAAGTTGCTATGACTACCTACAAAATAAAAAGCTCCATGACTCACATCACTAATTTAAATGGAAATCAGTCAAAGCTTCCCATTTAGATAAAATATAATTTACAAGAAAAAAGTATTAAATTCTTCTTATAATTTTTGTGGATTTTTTTTGTTGACCGGTTTCATTAGGGGGGATTTGAGGCCTCAACATGCCTGCGAGTTCCCAGGTTGCAGGGAATGCAGGAACTGTAGCACTACTGCGGTCTGACGTGGCCAACATCGTGCCACATCAAAAAAAAAATTCCAACTTATTTTTGCATATTAGAACTATTTTTTTAATTTATATTTTTGTATTTATTTGATTGACAGCAGCCATCCATTCCCGGACAGCATAGGGAACAGGCAAGGAACAACCCTGAAACGGGCATGTAGAGGCCTTAGATTTCCTCTAATGCCCTTGTTTTGAGATTGTAGCATAACTTTTGGTCTTGGTCACTGATTGAAATAAAAATTATATTCCTAGAAAACTAAGAAGTTTTTCTATTTTATGAGAAAGTTTTAAAAAGTTTGAGATTGTGGGAGTGTGCCTAATATCCATTTTTTCACCTAGAGGGACAATGGGACTTTGGCGTTAAATACTTCCATTTTGTAGTCCTAGTGTTTAAGTTAGGTGTCTAAAGGGTTAGTGAAAAGTTTGAGAGATATTCAAGTTGTATTGGCTGAGGTAGTAAGAAGATTCCTAAAGTATAATTTACAAAGACCAAAACTTTTAATGCATGTGACAGAACATAGCTTATATAAAAGTTAATAGTTCATGATAGAAAAAGTTCTTCTAGATCTAAAATTTCATATGAATGACCTACATAGAGGTCACTATCCTTTGAATAGTGTAGAAAAATGAACCTATATTTACTACTTTGGAGATTCGTAGATGTTACATTCCCCCAAATGAGAATTTTTGGGAATATGGAAGATGACTCCATGGAAAGTCAATAGTGTTTACAAATAATGGAAAATTCATGGAAATTATCAGGTGGCGATAGATTCTACTAAAAATTAGGTTATAATTTTTAGTGGTAATAATGAGCCCTAAGAAGTTTCAAAACATTTTAACAGTAACAAGTACTAGAAATGGTGACTACATCAAATTTAGGTAGAATTCAAAAACATTTGATGCTATCGCATTGTAAATGCATGCATTATATAAAATATATATTTATGGATACTTTCATATGATGTTTGGATAGATTTAGATTATAATAATATCACTAGTAAAAATTGGCTATCAATGACTACCCTAAATGACCAGAAATTGTCTACAATGACTATAAATGAGTCATTGTGAATATTTTTTAGTCATTGTGGCCAATCATTTAGAACATTTTTTTACTAGTGTATAATGAAAAAATTTGACATCACTTAAAGTGGCTTCAAGGTGACACCTTCTCACTCACATGACGGACAAACTATAAAGACGAGGGAATCACCGAAGAGCTTCATTAATTTGATGAAGTTTTTCTAAGAGTTTTTCCTTGTTTTTTCCTTTGAATTTTTGTATGTCTAATTAGAGGATTTTTTTTCTAAGTCTTAACCCTTATAGGAGATTGGATTTTTCTATACTAGTATATTTTGAGGGGCATTTAGGAGGGACTCCATGTACAAAATGAGTTTCCTACTAGAAGGAAATGTTTTTTTGAGCCATGATTTTTGCAAGTGTAAGTTGGTAGATTGTGTAAGACACTGGTGTTGTAAGAACATGGTTTCTCAATTCCATTAATTTCTAAAAAATCTCCAATTGCAAAGAACTTCATTGGGGGCCTCGAGCTCCCGCCCAGCCCCTCGTGGCTTTCACAGCAAAGAACTTCATCAACATATTTAGGAAATGTACAAGACATGGTGATGATGGAAGGATAGCTTGCTAATAGCTCTAAAGAGAACTGAAAGATTGCTTTGGGCAACATTTGACACCACCCTACAAGTCTGCGGGTCATGGTAGTTGGTGTCACCTCTTCATTTCTTTAGTTGAAAATTGCTTCATGTAGATGAATGTGACTTATTTGGTGTTGAGAATCTCTAAAAATTGGAATGGTATTGATTTGAGACTCAAGTGGGCATCTGAAAATGGAAGTGTGAATTATAGAGATTTTTTCGTTTTAACAAATATGATGATCTTTCTGTTCCATGGGACACCCATGAGTCTAGTGCTAGTGGCATGGATGCATTTGTGAGTCTCGTGATTGAACATGTAGAGTTCAAAAATTCAATCCCTAGTAATAGTTAGTAGCTAAAATGTGTACTTTTAAACATTATTTTCAAGGAGGTCTTTCACTCACAAGTTAAATTGAATCTACTACATATGCTAGAAATCCCAAATATGGTTGTTATCAATATTAGATTGAGTGTCAACACATGTCACGAGCATAGGAGAAGAAAATTCCGCCAAATACCTTTCTTCAGAATCCTTACCTTAGCAATATCTCAACATCAAGAAGTCCAAGTAACACTCATAAAGTAATGCAATGATCAACTTCAAAAGTCCTGCCAAAAAAACATTTCATTATGTAGAAAATGCATGCCATGAAAGTATTTAACTCAATAATCTATGAAGTGCAACCATCTTTGCCCATGAAGCTAGTGATTAGTTCTACATAGTCTGCCAACACCACTTGTGATGAGCCTCTTTTCGCAATGGCCTTTGTGGAAGCCATTTGCTACTTTCAAGCATACCTCCATATCTCAAACACCTCTAGATCCTCTATCTCATTGACATCTCCTATGATCTTCTACACCTTGTCAACAATTTTTACCTTCAAAACAACTGCACTTCCATCTTCTGCTATGCTCTATTGACTCATAGCTCCAACCAAACTTTTTTTTTTGACACAAATGAAACGGAATTTCATTGCAAAAGAGTCCAACCCAACTTTTCAAAAACTCATCATGTAATGCAAGTTTGTATTTTGATTGGAAAATCGAAGCCACCCCAACATCAGCACATCATTGGAGATGCTCTCAAGCCCAACTTTTCAAATGCTCGTCACAAAAGGCAAGTTCGTGTTTTGATCAGAGAATCGAGGCCACACCAACATTAGCACACCATTGGAGATGCTCTCAACAGTGGAGTTCTACTTGCAATGCCTTAAAAATGTTCCAAATGCACTCAAAATCAAGCACATGGAGAGTAGATTCAATTAATCAACATTGTTGAATTCACATTCTGATTCTCACCATTGATAAAAAGTTTAATTGTAGGTTCATTCTATGCCTTAAGAACTCAAGGCATATGGTGTCTAACACCCCTACACGAGTGCAAAATAAAACAAGTAACAGCTTGGATATTGAAATATGTATAATGCACCACTTGCACAAACACAAACTTTATTGAATGTTTCGGGATAATTATCCAAAAATCTTGTAATATTCTTTGAGTCCATGCTAAAATATTGCATAATCCATAATTCCAAAATACCCCATCTTCACTCATTAAATCTCAAATACAACAAACATAGTCTACTACTCGTTCAAAACTTGTTTAACCCTTGAGCGCCCAAAGCATGTTTTCCAAAATCCAGACCCTTCTCAACTCATTCTAATCAAATTGTCACCCAAAACAAGATCCACATAAATTGACCATACATATTGGTAGTAGAGTCATGCCCGAAATTGTGGGGAAAAGGACAAATGATTTCAACATGGTGTTGGGGTGTTGGTGATATTGTTGTAGATTAGGTGTGTTGAGTTTGACAACCACAAAGTGACATTTGAAGGATGTTTTGAAGGTCTTAATGATGACCAATATTATTCTATGGTTAGGCCTATCAAAAAAAGTCATGGCCATCAATGTTGGATGGAAGGGCCAATCAATTCTTTGACTTAGGCACCGTATATAATATGTTCACTTATAGCTACCATCAAATGCATCTTAAAGTTCTTGTAGATGAAATGATGTTTTTGTAGGTACTCTATTGTTTTTGTATTTAAAAATTATTTCAATTCTTTTGTATGTTTGAAGTTGTAGGGTGAGAAGATGAAGATAATTTATCATTTAGTTGTACTTTGGAGTGATATATCTTCAAGATAAAGATTGAGGTTAATTGTAGCCTTGCAAGGCCCCAATTGTAGCCAATAAATGTTAAATTAGCCATATGATCAAAGTATGGGTTGAAGTTCATTTGATTGGTTAGTTGAGGTGAAGGATAAAGAAGAGGATAAGGAAGTGACTCTTTTTCTTCCTTTTCATAGTTAGATTTGGTGAGACATGTGTTTGGTGAGCGATAGTTATGTATATTGTGAATTTTGAAATGAAAATTTGGAAGCATGGGGTCCAAATGAGCTATAGGAGCCAACTTTGACGCAACCATTGCTTTTTTTGGACCATTATTGATTGTGTAGCTCAAACCTTTTTAGATTTCTCCCAAATAAATATGCTTCATATTTTATAAATGTTATAGTGTCATGTTTCACTATTAAATAGTCTATGATTTCATCATTTCATCTTAATTAAGTATAAAGAAACCTCATGTAACCAGTGCTTTTTACTCCTTTGTTTAAATTAAAATTAGATTATTTAGAAACTTTTCCATTGAAAAATAATGATATTTTGAATAGAACTTGTCATTGTTGACAACTTTGGATAATTTTTAAAACTAATTTTGATGAAATTGTTGAAGTTTTTGAGTAGAACATTCTATGAAAATTTCATAAGGGACTCTAAAAGGACCCCTTTCTATGTTGCAATTGGCTCCTAATAGCTCATTTGGCCCCCATGATCTTCTTCTTGTGATTTCAAAAAGTTATGACTCACTTTATTTGTTTTAAAAAATTATGTTTGATGGAATGGAAGAAGATTAATTCACTAGAAGAAAACATTGTTCAACTCAACAAAATTCAGTTGACGTGAAATTTTGTTTTCTAGCAAAAAACACAGAAATTGTATTAGCTACAACAAAGTTTTCAAAAAACTACGTTGCAGCCAACGCAGTTTTTGCGTTTTTTTGTAAAAAACAAAATTTCGCGTTAGCTGAATTTTGTTCAATTGAATGTTGTTTTCTTCTAGTGATTGTTTGAGAGTTTGAGAGTAGAATTTCTAGACACTCATAAATATTTAGTGAAAAAATATTTAGTTTTGAAATTTTGTATGTTTATGTATTGAGTGTTAACTTTGAAAAAAGATATTACACCTTTAGTTTGGATTTTTAAAAATGAAAGTTATTGGCTTGCAAGTAATCTATTGACGAGTTGCCTTTGAGTTGAGGAGAAGGAACTTCCGTTGACTATAAAAGTTGTATAATATGAGATTTTGACTTGAAATTTGGAGGGTTTTGAGATATTTGTTTTATCTTTTTGAAAAGCTTTTACACTCTCAATTTGAAGTTAAGGATTGGAAGATAGGAACTTAGAGGTAGAGCAGTAAAGAGTTGCTTTCAAATTGAAGAAAAGAAACTTTGATTGGCTATAAAAGTTAGACAATATGAACTTTTGACTTGAAATTTGTAAAATTTATAGATTTTTGTAATAACTTTTTGAAAAGCTATCACACTCTTTGTATTTTGGACTAAATCTTGTTGTAGCTAGAAACCTAATGTTTCCCCAAGTAAACTCTCTCTACTTGACAAAGTGTTGACCAACGTATTGAGAGCTTGCGATGTCGAATCAAAGTCAAAGAGGAATCTTTTCTCACTTCGTGAAGTTTTCAAAAAATCTAGGCTAGTCAAATCTTTTGGTAAATATAAACTCCATCATTTGGAATTTTTACCTTTCCTTTGATTTTGCAATTCACTAATTTTCATGAGCTATCTGGAAGTAGGGGGTAGAAGGTCTCTCAAGCTAATTTGGGCCTTGTAAGGCCTATGGCACAATCTGTTTATCATTTGGAGATTTTTACTCAAATTTAGGTTGTTAGCATCAATAGATTTGATTTTCTCGTAATTAGAAGTAATTTAGACTTAATTCTCGAAAGTCTTTTAGGTAAATTGAAAGAGGGAGGGGTCTTGGAGAAAGTATAAAAGATTGTTCCTTCCTCTCACTTTGCATCCCTTTCTTCATTTTGCTTCAATAATTAAAGTGCCTAATTATTGAAAAAAATATTTGAAAATTATAAATTTTATTAATTCTAAAAGTGATTGGCAAATGACTTTTTCGAATTTTATTTAACTATTCAATTTGAAATGTTGATCTTCATAGCTGGATATAGTATATGTAAATTTATTTTTTATTTTTAGAGATGAAATCTTATATCTTCCAAAATTCAAACAAAGTTTAGTTTTCTTCAGAGTATTTGAAATTAATTTGAATGTATGGAGAAAAGATGAATAAAATTCATATTAACCCCTAAACGTCCAGATTCATCTCCAATTTGATGATTTGAGAAAAATCATTATAAAGTGCTATTTGGAAGCATATTTTGGAATTGATATACAAATGAAAGTTGTAGATTTTGATTTGTAGATTCCATCTGTATAGCTAGATTCACCAGTTTTATCACCAATATTTTTTAATAAATTTTGAAAGAGAAATTCCAAAATTCCTTCAAAATTCAATTACAAGCAAAATATTATCATTTTTTGAGTAAAATTTGTTGGAATAGATTTGAAATGAGGTTCTCTTCACATGGTGATTTTAAAAAAATTTTGTGTTCTTCCTATCTATGACCTCATTTTGGCTAATCCAGTTTTGAACTAAAGTCAATGCAATTTGACCACTTGACATACTTGCACATTTGTAATTTTAGAAAAATATGAGCTCTAGTAACACCAAATCCAACCCTTAGATAGGACAAAAACTTGATAATGTATCTTCACAAATTAAAAGAACTTTCATCCAAGTAGTTAGGAGGATGAAACTAGTGTTTCAAATTGCTTATCGTCCAGAAAATGGACGTCAACGCTTTTAGGGGTTAACCCATTAGAAAAAGTTTGAGCTCAAAAGAAGGCTGTCTAAGGGCTAGTTCTCCAAACTATGAACCTCTGATTGCTGGCCGGAATATTAAAAAATTAAAAAATAATTTTAAAAATAATATATTAAAAAAATTAATAATATTAATAAACTTAAATAATCATAGTCTGATGTAGCACTAGTAGTGCCACATTAGATATTTGACAGTTTTCTAACTTTTGTAATTTCGGATTTATTTTAATAAAAGAAAAAAAAATTGTAAAAAATCTTTTTTAAAATCTTTTTTAAAACTGTCCTTGTAGGCCTTGCAGGCCCTTCAAGCTATACAATTTTTTGAATTGAAAATTAAAATTAAAAAATTATTATTATTATTAATATTATTTTCCTTGTAGTTGGCCAATGTTCCCCGCTATTCGGGAATTGACAGCCTTCTTTTGAGCTCAAACTTTTCCTAATGGCTTACGAATGGGCTGGTGACCATGGAAATCATGGCTTTTAGAATCTTGTGACATCAACTACTTTAAAAAAACAAAAATAATCATTGGAGGTCAAACTATAGTAGAAGATCTTCCCTTTCCACCCCTAATTCCAAGGATGAATAGTTGCACCTCTATCCTACATAAGAGAATTCCTTGTCATCCAACGGACACAAAATGTCCATGTCGATGTTTAAGGGTTAATAACGAAATATCCTCAATAAATATGAAACTTTCACAATAGGTGCATACAATAGTGTGAAATATTATTGTGTAATCCAAATTTCATTTCATTTCATGATTTGAAAAATAAAGAGATTGCATTTACAAGCTTTAAGTTCAAATTGTAATAAATATTTGATTTTATAAACTTTTCAAAATCTCAAATTGGAATAGAATTTGGACTTCATAAATTTCATTTCATTAATTGAAGCCAACTTCAAAAATCATGTTTTTAATGATTAAAATTATGAATAAGAGCAAAATGTTATAATTACCAAAATACATTAACAGAGCATCCTTGAAAGGAAACTATGCATTGTCTTTTATAAAATTGTACGGAGTAATTGCAACTAATGATTGAAATTGTGTATTGTTCATTTGAAACAATTTATTACTACCTCTTGGCTTCAATCATAAGTTTAGGGGCTTTCACCCTAAATGCTCAATTATCTATTAGATAGAAGATGAAATTTTCTAGAAGTGAAGTCTATTCAATTAATATTTATTGAGGAATCATCAAGAATTATTATGTAATTTATTGAAAGAAAGAAAAAAGAAAAACTCTTAATGAATCACTATAAAGTGGAACCACCTATAATCAACACTTTAACCACTAATAGTCTTTGGTAGTGAAGGGAATGTAGATTTAGAACTTTTTATAAATTATTAATTATAGCCCAAAAAGAATCTAGTAATAAAATAATTTTTGTAGGGGCTCATTTCTTTCTATCACTAAATGTCTAATTTAGAACTTTGCACAAAAATCATAAAGCACCAAGTAAGCACTCTAGTCAGATTCCTAAAAAATAGACAAAATTTTACTTCCAAGCATATGTGGATGTGCTTCATCCATTTTGTGTAATTCCATGAAGAGGCTCTTGAAATCATTCATAACCCACTCGGTCTATGACATGACTTTTCAGTGAATCAAGAATTTCCACATATATTATTGTAGACTTAACATGTGAAATTATTTTTAACACAATCAACAATTAGAAACTGTAAGGTTTCAATTTTTTTCTAGTAATTTTGTGAATTTATATGAATATACAATACATTTTGCAATTCAACTCTTTAATATCTTTATCCATAGAGTTTTATGCATTCATGTATACTTGTTATACATTTTAGCGTACTTGAATCTATGTATTTTCAAAATTGGTTTAGAAAAGTTGAAAAAGTTAAAAAAGTTAGATGTAATGATATTTTTTTGTACAAGCGATAAAATACCATTTGTGTGATCTTTTAAAAACATCTTGGAAAGATCTAGATCTCACTTAGTTTGGTATAGATATCACCAAGTATCAACTAAGTATCACATGAGTATTGATAAAGCAATCGAATACTTTTCCAAAATGATAAAAAAACCCATTGCTCCTTGTTATAAGGTGAACTAATCCATTCTAATCCAAACTCCCATTTTAGAAATCTTAGAAAAGTCCATTCCAAACTATTTGCATTGAAAAAAATTCAATTGAAGGAATTCATTGCTTAGTTTAGGGAATTGATTGCATGAAATGAAGATAACATATGTTTAGAATGGACACAATCTATGCCTTAATTACACATCGTCATTAGTTCATTATGAATTAGCCTCAAATCAATGTAAATCAATTCATTATGGCAATAGAAGTTAGTAGTTGGTATTAGGTCATTATGGACAAGATTGGGTATGTGCTTGACCGATCATATATAGTCAATCCAAAATTTTAGAATCGTTTTGGTATGGGTGGTTAAATTCCTTTGAATGCGTAAAAAAGATATTATGGGCAGTATTGAAGATTAACTATTGGAAGCTTTTATTTTTCATTGAAAAAGAATTTATTTAATTTTTGAGAGGTCCTCAAAGGTATATATGTACCATTCATGGAAGAGTAAAGCTTGCCAATTTCACTTGATTTGAGATCTAAGATTTTTTCTTTTAATATTTGCTTTGAAAATGGTTTCAATGGAAAGAATAAAGTGTTTTCATGATTTTCACCATTGAAAATTTAAACAAGCAATTATTGATTTGGAATTATTTTCAGTCTCTAAGTATAAAAAAATTGCATTTCAACAATTGCAAGGTGGATTGTGTAATGAGTTCAATAACTCTTCATTTGAACTTAATGCATTTTAGTGTGCTAGCACAATTTCTAGTTGTTTATGTCACCTTCGATTGCAAAAATTCTTATATACAAATTTCTCAAACATTGTGTAAGGGGCAACACACTAAAAATATAATGTATACATTTATCTTGTTATAATCTCACAACTTCTATACAATTTTACACTCAAAACTAGTAGGCACACTAATAAGCAAGCTCTTTAAACATCTATATAGTTAGATTTTGAAGAAAACAAATTTACTTCATTGGGGATAACTATAAGCCTATCATCTTTTTTCATAAGAAAAACATACTTGGAAAGGCTTGGCGTTTAGGGTTTTAGTTGGGCATGGGTTGGTAGAAGCCCTATAATAGCTATTATTTTTATTGACATACATATTTTCAAGCGGAAATAGGATGCTTCAAGTAGCACCCATCTAAATTTTTTTTTTAAATCACATGAAGTCTAAAAATTATTTTTTCAATTGTAATGGTGTTTCTTATTGCTTCTCTACCACTAACATTTACTCCGACATTTTTCAAATAGTAGTATCATATTGCACTTGTCCTTTTGCCCATAATGGGGTAGTTTACTTCAACTCCTTCAAAAAAAATATTCATCCTGTTCATACAATTCATATTTTCTTTTTTCTTTTTTCATAAAGTGCCAAAAAGGTGATATACAATGTTAAAGTGGTGCTCTAAATTTCAACATTCATCCACATATTGGATAGAAAATGTCACATTAGCACATATCACATGTCCATAATTATACTTTCATCCACAATTTGACAATTTCATCCAAGTTTTTTATAACTCGAAGGTTTCTAGTGAAAAACTTCACAAATTATTACCATTTTTAAGCTATATTTATTTTTTCTAGTGCAATCTAGCACTAGAAAGCCATAAGAACAACCCTGACAAGGTAAGAGCACCCAATGGCGTCCTTGCACCCAATGGTGTTTGATTCTACAGAGCATAATCATTTCAGGCTGTCAATGTAGATAGACAATAGAGATCTTATTTTTTTGACCTAAAAGGATAAGCTATCTACAGTCCAGCTACATTTATGTTCTAGGATGAATTCCTAACCTAGAAAGGGACGCCATTGGGTGCTCCTCCCTTACAGCTCCCCCCATAGGAATAAAAAAACAAACAGCTGTCGAGTGCTCGTGCAACCTGAATACTGACGTGGCCAGGCTATACACTCTATTCTCTTCCTCACTGCGGCCCTTGAAACCTTTGAGACCTTCCACCTGATGACCATTCTTGCGGCGTTTTCTTCGTTGGGTGCCGTTTCTTCCCATCCACAGACTTCCTCTGTCACAAATCTCTGCTTATGCGCTTTTGTGCTTCAAGAATTTCAGGGTTCAGTTGCACAGACTGAGTCTCCGATCGTCTGGTTTGGCTGGACAGGTCCAATTTCAGCTGGTGGAGCGACGTTGGCGCAGTGGCGCAATCAACCGGCTTGAAAATTGGTAAGCTTCGGTGTTTCCGTTTCTTTCCGTTTGTGGGTTTGACCAACTGAAGCTATACATTCGCGATGTAATACCCCGACTAAGTAGAGCAGGAGACTGCTTTGGTGGGTTCGTGGATGAATTGCAAGATAATGTTACGTCCTTTAGAGGTTGATCGGTATGTAATGAAATCAATGTAAGTGAATTTATTGTCCCCATAGCAATTTTTAGTACTTGAAATGTCGTCAAATGTGTCCCTAGAATTTAGCAGCGTGGCCACATCGTGAGGTATGTGAAGGCCGATGTGGCTCTATCCGAAATTCCAGATTCTCTGGTGGAGAGGTGGGTTTTGAGAAATGTCACGAAACGTGTATTGAAATGCACATCCCAGATTATGTGGAGGCACTTGCTTTTTCAGATGTTTTTGATGAAAATTGGGCTAGTTTGGACCGTGGAGGATCCAGTGGTGGAATCCCAGCGTAGTATAGAATTTCTTCTTCAGGGGACCCATGTTTTGAAGATCCTGTAGATGAACCCGACCGATCCCGGCTCTAGGGTGCTAGTTGAAGATCTTCATTAATCATAAACCCTGGGGAGCATAGCGAGTAGGGTTTTTGTGTAAAGGCTGGAACGTGCTGTGACGCCATTCATCGTTGTCTCTCTTAGGGTTTTCAAAAAATGATGAAAAAGGTGTATGTATGCATGTATGTTTGGGCTCTTCTTGCATATTTTTGTATGAATATATGCTCGTACTTCTCAGTTGGACTTCTATGCGCCTCTCTTGTTACTCTTCTTGCATAATTTTGATTTGACGATGTGTGTATTGACATGACAGATTAGAAGCCATGGCACTGTTGGATTTGTGGCCGATCAACACCCATTTGGCTGCACCCGGCATCCTTCACAGCCTTGTAGTGTCACTCCTCGTTCTTTGCCCATTTCCGTTCTACTGGTACTTGTGGACCCATCCCAAGAAGTGGATGAAAATGTGCGAAGGTGTCGACCCATCCCATCGTATGGCCCAGGTTTCTCACATTCTCAAGTCCCTACAAGTGCTTAGCCTTCTCTCGGTTGCCACATTCTCTATCCCGCCCCTCATTTGTGTGGCGCTCTTTGGCTTTGGACAGTTTCTGAATTACAGGTATTACTATTCTCTCAATGCTCCTCACTGTGTTCTTTCAGTTGTGAGATGCATGTTTTTCCTTTGCGTGATTGGCAATTTTCCTTGCACTATCTAAAAAAATTGTTTTCAGAAACACTATACCGTTTTAAGAAAGATGTAGACAGCATCGTAAAATGAATCTTTCCCATCGCTTATAGGCAAGTCTCCCTATGGCCACAGTGATCATATGGAAGTCTCCCTCTTCATTATACACACCATGATACACAGGCCTGAATGTTTTAGGGTACCTTTCTTGGAGTAGATTCTCTTGATAATTTTGTCTAAAAGTTCATGCAGTGGTATGATTTTACTATAAGCCTCGTTTGATTATTTATCCTTATCAATTAAACCTCTGGTAAGCATATGTTCCTTTCACATTGCTTTGCCTTATCAATTTGATGTCATGATGTATGGCAGGGTGTTTGACCTGCTCGGGGAAGATGGTGTATATTATGGGGCATTGTTCGGAAAGAAGCTTCCGTGGGTGGAGAAGTTTCCCTTCGGCTATTTCAGGGATCCACAATACGTGGGTTCAATCCTGAGTCTGCTTGGGGTTTCATGTTGGGTGCCGTTTCGCTTCATAGCCCTCTGGATTGTTGGTTATTTCTTTATGATGGTCATTGAGCGAGAAGAAGATCCGAATAACCGGACAGTTCATATTTCTTGACGAGTCCTAAGATTCATAGGTTGGTTCTACATTTCAGCTACTTTCCTGACGGTCTTCGTATCTCAGGTGGTTTTGTCGTTGATTTATTGCACAAATATTGCACAAACTTGAAAGAAAATTGATCTTTAGGCATAGCTCTTACTGTAACACTGAAGTGAAGCTTAGCTTGCAAAGACCATTTTGTTACGGCTCATACTTGTGTCGTTTTCGTTCTCAGCATGCTTTCGCATAATACGTGACTATTGAACACCCAGGTTTCGAGCTTAGTCAAATGCTACTACCGGTATCAAAGTCTTGCAATTTTATTCAAATGTTGCCTTTTTCCATCTGATTTCGTGTTTTACTGAACCATGAATCACGACCAAACGAGTCCAGAAACTGTGCAGTGTTCCTAGTCGTTGCTAAACATTTTTTCAGAGACGAGGTTCTTTTGATGGATGCGCCAAGTGTGAAGCCCAGTTGGATTCCAAATAGTGGTTATATGAACATGCCTTTAACCTATTTTATGTATTATTCTCCAATGTAACTAGCTCAGTCACTTGATGCATCATGATTGTTGTGTGGGGTTTTGAATCAGTTCATGTCAAGATGGGAAGAAGAGAAAAACAAGCAAAAACAAAGATTTTTCTTTTGGATTCTTGACAAGGCATTATTTAATTATAAAGCCTCTGTAGTTTAGTATCTAAATCCCAATCTTTTGTAGGGGGTAAAACATTTGCTATGGCATGGTTTAAGGTGGTTCATGTATTTATATTCTACAATTCATTAACCCCCTTGAAGGACCAACTGTCCATTCAATGTACGCAAGAAATCTTGTGTAGGTTCTTATGAAGTCATTTTTGGTTGGATGTTCATGAAATTTGGACATAATGTATAACTATTTACCCCTTCCTAATAATCTAATTTATTTTTTGATTGGGTGCCCGGATCAAAAGTTATGTTGTCCTAAACTTTGTAGGAAGCTTGGGTAGCATGTGCAAAACCCTTCCTATGGTTTTAAAATTTGGTAGGTGTGTAGCTTCCACGATACAAGATGCAAATGTAAAAAAATACCATGTTTAGTGTAAGAATCTCATTTTAGAAAGAATTAAAGTTTACAAGCCTTATCAGGTAGTGTTGGAGAAAAACTTTTTTACATAACTTCAGATGTTATAATCTTTCAATACATGTGGTCAAATTTTCTAAACAAATTTCCACATATTCCCAAAGAAGTCTAGTACAAATTTGTATGGTTGATTTTGAAAAAAAAATCATTTTTTTCTTGCTGCCCTAAAAAGTGGCAGTTTTTGACAATTTCTGCCCCAAATGTGCCCCGATCTTTTAGAGGTTATCCCCTAAAGGCCTAACTTAAGGCCTTTTCTCAGCGAAAAATCATTCAAAATTGCCATTTCTGTAGTAAAGAGTAAAAAAATTTGAAAATCATGTTTTTTGCACATCTAATCATAGGATCTTACACCTAATTAGTATGAGAATGTGTGGAAAAAATTTCAGAAATTTTGATAGCACAAATTGCAAGATGTCTATGTTCAAAGTGAAGAAAACAAGTTTTTCAACACATTGTAGGACTAGATTATTTGATGTTAAACCTTCGTAACTTTGATTTTTTGCACTATAGAGTTTTGAGCTTTAAATCATTATGGTGGTGAATTAAGTTGAGAGTCTAGGCAAATAAAGAAAATACCAAAAAGTTTAATTTTTATTCTTAAGAAAATTGTTAAGTAGAAGTAGGTACAAGATGGAAGGAAAATCTAAATTATTAGTATCTCCAAGATGGAATTCAAATTCACTAATCCCACTGGTGAGATTGTTCTAGCGAGTGGTTTAAACCATGAGGACCTTTCTTTTTTTAAATTGTAAAAGTTGTGTTTAGAAATGAGTCCTACAAGTTATTTTTTCAAGAAGATGCTATAATTGCCCAAAAAATAAGATTGTCCATAACTTTTTTTTATAATAAATCCAAATGGAATGAACCAAAGCTTCCCATGTAGATAAAAAATAATCTTTGAGGAAAAAAATAAGATAAAATGAAATTCAAATTTTTGGAATTTTTTTTCTAGTACCCCCTCTCCCTTGTTTTGAGGTTATTTGGGCATAACTTTTGTTTTTAGGCACCAAATGAAAAAAATTCATGTTCCCACAAAGTTGATAAATTTTTATATCTTCATAAAAAGTTTAAAAAAATCAAAAAAACAGTTGAGATTGTAGGTACCTACCCAAAATCCCATTTATCCCTGGAAAGGACAATGGTCCTCTAGGAGTTAAGTTAATTTATGATAAAAAAACCAACCTTCAACATCCCTACTATCTTCTCCAAATTATATTAATGCACCTCAAATATTCCATGTCTTAATGTCTTTAATATAGATATGAAGTATGATGTACGAATACTTGCATATATTGATACAAATATGAATAGGTAATCCTTATTATTCCATAGCTTGTGCTCCATTAATCGATGTCATCTATAAGGTGATATTTTTGTAGCCATTAGCAAGTTGAAATAAAGATATCTTGAGAAATTAGACATTATAGATAGGAATGTGAATGTAAACAAAGAAAAATGATTTTTAATCAAAAAATGATATGGGACTTGAGCCCAATGTGACACTATACCTACTACACATTCATCTTTGGGTCTTGGATCTTCAAACACAATATCCAGTAGGAATCACTTGAAAATCACAATATAAAAGAAAGCAATTTAACCCCTAACAAATTAGTTCCATTGCCTTCTAGTCAAACATCATTTTTAATCTCAATTTAAATTATATTTAAATTTTAATCTTATATTTCTATAACATGAAACACATATTGTCTATGATTGTGAAATTTTTTTATTAGTTTTGTGACAAATGGACATTGTTATAATTATTATAGCTAAAAGTGATGACAAGTTAGAAAACATATTTTAAAACTCTAATTAATCCGAAATATCTTGAAAAAGAATAGGTAGCTAGGAAAAATTATGCCAATTTTTTTAAATAATTATTCTATTTTTTACACCCAAAAATCAATGAAAATAGTACAAATACGAACACATTCCCTATATAGGCCCCTATCCCAAATGCTAGTGGTATAATCACTAGATATGCCCATAAAGATGCATGCTCAAGTTGTATTCAAATGCACAACTTGTACGAGCAAGAGTTATTCAAAATCAAATCATACCAATGAATGAAATACCAAGCCAAATCATTATTGTTCTATAAGTTATCGTAAGCATTACAAATTATTTATTCCATTTATCTACAACTAAACAATAAAAAGATTCAATATACCACTATTATATATTTGTATCTAATTGTAGTGTTCCTCTAGCAAATTAAACGTTCGATGACCTACTGAAGTAGTTACCTAGATGCTCTTCTTGCCATGCTCATTCAATATATATTAGAGGAATAAGTTGCATACATGAATTTCCCTAGGTTTTGTTGTGCAATTTTTTGAGCTAGAGAACATGATATATTGTAGTAGACATTGAAATCTATGTTATGGGAATTCTTTTTAAATTGATGGTTGCCAAAAGAGTAAGGAGCCCAAAATTTGGGTTATATATATGCAATTTTCTTCCAATTTTGCTCAATTGTTCTACATTTTCTTTGACACAAACAAAGGCAATACCTTTATTGCAAGGGGAGAATAAGAATACAAACCCCCAACCGCAAGTGGCTTGGTGTTAAGTAAAGGTGATAACAAAGAGAAAAACAGAGTAAGAAAGAAGAAAAAACCCAAGACAAAGGAGATGAAGGGAGGCTTGGCATGGGGGCTCACTTAGTTGTATCACATTTTGATTTTTCACATAATTGTAGTGCTACTAAGAAAATACAAAAGAAAATTAAAAGACAACTCTAGGGGGGGGCACTATTTGGGGGTTCATATATCATGTGCAAATAAGGGGTATTTTTTGGGGGGGTATTTTGATAGAAGGAACTAATTATGTAGAT
Organism: Straminergon stramineum; assembly: GCA_963920665.1. NCBI lineage: Eukaryota > Viridiplantae > Streptophyta > Bryopsida > Hypnales > Calliergonaceae > Straminergon > Straminergon stramineum. The sequence goes on from OY987264.1 coordinate 40,616,248, forward strand.
CCTATTGTTACCTAATTCTCTAATTTTTAAATATTTTTTAATACTCTACACTTACTTCGAATTTGAAAGAGAGGCCATTTTTTCACACCCTATCTTCATTATAATGAAATTATTTTCATTTGAACACAATGCATTCAAATAGTCATGGCTAGGTTCAAATTTTGTACGTGGAGGTTAGATTTGACACTCATTGAATTTACACGTTAGATTATGAGGGTTCCATGTTACCTTACACCATTCAACAAACAACACATGACACTTTTGTACAAAAGTGACTTAAGCTCTACTGATTTTAAGATTCACGTAGGCTACTCACAACATATTCTAAATCTTATGAGTTGACAACATTCTCAAAACTCATGATTTCACTTGAAAGCACACTTGTAGGCATATCCAACATTTTTACAAATTGTGGAATATGAACTAGCACATAGGATATTGATAACATACTGAAAGTTCAAAAAATGCCATGTCAAACATGTTTACTAAGAACGATCATCAAACATTTGGAACATTAGTAAATTTCTAGTACAAGGTTGCAAATATGTTCCTAAGATTTAAGGCTCTTGTGTATAGAATCTAAAGGTGTCTTGGATTCCATACGAAATGCCTTTTCTAAAATGGTGGCTAACAAGTTCATGATGAAGAAATGCATAAATTCCATTCACAAATTGATTTCCCTACTAACCTTATTAATCTACATTTAAACATTCAAAGCCAGCAAAGGATGAAACAAATTGCACATAATCTATTGATTTCCCACAATAAAAGAGACATTCAAATCAGTGAAAGGTATGTAGGAATTTCGAATAGATTGGCAAACAAATACATGTAGAATGAATTTACATAAACTTAGACATATCAATGTATACCAACAATAGAAAATTGTGTAGCTCATAATCCCTGATTTCCTGTTTCATTGTGTTGAAGAACACATGGAATACCCAAAAAATGGAATACCAAATAAAGAATGAAATATTGGAGAAAATATGTCATGATGAATGCCATGAAATGCAAGCTTTTAATCCAAACCACAAACTCTAAGTTGTAGTTTAAACCTCTCTACATAGACAACAAACAATCGTCCAACACTATTGTACTATGGTTTGAATAAAAAAACAAAACTGCAGCAAGTTGAGGAAAATACTATAAATAATGAAATACTCATAAAAATCTATGACTATATTGCTTGGGCACCACTGACATCAAGTCGCAAGTACACCAATCTGTTCCCTCATCCAAGGATGTTGTAGAGTATGGACAACTTAAGTATAGTGAGCTAGTACAAGGGGGGCAATCACAACCGGTTTGAAATTGTCTGTTCCATTGCCCACAAGGTCATGAAGACCTCCATGAATTGGTCAAACTAGTGTGAACCCCAAATTTGTCACTGTGGACTCATTGTTTTTTTTTTTTTTTGTATTTTGTTATTTTAAGTGTAGTCTTATATACGAAAAGCCTCCAAAAGAGTGTAGAACCAAAATAGGTATGTTACATACTAGTATAGTATTTGGTCTAAAATTAGAATATATTATAGCTAAAATACTCCAAACCACGATTTGTACATAGGTTAGAACTTGACTAAATGTGATAAACTAGAGAATTATGTGTTATTGGTACAACCAGCTCAAACTCCGCATGCAAGAGACATGTCTAGGCTAAAATTGGTCAAGGGAACCCTAGTGAGAGGCATTTAGGTCAGTTCCTAGCAATAGGTTCCAGTTTTCCCATTCCATCGATGAAATAGCGGAACCCTAATGTTGACCTACAAGAATTAATTATTTCAAGATGGGACCATAGAAGAATCTACGGCCAAAGGAGGTTGAATTTGGGTTGAAATCATGCCCAAGACTCGATGACCAAGTTGGTTTGCTAAGATTCCCTCCAATGTAAAAGATTCCTTGGACAATGGTATTTAAACAAGAGGGCGAATTTTATTCCCCTTGGGCCAATGTGTAGAGTAAGAATTTGAATTCACAAATGTATTGTGGAATTTCATGAGAGGTTCCACAAAAAAATTTGGAATTTTTTGATAGTTAGAAGATGCTCTTCGAGACGGTCAACCGCCAAAACTTACAACGAGAAATTTCTAAAAATTACCTAGGTGGCGGTAAAATCTCACTAAAAATTCTACCACCTTATTTTATGTTATTAAGATGCCTCAACAAGTTTCACGACATTCCAATAGTCAGAAGTATCCAATTGTACGAGATTCCCCAACAATCGGAATAATTTAAAGATTACGGCGGAGTTGACCATCGAAGTGGGAGCATACGGAAATGAAATGAGGTTGAAGATAGGTCTTTTATTACTACCCCATACCTACTTAAGAGTTTAGGCTAGTTACTTTTGTCACAAAAGTCAAACTCCAAAAGTTGGATTTTTACGTGATTTTGGCTTTAAGTTGACGCTAGATTTCGTCGATATTTTGGAGTTAGGAAAAGGTTAAGGATTTCTATAGTCTAAAAATGGTCTTTTGAATCCAATGACACAATTCGTTTGTGATTTGAAATTAATCTCCAAAAGTTAGATTTATGGGTCAATGTAGAAAGTAAAAACCTTTGAAGATGAAGATGAGAATCCAAAGTGATAGGGTTACCTTAGATGAATGAGAGGAGGTGGGTGCATGGGAAAGAATTTCAAAGGGAACCCCTTCTCCTCTCAACTCACCTCCATTTGTTATATTTGGGTTCGTTGGGTCCAACTTATGTTGGAATTTTGGCGTTTTAAGCCCAAAAACTCGGAATGGTGTTTTGGGGGCACTTTTGGCCCATTGTTGCTATTTTTTGAGCTTCTTGAGGTCTGTGTGGGTCTTTACAGCTTGAGTCCTCTACACTAACCATCTCAAGTCCTTTGGAGGCTTGAGAGTTCATTCCTATTTAGGTTTTTTTTGAGAGGCCATGATATTGTATTATTCTTTGAGGGATTCTTTTGGTCACCCTCCTTGTCTTGTCCTTGTACTAATCCTACAATAACCCCCTACATGACTTGGCAATGCTACTTTGGGGGGGCCTTTAGATTAAGTTTATTATTGTACTAACCCCTGTATTATTAACCCTTAGTCTTGAAGTGTTCTTTTATCCCTCAATTCTATTGTAGTGGTCTGTAGAGTAATCCAAGTTTGGTGAAGATTAATGGTTCCTGCCACAACCACGGAGCTTTGAACCCCCTTGGGGTGAAAGAGCCTTGGTTGTGTGTTAAAAATGGAAACCATGGTGAAGCTTTGAAACTTGTAAAGGTGGAAGAGTCTTAGTTGCGTGTTAAAGCCACTTCACAGGTAAACCTTAATTCTCCGTAGTGTCCAAGTCCAAAGTTTAGTTCTCCAAACACATTTGGAATGATTAAAGTTTAGTATCCAAAGAAATAAGAAATAGAAGTTGAGATGAGCTTGAAGGGTGCCTGGTTAGAGAAAGAGTAAACCCCTTCGATCGTTTAGACATAGCTATACAAACCACTAATCCCTAGAGGCGATTCACCCCCCTACTAATCTCCTAGCATCAAATTAGCTTTAGATAGGAAAAAAATGAATCCCCCCAAACCCCAAAATACCTCGATAAATACCTAAATACTTTGATCAGTACCTAGACCTCAGACCCTGCTAACATCCCCAAAGTCGGTTACAACCAAGTACTGCTAGGAAATGAGAGTCAATTAGAAGAGAGTCAAGTAGCCTTAGTAGCCTCTGGTGAAGAGTTGTCTTCACCAAGTTTTGGGACTATAAGTCCAAAGGTCCATTTGCTAGTTTTCCACTCCATAACAGCTGTATGACTCATTGTACTTGCATGCTCAAATTGTGAAATATAATTGCAAATTGAATTTGTCTAATTGATTCCGTGAGTACATTAGAAGTATTGTTGGTCAAATTGACCGTATTGTGTGAGTCTGTACACCAAGCAAGTGTATGTCAAATTGTTGTGTGTAGCATCTTAAAGAATTGTGTAAAGTTGTGGTCTAATGGATTGTGTGTTGAGTTGAAATTGAGTGAGCTAATGCTTGTCTAATTGACTGGATTGATTCCGTCTAAGCTCATTTAAAAATTGAGTTTGCAGTATTTGTATTGGTCTAATTGTGTGTGAATTATTGTAATCAAATTGTTGAAGTCAAGTAGCTGCTGGTGAATTGAGTTTGGAACGTGAAGTTGAGATGTTGTTGAGTGGACTATTGATTGAAATTAAGTTTTGATTCATAGTCCATTTGATAAAGGTAGTAGGACCTAATTAGACTTTGTGCTTGAAGTCATGTCATTTAGATGTAAGGTCGAGAAGTTGGTGTATTAGGATTAGGTAAGTGGATAAATTGAAAATGAAAATTCTTGAATCTAATGGACGCAAGAGCAATCGGAGTGTTGTGAGCCTATTGGTGGTCAAGTTGACATGGCTGTGCAAATAAGCGTTATAATTGGATTCAAGTGCTAAGTTGGGTCATTTGCGTCAAATAACTATGAATTGGATATTGGTATGAGATATGTCCAATTGACTGAGTCATTGCTAACTCATGGTCCAGTTATATCTATTTGATGTATGTATGTCGACTTACTTGCATGTATATGTGTAAATCTGGTAGTTGGATTTTGAATTAAGAAAGCAGTTTGGAAATTAGTATATTCAAGTCTAATTGATGCATTTTATTACTTTGGAAATGTAGTATTGTATTAAGTCAATTGGACCATGCATTAAATTGCTAGCTAGTTAATTAGGGTTGACAAAAGTTAGCGTCCCGGCCAAAATCACGTCCAAAAATCGGACGTTTGGACTGGGCAGACGTTGCAACTCCAGTGGGTAAAAAACCCCATCCACAAACTTACCATGGATAAATGCAAGCGGGGGGGATGAGCGGGCGGGTGAACGAGCGGATGGGTGGTAGAGCAGTCGGGTGGATGGATGAGGGGACGGGTAGTCGCAATGTGGATAGGGTGAAGATAGGCAAACGCTCATTATATAGTGGCAACTCACTTCACTTGCGATTTCCAACTTCTTTTCTTGAAATTTTGGGGTGTGTAATATACCATTGGAAAGGTCTTCACAATACCTTTCCAATGGTATATTATATGCCCCCAAAATCCCAAAACTTGAATCAGAAATGACAAAAGAAGTTCTATGCTTCAAGAAAGTGGGCGTCTGCCTTGCTATCCACCCATCTGCCTAGCCGTCTGCTCTCCCGTCTGCCCTCCTATTCGCTTGGCGGATAGGCAGACGGCTGACCAGTTGGACGGATGTTCACTATGTAGTTGCAATTTACTTTAGTTGCAATTTTTGACTTCATTTTTGGAATTTTGGAGCGTTGTTGAGTAGAGAAGCCTTGCCTTGGGAAAACGTGGGGCTTCTAGCTGCAACTAGATGTGGTTCAAATAATGGAAGATCTCGTGGCCAAAGTCACAAACATAATAATAAATCCCCCTCCAATAATGCCATATGAACCAAAATACTATCACCCTTCCATACACCCCTCCAAAGATGTCATGGAGTCTCAATATACCCCATGCATGGTAAAAATTGTAGAAACAAAGTCATATCCTTCATGAACTCCCCTCAAAGAAGTGTCTGATAGTTTATTGAATGCCATGTTCGCTATACAACTCCAAACTAAGAGTGTGATATGCCTCTGAAAATCTAACAAAAAGTTCTACAACCTCTTCAAAATTCACTCAAAAATAAGATACTGTCCGACTTTTATGGTCGGTCAAAGTTCACCCTTCCCAACTCAAAGGCAGCTCACCTATACTTCACTCTCAAGCCCATAACTTTCACATACTATCTCCAAATCAAGAAAATAAACCCATTTTGGAAAGCTAACATGAACATCTACAAGCTCTCTAAGTTTCACTCAAATACAAAGCACTGTTCACATTTTATAGCCTTTCAAAACTCACTCACTTGGAAACCCGAAAGTATCCCTTCACCCTTTCACTCTCAAACCCATAACTTTCTCATACTACCTCCAAATCAAGAAAATAAACCCATTTTGGAAAGCTAACATTAATATCTACAAGCTCTACAAGTTTCCTTCAAATAAAAAGCACTTTCAACATTTTATAGCCTTTTAAAGCTCACTCTCTTGAAAGTTTGAGGCAGCTTCACAACACCTCACTCCCAAACTCATAACTTACACATACTAACTCCAAACTTCATGAGTAATAAATTTTTGGAAACACAAAAACAAGATACACAAGCTCTCAAAATTTCATTACCAAACTCTCCATGTACGAAGTGCTCTCTCCTCCCAAAGTGACAGCTTCCCTAAGCAAACAAGGAGGAGGAAGAAGATGATCCTCAACCTCATCCGCCACCTCAACCTCCATACGATCCACTTAAGTTAGTGGATTTTGGCCACTAAGAAGCCACATGGGCCACTTCCTATTCTCGATAAGTCTATCCATATCATCTACGTGGATTTCTAATCCATTAAAAATAAAAATAAAAATAAGGAAAAAGGTAAAACAAGTTTTACCTTTTGTTTTTACAACTTCAACTTAACTAACTAACATATTAAAATATCTTCTAGTATAGAAATCAAAGAACTAAATGTTTGTCAAATAGAGGTAAAAAAAAAGAGTTCAAGTGGAGTATAACCCCATTTGTTTCTTGAAACTCTAGAAAAAAAACCCCTCCAATTTAACAAACAATTATGCATTTTCATATAATGAACACATTTACAATACGACAGCGTGTAATGTTTCGTTGGAAAGGTCTTCAAAATACCTTTCCAATGGTATATTACATGCCCATGAACTCCCAAAACTCGAATAAAAAATGACAAAAGAAGTTCTATGCTTCGAAAAAGTGGGCGTCCGCCTAGTTGTCCGCTCTCCCACCCGCCTTTACAGATTGCCCCGACCACAAAAGCTGATGCAACCTTGTCCACCTTACTACCCAACTCCACCAAACCTTTGTCCATGGGAGTCCTACAACAATAAATTTTAAAAAGTATAGATTCATTTCCTAAAAAAACTCTTCAATGCAATAAGTATCCAATGTAGTATTAATGTGAGAAAGGGTAATTCCAGTTATTCCTCCCCACATTTTAACATGCTCTCCAAACCCTAAACTCTATACCCTAAATCCTAAACCCTCAGTCTTAGCACTTTATTTATTATTTATATTTTTTGTATTACAAAGGAAATAGTGTTGGCACCTCTTTTGGAATATATTTGATGTTTATAAGAGAGTTAACCTTTTATAAATATTTGTTATTGTTTAATGTCCAATATTTTCTTATATGGGTATTTTATAGTTATCTTCTATAGTGGGTTATGTTTTATACACTTACTAGGGGATTTATTGATAAGCCCCTCCCATCCCTCCCGTAAGTCTTGGTTTCCTTAGGATTATTTCTTTTTCTTTTAATTAGCCATTGGGTTTGTTTTTTATACTTTGACACCATTATATGCAATATGGACCTTTTTCTTTTGGTGGGTCTATATTCTTAATTAATTTTTTCTAGCCATGGACAATTGATTGAAATCACCTAGTTGTTTCTTGATCATACGACAATTTTTTACACTTGGTTGTAGGTCAAGAAATTATTAGAAGCTTCCATGCTTAAGATGTATTTTTTACACTTGTCAATTTGACTTGACTAGTGTCTTTTGCTTCATTGGTTGTCATTATAGGTTTGCCTGGCACATCATAGGGGGTACTATGCTAGTACTGTGATGGATGGCTAAAAGTGGTCCTTAAAAAATCCTTGGATTATGGAGGATTGATTTTTCCTAATTTAAGGGTTCCTTCTAGTACAAGTTTGTTTGACTTGGCTAATTTTTTATCCCTGGACATCAAGTCATTAATTCTTGGGGCCTATGGGTGGTTGGGATCCAAGGCATGTTTTCTTGGAGACCACGGCTTGGACTTGACTTAACCTTAATTGAATACTGCTATGGCCAATATATAAGGGATTGAAACTACCCTTGAGCCTTTACAATTTCATATTGTTGGCTTTTACAAGGTGTTGGAAGTGACTACGGTTGGTGGGAGTGAGGAACATGATGGCGTCTACACAAGTCATCTTTGGTGCACAATGTGTTAGGCTGTGGTTTGTATTTTGTTGTTCATTTTCTTATGTGTAGTTTTGAGCTTTGCTTGTTGGATTTTTCTTTTGTGACTGCTATAACACGCAGTTGTGGGTTGAAGACACCTTGTCTACGACTTACTAACATTCCGATGTTTGGTTTGTCATGGGGACAGGTGAGGTCCACAACCTCTTTGGTTAAATCTTCACAGCGGCTCTATCCATAGACCTTGACAACAAATTCTTTTGGGGGATACTAAATCACTTTGATATTGCATGATTTAGTTACTAGCTTGAGGTGTCTCTACTGATTTGATATTTTCTACCTATTGATATTGTACCAATGAAAGGATCTTAGTCATGATCTTTATTTGGTTTTATGTACTTAAAAACTTCTTTTCATAAGTTTATTGAGAAGATGTTGTGCTGATTTGATGGATATGATAGTTTGATGGCTAAATATGTATATTTTCTATTTGACTGTGTACTATTTTTTGTTCTTTGAAGTTCTTTTTTGGATTATGATTGGTTTGTTATTTATAGGAAAGGCCCTATTTGGGATGTCCCTCTCACCCGCCCGGGTTGCAAAAAAATAGAATTGTAGAACCTTCAATTGTATATACCAAACTTATAACATTACATGAGTTTTCAAAATTAGTGGTGTGCTGTGTTGAATATGTTTTATTTTTTATTCTTTTGAAGTTCGAAATGCAATCATAACAATGTAATGCGTATGTAAACCTTACTAGCTTTGTTATATAGGTTTCAATTGTTCTGAAAATTTACTTTATTATGGGTCACTACACAAATGTGGAACATTGGATTATAACCTAGAGTGTTTCTTCACTTTTTGTTGTAAAATGCATTGATAGTGTAAAACATGAATGAAAATAGCCCTAAAGAAATTATATTATCTCATTATTCTATTATGACATTTACGGGACGTTGCTCAAAATGATTTAAGCACTTTAATGTAATTTGATGTGATATCATGTGGATAAGATTAAAGTAAGCATTTATACAACAAAAAGGAAATTGAGGTTCTTATCACACACGCTTATACCTATGTATACTTGCATGTACCCTAATTGTAAACTATCAATAAATTTATCTCAATCCAAAAATATTAGAGCTTAGGTAGTGTAGTATGTCATTGACCTTCAAATATTACAAGCCTTCAAGTTCAACAATTCAGATAAATAAGTCATACTCCAATGATTACAAGTATGTTTCATCTTAAGACTTTTTTGCAAATGATTTTATAAAATTTTTCGTAATATCATATCTTGTAGATTATAAATTTACAATATTGATTGAATTGCTTAAGTAGTTGTGTAGGCCTAGGATTTTTTTAAATCTTGAACCCTTAAAGTCCTAAGCCTTTTTTTTCCATTGAATATCACTCAAAACTACCATTTCTATTGCAAAGAGCAAAAAACTTTCTAAATTAATTTTTTGGCCTATCTAACCGTAGGAATTTGTACTAAATTAGTATAAAAATGTGTGGGAGTAATCTTCTCATCTTGAAAACTTTGAGTGCATACATTGCATGGTATTTGCATTTAAAGTAAGCAAAAAAATGTTTTCTTCCATCTTGTTATACTAGATTCTTGCGCTTCTAATTCTTCACTTTAAATTTTGGTATTAATCATTTTAATTTTATAATATCTTATGTTGAAGAATCTAGCTAATAAGCAAAGAATCTTGGACAAAAAATTTAGAAATAAATCATTTAATTGAGATCACATATCACACCTTCACAAGAGTCCCTTATAAGAGTGTAGGGCCTCTGGGACTTTAAGGATTAATTACTTTCCCTCAAAGGCATAGAAATCAAGTAGAGATTGAAACCAATGAAATTGTTACAATCTTGACGTTAAATTTCTTTTGCTATTAGCCAAAAAGTATTGTTGATATGGCAAACTTGTAAAAAAGCACCAATGTAGAACGAAATTTTTTTACCCACACACTTGAATTCTTTGTTTACAAATCAAATGATTTTCCAAACAAGAGGCTATTTGGTGTCACTTTTCATAGTTGTATCAATTTAGTGCCTCATGATATAACATATCAAAGAGATAATTTCTATAGATTTTTTAATTTACCATGCAATGTGTGCTCTACTCATCCTCCCATCCACCCACCTCCACAAAGTCAAAAGTACCTTTCCTTCCTGCCACCTCTCCTTCCCGCCCTCCTCCCCGTTTGCTCATCCACCCACCTCCTCCAAATTGAAAACACCTCTTCCTCTTGCCCGCCTCTCCCTTCCGCCCTCCTCCCTATTCATCGTCCATAGTTTGCCTGTCCGTCGTCCGCCCACCTTCATCAAATTGAAAACACCTCTTCCTCCCGCCTACCTCTCCCTCTCGCCCTCCTCCGAGTCCGCCATCTGCCCATCCGCATTGTTTGCCTGCCCATCCGCAATCATCGTCTTCCCATTCGTTCGTCCATCAAGTGGATGGGAGGGCGGATAGGAGAGCGGACGGCTAGGTGGACAAGCGGATAGCAAGGTGGATGCCCACTTTCTTGAAGCATAGAACTTCTTTTGTCATTTCTGATTCAAGTTTTGGGAGTTTGGGGGCATGTAATATACTATTCGAAAGGTGTTTCGAAGACCTTTCCAACGATATATTACACGCCTTAAAAATTCAAAAAACGAAGTTGGAAATGACAACTAAAGTGAACTACAACTACATAGTGAGTGTCTGCCCAATTGGTCAACCATCCGCCCGTCCGCCAAGCGGACGGGAGGGCGGACAGGAGAGCGGACAGCTAGGCGAATGGGTGGACATCAAGGCGGATGCCCATGTTCTTGAAGCATAGAACTTCTTTTCTCATTTCTGATTCAAGTTTGGGGAATTTGGGGGCGTGTAATATGCCATTGGAAAGGTATTTCAAAGACCTGTCCAATGGTATATTACATGCCCCAAAATTTCAATAAACGAAGTTGAAAATTGCAACTAAAGTGAACTGCGACTACATAATGAGCGTTCGCCCAATTGATCAATTGTCCGCCCATTCACCAAGCAGACGGGTGAGCAAACAAGAGAACGGACAATCTCGCAGATGTGCGGATGGCCACGCAAACGGTTTGATAGACAGATTCACGGACGCATTGCTAAAGTTGTGGATGGTAGCATGGACATGGTTGTTTGGCTGAACAACTCGACAACACGATGAACACGACGTCCAACACGTTTAGTAGACCCCCTTGTCCGTCTAATAAAGTCAACTTTAAGGTTGACTTTCAAATAAAACACTTTCTATTTCCAATCTTGACATATTTGAGTTTCATTTTATTGAAGTGTCTCAATTTAATAATCACTTATTCCATTCTTAATTATGGATCATAAATAAAATGAGATTTCAAATTATCTCTACTGTTAGGATAAGGCTTTATTCGTCAAAATTGTCATGTATACACGACACTCGTCTTATACGACACGTGACATCAGACGAACAACTCGACACCCAACCCCAAAATGTGTTCGACAGAACAACCTTGAGCATGGATGGACAAGGCAGGCGAGCAAACGGGCGATTGGACTTGTGGACAGGGAGGTGGACGGACTCACGGACTGGTGGATTGTTTTGACAATTTGAGCATGGGCTACAGAAATGGCGAATAGGCTATCGAACGGCCGTTAGTGGACAGACATGTGGGTGGATGACGATGTGGACGGGGTGTCAGATGGCCCTTAGCGGACAAGTAGGCGGGTGGATGACGTTGTGGATAGGGTTTCGAACGGGTAGGCAAGTAGACGGCGATGCGAACAGGGTAAAAAAACTTACCCCCTTGGTAAAAACTCAAAAATCAAATGTCACAGGACGTCTGAGAGGGTCACATTCATAGACGTCGGATGTCCGGGCGCTTGCGGCTGTGTCTGGACGTCCTATCAACCCTATGGTTAATTAGTTGAGAGTAAACTTGAGAAAAGAGGTCACCAAATTTGCTTTGCTTGTGATGCTGTGAATGTCAAATTGTATATTGGACTGCATATATGTATTAGGAGAAAGTATGTGTAGTTGACTGTGTTTGTGAAATGAAGTATTGTGATTATATGAAATTAAATGAATGTAGTGTCAGTGTTGCAAATGTGATAACTTGTCATATATGTGAAAATGTTGTAATTGGTGAATATGAGGCACTTGTTAAATTAACCAAAGTCTAATTGTCGTATATCTCCAATTTGACATTATTAGTCCATTGGACTACTCAAATAAACATTCAAATCACAAGAGACTGAATCATTTAATCCAATTAAGTCCAATTGCAATAGAAGCACTAAGGAAAAGATATTTGACCACATCAAACTATAAGTGAAAACAAGTCTATTAGATTTACGTATGAATCTCACAACTAGAAGTGCAAATAGAATCCAAATCGTTCATACAAAATCCAAGTTGTAAGACGTTTTGTTGTTAGGAGACAAGTCTCATTGTAAAACCAACCATTATTAGTCAAATAGACATTGTAGATAAGGGTTGGTGGCAAGTCAACTTAGTCATTGTAATTGAACACATGGCATGGTCATAGGTCCATTAGGCCATGTCCTTGGTTAATGTTAATCTTGGTGCCTATTTGACCCAACAAACAAGCAAATCAATGTAAAGGTAAAATTGCCCATTGAAAAAGCTAAAGCTAAAGGGAAAATCTTGAAGATTAAATTCCAAATTGACTAGGGAAGTTTCATTTTCCTTATGCTTTGTATAAGGAGAAAATAATTTGATAGAACATGTAGATTTGATTTGAGCATAATATATTGGCAATTAGGCTAGTAAATACAATATGAAAAAAAACATGAGAGAAAGAAAAGAGGAATGTACTAAGTAAGGAATTTTATCTCAAAGGTTTACTTGTATTTTAAAATATATTAAGTGGCTAGAGCATGCATAAGCAAATTGACCATACCCGGCAAATTGACCAAGATATTTGACATGAGCCACACATTAGACAGGACTGTGACACCATTCATTGTAACTATATTATAGCATTAGTATAAGGACTGAGAAAATTGACATGAAAGTATTTCCTTGGGTTATACCTTGAACCAAATCTAAAAATATGTAGATAAATATCCAAAATACGAAAACGAGTGACCTTAGTCACACAAACGTTAGACTTATTGACCTTTCCTTAGGAATTATCCCCCTATACTATATTTTCATGGGTTTTGTCGAGTAAGCAAAATCCATATTACAGTCCATTAGTGGAAAAAATTGGGTCCATTAGTGGGGAAATTTAGGAGAGCTGAAGGGGGAAAGAAAAAAGAAAAAAAAAGAGGGTCATTGCAAGAAACACCAGTCCTATTCTCCGTCACAATTGGAGTGATGTTGTTATCACCAACTCTAACTTTTGAAGCACAAGTTCAATGAACAAAAAAATTCTATAGGAGATGTCTAACTTGATGGTAATAAGATCCTTTATTTTTTAGAAATTTAAAAAAATCATTCTATATTTAAAATTTAATTTTGTTAATTTGTCACACTTTGAGATGTAGGGGTTTTCACTACATCTGGAGTACCCAAATTGAATGATCTAGAGTTGAAATTTTGGTGGTCTATTTCCACACTAGGTGGACAAATGCCTACTAAAGGGCATCTAAAAATACATTATTTTATGTCCTCTAGGCCCATGCAAATAGAACTCCCTTGCACAAGCATTTATGAACATTGAAGATGGTTTCAACTTCATTCTTTTGGTGAAATTTGATCACCATCAAGTCCTCATAGATGGTCAATTTTTAGGGGTTTTTTGTTCATGATTTTCTATTTATCATTACTTTATACCTCATTGGATCTATTTTTTGTGACAATCTATCTTTTTTTTTTATCACAATATGGTTTTAGTACTCGCAAGTAGTCCATAGTACTTGCACCAATACTTTCAACCGTTGATTTTTCCAATCTGCGGTTGTAATAGTTCCGCTACTTAGTACTCGTAGTACTCATAGTACTCCGGGTCTAAAATCCAAATTTTGCCAAAACACTACAGAAAACACACAATGTTTCTTGCAATGACTCAAGAAAGGAAGAAAACAAAGGGGAACCAAAGCAAGGATTGACCTTGACCTTCTCTAACCAAATGTCAGAGCAGGGAAGCCAACTCCCCATCTCCTACAAAGCAAGGAAGGGAAGAAACAAGGAAGACAAGTATGTGGGAGTTTAACTCAAGAGGTGGAGAAAGTGACAAGGAGATGAAGACCACTTGATGTTAAATAGGAGGAAGTTGAGGGAGATAAGATAGAGATGAAATCTCCCCACTTTGTTTTGACCATTGGATTAAAAATAGGTGAGTAATGAGATGCTAGACGTAAGAGATAGTTCAAGACGTAAGAGGTAGTTCAAGACGTAAGAGGTAGTTCAAGGCGTAAGAGGTAGTGACACATCCCTAATTTGCCTAGAAATATGGAACGAGAGTAGTTGGACTGCTTCAAGGACATAAGAGGAATAGGGTAGAAAGAAAAAGAGACAAACAAGAAGAGATAAAGTGGGGTCGACCAACCATTGTATGACTTACCACTTTATAAAAAATGGTGGCCAATTGCATCATCTCATGGGAATTCATGGTGCAAGACGTCCCCCTGGGAGGCACGATCAATGCCATTAGCTCTAAGGTATGAAGCTAAACCCCTTCTTAACCTACCCAACCTATCTAATTAGCCACTACTAACCTTAGCTGAGGCCTAGCCCCAAGTCAGCCCCTAAGATTAGTAGTTAGGTCATATTTAGATTTAAAACTGTAGAAGGGAGGTCCATAGCTCTGTGAAAACCTAAGGCATGTTAAAATTAGAGTAAAAATGAGAAAGTTATCGCCAAATGAAGGTTAGTACTTAAATTGGATGAAAAGTAGTTAGACATAAAATTTGGACAAATTGAGAGAATTAGAAAGAGGGCATTACTTAGAATCCATGACTGAAAGAAAAATTTGATTTCAAATTGTAGATTAGAAGAACTTAGTGGATGAAGTTTTAAGTGCCACCTAGTGGTCAAACTTCATCCATCAAGAACTTTTAGTAGGAAGGTCGGTTAGCAAGCATATTACCAAAATAGAAAGCTAGAGTTAGGGGCTACAAGAAAAAAATATACACTTACTGAAAATAGTAAATAAACGAAAGTTGAACCAAAACTTGACTACTAGGGGAGCCTAATAGAAAATTTGGAAGGTCAAGTAGAGTAAGGAAGTTAAGACCATGGCCTTGTGGAGTAAGTTTAGTAGAGCTCATAGGACCGCAAGACATTAAATTGTCTAGTGGAAGGTGCACTATAACAAAACATGGTAAGAAAAACCGTAGTCAAAATCAACTACGGTTCTTTTTACCACGTTTTTGTGCAAGCCCACTATGCACGCAACCAACATTTTTTGCAATTTCCCACTGCAATTTTTGGAATTTTGGGGCGTGTAATATACCATTGGAAAGGGATTTTTAATACCTTTTAAATGGTATATTACACACCTAAAATTCCAAAAAATTTAGTGGGAAATTGTAAAAGAAGCTAACAGCTCACTACGAGCGCATGCATCAAAACGTGGCAAAAAAACCCATAGTCGATTTTGACTATGGTTTTTTTTACCATGTTTTGTTATAGTGGTGGACCTGCCTGACGTGGCGCACGGGCTGGACCACAGGGCCAAGCGACAACCCCACGTCAGGCTGACCTACTCCGAATGGAGCCCGACCCAGCCAAAGCCATGAACCGGGCAACGGAGACCAACATGGCCCCAACGGACGCGTGAGTGGTCCAACGAAACTAAACGAACGCGAAAAATAGGCACCGCGCTTGGAGAAACGTCCAACCATAGGGATCCACGACTTCCATCCGGCCATGGACACAATTCTTGAAGTTGTTATTGCTAGTGTAGGTGCAACTTACTTACCCCCTCACTGTGTTGATACTACTAGGCCGAGCACACTCGGTAGTGAAACGATGTTGTGCTTACTAGAATAGAGCCTCGAAGTAACTTATCCCTTATGCATTGCTTCACGCTCTTAGAATCTGTGTGTATAAGTATCTGCACACTCCCCTCAATCCCATGTTGAGTCGGGTGCTCATCCTAAAGCGATCTGATCTTTTGCCTTTAACTAAAGGATGTTGTGCGCCGGGTACACTCACCGGCATACCCCATTTTGGTGATTGCCCCTCACGGGGCCCATCAATGCAAATTGTCAAACCAGATGAGTGTAAAACATTACCCATGGGACTGTAAGGATTGTCTTCTTCATTGAGACTGCCTGGACCCTTGTTTGTGGCCTTTTTCCTTTTAGATTTTCTAAATTATGTTTGTTATCGCACAACCAGATTAAACCACAGAAGAGATCATACCAGGAGAAGCCAGTGGTGGTCGTGCCGTTGGTCTGGTATCCACTCATTCTACTACGAGTGTTGGTGATCCTAGAAAGCACATCAATATTAATTCGATTCCACATCGGCACTTGCAGTGGTGATTCAAAAGTTGTTGGCAACCACCATTCAGGCATGTCCTCATCAGATTTATTGTATTATCAATGACTCTTATAGATGAGAATGATACTTGAAGGTGAGCGAATGCCACTTTGTTAAAGAGTGAAAAAGTTCATTCCCGATCCATTGTTTGTTGAGTACTCTTGATTATCTACTTGATTGTGTTTGAGTTGTACCATGCTGAAGTGAGCTCACTGAGTGTAGTACAATTGAATGATGGCAGGTACAACAATTTCAAAATGAACATGATTCTATTGGATGTCCGATTGCTTTAGAGGGCTCTTGGGTTGTCCCAACTCCCAATCTTTTTTCTTTTTGACACAAATGAAATGGAATTTCATTGCTAGGATAAAATACAAGCTGGCTAGCCACAAGTGGCCTGGCCAGAAGACCACAGACACAAGCAAAGTGAACAAGAAAGGCAAGCCAAAGGAGACGAACACCCAAAAACACAGCACGAAGAGAGGTAGCGAGGCCTCGCATGGCCAGCAAAAAGAAGGTGGAGCCTCCTTTGAACACTTGCAGTAAATCATGGGGGTTGCAAGATGAACTCCGAACCTTTTCAGTATTCCATCAACAGACTCCCATTTGCAATTGTTCGGTTTCATCGGGCCGCTCGGGGGTCCATCGAGGCTATGATGGTCTCCGTTGCCCGAGCCGTGGCTTTAGCCGGGTTGGGCTCCATTTGGGGTGGGTTGGCTTGACGCAAGGTCGTCGCCTGGCCCTGTGGTCTAGCCCACGCACCACGTCAGGCAGGCCCACCTTCAAATGGATGATTTAATGTCCTACCATAGGACCCCCTCGCTTAGGAAAAGATTGAACACTCAAGGAAGTAAAGAAGGATGAACTTTAGGATAGGTTTGGATGAAAAGCTTATAGAAGTTTTCAATTAAGGCCAAATTCCAAGGTTAGGTAGAGCCAAGCCTCTTAGACACCTCCGTGAAATTTCAAGTTATTATGACTGAGGGAGTCTAGACTTGAGTCGTGAATGAAGCTTGATGAACCGAGTAGTGGTCAAACTTCATCCGCCCATAGCTTTGACTAGAAAAGTCGGATAGGGTTAAAATTTATGTTTTTAGAAAGGAAAAGGAATTCTCTAGAGGGTTATGAGATTAGTTCTTCCTTAACATGACTTGCACAAAAACCACTATGAACTCATCCATTTGGCCCAATATTGTTGTAGTTGCATGGGAAGTTAGATTTGACAGTTTTTGCTCATTTGGGTCCATTTAGGCACTTAGAAAAGATTCATTGCTTGGAAGGCACAATAAAATGCACTTAGACACCCCAAAATAGGAATCATTTAGTCTAACCCCCCAGAACATGGTTGTGCTCGCAATTTGTCAAGGGTGGATAAATTGGTACTTACAATTGGTCTACCACAAAACAATGTTGAGAAGTCCTCTAATGGTGCCCCTCCCACACCAAATCAAATTGCACTAGTCTCAACAATGCATATACATTACAAACATTGACAACATCAACTCCTAAACTCTGATAATGCAAAAATTGAATGATGCAAACCCTAAGTTGTGCCCCCATCTAAAAGTGATTGCACATTGTCAAATTTCATCCATCTAGAGATTAATGGGCAACATTCATTCAAACTTTGGATCCCCCTAGCTATAACTTACATCCAATTGTATTGTATATAGTAATTATACCTCCATCAAGTATCCTAGCCCCCTTTACACTAACGATATATTAGATCTAGAAAACAAAAATTGGATATATTATTGGGGACCTAATATTAGTTATAATCAAATGACCCTATTTTTTTAACACCCTATATTTTCTCCAAAAAATTTCAAAATTTTGGGTTCAAACAATAAAACCCTCCATATCTTTGATCACACCATTCCAAATAAAAATTTTTAAGTGAACCCCCTGAGAGACAACTATGGTTCTTTGAAAGTGGACAAAAATTTTCATTCAAATCCAACATTTCATGGGTGCATGGATTTTTATGATTTTGATTGTGTATGCAAGAAGATCATTCTACAAAATAAAGTCAAATGCATGACAGTCTATTTTAGGGTTAACCCTAAAATGTCAAGCCTATGACCACAAAGTTAGAGGTTAAATTCCATGCCTTTGCATGCTTCTATTTTGCAATTAGTACATGCTAATGGCAAATTTTATTTTTATTTTTTAGAGATGAAATTACATATCTTCTTCACTTCACAAAAAAATTAGTTTTATGGAATTTTTTATTTGAGAATGTTTGAAGAAGAAGTGAAGAAAAAACATATCAAATAGAAAAATTGCCACAAAAAATCTAAAAAGTTCACCATAAGTATATGATAGTGAAGAACATCATAGTGTAAACATAACTTTGGGATGATTATAAAATTAGAATTCATTGGATATTAAAAATACACCCACAATTCAAATTGCAATAAAATATTCAATTTTAGAATTTTTCAAAATTCAAACTAGAGTAGAAATTAGAGCAGATGATCTTCATTTCAATGGTTGTACTCAAACTCAAAAAAATATTATTTTTAGGGAGAAATTTTAGATTTACAACAAGGAGCAACAACCTCCCACAATACGCTAAAATAGTATATTTTGTAATGTCTTTATTTTACTAACTTTTCGTATTTCTAAAGATTAAAAACTGAATTCCATGCTCTTTATAACCCAACATGAAAGGTCAACAAGAAAAAATTAGATGATAATCAAAATAAATGAATAATCAAATTTAGAGGGAATTTTTAATATTTGGATCCAAATAATATGAAAAATTATGGTCATTGTAGAAGTAGATATAACCATAAGGATATGATCCTTGGTTCATATTTCACAAGTTTTGTTTAAAGGCCATCATTAAAGTATTATTCTAAGTTCTACTTTATAATATATCTTTACAATTTGAAAAATTTGAAATATCCTTTGATAATTAAGGGGCTAAAGAATGAAACCTATTACCATGTGTCTATGAACATCTTGAATACCCTTTTCTTTGTAAGCTCTATTTTTCCACTAAGTATAAGTCAATATTAATTAATTAAATTTTTTAAAGATGAAATTATTTTTCTTTTGTTTTTTGCCAAAGATATAAGGACTTATGTGATTTCATGTCAAAGTGGGCATCTAAAAGTGGATCATTGCAAGAAACACTAGTCCTATTCTCCATCACAATGAAAGTGACACTTTTGTTATCTGCTATAATTTTTTAAGCACAAGTCCAATGAACATGAAATTTCTATTGAACATGTCTAACTTGATTTTAATCAGATCCCTTATTTTTTTAAAATAAAAAAATCAATTTGTATTTTAAAATCATTTTTGTTAATTTGTGACAAAGTGTAGTTTAGGGTTTTTTACTACATTAGGAGTTCCCAAATTTTATGATCTAGAAGTTGAAGCTTTCATGGTCTATTTGTATAGTAGGAAAGCATGTATCTACCAAAGGAAATCTAAAAGTCTATTATTTTATGTCCTCCACATGAGTGCAAACAATATTCCCATTGTGCACAATTTTTGATCATTGAAGATGGTTCTAAGATCATTCTTTTTGTGAAATCTCATCTTCATCAATTCTTCCCAAATGTCCAATTTTTCAATTTTTCAAATTGATTTTTCTATTTCTTACAAATAAAAATGTGAAAGTGCCAATTTTCATGAGATTTTGCACTTTTCTAATTCTTCTACCCAGAGAATTTTTCTACGCTTTTCCTTCATAGTGTACCTTCGTCTTAAAGGTTTCTACATTAAAAATATTTTTACCATTTAAAAAAAATTACTTTTCTAATTATCTAGTACTCCCCCCCAAAAAAACATGAGTACTATGGAAAATGCTACAAAAAATGCATGGTGTTTCCGGAAATGACCCAACTGTACATTTATATAAAATAAAAAAATTACATTTTATTGGATTGAATGATACCTACACCAAAAAAAATTAACCATCCCATTCTAACTAATGAGATGATATTTAGAAGGATTTTATTTTAAAAGCAATAAGAGAAAAAATATCCTGGTTTTTCTGAAGTTATATTTTGAAATTTTCATTTAGAAGAATTTTCAAATAATAAAAAAAGATTGGATATTTGTTGCTTAATATAACATTCTCAACATTGGGATTGTCAAAGCTTAATTTCATTCCAAAGTTATTAGTGATTTAGGTCTCTTTTTCATCATATACTAACTTCTACCTAGTAATTAATTTTAACATGAAGATGAGATTTTTTTTGTTAAAATTTTTTTAATGTGATTTCAATCCAATTTCCAAAATGTGAATTGAAATGCACAAGTAATGGGCCACAAATGATTTTTTTCTAAAAATAAGGGAAGACAAAACTTCAACTTTGGGAAATGTTAGAAAAATCTAGTTTTTGAAGTTTAGGCATTATAATCTTGCAATCAATAGAATTTTTCATTCTGAAATTTAGAGAAGACATACTCAAACAAGTTAAATAGAAAGATCATGCCCTTGGATTCATAATAAAATGAAAAATGATGAAGATTTTAGACTTCTATGCCAAAGAACATTTTGAAGTTTGTTTTGGCCTATGAACATCAAAGAATTTTAGGGGTTGAATATATTAAAAATAGTGTCATTTTGGTATCACGTACACTACTTGTCTATATAATGCTAGAGGTCTAAAATGGATCACATTGCAATCTATAAAGGGTTTCATCAACCCATAGGATTTCATTTTATGGATGTCATTAAGGTCTATTAAGAATAAATGGATGAAATTGTGACATAGTTTGCATTTTAATCAAATAGACTAGAATAAAGCTTGTTACATTGTCACAACACCCAAATGTTGTCATTCAACTACAAAGTTGTTAGGTTTTATAGAGAAGATGTTTGGACTCTAGATGCCATTAAGGTTTGACAAAAACAAATGAATGAAAAATTATGTGGATGAAAATGTGGCAGATGAAACAATGACAGGGTTTGTATAAAAGAATTAGACTAATGTGCTTTCTTTTGTTGCTACAACCATAATAAAAGTAAAAGTGATTTTTTAATTAATAAAAACTTTGAAATTCAATATCTTTCACATTGTAGGTGTAAACACCACAAAACAAAGTCTAAGCATTTGTCCTCATACAAAGCTTTTCAAAGGTACCAAGAACACAACCATGGATGCAGGGTCCAAAAGATCTCATTGTAACAAATAAAACAAACAAACAAACTCATTTAATGTATGGACTAGTGTGCCTTGTATAGTTGCCATAGTCAAAGTCAAAGTAAAAGAAATTTTCTAATTTTTTAATTCATAAAATCTTTAAAATTCAATCGGTTTTTTTGCCATAAGTTGGAATGCCACAAAAAGAAATCTATGCACCCGTCTTGGCAAAGAGCTTTCCAACAATACCAAGAACATGACCAAATGATGTATGATTCAAAAGATACATAATTTAGCATAATTTAAGAACCAAAAGAACTAAGAAATCCATAACTTTTAGTGTAGGTCCAAACGCCATGAAACAAAGCCTATACACCCCTCCTCCTTGCCGAAGGCTTTCCATTGGTACCAAGAACACGACTAGAGGACATACGGTCCAAGAGATCTCACTGTAACAAACAAACAACCTAACTTAATCCCTGAAGGATCAAACAACGTTTTTTTGGCAACATAGCAATTCAGGGTAGTTCTATACGAATGGAATTTTTATTTTTTTCATCAAAATTTTCACAAAACATGTGCCCGAGGAGTAGCTTTTAGGCCCAATAATTTTCATAACTTTTGAATACATGGTTAAAAAGTTATTGTATGATATGTAGTTTCCTATGCTCGGCAGGCAACTCAAGAAACAAAAAAAACTTCTTAAAAAATCTTTTTTTTTTAAATAAAAATTTGAAATTGGTTTTCTAAATTTCTATATATGTGGAAAGCTTTGAATCATTCCATTTTGATTTGTGAGATGAAAGTTATGAAGAGTTTTAGTTGTGGGTAGTTTGTGGGTAGTTATGGAATCTCTATCCTAAAATAAACTTTGAAGACCTTTATTTAACTCAATTTTCAATATTTTTGGAAAAAAATAAAAACAGTGGATGTAGGTTGTTTATTACAACATTACAACCATTGGTATTGACATTTTTCAATTCCAGAAATAAATTCTTAACAATTTTGTATTTTGAATTATTCTCTACATCATCTAGTTACTAATTTATTCCTATATGTTGTACAACTCCAAATGATTTGAATTTTTTCAAGCATGTAACTAACTAGCCTTTGAAAATGAAGCACCACCATTTGGGACATTTTTTCATACAATTGTGACCTTGTGAAGTGCAACTGCCCAGGTTTTTGCATGGCCCGAAAAAGGCTTTTTGTCAATTGAAATGCTAATATCTTGCAATCTAAAGGGTGGGAATTTCTAAATTTTTTTTTACATCTTCTCAAACCAACGTACCATATGATCCTACGGTTACACATGTCCAAAAATGTATTTTTTCTAAAATTTGGTACTTGTACAAGAAATGGCAGTTTTGGAGCGTTTTGGGTGGAAACATAGTCAAATACATTACATTACATTTAGGGGTTAAGGTATGGATGAAATTTGAGTTTCAGTATTGTTACAGCGAGCTTGAGCTCTTGACTGAGAGGAACAGGGCGATCCAAGTTTCGGAGACACTGTTCGAACGATCGAAACGGAAGTCTGAGCGAACCTGTCCTGTCGAAATCCAAGCGCGCGGAAATCCTTGCAAAAAGTGCCGCACTGTTCTTGATTCTAGAATACCTGTTTGTGTTTTCCCACAATTAAAGTATTATTTCACAGGCACAAATCTGTCCAGAGGAGGAGGTTCCATCTCGCACAACTCACTATGCCTGAGAATCAAGAGTGCTGAAGTACCACGTGCAGCAGGGTTTAACTTAACCTAGCTATCCAAGCATCTGACTTCCGAAACCCTACACGAGGGGGCAGGAGGGTCCATCGGGGGGCGTGAGTACTTGCGGTGTCCGGCCTTTGTCTGCGGCAACCCGGAAAGCTCCGCAACCGCATGATTAAAATATTCCACTGCAGCTTTGCAGCACCTCTCTTCTAGCATCCGAAGCCTCTTTCGCACCTCAGTCCCTCTCATCATGAACTTCCATTTTAAACAAGTCTACAGTGAACCCCAAAAGTATATATAACTTATTTTCAGGGCTCTCTCCAATTTCAGTCTCAGGGCACTCTCCACTCTCTCAAGCAGCAACTGAACTAACGTAACTTTTAGGTCTGGAGTCCCTGGGGTGGGACTTGGGACGGTTTGACCTCGGACCTGGCTGCAACTCTCTCGCGCCATTATGTCTGAGAGATATAATTTGATTCTTCTGTGAATTCTTTGTGGATATATCTATGCATGCATAAGTGAAGGATTCAAGTGGACTGGTGCTTTATTCGACCCGGCCTGATCTGTACATAAAGATAGTTTGTATGGCGAGCTTTAAAACTGGAATGTTTTATTTATTTTTGGATTTTTTGGTCACGAAAAGACGGAGGTCCTGAGCATGTTCTGTTGCGAAAGGACTTCACGAGTGACTGCCTGGCTGAGCATTGCGCTCTTGCTGAACACAGCACTTGGTTATTAGGTTTGTGAACTTGTGAACTTGTTGTTCAGGCCAGACCAGACTACTGTAGAGAATCAGGACGGGGACAAGACACTGTGCTCAAGGTGTGGAAAATGGGTGAATATTGTAAGATAACTTCAAGTCCTCTAAAACACATACTAGTACTCCCTCAGTCCCAAAGTACTAATCCGTTATGTTTTTTCATTTGTCCCAAGTTACTTGTCCCCTCAATTAGCAATGTTGGTTGCACAGGAAGTCTTCCTTCTATATAAACCTTATCGTTATTTGATATTCCCTCGGGGGTTTTTGTATTGCTTTTGAGCATTGTTTTTTTAATGCACAGTTTTCCTCCAATTGGCTATTGCCGAAAGGTGCTGGCTATTTTTTGGGAAGGAAAATTTCATTTCTTTCAGTCAAAATAGCTAAATTACTGCTGAATTTGACCTACAGCCAAATCTTACCTACATATCACCGAAATTTCATAAAAGTATCTCCAAGTATCACCTGAGTATTGAAGAAATTTCGCTACTTCTCCAAAATGATAAAAAATAAATAAACTTGCTTTTGAGCGAAAAAACGCTAAAACACACACACAAACACGCTACTACTGTAGTCACCTGCCTGCATTCCAGAATGCACGTGTCTCCCTCTCTCCTAACGAGGACCCGCCCCAAAGTTGGCTCCAAAGGAATCCGTCACTGGTTCCATTGGTATAGGAATTTCAGAGGTGAGAAAAAGGCCAGAAAAGAAACCAGGACCAGGAATGGGAAGTGAGATCCTCCACGCTATCCCTCGAACTGCAAACCACCACGTGTAGGGACCCCCAAGAGTCGGTGCTCTGCGGCTCCTGAAACGTTGGAAGGAATCTAGGTCAACCTCGCTTAAAGCGTACTTAGCGTAGTACCCTTTTTCGGCATTCTGCAGCCCACCGAAAATGTATACAAGAGACTAGCTATATGCTTCCATATATCTTTGGCTTTAGGGATTCCCTGCTCCAACCAGCCAGTTCACCCGAGGCGCGGCTTCTCGTTTGCACGCCCGCGCTGTGCACGCTGCCAGGATCACCTCGCACTTGCATAAATAGCTAGAATCGACGGTTCAGTTACACTAAAACGCTTGAATTCCTCGGGGAAAGTCGTGGTCTTCTTCAAGGGGTGAGGTTTGCAGAGTGCGTGGGTGAGTGGGTGGAAAGAGTATATCCGGAGTCGTGGTGCAGGGGTCACTGGTTTTGTCACGAGCAAGGTTGGTGTAACTTAGCTTGTGAGTATTTGAATGTGGGGCTCCTGTTTTTGAGAATTTTTCAGGAGAATTTTGTATTCGAAATGCACTGGATTGTTAAGAGTTGGCGCAAATTTGAGCTAATGAAGTGGGATTGAATGTTGGGTCTTGCAGGGGTACGTGAGGCGAGTCTAGGCAGCACTGATCTCATGAATACTTGTTTACTGCGTATGAGGTTTCGATCGACGACGGGAGGGTGCACCGGATAAGCACTGATTGCAGACTTGGAGGAAGCGGTGAAGAGATTGCTGTGAAGATTTGAGCGGAGAGTTCTCTCTGTCTGTTTGTGTGGGGTTTGCGTATCGGCAATGGCGGACCAATCGACTTCTGGTGTTGGTCATGGCACGGTCGGTGAGCCCGGGATGTCCATGCACGGCGTCACCGGTAAGGAGTCCGTGTACGCGTTCTCGGTGCATCAAGGCAAATCGGACGTGCCCGACCCTTCCGCTGCGAAATTCTCCTTGCCGGTGGACTCGGAGCACAAGGCCAAGACCATCCGCATCTACAGCTTCGCGGCGCCGCACATGCGCACGTTCCATCTGTCGTGGATCTCCTTCTTTACGTGCTTCCTGTCCACGTTCGCCGCGCCGCCGCTCATCCCCGTGATAAGGGACAACCTCAACCTCAACAAAACCGACATTGGGCACGCCGCCATCGCCTCCGTCTCGGGTAAGGCGCATTCTCTGACGCCATGGCCACCTAGTTCAGGATGTGGCTTCTCTGAAACCCACGTGACTTTTCAAAATCAGAGTCAGTGTGAACGCTTTTCCAGCCTTTTTTTTGGCCGTGAAATCTGAGAGGTTGCATCTCAGGATCAAAGGACATTGAGAGTGTTGCAAAACCAGTTCGCAAAAATTTAGTTCAAAACGCTGGAATCTGGAATTTTTGATCGTTAATTCTTCGTCACAGTGCGTAGTTATATTGGTAACACCCTCGGTGACAGAAGCTGCAGTAGGCTTCAGAGTAGTTTAATAGGCAAAAAATGCTCAACGTTGATTGCTTACATAGCTGGTGTCAGAATAGTATAAGAGGCCAAATGCTTAACGTTAAATGTTTACAATGCTGGAGTAGCAATAGTGAGCTTCGCACTTCTGACTACAATGAGTTTGTTGAACTGAAAATATATCATAGCGCTGAAGTTTTGAGTTCATCAAAGTTTACCGTCGCAAGCTTGTTGAAATCCTGACTACGAAACCCATTAGGAGGGACAAAACTCGTGGTTACTAAACTCCATCTTTCCTCAGCTTTCTGATAGAGGAAGATGAGCTCCACTGTCGAAAGCATGAAGATGAGTTACCAATGTTGAAAACTGATAAGTTACGCGCAGGAGTGACAAGAGCCGCTGAAGAATGTGAATGTCTAACAATGAGAATTGTCACCCGATGGAATTCAGTGGTTTCTCTGAAACTCAAATGCTGTTGCAATTTCTTTCTTCTTAATGGCAGGTTCGGTGTTGTCCCGTCTTCTGATGGGCACGGTGTGCGACCTGATTGGTCCTCGCTACGGGTGCGCGTTCCTGATCATGATCATCTCCCCGGCGGTGTATTCCATGGCGCTCGTCTCCGACGTCACGGGCTTCATCACTGTGCGCTTCTTCATCGGATTCTCCCTGGCAACCTTCGTCTCGTGCCAGTTCTGGATGAGCTCCATGTTCAACAGCAAGATCGTTGGCACGGCCAATGGACTGGCGGCCGGGTGGGGCAACCTCGGTGGGGGTGCTACGCAACTCATCATGCCGCTCATCTACGCCTTGATCCGCGACAGGTAACGCATTATTTTCATTTGCCCTAACCATTCGTTCCAAATTTTTCTGGCGTGTATCTGAGATCCGAAATTGTGATGTTCAGAATTCTTAAAATAACTAGGATACAACTGATTTTGATTTGCGGCATCTACGCCTTGATCCGCGACAATTTACATTCGTTTACTCATTTTGAGGTGTCATATAGGTGACTGAAACTGTGACTATTTCGCTGAAATCAGCCATTTTTTTAGTATGAAAACCTCAGAGTATTGCGGTCATAGTTTGCTCATGCTTAACTCTGTGTGTGATTAGATTACACTCTACACCCTTCACTGCATGGCGGCTCGCTTTTTTCGTGCCCGGCGTCATGCACACTGTCATGGGGCTCCTCGTTTTGACGCTCGGTCAGGACCTTCCGGACGGGAACTACCATCAGCTTGAGAAAGAAGGCGCCAAGGTCAAGGATAGCGTCTCAAAGGTCAGTGCCAAGAATTCTCGGCTTCCGAATTTCAAGTTTCAAGCACCGCCACTGGAGAAGGAGTATTTGCAATGCTCCCTAAGAGGAATTTGCAATTGTTTCCGCAATACTCATGTTTTCTAAGTACTCCTTTGCATTTATTTTTGTCAACATGTTTAAATGAATTCCAGGCAGAATCCTAGAATCGGGGAATATCGCTTGGCCTCCCATTGAGTAGAATGCACCCGGTGTTCAGAAGTGTCCAGAAGTTCTGCAAATGCTGCCGTTTGCTAGCAGTCGTTCAATTTCAGATTTCGAGCTATCTCTGCTGCGCCCTCTACGCCGGTGTCATGAGATCTTTGCAAATGGTGCCATACGTAACGGAAATGGTGGTTTCTCTTTGCTGCGCAGGTACTTTGGAACGCGGTGACGAATTACAGGACATGGATCTTCTTCATGATGTACGGGTACAGTTTCGGCGTGGAGCTGACGGTGGACAACATCATCGCGCAGTATTTCTACGACCGCTTCGACCTGAACCTGTCCACGGCGGGCATCATCGCGTCCACCTTCGGCCTGATGAACTTCTTCTCCCGTCCTAGCGGGGGCGTCATCTCGGACATCGTGGCCCATCGCTTCGGCATGCGCGGGCGCCTGTGGACGCTCTGGATCCTCCAGACCGTGGGCGGAGTGCTGTGCATCTTGCTCGGGAAAATGAGCAACCTCTCCGCCTCCATCGCCGTCATGATCATCTTCTCTGTCTTCGTGCAAGCCGCGTGCGGGGCGACTTTCGGCATCATCCCGTTCGTCTCGCGCAGGTACAACACACTCACGCTCTTCTGCATTTCCTATTATTACAATTCTTGCAATTTCTTATTATATACAATTTCGATGATCCTCCTTGCGATTTAATAGAGAGTGATTGTGAGAGTATAAGGTAGTCTGGATAACTTGTTGTAAAATGGACTTGTAACTGTTTGTCACCGGATTGTACGTATTCTTGGAGGCCATTCTTGAGGAAAGGTTTTGTCCTCAGGACATGCCTCAACAAATCGATGTACATTTTTGTTGTAGAATGTATCGGAGGGTTACATTCTGACCAATGAAGTACCCGTCCGTTCTACAGCAAGCTGCCTTAGATTGAGTTTTGAATTGTCCAAGACGTTGTGCATTCTACGTCCATTAATCATCATTTGTCGCACGCAGGTCGCTGGGTGTGATCTCCGGGTTCACGGGCGCGGGCGGGAACGTGGGCTCGATCATTACTACGACGGTGTTTTTCACGAACTCTTCCTACTCGACTGAAGTGGGGATCACGTACATGGGCATCATGATTGTCTGCGTGTCCACCCTGGTGTTGCTGGTGTACTTCCCGCAGTGGGGCGGCATGTTCTTCCCGGCCTCGAAGTCCTCGGAGGAGGACTACTACGGGTCGGAGTGGAGCGCGGATGAGCAAGACAAGGGCTTGCATTCGCACAGTATGAAATTCGCTGCTAATGCGAGGAGTGAGCGCGGCAAGAAAGGGAACTCCCTCGATGCCACCAGTTATCCCATCGACGACAAGGCTGCTAACAATGGTTTGGGCAAAATCCATGAAGCTGTTGTGTAAAATTCGAGCGATCACAAATGCGTGCAATTTGTTATCGATTGTGTGCCGGCAGATTTCGTTTAGAATGTATGAATCTCCCGATGTAGGTGTCGAATTACGGCGCTAGCTAGATCTTTGAAATCCACAACATGGTCATCTTCTCAATTGATCAGTTGGATGGTTTTACAGATGTGGTTTAGATTCCTGGCACGATTTCGTGCATGGAATAGTTGCCATCGGAGTATATTTGAACCTCAGAATCGCCGAATATTCAGTATCATGTAGAACTTATTGCATCTGGGTTGTAAGAGTATGTAAAGTAGGTTCGCATTCAAACAAAATTCGCGCCTTACTGGCTATTGTTTAAGTTCGTTGGTCAATAAATCTGTTCTGTCACTGAATTTGTTGTTCACTAGTCCATCTCATACCCTCAATAGAACTCTTTTCTGGAACCCTTTGCTGTAGAGTTAGTAAGGCATGGAGCGATTATGACAAGCATTGTTGTATCTCATATTGTTGATTTTCTTTACCGTCGGTCATGGTGACCCATGGAAATCCAACCATGTTCAACCATGCCCAGCCCCATGGCAAGCGATGTTAATTCCCAGAAAGGCTCTTCTTTCACTTTACCCAGTCCATTATGTTGCACTGTTTTTCACTAAAAAATAGGGAATATCACAGCTAGTAAGTTTGAGTATAACTCCTTTAAACCCTTGTGGAGGTTTCTGTGTTCCTTCATGATACCGTGTGCTCAATTGGGCTGTCCCTGCTTTTCTGTGGTGCTACATATGCAGAGGAAATCTTTGTTTGTAACTGAAATCTTTGTCATCTAGTTGAATTTGTCATCTACTTATCCTTTTGGAGATGCTCCGAGAGATTTTGGAGGTCAAGCAGCACAAGCAGCATGTACTCATGGAAACCTCTTTCTGATACCCGTGAAATCCAATCCAGAAAGAAATGTATATAAATTATTTATGTGAAAGATTCCCAGTTCTTGGTATTTGATGCAGGAACAATTTCCATCAAAAGCAATGATCGAAAGTGTTGAAAATTAATATCTATTCTCAAGTCTGTACACATGATCAATCATCAGTCTCAAAACCCAAATCCAGGAATATAAACGCACACGACAGAGCAAGATGCAGCACTTTGTCATGTATCAAGTCAGAACTCATCAACTACCATCGAACGAGAATACCCACGATCAGAGAAGAGGCCCTAGCCAGTTAATGAATGCCAATGTTCACAAGGTGTGCTCCGTTTGGATGGTCATCATGGTTAGAAACTTGAAAGTGTATGTATCCTGAAAGTGAGCTAAGATAATTAAACCTACTGCAACACATCGAACATTCTTATTTATTTTGAAATCAGATACTTCTACCTTTTTCCTTGTCTCAAAACCAAGCGCATGAAGTACAAATGCCTGGCCTCAATCTGAGCCTGTACAACAGAAAATCTAAGACGCTAACACAGCGAATAAGCAATGACACAGAAGCTATCGTCTCCAGCGCTACAGACCGTCAGAAATCAAGGCTCAAAAGGACTAGCTGAAGAACAATAGAGCAGATGAAACCCATCACAGTAATTCACTTTCCACAATATGTATATACCATCACTCAAAGAGAACCATACATCATGAAATTGCCATCTATTTCTTGTCTGAAACCCAAGGGCATAAAGTACAAATCCTTGGCCATTAAAAAAAGCCAGAGAGAACCTAAACTTGAGCCTCTAAAACGGAAAGAGCAAATTCCTGAAAAGACCCTTTAAAAATCTCCAAAGTCATCGTCCCACACAGCGACTCACAAACCGGGTACCAAAAGGATCGAAGGAAAAGCCAGAAGCGCTCAGAGTGCTCAAATGCTACTCATCTCTATCCACACTATTCACATCCCTAAACCCTAAACTCTAAGCCCTAAATCCCTTGTCACTGACACGCTCACCGGGCGCGTTCACAGTGTCTTGAATGGCCTTGGAAGCGTCTCCCATAATGTTGGTAATCCCGCCCAGCAACCCTTTGGCATCCTCCTTCATCTCTTCAGCTTTCGGGTATACGTCATCGTTGGTGGCCTTGCCGAAGGTTTCATCAGTTCCGCCCAGCCACTCCCCGTCGGCTGTGTATTCTCCGCGAGCTTTCGCATCGTCAGCGCGAGCAGAAGCAGCTTCGGCAGCGTCGGCAGTTTTCTCTTGAATGTTCTCTCCCGCCTCGTTTGCCTTCTCCTTAGTGGCTCCCACAGCGTTCCCAATCGTGTCCTTCACCTGGTTTAACGAAACATTGGCCAACTTTTAGCAAAATTTTGGCTAATTTCATGTAGGAATTGCTACAAAAAAGTTGTCAACATGAGCCAGTAATGTATGAAATGCGGACGGACGTAGTGAAATGCTACAGAACTGCTGAAGAAACTGAGAAAACTTGCAGCGAGAATCAAACAAATTTGAGAAAAGATGACTGTATCCCTGACCTGTTCGGCCTTCTCTTTCACTACATTGCCGGCCGCGCCCGCGGAACCTTGAACAGCGCCTGCGAATTCGTTGGCTTTGGTTTTGGTATGATCCCATTTCTGGCCAGCTTCGTCCTTAGCTTCGTCCACGTCGGGCTGGTGAGCGCTTGCGGCGTTGTCAGCTTCGCTCTTGATGTCGCCCGCCGTGTTCTTCACAGTGTCCTTGGCGTCGACTGCATTTCCCTTCAGAGAGTCCTTGGCATCGCCAAGATTGTCCGCCGCTTCCTTCGCCGTGTCCTCCACTGCGTCTTTGGTTTCGGTCGCCTTCCTGGAAGCTTTGTCAGCTGCGTCCCCAGCAGTGTCCTTCGCTGCTTCCTTGGTTTCATTTGCTTTATTGGCCGCGTTCTCTGCTGTATCATCAGCCTTGCCCTTCACATCCCGTGCCGTGTCCTTCGCTGCGCCTTTGGTTTCATTCGCCTTAGTGGCCGCTTTCTTTGATGTATCATCAGCAGTACCCTTTGCATCCCCGACCTTGCCTTTGACTGCGTCCTTGGTTTCATTTGCCTTGTTGGCCGCTTTCTTCGATGTATCATCAGCCTTGCCCTTTGCATCCCCAGCCTTGCCCTTGACTGCGTCCTTTGCATCCTCAACCTCTTCATCCGAGGTCTTCGTCGCGGATTCAGCATTGCGCTTCGTTTCGTCAGCCTTGTTCTTCGCTGCGTCCTTGGATTTGTCTGCCTTGGATTTCGCTTCGCCTGTCTTCTTTTCCACATCTCCCTTCACATCCTCAGCCTTCTCCTTGGCTGCGTCCGCAGCCTCACCGCCTAAATTCTTCGTATTCTTGGCGGTTGTGTCTACGGTATCGCTAACGCCCTTGCCAAAGTTGGACGCGACGTCCTGCACCAGGACCAATCCAAAATTCATCAAAACCAGCGAACGATCAAACTTCACCAAGAATGTAAACCACGGTAAAGGATTTTGCATCCGTCAGGAACCAAATTCCATCACCTATACCACCTCTACACCAACAGGAACGCATCTCTTCTACAGGTTGGCATTCAATTAGCAAACTGGGTGTCAGCATCACATGGTATGCTTCTGACCACTGATGTCACTAGTCCACTTCTACTTCCACTAATCTACAGCCTCCTGCTTCGAAATTGCATAAAAATTCATCTCAACAAATTTAGTTCTTACTCCCGAAACATCTGCTCACAGCTCAATAGTGATCTCCCTAATACCCCATTCTGTCAAAAAAATCTCAAGAGAAAAAAACTCCAATACTTTTCACGGAAAAATTACTCCCACTCCAACAAACCAAACCCAAAGAAAACAGACAGAGTCAAATCCTGAAAGACCTTGCTCTGAAGTTTCCCAACAACCCCCACTCACCGAAGCATCGCTAGCTGCATTTTCAGCCCTGTTTTCCACATCTTTTCTGGACTTCGTTTCCCCCGCATCGTTGCCCTTGTGCGCCATTGCAGCATAGCTCATCTTCTTGTCCCCTGCCATCACACACACACAAGCTCTTCCCTTCCGGTTGCTAAAAACAAATAAATCCTAACTGTGGGGTGGAGCTAATAAGTTATCAAAAATGGAAAGAGATGGTCTTCTGGATTGGAGTCCAAAGTTTAAGATATCTACAAGAGGATTGAAAGCTGAATGCGACGCTGTAAACGAAAGTGCGAATTGAGAGGAGAGACGGGGTTTTATTGAAACTTAGCCTGCTTGACCGGCACTGCGAGGCCGCCACCTCAATCCCAGCATGCCTGCGGATCCTCCACGTGGTGAGCTTCCAAATGGGCGGTGTCAGACACTTGGCATGTTCGCTGCGAGTTCAGTTGTTCATCCGGATGGATCGGCCGTTGATGGAGTGGCGGAGCTGGCGCTTCGGCGGCGTTTCAGTTAGAGCTGGGGTGAACCGGCTGTGGTAAAGCGCCACCTGGAAAAGCCGGTAAGTTAAGGCTGGTGCAGGCAAAAGGGATTGTGTTCCAAGGGTGCATTCCAAGGTGTGCTGGGGTTGTGATTGGTCCTGGAATTTCAAGGAGTATCCATAGTTCGTAATAGGGACACTTTTGACACTATGCGCAACTACATTTCCTATAATGGAGATCACCCATTTTCGATTATCCTCCCATTCTTATAGTTTAGGTTGCTCCATTTCCAATTATCCTCCCATTCTTATAGTTTAGGTTGCTCCATTTCCAATTAGATGAATTGTAGGTGACAGCTCATGCACCATTGGACTCTGGGGACAACAAAAATATCTAGGAGGTGTAAATTGAAAGCTTATATGATCACAACCTGTACATTGGAAGCCTTACATTGATTCAGGAACCATCCTATGGTTGGAAATAGGTTTGCCTACATATCAAGAATGGGACAAATAGAAACTTCATGAAAAAAAATTCGTGATAATTTTTCTTTTAAGGGAAAGAATTTAGGAAATTATGAAATCCTCCTTAAATCTATTTCCCTGCACGAGGAAATTTTCTCATGAACTCTTCCCATACCACAAATAGGCTAAATTACTTAAGAGATCGAAAATGGGTGATCATCTTGATAATTCAAATTGGATAGTCAAAAAAGTGTTAATATAACTCGTAATGCAACCCCTCTTTCTACACCCTCAAATTTGCAAAAAACTACATATACAAACGTTTGTGATGAACAATTAGGCCTAGCATTATATCCCATAGTGCTTGAGAGCCAAGTGGCTTGAGAGGATTATTTAGTCCATTGCATCTACATTCTCCATTGCAAAGGTAAGTGCCATACTAAGTGGAAGTTGAATATGAATAATTGTGTTTTTTAGAGCCATAATTGCCTTCATTGAATTTCATGTTGCTTTGATTGCTTTCACTTTTATGTGAGTAGGGAGAAACTGCACTTTATTGCCTTGTTGTCAAAATAAAGCAACCAATGTAATAAATGTTGAAGTTAAAATTCCAATTTTATAAATGTTTTTTCTACAACAAGAAATGTAAAAAATAGTTTTTTGAAAATTGGAAACTTGAATCTCTTACTTTTTACAAGTTAGTCTCCTTAAAAATTCTGCTAGCTAACAATTTTTATTCTCCTCTTGCAACTTTTACACACTTCCATGCAAAAATAATTATGGAATTTCTTTTGTCTTTTTTATAATGTTTGACCAATTCCAGATGCATAGAAGTCTCACTACAAGAGAAAGAGGTGTTTTACTTGAGTTTTAAGTATAGTCATAAACATAAGATTATAAATAATAACCTTTAAGGAGATTTTTAGTAAAAAAATTACTAGAAATACATGTCCTTTTTACAAGGTTTGATTAATTTTGTGAGCATGGAAGTTTGCCTTTACATCTCAAAGAAAGTCCCTTGTCATTGTCATATCACGTTCATATGACTTTTGTTGATGAACTTCAATACTGCACAAGACGTGACTTCCAAATTCTTTTTGTGTTATTTTTGAGATTGGAATAAATTTTTAAGACTCATAAATTCAAAAAAATTGTAATCCATGAAAACTTTTTGAACCCTTTTGTTTTTCAATAAACGAAAGTTTAAAAAATTAAATTTTTTGGAAGAAATTGTAAGTTTTTTGGAGTTGTCTTTCTAAAAGGTATTCAAATTTCAAATTATATGGTCCATACTAAAGTCGCATCTAGTGCTAGTAATATTGTAAAAGTCATATCAATCAATATCATTTGGAAATGACAAAGGCTTATTTTTGAAATTTAAGGTAGGTTGAAAGAATCTTACTTTAACAATCTAAAGTCCTAAGGGACTAAATGTTTGTTTACAGGACAATTGGAAATTGGATAGGTGATGATGAAGTCAAAAATGAAAAAATGTTTTTGAAAATTTGACAAAAGATGGAGATATTCACCCCCTCCATAGTCATGTAAGAAAATTTATGATTAAATGCCTAGGTCAAAATTTATGGTGCCCAAAAAAATTTGGATAGTTTGGACAATTTTGGCATATTTTGCAAAATTCCTCATTCAACTTTTGAAATTAGTAATGTATTTAAATAATATGATGTAACATGTAATTGTATAAAAAATAACTATTTTGGTGCAAAAAATTTCTTTTTTTTAAGAGAAGCCAAAACTCTCACTATTCCTATTGAGCAGTTTTCAACAAAAACGTTTTTGCCATCTAACTACAAATGCTATAATCTCAAAATTTGTGCTTTCAAAAATCTTGAAAATTTTTCCACACCTTTCAAACGTTTATCTCTAGGTTTTCACTATTTGGATTTCAAACAAAAAATTTCCTCAGTACACAAGAAACTATTAAAACATTACTAGTATATTGCTAGTTTACTTAATTTCTTCGTATTGCAAGGATATTGAGAGTAAATAGCCTCCTTATTTGATTATGAAAATTTACTTGAGTGTACCTAATAAAATGCAATACATGATGGTGTAGACAATTGATTTTGTGTAGAACAAAAATCTCACTCTAAAAGCACTTGAAGTTTGATGATCCCATTTACAAGAATGAAAAGAAGATTTTTTTTGACTTCAAAAACTGATAATCTTTCAATCCAAATGGTCAAATTGGCTATAATATTTAACGCACATTTTCCTAATAGTCTAATACACTTTTGTATGGGGGTGATATTCAAAACCAAGTTTTTATTTTCAATTTTGGCTATTGCACTAACTAGAATGGCAATTTTGGCAATTCCTCTTGAAGAAAACCCCGGGCCCTTCAAGGGTTATAGTGATCATAAGGTGGGTTTTTGTAAAACCAACCACCAAGATTAGATTCTGTAAGAATCTAATAAGGTATGTCATTCTAAAATGCCAATCTAAAATCACTCACCATTTCTTCTTCTAAGACACTTCAACAATAAGATATTTTGGAAATCCTAGATTCGTATTCTACATTGAATGCATTCAATAAATTTTGACAAAATTGGGTCAAGGTTGGCTCTACAACGGCCTACTTTGACTTAACTTAAAATTATTTCTATGAACATTTGATTATGGCTACCCCAATTAGCTAAAAGATCACCCTCCATCAATTGTCCATGATATTCAAACTCATGAAACTCAACAAATTGTCAAAATCAAGAATTATAAAATCTCAAGTGAAGGAATTTACATTTTCCAAGAATTTTGACTTTCATGGAATGGATGAAAGGGTTGTCGGAGTAAGAAAAGACACCACTTTGTCTTCATTTGTATATCATATGCTCCTGTAGCTTTGGTCAATACCTTGAATTTGTTTAAATTTTGTCAGAAATTGTTGGGGTTGTCAACAATTCATATACTTGTTGGTGTTGGAATGCCTTGAAATTTGTCAAGGTACTTTAATATGAATGCACATCCTATTTTTATTTTTAGTAGAATTTTATTGCAATTTGGATAATTTTAAAGAATTTTTCAACATTGATAAAAGTAGTTGATTTTCTAGAAAACTAACTACTGCAATTCAAAAAAATTTGAAACTTTATAGATGACCTCTAAGAGGGTCCCAAACACTAAGTGCAAACTCATACTTTTACTTAGCATTTTTTGCAAGAAAGCTCAATTATTGTTACCTTCTATTAAATCCAATTCTTTTACTAGAAGAAATCTTGACAAATTGATTGCAGCATTTGGCATGTTATATCTCAAAAATACCTTTCTTCCATCTTCAATTTCATCATTTTTCATATTGTTTGAGATTGTATTTGAAAGTCTTACATCAAATTGTGTTTTTTTTCTCAAAATAACTAGTGACTCAAAAATTTCCTATTATAAGCTCTTTAAGACTTAAAGGGAATCTACCACATATGAACAATGATGCTAGTATGTGAGCATGAAAATGCGAGCATGTGAGCCTTAAGTATATATATAAGTAGGTATTCTAAAACCATTAAAGGTGCTTATAATATAAACACCTATAATATAGGTATCTTTCATATGGTTATACTATAATCATGGAAGGCATCTTAAATTAGGCACATATAAGATAGATGCATAGTCTTTTAGACTCATGGGCTCACACTCTTCGGCTCATAAAATAACAACATTCATACATGAAATACATATTCTAATTTTACCTACGCTTTGACATCTACATTTATAGGTCTAGTTTGATTCTAATTAAGAAAGGCCATTCCATGATTAATTTTGCAAACTAGACCTAGGATATCTCTAGAACATCTAGTTCATCTTAAAATGAAGAGATTAGAGTGTTTTCAACACTCTCGAATTTTAAGTGTAAAACACTATATTGATAGAGACTAGGGCATCTTTTTTTAGCATTATAGTGCCAAATTTCAATAGAAAATAATAATCTAGCTAAAAAATGGCAAGCAACTAAGAAGTTTTTTAAAAGAAAACTTCAAATTAAGAAAAATCTTGGATGAAATTTCCAAATTGTGGATGAAAACAAAATTATGGACATGTGATTTGTGCTAATGTGATATTTTCTATCCAATATGTGGATGAATGTTGAAATTTGGAGCACCACTATAACATTTTATATTGTGACTTTGGCACTTTATAAAAAATGAATAAAAAAGCCATGATAAGAACTTTACCAATTGTAGTTTAACACTCTTTTTAAGGGATTTTTGTCTATAATATCTACTAGTTTAGTGCAACAATGAAAAAAAAGAAACTTTGAGTCCAAATTGACAATTCAAGGACTCACTCCATTGTTTTCTTCCAACACTGATCTCCTCTCTTCTCCTATGAGGATGCATGAAGTTTGTCATGGTGTTTGTAGAGCTCTATTGTTAGTTGCAAATTAGAGTAAACCACAATTCAAATGAGAGGACTTGCATTGAAGGGAGTGAACAACAAAAACAAGGTAGTCGTAGTCAAGCAGTAGGACCAAGAGGGTAAGCAATCCTAAACTAAACTTCAATGTTCATCAATGTATGAGTAGAAAAATAAAAGCAAGTGTTGCACACTTTTTCCTTTCCTTGATGTCTAGTGTTTATCTATGTGCTTCATAATACATCCAACCATACTTTTTTTTATGTAGTTGTAGACTAGAAGGCAAATTTTGTGTCTCTAACTTAGCACCACCCTAGAATGTGAACAACTTGCAAGTAGAAGTGATGGTAGAAATTAGTTGGTTTAACCCCTAAGGGATCGGGGGTGTTTGACCGAAGCTCTTGTTTTCTTGACTAGTTCTTGTAACAAGCGTAATTTCTCAAATGTGTGATATGATTTTGATGACCACCACTGTTGAAATGAAAGAAGACTTATGTAGCTTTCCTATGAAAAAAAGATCAACAAAATCACACAATTTTTGAGAAAATGCCACCATTGACAAAATTGATGAAAGATATCCAATTCTGCTGAACTTTGTACATGCGCCAAAATTGAAATGTTGAAATCAAAATGCTCAAAAGTGATCCAAAAAATCTAATTTTTTTCCCCACAAGTACATATCATCATGATTTAGATGTTCAATTTTTTTCAAATCATTTTGAGATGTGGAAAAAAAGATATGAACACGTGAAGTGATAGCCCAAAGTACTTTTCCTATTCTCAAAAAATTCACCAAAAATTGCTCACTCAATCATTTCTCGATCAAATTGTACCAATGGATTTAGCAAAAAAAATTCATCTAGGGTCTCTTTGATAGTCATGGACTATTGATGAGGTTCACATTCCAAATTTTCTACAAATGTAGTTGTAGAAGCCATGTCGTGGCCTTATGGTCCTTTAGGAGTTAAAGTCATTCAATACCAATCTTGGTGTTAATTGTATCATTGGAAGGGGTTGTCAGGCTTGCACATGAAATGTTGTTCAGGCTATTGTCAATCCCATCTACTTTTGGATTCCCATCTGAATCCTTTGGGTAGCCAACTAACTCTATGAATGTAGCCCAAACCATTGTGCTAATTGTAAAGCTCTAACTAGAATTAATGAGAAGTTTAAACTTTCTTCATTGAACTATTTAGAAACAAAGTAGTTTGTAATTTCATTTGTTTAGTGAACTAACTTGTTTCTACAACAAAAAGCGGTGATCATGCACACTTCAACCTACACTTCAATGTTTAATTGTAGAATTTGATCCAAAGATCTTGTCCACACATACAATCTATTATACAAAGACCACTCAAGCCCTCCTTCAATTGAAGTTTCAACTAATTATAATTTGTATCTATTGAGATATTATCACATGATCCTATGTAAAAATGTCATGATATACTACAATATTGTCCCTTTGCAATTTCTTTAATATGCTTTATCCTCTAGATGGTTTGATGGGAGATAATTGCATTTCGATTTTGGTTGTCCTATGGACTATTTGTGAAAAATTCAAATTCAACTTTTGAATCTACAACCTCGAATTATTTTGCATGCTTTCACCTAACCTACGGAACCACTACATGTACAAGAATCCCAACATTAATTATTCACCAAGGAATGCCGATCTTGGCCATTGGGTACTATATAGTGACTGAATTTATTTTTACATTCTTAACATTCTTGAGTTGGAAGGGTGGGATCCACATACGACCCGTTACCGATATTCATGGCAATTTAAATTCAAGAGTTTCAACAGGGAAAGGAGTAGCAACGCATGGCAAGTAAGTAAAGAGTCCCAGCCCCAAAACTCATGATTGTTATGTCGAGGACGGTTTTGCACTCCTCAAGATCGGTAACTGATTGTGAACCATTAGGGGGAAAAGCCACGCACCACTACTACAAATTTCAGCGTATAAACACTGAAGAATCAGAGAAATTGAATAAAGTGAAACTTTAAAATGATAAATTTTAACTTCAATCAGGTTTCGATCCACTATAATTCTTGCTTACTCTTGTACAATCAATAAACATTCCAGAAGTTAAGAGGCACTAAAGTCGTTGAACATGACTTACAGCTTCATCTGAAGGTTCCAAAATGGCAAGCTTGACAATTTCACTATCTCGCTCAGCTTCGTCTTCCGACTCACTATCCAAGACGTCATGAGCTCTTGGATCTTGATCAGAGCCCAGAAGCTCCGAAGGCAGAAGAGGCAGGTCCGGGTCCGTGTTGGGCACCAGGAAGAGGAATGGCAGAGGCAGTAGGCGCATGCCGCTTTGTATCAAGACTGTGAGCCACAAATACTGGAAATTACTGCGGCGGATTCCTGTCAATCTGAGAACTACACTGCCCACCCATGAAGATGACAACGTGCCCAGGTTGTCGACAGACATGAGCAGGGCAAAGAAAGTTCCCTCGATGCCTGATGGGCATAACCTTGCCGCCAATACCAAGAGAGGCATCCATTTTATCCGCCCAATTGCCTACAAAACAGTATCAAAAAGCACGGAGTCCTTTAGTGCACCTCCCATTATATTAAAGAACATGAACACAGACAACAACTAGAACTAAGGTGGAGGATATTAAAACCGTTTTACACTGATCACGTCTCAGACACTGACCCCTATTATCAACAACTCATCTCTTCATACACCCGTGACTTCTTTGCAAGTGGTGAAAGCATAACTTGGCTAAATATCTATTGTGGCAGACCATTGAATGGAAATGGGGTTGTCTACTGATACTTATGGTGGTCTACGACCCCCCAATGTGAAATTGCATAAGAATTCATACACGGAGATAAAAACTTGATCTCAAAAGATTTAGCTCCTGTACCCAAAGATCTCTCCACAACTTTGAACATCTCCCCAAAGTCACTCCTGTATATGTTAAAATGTTTAAAGTGATGCACATAGAATCCTCTACCCTTAGAAAAAGAAAAGTTGGATGAATGAGACAATGAAGGAGAGACCGGGTAGACGGAATTACCGATGAAACTCCCTCATCAGCAGCTGCTAACACAGTGTCAGGAATAAACAACTTCCGATTAATACGAGTCACCAGAATGAAGTCTAGCATCCCTGATAGAGCCAACAAGAGTTGTGCCCAAAGAAGAAGCTTCCGAAAAGACCAGTGCCGAAGGAATCTGTGGTAGATTGTGACACCAAGCAGAGTCCCCACAGCTCCCATTGCATATATCACCCCCACAAACTCCTGCACAATTGCACAGATGGTAAGTAAAGCTTGCATAGCGAGAATAAAGTTCATAGGCACAGTTTCTATGCATGAAAAGAATGCACATTAAAAAGGAAGTATACGCTCCTGCATGATGATAGTATAAATGTGTGCAAATATGGAAACTATAAAAAGGAAAGGCGATGATAAGGCAAAAGATAGTGAGGCTATACCTCAGAGAAACCAGGGCCAACGTCAAAATCATTGAACCAATAGAACTTGCCTTCTGAAATGTCTGGGGACAGTGCCCACGTCAGATACATGTATATTGTGGGTTGCCACACTATATCTATCTTGAGAGTAGCCCACATTAGAGAACAAGCTTCTTTCATCTGCTTTCCCACCTGAAAATTGTCTCGACGCAAGCAGGTTTAGCATAAATATATAAGTAGGTTCAACGCAAGTTCAAGCACTTCCAAACCCCACCATCACTTGGTTAAGAGACACAGTACAATCAAAGCTACTATCACAAACACGCATTTAGTAGCAGGTGATAGTTCGTGTCGTTTATAACCCAATATCGCAGGGCATGAAGTTTTGTATGTTCAGTAAGAGCGCTGTCAAAGTAACGAACCAGTAGATAGGAAATCACAACGAACAAGCAGCTTGCTAGACAGTCTAGATCTCAAGAGGGAAATTGAAATGAGATGAGATGAACACTAACCCACAAGTGTCAGTTTTTGGAAGGTGCACAAAGAGTTACCTGGCTAGAGCGCCAAAGATGACGAGGCAGACGAGGCTCAGCAATGGTGAAGCCCAAGACGAGGAGAAGCACTCCGGGCACAAGCATAAGACCCAGAGCATACTGCAACCAAAAAGAGCATATAAATTCCAAATTATATTTTGGGGTGGGTTGGACACTTAATACCTCAAATGTATCATAACGTATCAGAAGCGTAATAAATTATTCTGGGTTGTTGCCTCACCCTTATTTGCACATGGTGGTAAGCTTGTTATCTCAAGCTTGTTGCTTCGACTTGTGCAATCTAAAGTGGATCCAAGAGTGTATTAGCAAAGAGATAGCCAGGATCTAATCCAGATCCGCTATCAAATGCTATCCAAACAAGAGACTATTGAAATTTCCTACCTGTGAACCGAATAAATGCACCGCAACCCCACCCAGCAGGAATCCAGATAAGCTTCCTATTGATGAGCACGTCCCGCATAAGGTTTGTATGTGCGAGGCGAGTTCCGGCTTTTCCCGACTCTTCATTGCAACTAATGCATCAATGGTGACATCTGCCATGGCCGCAGCCGCCGACGCC
The DNA here is from genome assembly GCA_963920665.1 of Straminergon stramineum. Classification (NCBI taxonomy): domain Eukaryota; kingdom Viridiplantae; phylum Streptophyta; class Bryopsida; order Hypnales; family Calliergonaceae; genus Straminergon; species Straminergon stramineum. The sequence continues at coordinate 40,658,985 of OY987264.1, forward strand.
CCCACAAACATTGCCAACGCTGTAGCTGCAAGTAACTTTCCACCAAGCACCAAGACTACGTATGCAGTAATCGTTATCAGACCTAAACATCCACAAAATGGCAATCCAGTTAGAGATTGTTGGGAAAAACTTGTGCTGTCAGCAATGCAAATTGCTGTCAAGACAGCAGAAAAAGGATTACCGTGATTTTGAGGTTATGTGTAAAGACCTGCAAGAATGAAGTAAGGCCGGCGGTGGTACCCAAAAAAGGGGAGTAGATCGGTGAGGAGACCGTACAGGGGCTTCACATCCCAAGGAATCCACGTGATTCCTCGGTAAAATTGCACAGTGGATGGCTCCTTCCCTTGGATGTCTCTCCAGAAGTAATCCACCACCACCCGGTTCAATGCATACCCAGTGCCCTGGCTTATACCATAAACCACCAGCACTCCAAATACAAACGTCCCATCCAACTCCCTGTCAAAGGCATGGCCAATATTCAAACGAGTGAAAACTAGCCACAAATTTGTGCATCCGTGATGTAGAGGATACTAAAACCATTAGGGGTGTAATCCCATCCCATCCCGTCTCCAATGGACTTACCCCCTGTTACCAACAGTAACTCGTCTCTTCCAACCCACTTGCTTGGCCTTCAATTAACAAATTGGATATAAGCATGACTTGACTAAATGTGTATGGCCTCTCATCTTTTAATGGATATGGGGTTGTCTATTACTCTTCAGTGGTGGTCAACAACCTCTTACTTTGAATGATTGCACAAGAAATAATCATACACAGTGATTGAAAAATTTGAGAGTTTGCCTCTTGTACCCAAAGTGACCTCCTCAGTGAGCTCAGTACCTATCTCCCAATGAGGGCACATCCAACATTTAGGTAAGACGCATATAGTACCCTCTACCTTAGACATTGATCTCTCTTAAAAGCAAAACTAGGTGTCCCATAGCTACATAAATTTCACGGCAAATGTCCAACACACAACTCATATGAATAACTGAACAAAAGGGTGTGCAAATGTAAAATGGATCATAGCCATAGCAACTTATTTGATTTCAATTTGACCTCAATAGATTTGACTCTAGAACCCCAAAGATCTCTATGGAACCCTATGCATTTCCCAAAAATCACACGCGTACACACGGTAAAATTCTTAAAATGACGCAAAGAGTATCATTCAACTAAGGCATTGGTCTCGTTCGCTCTTTCAAGCAGAACCAGCATTTCCATTGCTAAAAAACTTCAAAGAAAACGCCTTACGCACACAACTTATACGAACGGCTCAAAATGTGATCGAGGGATCACAGACATGGAAACTGACCTGCACAACATGGATATCCATGTGAAGGGTTGGACAAGAAACTGCCATGCCTTTCCTTTCCACACCTCCACATTCTCTATCTCCGTCTTCTCAGCCACAAAGTCCTCCTTCGAACCCACCTCGTGATGCGACAGGGTCGCATTTCTGGGCACGAAAACGGCGGCATCGGAGTCGTGAGCAAAGGCCACGAGCTCATGGCTTCGGGTTGTCGACAAAGAGGAACTGGACTCCTCGTAGCCATCACTAATTCTTGGAGAGCGTACTCTCATCCTGTTTCCTAAAGAAACCAAAAAGAAAAACTCTCTTCGAAAATGTAAGAACTGCAATCACACCATGGTGGCGAGCTTCAGATCAAACCTCACCGAAAATGCCTTCCTCATGCATCTCAAAGCATTCTACCACTTCCAGTGACAACTCATTTCCCTCAGATGTCCCAAAGAAACCATCTCTAGCTTCTCATCGGAAAGGATCCAGCTCCAAATACTTAGCTACTACTACCCCTTCAATCAATCTCAAAAGCATCAACCAAACCCTAGCGCAAAGACAAATGTTTCTGATGACATGTTCACGACATTCCCTTACAATCCATCGGTGGAAGTAGCCCACTGAGGGCACTGCGAATGCGTAGCCATGTGGGCTACTTTCAATCAGCCTTCGCAGCTGGGTTTGACGTGGGAAACATTATTGAGACAAAAGTGTGAAAGAAAATTAAAAGCAATCAGTTGAGAGAGTGGGTGACGATGAAATGCTGGAATCACAGGACAATAGGAGGAGGGTAATTTATTAGGGCGCGAGAATGATGAGGATTTGGGGGGGAAGAAAATGCTAAAAGCAAGTCTCTCGTTTGTACTGCCCCAAAAGTCGAAAGCTTCTGAGCTTGGAAGTACACTATTGCCGACAGTACTACGGAGTACTATTTGAAATCTGGACGGATCCAAGATTTCAGATGCCATGGGAGGCATCTACACTGAATAGTGAAATTAGGTTGTCCCATACTAATTTCTCGACATTTGACACTATATAAATATTTACTATTTTTCTACAAGAATGAACTACTTTTGAATCAGATATTGTTGTAATTGGGACTCATGAACCTTCATGTGTACAAATATAAATATATGAAGAAGTTTTTGTTGACTTTGATGGCTTGGAAAGTGACTTTCTTGGGGTAAGGCAACCTAATTGTTAAGGCAACCTAATTTCACTATTTAGTATACACTAAATAGGGGTATTAAGGGGACCAAAAAATTAAAGGGACTGATTGTTGAAAATTGTAGATGTTCAAAACATGATGTACACCTTTGGACACTTTGATGTATAGTAAAGTTAGATATTTATATAATGTGGAATGTTGATGAATTAGTATGGGTCCTTTTAATACCCCTATTCAATGTAGCTTTTGCATACCTTCGGGTTGATCTACATTGAATAGGGGTATTAAGGGGACCCATACCAATTAATTGACATTCCACACTATATAAATATCTACCTTTATTGTACATTTGTAGTTATTGGAGTGTCTCGCACATGTACATCATATTTCAAACATCTATAATTTTATAGAATCAATTCCTTTAATTTTTTGGTCCCCTTAATACCCCTATTCAGTGTAGCTTTCCAAAACTTTTGTTTAGGGCTCCCATCCATGGAACATGAAATATGCATCCACCCAAATCATTAAAGTAGGTACATACAAAATCACACCCTGCCAAGAATTGCCATCAACACTTTGTGTACATCTCCAAAATCAATATGTATGTATGTTGAAAAGACCATTTTAAAACATCTACAAGAAAAAAGATCTCTGACCCTATGTAACCTTTTTGCATATCATATTCAAATGTCACATTCTTTCATGCATTGAAACCTCCTTTCACTTGCCAACAAGAAAATATGGAAATTTGATCAATTTAATAATAGTATTTAGGCACAATAGCAAAAAGTGGTGGCTTGGGGGGTATCCACCATAAGGTAAGAGCACCCACAATAGGCTTTATTAGTAACTAATTAAGCATAGTTATAATTGTAAAATATAAAATAGTTTTATTGGATTTTGGCAAATGAAAGAGGATCTCAACATAATTTAGGATGTATTATTTGGAAACTATATGAATAACATTTAGAATTCCAAAGTATTATCGGTAGGTGCACAAAAGATCAATACTAGCTAGGCTCTCCTAGGTCCTCATGCTTTGAGTGTTTAAATCTTATATTATTAAATGTAGGTTTTCTTGTTGTTGATTGGTCCAAATGTAGTTGTTGTATTTGGGATAATGATGATTATGGGTGCACACACCTTATCAATCAAGATCTAGAAATATAGGAAGAAATATCTTTGGTGTAAGTTAGAAAATTAGTTCACCTTGTATTTGGGAAGAATATTGTTTCCTATATACTTGGGCTATCTTTAAATTAAAACAATTGTTCTACAAATAGTCAATAGTCTTATATATCATCGAGGTCTTTAATTGGCTCTACAAAAAAGGAAAAGAAGCTAAGCATTGATAGAAGCTACATGTGAAGAAGTTTGAGGATGACCTTATTTAAATAACAAGTTACCAATTTCTACAAGAGCTTCTTGTAGCTTATCTATTTGTTTCATTCAATATTTTGGGCAATGTAGAAAATTATGAAACAATTTACATTTTGTGGATGCAAATTAAATGTACAAATATAGATGAAGACTTATATTTTGATTCAATAATGTGTACATTTGTCAAAAAAATAGCAATATTGTTCCAACTTTTTGTAGTACTTTTAATAATTTTATTTAGTATTAAAGGAAGAATATTACTTTGAACATATGAATTGTCTTTGAGCAAATTTTGGTTGAATACATAAATCTTGAAATTTCCAATTTCTAATACAATAGAGCTAATAGTTGATTGCAAAAAAACACTTGTCCTATTTTTTGTCCCAATGGCCTTGGACATGTGTTTTTTTGCTCGTAACTTTTGTGTCATATGTCAATTTTACAGAAAATTGGAAGAAAATGTATTTTTGTAGTTGCAGACATTGAGTAATTTTTCTCATTTTTGTAAAATTATTTTACTATTTTTAAACAGTCCTTGATTGGATGTCTATCTTGGCCATTTTTAGGGGGGTTAGTACTATATTTGATCCAAAAATGTGAATTTGAAACTCAAAATTGGTATACAAAAACTTCTACTTGAGATACACAAGCCTCCAAAGAGATTCTCTAAAAATAAAAAACTATCCACCTTCTACATGTACCCAAAGTGCATTCTCTTTGTGCAAGTGTAGAGAACACATTTTTTCTTCTAAAGATGACAATAGTTGAGAAGGAGCATCTTCAAGGTAGGAATTTTTTTTTTAAATTTTAATTTAAAATTTTTTTTACTATTTTCGAAAAATCAAACATCAAAGTGTTCATTTTTTTGGTATTTTCTATTGTGCTATTTTTGTGCATAACTTTTAGAGATAAATTTTTCTAGGTCTGAATTTTTAGAGACATACTATTTTTAGTGCTTCACAAATTTTCCATATTTTATTTCATTTAAAAAAATTATCCTGGAAGTTACAATACTCACTGGAAAAGATTGTTTCGAGCCTAAAACAACAAGTGCTTCTTGCAACGACCCTAAATGTAAATTTCTTCCTACTTTGTAACAGGGTTTCAAAGGAAGGCTTAATTAATAAAAAAATAAAAAAACATAAACATCATACTTCATCATAGCTAGTTTGAGTACTTCAAAAGAATTTCTTGATAGTTTATTTTCAAACTCTAGATCCTTGTCCCTCATTTCAAGCCCTTTATAACTAATTCTAATATCATTGACCAATTCCAACTTGGGATTTTTGTACAATTCTATACTATGGCCGAAGTAGTGATCAAAAATATCATATAGTCAACATTGAATGAAAGGTGGCTAGATGGATGAAATTTTGATGATGGAAGAATGATTGTTCAAATGTAAGAGTTTCAAAACAATCAAAAGTATTGCATTTACAATAGCAAAGAGATAAATATCTTAATAATTTACACATGTGGCAATCAACCTCAAACAAGTTTTAGCTTAAGCATTCAATCTCTAAAGGCATCTATATTTTAAATTCTATATACTTCAATTAAAATTGATTGTAGCTTTTAAAATATGGAGTTTCTAGATTTAAACTAAATAAAGAAAATGAAGTCTAGCAATTTTAGTTTCTAATTCATTATTAAATTTTACAAGTCTCTACTTTATAATAAATTTTCACAATTGTAGAAATATGGACTACCATTGCTCTTTAATAGAGAAATAAAAAGGTGAAAGTGTACCTAACTAAAATTAAATTCCTATTTTAACATTAACAACCTTAAAGTTTTACGAGGGACAATATTAGAAGTTAACAAATTTGAGTGCAATACTCAATTATAATTTGAGGAATTGTTCAAATTTCATTACAAGTTTAGGCTCATGCAACGGGTTTTTTGGTCCTACTCATGTACAACTCTCCCTAAATGCCCTTGTGAATTGATGATAATGGAAGTCTTTCTATTTGTAGAAATTTGTTCTACATGTAATCTACTTGCATACCCCTTGACAACATACACAATGTTGTTCACATCAACATGTGATAAATGTACAAATATAAGCCTGCAATATTAACAACCTCATAAAAGATTCTCTTCAAGGACCTTTAGATTTGGTAGACACTACTTTCATGATTCATATGTAGCTGTCAACATTGAAAAATATACCTTCTACTTATGAAAGTCCTTGCTTAATATGAGAAACAATTGACATGTGGGCATATACACAAACCTTCTACTTATTCAAAATTGACACAAGTTCACTTGTGCTTCTTTTGAGATTGAATGACACTTGTATAGGTGCAGTTGAATTCAATGTCTATAACAAAAGATAGAAAAAGACTTAGGAAAAGCTCATTGTTGACCACTTTCCTTGAAAGGATTGAAAACATTGCTATACACAATATTATATGTCATATTACTTTAGGACAACCTTCTTTCCAGAAAAGTGCCTATCCACTTGTGCCATCTTCCATTTCTCTTTCCTCCCACAACACTGCTAATGTTGGTCATGATGCAAAAGGGATGCATCTTTTGCAACTCTTTCCATATATTTCTATAAATTACACAAAGATTGACAATCTTATAGCCGTATATAAGCACACACAATTGTTGCATGCATTTGTATTTTCTAGATTGGATTGCTCCAATTCATTTTCTATGAAAAAAATTAGTGACCTCGATTTTCTAACCCACTTCAATTCCAACAGTGCTAGTATGTGAGCCCAAGAATGCGAGCTTGTGAGCATTGAGCCTACATAATAGGTACCTATAATATAGATACCCCACACTATAGAAGGTGTATGTATCATAAACACCTATAATATGGGTATTTATAACATATATACCATATAATCATAAACGGTTTCTATGGTACATACACCTATAACATAGATGTGTAATATTATAGGCTCATAGGCTCACACTCCTATGCTCACATAATAGCAACCCTCACTTCAATTCCTCTCAAATTATGAGTTAATAAGTATCCACTATCATCACATTGTAGAATATGACATCTTGTGATCATCATCACATTCTATTTGTATGCTACTATTTTCAATAACTGTGGAATGACTTAGGACTCTAGATACATGAAGAATTGCAAACACTCCTGCCGATTCAATTATGTGACAAGAAGGAAGAGTCAATTTGAACACCATGCCCCAAAACAAATTTTGTTGTAAGATAGATGAGAATAAAGAGTTTGTTCCATCACTACTATTTTTTTTAGTGATTCACATCATGCCTTTTAAAAACATGCATATGTTAACATAAGACCATGAAAAATAATGCATAATTGTTACTTGATGGAGTGACATGGTTTTTGGAATAAGTGATTGGAATTGATAGATATAGGTAGGTGAGATATTTAGGTGATTTGAACCCTTACATAAAATTTGAGACTTGAACCTCATTTGCATATTTAGCTAGCATCTTGTGTGAACGTTCCACTTATGATATTTTATATGGTGGAAGTGTAATATAGTGGTTCTCATGTACTCCAAATGACCTCCACTTTAAACCATTCATTACTTATGGTTTTGGTTACAAATAAATATTCATGAAGATTTTTGCCTTGCTTTTAGAGACAATTATTTTGAAGCAATTTTAGGCTTCTAGACATCAAAGAACTTTAGAAATTAAACTAGTTAGTGCTCCAAAGTCAATAGCTTTAAGAATGTAAAGAACCTAATGGTGTTCACTAGTCCTTATATGTCCTTAAAAGCATCTACACTCATGCACATTGGCGCAACTCTAAACAAAGATTGTAGGCCTAAAAACTATTTAGGAGACCCCCCTAGATGTGCCATCCTTTTTTTTGTAAAGGTCCTTTAGAAATAATTCTAGACCCCCATTTCCAATGCCCTTACAATTCTTGAGTATGCTTGGATTTTAAAGCTTAGTTTGGATTATGTTTTTTTATTCAAAAATGAGAGCCCTCAAACTACATTGATTGGAGAGTGGCCTTGGACTTCATTAAATTCCCTCCAGCATACAATAGAACAACCCACCCAAAATAATTAGACAATACATTTCAATTAATGACCACTGCCTCCAAAAATCAACGAAAAAAACAATTTCAGAGACATATTCAAAGACAACGATACAAGTATGAATTTGAGTATAGATGTTGAATACATATATGAAGCTAATACATATATGTCCCATATTTTTTGTCAACATGAGGGCATTTGAAAAATTTAATGAATCTCCAGTTCAAAATTTTTTGAAAATCATTAGATGTTATTTCAAGCCTCAAGGAGACCATTTTAGGGTCGTTTCCCTTGTTGTGAACTAGTGCAATGCTATTAGAATATTAAACATTAAATTTTTAAAAATAATATTATCTAATGTGGCAATCTCCCAATCATGTCTGATATTTGACGTGGCAAAGTTATCATGTTCCCTATTGTAAAGGAACTTGCAATCTCTTTGAGGCTTGAAAAAACATCTAATGAAAATCACTATCACCATCACCATCACAACAACCTATTTCAATTACCTTTCTTCCAAAATAAATGAAAAGAACAACTATAATCTAGTCCCTCAATATCCACTCAAAAGAGTCAAACAACTCAATATAACATTGTATAACCAAACAATGGTCCTCTTCAAGTTCAAAAGGTATTATGCTATGATAGATATTTGGGAGGGATTTAGGTGCCAATCCAAGAATTGTGGTTGGTTGAAGAGGCATATAAGACAATTTTGTTCACTATAAGGAGTCTTTTTTCAAGTATACTTTCAAAAGGACCCTTTATTTCATTGGTAAACAATAGGGGGGAGGGGACTTTTGTCTTCACTAGTTTGACTAGAAAAGAAAGAAGATCAACAAGTCCATTGCACCCACTACGCGGTGCCACTTAGGTGGTTAGCCACTTTGTTGAACATCCTCCCCTTAATTGTAACTCCCCCTATTATCATTTTTTTCGGGCAACTTATTGCGAGCTCTAATAGGTTTACCCCCCTTTTTTTTTGACACAAGTGTGTTGAAGAACAAACTCCACAGGTTTGAACCTTTCAAACTTAGAATTGTGCTAGTGCAGTGAAGGCTTGTGGCAGTTACTGTTCCAAAAAAAAAGCTGATTAAAATGTGATTAAAATGTGATTAAAATGTGATTAAAATGTGATTAAAATGTTATGAAGGAGAGAGGATCAAACTCTAAAAAATTTAGAATCTAAAATAACTCACCGTAAGGTACAAAGGATTGTAGCAAGCAAGCAAGGGTGAGGCGGCCAGTGCGGTGCTCCCTCCAAACGCCCTCGCTTCCTCTGCCCGGGCCCTTCAAGCCAGCCTTGTCGCGTGGATTTCCACGCCCATGAGTGTTGATGCTCTCATGCCAGTCCCTGTCTCTGTCCCTTGGTCGCACCAGCGCATTAATCTTACCTGTGAATTCTTGACAAGACTAGTCGACGGAGATTCACAACCATTACAATTGAGATTCTCTTTAGGGTTTGGTGAATCGAGTTTGCAGCTATGGAAGGGTCTGAGAATTCGGGAGCCAGCGGAGGGAGTGTGGAAACGACGACGACGACGACCGGGAGGGGCATCAGCTCGGAAGTGATGAGCGATGATTTTCTGGACGCGCATGTGGAGGAGGGTCATTCTGTGGCCTACCTCGACAATAAGATGCAATTGTCAGTGTGTATTTTTTTCATTCTAATCTGAGAGTGGAGGTTTTGGCTCTTGTTTGGGTTTGTAAATCGCAGCCCTGATGGTGATTGCTGGGGATGCTGGGTTGTAGGCGCGACTTGTTGGACCTATCGGAAGTGCTCAGGGAAGCAGGGAGCGCAATCATTGATGTAAGCAATCCATGTACACTGTTGTGTATAATTTCTCGAAGCTAACCTCGGTTTAGGAACTTGATTTTGTAATTGGATGTTAAATTCGCCTTGTTCCGGGAGATTCTGTTACTGAATCCTTGTGTGAATTTGTTGTCTCTTCCTCAAGAAGAGAGACGAGGCAATGATTCTTATAAGTGCGGTGCCCCAGGAAAATGAGATTTCTGATAAAACCAATACACTTAAAAATCCAGATTAGGTCTGGGTGAGCAATCAATTTGCGTCGCAAATCACTTTTTCCTATTTTAAGCGGGTCTCTTCAAGTGAAATCCAGAGCCCTTCACAGACTGCGGCGTAGTAGCGTGCTGGTGCCATCGTTTTAAAGAATTTATTTCTTGTGTCTAGTATAATTGTGATTTGTGGTGGTAAGAGTATGGACATCTAAGATTGCCGACTAGGGTTTTGAGTTTCTCAATTCCGATATTAAGGTTTACAGAAGAGGTGCTGTTTGTTCCAAGCATTTTAGAGAAAGATTTATGATAATTATGCGTTCTATTTGGGGATGAGAGAGACTCTTTTGATCAGACGCTTGTTTAGAAAGATTCAATTAGGTTGCTCGGAAGGTTTTTTTCGAGTTCTTTGTTGTCATTGAATCTTCTGGGTTTTATTCACAGGATTCCTTCACTAGGTGTTTCAAGTCCAATGCCCCGGAGCCGTGGAATTGGAATATATACTTGTTTCCGCTTTGGGTGTGTGGCGTGGTTGTGCGGTATCTGATCCTTTTTCCTATCAGGTTCGATTTTCTGACCTGTTTCACTATTTCATAATTTCATAATTTTCTTTTCTGCTCTGGTTTTGTGAGATCAGGGCCCTGAATTGCACTGAGATATTTATTGGCGTGAACAGACTTCTTCTTCTCGCACTTGGGTGGATTATTTTTCTAGGTCTGTTCTTTCCTTTACACGCAGCATTAAAACCCCACGACCGTCTCCGACGTCAAATCGAGGTTAGTTCAACTGTATTTAATAATAATCTCCATGGCCTGAGTCAACCGACACATTGGAAGGAGCTGATTGAAACTACTAACGGAACAATGAGCCTCCTGGGTGTATGTACTTATTCTTAGTTTCCTTGTTTAGTCCAATACAATGAGAGATTCGTCGTACAATCAATCAATAAGGTGTACTTCTGGAAAACAGTATTAAGCTTGTAGTATTTTTGACTATTGATCATCACATTGCTCAAATACAGTATAGAAAGGGTAAAATATAGTATCTGAAATGTTTTAAGGGTCCTTTGGGGAGTGAAAACTTCTGTCAAATGACTGCATCGGTACAGCACATCCTGATTCACTTTATGTTGTGCTGTGGACAGAGAGGCTTGGTGGAGTTTATTTGTAGTGTGTTTGTAGCTTCGTGGACGGGTGTTATCAGATACCATGGACCACGACCAAGTAGACGTCCCAAGCAGGTACTCCTTGTCTGCCTATTTGACATTGTAAATTCCCATGTTCCTAACTCAGAATACTTTTTCGTGGTAAGAACTTACCACGAAAAAGTGATTGAGGAATATATTATAGACTATTATATCGACATGAGATTGCCATTATACGATAAATATAATCATTTTCACAACATTTGCTTAAGGAATCCTATAAAACTTGTCAGAATTTACAGGGAACTAAGGTGTCAGGCTATGTTGTGTCTGTGTTGCGTTGGAGAGCCAATCTTGAGGACAAATGGTTTGCATCTGGTTGGCAGTTTGATTCTGTGGATTTCCTTAAGGTGTCCTTGGTCCGGAATTGTAAATCGGATCTGTTCGTGGAGCTGGCTGCGTGCTCTAGGTATATTACAGTTTAGTTTAAAAATATAGGAAGGTTAAGTTTTGGATGGACATCATGAGGGGGAGCTTGAATGCAATTGGTTCCCATTTCAGAAGTATTTTGTATGGAAGAATGTCGATTTTGCGGGGATTAAATTTTCTTGTAACCATTACGTGTATTTCAAACTTTGCAGGTGTTTGTAGCAAATCATACATCGATGATTGATTTTGTCATATTGGAACAGATGACCGGTTTTTCTGTGATCATGCAAAAGCATCCGGGATGGGTTGGTCAGTCATTTCTTTCTATCTCATTCTCTGAATATCATGTTATTCCAACAACTTGTTGATGGAATTCAAGCATGTCACTTGTGTATCCTGTTCCTCTACCGCGACTTTCCTGATGACAAGCTACTTTGTGGGGATATAGGGCTCACTTTTAGATGGTCTGATAGAGACAGAAACGGTGTCTACTGATGTGTGCTGGCTAACAGTCAAGTTACTAAAAGAAGATAGTTACTAATTTTAACATATTTATTTGTGTTTGGTGCAGGATTTTTGCAGACTACTGTGCTTGACAGTCTTGGTTGCATATGGTTCAACAGGACAGAGGCTACTGACCGCCACGCTGTCGCAAAGAAGTAATATCACTTCCACATTAAAAGATAACTTTCCGTATTCTCCTTCCATTAACTTTTTTGTGGTACTTCTATGTATTTGTTAAGGAGAATGTGTGGTTAAGAAAGTCATCTAAGCTGTTTGTATATTTATTTCAGGTTAAAGAAACACATTGAAGACCCTGATTCAAATCCTCTTTTGATTTTTCCCGAAGGCACATGTGTTAACAATGAGTATTGTGTCATGTTTAAGAAGGTAATTTGTACAAACCAAGCTGTAAATTTAATTCAGTATCCGTGATTGTGCTGCCGGAATTATGTGTTTTGAACCGTTTTGAGCTGGTTCGATTTGCAGGGAGCATTTGAGCTCGATTGTGTGGTGTGCCCAATTGCCATCAAGTACAACAAGATCTTTGTGGATGCTCACTGGAACAGTAAGAAGTAAGCTCTTTCGCAATGACACTCAATCTTTCAGTTACCCATACACTAACCAATCATGATAACTTCTAGTAATCATCAGCTGCATATCAGTGCTACTGTTTCACGTAAGTTCACCACGTGTGTGTTCTCTATTACTGCAAAAAATTCCGCATATGAATTTTTGTGCATTTGCTGCATGTAGTATTGTGGATTACCACGTTCCTTCTCTGGTCCTCCATTCTGAAAGATATGCATCTCTGTGGTTGGTACAGGCAGTCCTTAAATATGCATTTGATGCGGTTGATGACTTCTTGGGCGGTAGTGTGTGATGTCTGGTATCTAGAACCCCAGACGATCAAACCAGGAGAATCAGCTATCGAATTCTCTGAAAGGTATGTGTAACTCAGTCGACTCTTGTACGCAATGATTTTAGAAACTTGTATGTACAGCTGGAAAGTATAAAATGATGCTCCTATCTCTTTCAGTAAGAACTATGTAATGCTCACTAGTTTTCATGGATATCCGCTGCTTTCTGTGCCGATGTTTGTGATGAATGATTTTTGACTTTCTCTAATACTATCTAGGGATATGCTACTTACCTTACTAGTTTGGTTCCATTGATGATTGGCAGGGTGCGAGACTTAATTTGCATGAGGTCAGGAATCAAGAAAGTTCCATGGGATGGCTATCTTAAGTACCATAGACCAAGCCCTAAGCTCACTGAGAAGAAGTAAGTATTCAATCATTCCTTCTGCTAGTGTTATTGCATCAATTTTTTTGTTGATGAATATGTGTGGTGGACCTGTTGATTTGGCATCATTTTCCCGCAAGTTTAGAGAAAGTCTCATATTCAAATAGCTATCAGCACATGGCAAGTGTTATAGAAGGAATTGTCCTTGAGGAAGGAAACTAAGGTCTTCCATTTGAAATCAATTCAAGACACACCCTAACCTTAACTTTCCCTCTGTTTCAGGCAGCAGAATTTTTCTGAAGCTGTTATCCGTCGGCTGCAGTCAAGTACACACGGCCCTTGAAACAGAAAAATGTAGAGAATATCTTTCTTATCAGAATTCCTGCGTCCGTGAGTCTAGAAATACCAGGTTAAAGGTTATGTTGTGCAATGGAATTTGGAAACTTGTTATTCGTATATTTTTGTATGTGTTGTAAAGAAACCAGATGTAACCCCTTCAACTTCAATTTGGGATAGACACACTCTAATTTGTAGCTTGGGACATCGTGGTTTCAAGTTTTTTAGTGCATATACATAATCATGGGCAGCGTCAAGACATGTAATCTAAGATTGCATATGTAAGTCAAGACGCACTTTGTGATTCTTTCTTCTATTCTGAATACTCTTGGTGTTCTAGACTTGTGCTTTAATTAACCCTGAAGTGTTACAGCCTTTCTACTTACCCTGTAAGTATGCGGCCCTTCACACCAGGGTAGTCACAATAATTCCTGAATGAATAGGTGCATTCTTTGTTTCTACAATTTCTTTGCAAGTTAATCATTGGACATTTTTAGTCTTGTGTGTCGTTAGAGGGTTGAAAACATAAATATTGGGTTTGATTATTGTCTTTTAATATTCAAATTTTGTATTAATTCAAAGAGGTTTTTAATCAAATCAACATTCATGCAACAATTGCCTAAATATCTTTAGCATTGGCTTGGTTTTCAAGTAAGGTCATACTCAAACTTTGTCTCATAGTTAGTTTTTTTTGTTAGTACAAGCTTCTCCTTCCCTTTCATCAAGAGCTAATGAAGTTGAGTACAAATTATTAATTTTCTTTGTTCAATCACTTGATTTATAACCACTACTATTCAAAAGCTTTATTTATGGAGCCTTTGGTTCCAGTTTCCAATTGTAACAACATATTTTATCTAATGCCACTATTCCTCAACTATTTCACAAAACATGCTTGATTACAATATGAATTTTAAGTATGGGAGACTTTATCCTAAACCTTGAAAATTAGAGCATGTGAGAAAAAATTGATAAGTTGTTTTCAATTGTGCTAAAATAGAGTTAGAATTAGATAATGCTACATCAATTGCTTTCCTAACATATTCTTTGTTGAAAATGGTATAATCGTGGATTATCTTTTCAAAGATTGTGGACCATATTTTAAGCCCTAAGTGCCCAAGCCTTTCCAAATGTGTTTTTTCTTCAAAAAAAGAACATGGACTCATACTTATCCCTAATGAAACAAATTGTGTTTTTTTTTCTAGAATCTAATTGTATTGATGTTTAAAGAGCTTTCTTATTAGTGTGCATACCAATTTTAAGTGTGAAATTGCTTAGGAGTTGTGAGATTGTAACAATGGAAATAGAAATATCCTATTTTTAGTATGTTGTCCCTCCCAACAATGAGAAATTTGCATATAAGAGTTTTTTGGGATTGGAGGTGACATGAACAATTAGAAATTGTGTCAACACACAAAAATACACTTCCAAAAACCTTAAGTTCAAATGAAGAGCTATCCAATTCATTACCTGATCTACCTTGCAATTGTTGAAAAGCAATTTATTTTATTAATTGAATTAGCAAATTTAACTCTAAATCAACACTTGCATGTTTAAAATTTCAGTGGTGAAAATCATGAAAACACTTTACTCTAACCATTGGGACTATTTTGAAAGTAAATGGACTAGTAAGTACAATTTCTTAGGTCTCAAATCAAGTGAAATTGGCAAACTTTGATCATTGCCAAGAAATGAAGTAAAATTAGCAAGCTTTACTCTTCCACTAAGGGTACATATATGCCTTTGAAGACCTCTCAAAAATCAAATATTTACCTTTCTCAATGAAAAAAAGAAGTTTTCAATAGTTAACCTTAAATATTGCCCATTTTTCTTAAATTGGTGAAAAGAATTTAATTTCCTACTAAAAAATGAGTCAAATTTTAAATCAACTATATATGGTTAACTATTAGGGGTTAAGGTTGCAGTAATTACAAGGTGTATCCAATATATATATTTGTGCACAAGAACCTTAATGGGTTACATAGTTCTAGCTAGCCTAGAAAATATGGAGTTAGACCATCATCAATGCATCATAACATTGGGTGCTCTTACCTTAGAACCTTTCTTAATTCATAATCCAGTAGTGCACAATATGCACTAAGAGAGTTTGTAGACAATAGGTGACCCATGTTCATGATTCAAGATGAAATGACACGTGGCCCTATGACCTCTCTAAATGCATTAAACTTCTCTTAGTCCATATTCCTAGCACCACATACTAAGAAAGGTTCTACTTGTACTATCATTGAAATACATCAAATATTTACATAAATAGATACAAGGTAATTTAGATTTGGATTTAAACAATTGAAATAGACTGACCCTATTTAAAAAAAAAAAATTCTAAACAATCAACATTCTTAAAAAATAAAAGTTATATGAATGGCATGATACATTTGCAAAATTTACATTGATATTTGCATGATTTAAAAAAAAAAGTGATCATTAATCATTTCTATCTTCTGTTTGCTTCTAACAAGGTCTATTTTGATTGTTCAAGGTTCAAATTTGAATTTTTCATATATATAATTTTGTGAATATTTAATGTGCTTCTAATTCAAAGTACTCTCAAGTTCTAATTTCATATCAATTATTCAAATGTTTACAATTCGCCGGGTCGTTTGCCCTGACCCATTGATGATGCTCCCCGGTACGCTACAAAGAACAAGTTCCCGTAGCTGAGAAGATGCTCTCTTGGTGGAGAACACGTTCCCGTATCTGAGAACTTCGTCTGTCTCCTCACAGATGAACCAGAACTGCTGAAGGTGCGGTACACTCTTTTCGTAGAATTCGCAGGGTTTTGCAGCAAATTTTGTTGCCATGGCGCTCCTGCGCTCCCCTCTCCTCTTCTCTCCCCTCCTACTGCTGCTCTGCCTGCTTTGCCAATCCTTATCGGTGTGCGCCGCTCTTCCCAGGTATTCTTTCCTCTCCTTTTGGACTCGACCTATAAAATCCTGATCGGCATATGGCATCTACTCTCAGGGACTCGTGTGTTTGCCTGGGTTTCCGAAGATTCTAGGTTAATTCATGTTCATTTAGGATCGATCAGTATTTAGTTTGAACTGTGGCGGAAGTGCTCCGAGGTTTTGTGAATATCAATATGTCATGTTTTCTGCGCATCCCTAATTGTACGGTTTTTATACAATCTGTTTGTAGGCCACCCGTTGCTCTAGGCTCTTGTGTTTAGTAGACGAGTCTGATTTCTCAGCATATGAATTTAGGTTGCTGGATTGGTAACTGATTCGGAGTTTTTGGTGCAGTGGCGATGAAGGGTTTGTTGTGGAGGGTCGGGTGAAAGTGGAAGGTAAATGACTTGTCATCTTGATATGTATTTTTGAATCAGAGTCTTGGCCTTCTAATTAACTATTACACTGCAATTTGCAAGCATCCTGTAAATTCAGATTGTCACGAGTCCTTTCTATGAATTTTATTGTTATGGCCTGAATTTGTGGTTTAATGCGCAGTTATGAGGGGAAAAGGTCTCGGCAAGTTAACAAATATGAAGGTGGTCCTTAATGGTGGTGAACAAGTTTCTTTTGTACGACAACAGGACGGGTCGTTTCTTTTGTATCCTTCTGAATCATTCACCTGCTCTGCTTTTTTTAAAAGACCTAACCGTCATATTATTTTTTGATGTAAAGGTGCATTGAGGAAAGTTGATTAGGTTTTTTGAGCTGTACAGTGTCGTTGACTGACTGCCGTGGGTGTACATATGGAGCTAGTTTTGTTTTCATAAAATAAAATATTATTCTGCCACTCGTAGAAACATGCTAAAGAATCTGTTGATTGGAAGCACGTGCTTTTTGCCAAAACAATTCAGCATCCTTGTTAGACTTCAGTGCCTCTGTGCAGTTGGCTGAATAGTATCCCCTCTTTATTGTGAGTGCCTTGACTGGATCTGATTACAGCGAAGATGTTCCTGCTGGCACTCACCTACTCGAGGTCGTTGCTCCTGGCTATTTCTTTTCTCCGGTAAGACACATGCTCAAGATTCATCCTTTTGAAGTCGCAAGTATTGTCTCATGCCGAGCGTTTTGTTCTGTTCGATCTCATGGATTTTATATTGATGTGATTAGCTGGTAGATTGTGTTATTGACTTTCAGGCTGACGTGCCGTAAGGTAGGGGAGACTATTTGCGTCACTTTAAGCAGTTTTAACATTCGTAGCAGTGTGATTTTTGGAGGTGTACAGAGCTGTGGAGAGATCTTTGAGTTGAAGAGCCAAATCTGTCGATAAAATTCTTATGAAGGTCCTAGGAAATTTCAAAGTGGGAGGAATTCAGAGGAGTGGGAGTTTTTTTGTAACAGGAGACGTATAGGTCGCTCACGGTTTTAGCATATTCTTTCTTACAGATATTATTTGTTTTTATCGTTTGTCTCTTGCAGGTGAGAGTGGATGTCAGCTCTAGGTTGGCAGGGCAAATACGTGCAAGTTATGTAGAAGGCCCTCGTCGTGTTTCGGATGCACTGGTTCTAGAACCCCGTCAAGAGGAGAACTATTTCGAGGTAAGTTTTGTACTTTTTCGCCTGTGGTTTGTTATTGACTGCAGAATCATGAAGCCACATGCTCTCAGGCGTGAACTGTGAGTTTGACGAACCATTTGGCTAGTGCAGGTTCGAGAGCCATTCTCTCTATTAGGACTGCTGAAGAGCCCTATGGGTATGATGATAGGTTTTATGGTCGTCTGCGTGTTTCTCCTGCCCATGCTCATGGATAGCATAGGTAAACTTCTCGTCCCTTGAATTTGAGCTTTCAGGGTTGACATGTTGATTGTCACGATTTTAGACTTTTTAAATGTGGAGTTTGATACGTATGAAATTTATGATGTTTCGTTTGTTCAGATCCGGAGGAAATGAAGAGACTTCAAGAGGCTCAACGCGCTAATCCCAGCCCTGTCTCCCAATTCTTGCAAGCGCGCTCTTGAAGGTGACCTTTGTGGATTATCAATTCTTTCAAACCAACATTAGGCTACAGATTTTTGTGAAGGTGATGTCCTTGCTGAGGGCTTGTAGATTTGATGTTCTGTTATTCCAATGAGGAATGCAGATATAGTCTGTTCTTGGTAGCAAATAGTGTCTATGGATTTGTGTGACACCCTTCTTGATCAGGATCAACGGTAAGCATCACAGCAAAGGCTTATCATGAAAGTGCAGTTAACGCTTGGAGGGATGCATACTGCATGGACCTCATTCATATAGTACCGTACCTTTAAAAAAAATAGGGAAATCAAAGCACTGTATCCTCAAAGGCTAGATACTCGCGTGAGTGCATTTTGTCTTGCGTATATTTGCATATTTCATCTTCAATTTTTTGGTTATTCCTTGGTCCAAGACCTGAACTAGAGCCTTGGAGTAGAACTGATGCGTTTATGCTCATCTCTACTTGTAATGAGAATTTAACATGTAGAGTACACAATACAGGTCAAGATTGAAAATTCTTGAAAAGTGAACCAATGATTTCAAGCAAGTAACGGAATCTGCACACTGAGCAGAGTAATGGAAATTCTAGATGTTGTGTAGCAACTCAGTCTCACCCCATGTTGATTGGTTGATATACTGTAAATCAACATGAACAGCTCACTCGTGCATGAAATTGAAACAGTGATCCCAACTTGTTCAAACTTGAACCTCATATGCTGATTTATTGCATTAACTGGTCATATCTTCAAAATTCTAGCTTGATACACAAGTGGTGAATTGCAAGTATCTCTATTTAAATATGTGTTATTTCTTTTAGAACAATCCTCTATTTGATTATTATATAAAAATTTGTAAGTGACAATCTTAGAATGCTATTTTACTCCTAAAAATCCATGTTACAATTCTACTATACAAAAGAAATAAATTCTTAAGAATGATGAGCCCAACATGTTGCTATTGCTTTTAACACATGTTTCACTTTCATTTGTCAACATAACTTTTGAACTTTCAAGCCATTGCCAATGTCCCATTGCTATATCTCTCCATGAAGGTGGAAATATTAAATTTTGTTTACCAATTGAACAATGAGAGAATTTAACTATGTCCAAAGTTAAAAAAGAGCCATATCTAGTTCAAAAATGTGAAACCAAAAGAATGAGAAATTATAAATTTGCTTTTATATAATCTTCATATTATAATTTATAGCTTCTTTTTCATTTTGAATATGGTTGGATATTCAAAGCACACAATACTAAGATTATCAACTTAGTTTAAAAATATTGAATATTGAAATAGTCATGTTGAAATAGTCATTATATGATTCTTACAATTATCATATTGCAAGTAAATCATTTTAATTTTTGAATACATAATTCCCAAAAGTCATAAAATGTAGATTTTAAACATCAATCCTAAAATGTCATTGTTCCTATACCTCTTGTATTTCTAATAAGTGTAAGAAATGCATTATTTCAAATGATGGGTTCCAATAAGCTAGTATCTATCACTTTTAACTCATTCATTTTTTTCATTAGGCTTCATACCTTGCAAACATTCATTAAGTCTCTCTTTAAACAAGGTGTTACTAAGGGTCCTCTAAAGTGTCATTCTCTATTTTTTTGGAGGGGTGTATATGCCAAAACATTTTCATAGTTAATCTTCCTTGTAAGTCAAGCAAAAGTTGCATCTAAACTATTTTTTTTTTGTATTTGTCAAACTCTAGTAGAACAATTATGACTTGTTGAAGTTGGAGTTATAGATGCTCTAAAAGGAATGAAAGTGTCCCTAGTGTGAAAGGTTCATTCTTTTTAAATTGAAAATTCCATAATATAATTGTATGTCAAAGGATTTAGGGACAAAACAATTTTAGCACGACTCATTTTTACAAGTAGAAACAAGTGGTGTTTTAGGAGAAATTTGAGCCAAATTAACCAATATTTCTAATCCACCATTATAAAATGTTTCTGTTCATTGATATGTATTGGTTACTTTGTGCACTTTTATTTGAATTCTAATTTTTTTAAGAATATTGTTTAATAATTATCCAATTTCCAATCAAGTTGAATAACACTATAGAAAAATCATCATTGAATAAAATTAACAAGTAACTCTCTAATGGAATAATGGTAAAAAATGGTTTATTTTTCTATAGTGTTATTCAACATTGATCAATGTTGAAGAAAACCAAATACTTGATTTGAAATTCAATACCAATGTTAATTTTACTAGCAAATTTAGGAGGATTTTTATTAAAGAGATAGAGAGAGATCAACCTTATGAATAAATTTTTGTGGCTAGAAACTTTGTTTTTTTTCTTTATTGTGAGGTGAAGGATGAAATTTAAATAAATAAAAAATGAAGTGATTAAAATTGAAATGATTAAAGTACAAATGTGCAAATGATAAATTAGTTTTATTTAATAATAGATCATTCTGGGATATTGTTGATGTTGCTTGATGGATAACAAATGTTTTTGTGCATGATTCATTTGAACTCAATGAATTATATCTATCTAAGTATTCTAAAATCAAAATTTTTTTTATTCTACAAGGATGTAACTTTATAGTCACTTAATGCTTCACGATTTTTGTGAAAGGTTCTAAATAAATTCATATAGAGATTAGGAGAATTTTTTTTTAAATGTAGATTTTTTTATAGATCCTTTTCAAAGCCATAATTAATTTATCCATGGAAGCTCCAAGTTTACATTTTTCTTTTTGTCAAGT
This sequence comes from Straminergon stramineum, assembly GCA_963920665.1. Classification (NCBI taxonomy): domain Eukaryota; kingdom Viridiplantae; phylum Streptophyta; class Bryopsida; order Hypnales; family Calliergonaceae; genus Straminergon; species Straminergon stramineum. Next base: position 40,680,150 of record OY987264.1, read on the forward strand.
TCTTTTAGGAATTGAAATACTTAACAAAAAGATCAAACATTCTTGAAGGTAGAATTATTTAGAAAAAAGACTTCTCTTATAGGTTAACCTTGAAATGATGAGGCCTATAACCAAGGTAGTGAGCCCCCCAAATTGTGATTGTTGTTGAGGTATTTGGGGGCTTAAATACTAAAAGAATAACAATACCAGAGTCAAATCTAGAATGAAAACTCAAAACCCCACATCACAAAGTTTAGAACTTGCGGTTTGTCAATAGTTATCATGTGGTTATCGTTGTTTCATGGGTTCACACGTTAATATGCAATTTAGCGCATTGTTGCAATGCATTATTTTCTAGGTCTAGGTTTTAGGGTTTTTAACCTAGACCTGAAGAAGCATTCTAAACTCTATGATGCAAGCATAGAATTTGCAAAAAATTAGGACTATTCAATGAAAACTGAAAATTTCGTTTCAAGAAAAATGGAGTTAATTTCTGTAGATTGCACATTCTAAAATTTTCTACTATGAAAATGTTGAATGACTCAAAAACATGAAATTCACATAAAATGGACTCCATTCCTCCGAACACTATTTTTCTAGTCTCTATTTTTTTAATGGAATGGAATGGAATAGTCCATCCTTTCCGAATTTCACTTCCTATCTTTCAACCCCCAACTGAACTCTGACAAGAAATTGTACGCCCCTTGAACTAGTAACTTACGATCCTGACCTAAAAAGTATGCGGGACAAGGTCTTCGTCTCCATCAGGCTCTGCTTCTTCGTCCCCGCTCAATGATTTTCGACCTCGTTGTTCCGATCGTCGTGTCTCTTCAGCATCGTTGTGAACAATCATGGTCCATGAATCTGCTCCCCTGTAAATCTTCCTCACGCACTCTCCTCCAGATCGCCGCCGGCCATTAGCTTGTTCCAGGTATGGATCGCTCCCGTTCTGATTTTGGGGTTGCAAGTCGGGGAGCTTCTCCAGGTCTAGGTTTTAGGGATGTCAGTCTGGAAGCTTGGTTTTGGGTTGCAGGCGATTGAGACGCTAGCTAATTGTATTGGGTTTGTTTTGGTTTTGGATAGGTTTTGGTTAGTTTGCTCTGGAGTGGTGAGTTTTGGGGGTTAGGTTTTTGGTGTTGGATTTGGTTTGTTGACGAGAGGTTGCGTGCCAATCAGGGGGTGGGACGAGATGGCCACCATGGAGAAGACGTGTACGCTCTTGGTGCATTTTGACAAAGGCACGCCGTCGCTTTCGAATGAGATCAAGGAGCATCTGGAAGGGCACGACGTGGAGGCGAAGGTGGACGCGATGAAGAAAGCGATCATGTTGCTTTTGAACGGCGAGACCATTCCGACTCTGTTTATCACGATCGTCCGGTATGTCCTCCCTTCGGAGGATCACACAATCCAGAAGCTCCTGTTGCTGTACTTGGAGATTATTGACAAAACGGACTCGCGAGGGAAGGTGCTTCCGGAAATGATCCTCATTTGCCAGAACCTGCGCAACAACTTACAGCACCCGAACGAGTACATCCGGGGCGTGACATTGCGGTTTCTGTCGCGGTTGATGGAAGCCGAGCTCATTGAGCCGTTGATCCCGTCGGTGCTTACTAATCTTGAGCATCGGCATGCGTTTGTGAGACGGAATGCCATTCTTGCGATCACGGCCATTTGCAAACTGCCCCACGGGGAGCATCTGATTCCCGATGCGCCCGAGCTCATCGAGAAGGTGCTGACGACGGAGCAGGACTTGTCTGCGAAGCGGAATGCGTTTCTCATGCTGTTCAACTGCGCGCAAGAGCGCGCGGTGAACTATCTGCTCACGCACTTGGAGAATGTGGCGACTTGGGGCGATACGCTGCAAATGGTGGTACTGGAGCTGATTCGGAAGGTCTGTCGTACGAATCCCGCCGTGAAGGGGAAGTATATCAAAATCATCGTCTCTTTGTTGAGCTCGCAACACACAGCGGTCATGTACGAGAGTGCCGGCACTCTCGTCTCGCTTTCCTCGGCTCCCACTGCCATTCGCGCCGCCGCCAACACGTACTGCCAGTTACTCCAAACGCAGAGTGACAACAACGTGAAGCTCATCGTCCTGGATCGTCTACAGGAGCTGAAATCTTCCCACCGAGAGGTTATGGTGGAGGTTGTAATGGACGTTCTGCGAGCGTTGGCCAGCCCCAATCTCGACATCCGTAAGAAGACGCTGGACATTGCGTTGGATTTGATTACGCTTCGGAATATTGACGAGGTGGTGATGACCTTGAAGAAGGAAGTCGTGAAGACGCAGAACAGTGAGCTAGAGAAGAATGGGGAGTACAGGCAAATGCTTGTGCAAGCTATTCATTCCTGTGCGTTAAAGTTCCCGGAGGTGGCCAGCACTGTGGTTCACTTGTTGATGGATTTTCTTGGTGATTCGAATGTTGCGTCAGCTATTGACGTTGTGTGCTTTGTTCGGGAGATTATTCAAACGAATCCGAATTTGAGGGAGTCTATCATGGTGAGGTTGGTGGACATCTTCTATCAGATTCGGTCTTCACGAGTAGCGACGTGTGCGCTCTGGATCATTGGGGAGTATTCGCTGTCTGCAAGTGAAGTGGAGGCTGGGATATCTGTGATCAAGCAATCGCTTGGGGAGCTTCCCTTCTATACCACGGTGGAGGAAGGGGATGTCGTTGATCCAACTGCAGTCAAGGGAGTGACTCCTGCTGCTCCACCGCAGTATGCTTCTATGGCTTCTTCCAAGCGGCCTGCCATTCTTGCTGATGGGACGTACGCAACCCAAAGTGCTGTAGTTGCGACTGCTACTCCTTCTCCCAATTCAGTTGTTATAGGTTCCGCTGCTAATTTGCGGTCGATTCTGCTCACGGGCGACTTCTTCCTTGGAGCTGTGGTGGCTACCACGCTTACGAAGCTGATGCTTCGTTACGAAGAGGTTCAGGAAAACTTGACTGCTGTGAATAAGGCTGAAGCTGACATTCTTTTATATATGGTATCGATGCTGAGACTCGGCCAGTCTTCCGCTTTGTCTCATCCTATTGACGACGATGCATATGATCGGATCACGCTGTGCATCAGGGTGCTTAACAAGAAGGACCCCTCCATGAAGACGGTTTGGTTGAAGAACTGCCGGATGAGTTTTGCTATGATGATAAACGATAAGCTCAGCAGAGAAATGGAGGAGAAGAAAGCGAAAGCACAGGATTCATATGCGCAGCCTGATGATTTGATTGATTTCTATCACCTGAAGAGAACGAAGGTATCCCCTGAAAAACATTTTGAAAGTCCCTTTGAGATCTTTATTCGCAGTGTATGCTTTACTTATGGTTTATTTTAGTTTGGCGACAAGTGTAGCAACTTGGAGAGTTGCAAATGAAACTGGTGCACTCGTTGAGACAGGATTTCGTTGATTGTCAGCTCTTGAATACTTGTGGTCAGAGTCTGTGCATTTCTCTTGCACTTCAGTTCGTCATTTCATGCTCCGTTGTGTAAGTTTGTGTTTAGTACGAGCTTTTTAGGTACTCTTTGCGACTATAGTACCGAACCTAAGTCGTTGGAATACCCGTCGCCCTGGAATCGGACTTCATCTGACTGTCTTTCTCGCTCTTGCTTGTGAATTGATCAGGGCATGAGCCAAATGGAGCTGGAGGATGAAGTTCAGGACGACCTCATGCGAGCCACCGGTGAGGTTGCAAAAGATGGGGACGCAAGGAAATTGAACAAAGTTCTACAATTGACAGGGTTCAGTGACTCCGTCTATGCCGAAGCCTATGTTACAGTTCATCAATATGACATAGTCTTGGATGTGACCATACTCAACCGGACAACAGAGACTCTTCAAAATCTGTGTCTAGAGCTTGCAACTATGGGTGACCTGAAGCTAGTAGAACGTCCACAGAATTATGCTCTTGCTCCTAATACCAGCAAGCAGATTCGTGCCAATATTAAGGTCTCCTCCACTGAGACAGGTGTTATATTCGGAAATATTGTTTACGAGACGAGCAGTGTTTTGGACCGTAATGTTGTGGTGCTTAATGATATTCACATCGACATCATGGACTACATCGCTCCGGCCTCCTGTGCTGATGTTGCTTTCCGCAACATGTGGGCAGAGTTCGAGTGGGAGAACAAGGTAACTTATTGATCCTTCTACGATGCACTCTGACTTTCACTATCTTTCTCTTTGCTGATCCCCGGGGCTTTGACACTTGCTCTATTGGAACAATATGTAATATTAGGAATGGAAGCATTTATGTTTTAGTCTTGATATACTTTGGTCGACTCTGACAGTGGGTCCATTCGGTAATAACTGATCCTCGTCAGCTTTTATTGATTATTTATTATTTCTCTTTTTTGTCATTCCAGGTAGCGATAAATACCACCATACAGGATGTACGGGAGTTCTTGCAGCATATCGTGGATTCCACGAACATGAAGTGCCTTACCCCTCCGTAAGTTATCGGTCCTTCTTTTGTCATTATACTCGAGTGTCCAAGCTAAACATTGAAAGTGTACTCTGGAAGCCAATAATCAGTTTTAGGAACATTGAAAACATAATTCTGTCGTTTAAAAAGGTAGGGTATGATTTCACCTATTGGTACATTTTATTACTGTCCGTAAATTTTCCTAAATGATTGATTTCAACGCTTTTAGATTAAGGAAGCGGCTACTTCTGGCTATTTGACCACGTTAGCTTTAAATTGCCCTCAATTGTCATTCGATTACTTGCGTGCCATACTTAGCTTCTATTAGATTCTCTATGCCGCCTTTTGACCTACTCTGGTTTTGGTTTCACAACAAACACCTACCCCTTCTGCTCGTTTTCCGGTACTGATAATGCTCGTTAATTGTTTCCTTACAAATACTTCAGTTTAGTGTAGTTTGCAATGCCTGAGTTTGTACTTGGTGCACTTGATACGCAGATCTGCTTTGGAAGGTGACTGCGGCTTTCTGGCTGCGAACCTCTATGCAAAGAGCGTGTTTGGGGAAGATGCATTGGTGAATGTGAGTATTGAGAAGCAATTGGATGGAAAGCTGAGTGGCTATGTCCGGATCAGGAGTAAGACGCAAGGCATTGCCCTGAGTCTGGGAGACAAGATCACTCTGAAACAAAAAGGCTGCTAGAAATGGGCCCACTTTTGGAAGGAGCAACTACATTCTACTTTTAGGCCAGATTCTAGATGAGTTGGTGAAAGGTGTTCAGCCTCCAGGGGGTCGGCTGGCTCACAAGGCGATATGGTCACTCAGAGTTGCATGCATCTCATACTGTAGCGCATTTTAGAACATGAACTTGAAATATCATTCAAGTCTTACTGTACAAGACATAAGCCGCCCAGGGCTCCGCTAAATTTTGTTTGTAGTGTGACATAGATGGTTACCAATAAATCTACAATTTCCACTATTAGTTGTGCTCTTTACTCGGCCTTACCCGTGCTTCGCTTGGGCATAGTTCTCGTCCTAATATTGAGGTTGACGATTTGTGATGAATGTGATCATTAAATTTCCATTGTGGCCCTAAATTGCCGTATGATAAAGGTACTCAGCAACCACATGACTTCTTGCATCAAACGTAACTTAAGGTTACTGCAGCTTTCATGTTGATTGAAAACTTGTTCAACTTAGAATACATTTTTTAAGGACAAACAGGTGCTTACACTTGCCATTCCTCATTGCCAAGCAAAGATGCAAACAATTATCAATTACAATTGTGATCAATATTCACCTTATCCTGATATTCTTGAACAATTTTGAATGGTATCAGTGTTAATCTCTGTTGCCTTGAATTTTGCAGATCCTCAAATTACATTTGATCGTAACACCTACAACTGAGCAAATTCCTTTGATAGCCTTAACAATTGTGTGTACGAGAGTTGTCTTTTTATTCATTTGTAGACAAATTGCAACTAAGGTTAGGCTAAGCTGAATTGGTAGATTTTTAAAATTCACACCTTATTTCAATGCCCTCGTGTTGATCAAAATAACCCCATAAATACTTTGGTCACAATCTTCCATCATATTGAAGATTTTCTCATGCTCTAAATGCACTCAAGTGCTTGCACCTTAAAATGAGCTAAAGCCTTAATGTAGGCAAGAACTCCATAGACTTGGAGCTCAATAAATTTGAAATGATAGCAAGTGAAATCCATCATCTTCAAATTGTGCTTTAACAAAAGGATTCAGCAGCATGAAATATCTATAATTATCATTTTTTAGTACAACAATGATACTAGTAATTAATATATAGGAACTATTGAACCTCCTTTAGTACATAATCATTCACAAATGACGACACAATCTTTCAGTTTGAAATCAACCAATTGCTATTCAAGATTATTTCACTTAACTTTGACTTCTCTACCCTATTTGCAAATGTCACAAATTATTCTAAAATAAGATTGCAACATCCAATAGCATCTACAATTTAAAATCTACCTATAAAATTTTGAACCCTTATAACTTTTGCATGTCATATGCAAAAAACCCATAAATTCTCCAATGCATTGGAATCAACTTTATAGTTGAATTAGAATTTATAGTTTCTTCTTATGGTATCCAAAAACATGCATGCAAGTAGAATGTAGAATCATTCCCCTTTTGACTACCTGCAAGTTCCAACAAAACACTGATAGATAGCTCATCAACAAGAACATGCAGAAATGCTCATAACATTCTATAACAAAATATGTGGGTCAATAATACAAGCTCAAAGCAAGGAATCCTTCTTTGTGCAAGCCAACCAAGGAAGAACTCATCCTTTGGAAGAACATTCGTTCTTAAATACCTAGTTCTCTTTCAAGTTAAAAGGAACCTTTTAACATACTGGTGAAGAATGCTATGCTTATTCAGATAATTTAGAATTAGAATTTAGGGTTAGAATTCAGGGTTTAGGGTTTTAGAGTTGAGAGTTCAGTTGTGCTTTCGAAGGCCAAGGAAGCCCCCGGAGTTACGGGTGCACTCAAAGGGAACCGACGGGTTGCGCTTCACATCAGAGCAGTAGTTGTACACCATGTAATTCTCTTCCACCCAACGCAGCTTGTCCTGCTGGGAAGGCGAGAGCGCTTGATACTCGGCCTGATCCCACCACTTGTTGGCCACGGGCGTGGCGCACGGCGCGTAAGCGTCGCCGGCCACGCACGCGTCCAAGTGGTAGTTCTGGTACGACGCGATGAAGGGCGAGTGCGTCCAGTTGATTTTGATCTTGCCTCCTTGGGTTGCCCACTGATCGCCGTTCCATATGCTGGAGAAGATGTTCATGGGCTGCTGGTTGGGAAAGGCCATCCCCACGTCTTCGTTGTTTGTGAACACCCGGATGGGCAACTCATCCACCGTGAATCTGCAGCATACATCGGAAATGAATATTATTCACAGCTGTGAGTTTGATGAATAAGAGGAAGAGAGAGAGAGTGGGAGAAATAACTTCAACTCTTCTTTGAGGATGGTGTGAATTAAGAGTTTGTTCATCTTTGGCTCCCAAGTGGAGCCTGAAAGAAGAATAGCAACTTATTGCACAAAGTAAAATGATCATGCATCTGTGTGCATGAGTTCAACTTGAGACTAATGGCCACTTCAGGTTGCACGCACTAGGGGAAACATGGGCTGCGTAGACCATGGAAATGACTACAAAAAGACCCACAATAAATCTTATTAAGCATCATTTGGGACTTCTCATGGGTAATTTCCTTGATCTATGCAAACCATATTCCCACTAGGATTACAGGGAAGAGCAATAAGCTTGACAAAACAAGAAACTGCACACCTTGATTGGTGCAAAATATTAAGTTTTGGATTTGTTTTACATCAAGTGATTTGTTCAATATCGACTGTACACTGATTGAACCTCAAATGCGTCATAAATGCAATGGATTGCTTTTAGAATGCTTTTGTACCTCAAGTGGCGTGTGAAATCTGGGGAGGGGTACTAAATTGCGGTTTTGCAAAAGAGAAAAAAATTGAAAACAAATCACATGAACCAATGAGAGGATGTGTAAAAACTGAAACAAATACGGTATATATATAGTGTATGATAAAGGATTGATTGCAAAACACATTTGATATCCTGCAACTTGGAAGAATGTTTTCTTCAGTCAGTAGGTGCTTGAAGTACATCTTTTTCTATTTGTGCACTAAGGTTTGAGGGAACTGCTTACATAATCTGACGGCGGTTCCAAAGCACACCATACGTGTGATAGTCTGTTGTTGGGTCGAACCACAGATTGATGCGCTGCTCCCGCTCTCCAGTTCCATTTGCAAACACATTCGTCTGCAAGATGTAAGGCTCTCCTGATGTGTTCCCTAAAAACTCAAAGTCGAGTTCGTCGTGGTTGGGAGTCAGTGATGATAGCTGCAGCCAAGGGGGAAAAAACAATATTTGCAAAAGAAATAGCAGTGAGATTTAATAGCAGAAACCAAAGGACTTACTAATAATTATGAGATAGAAACTCACTAATTCATTGGGGTTTGCCTCAAAATGCCTAATCTAATATAGAAAGTCTACTTTGGAAGATAATAATCAGTTCTAGTAACTTCCAACACATATGTCTAATGTAGATATAATGAAAGGTATGATTCATAACATTCTTGAGTCGATTGGAAGACCATCCTTGTGGAAGAAGAAATCATGCTTACGCTTGAATGGAGCTATTAGAACGATACAGAGAATAATTGAGACAATGATGAATAGAAAGAATCAGATCGCTAAGAGAGTAACTATGGGGAGTTTATAGGACTTAGTTACCTCTATGTGCAATAAAAATTCCTCTAGAAGATGCACAGTATCATATTTAAGGATGTTATGTTTTTTCTTTCAATTGGGACATTCTGTCACCTTCCTTGAGGTTTCCTAAATGAAGTATATCAACTCGTATAGATATGGAAGTGGCCATCATTTGAGCACTTACCAGTCAATACTGTTTATGCTTCAAATTTTCTGAAAATCGTCTCTCAAGGAAAAAATCAAGTAACTAGAATGTTTTGTAAAAACCATGCTGTACTGGAAGAGTGGAATGGCAAGACTTACGTAATACGCTGTGACGGTGCCTGCAGAGTCAGCCGGTACAAGCTTGATGTCCATCTTAATGCTTCCAAATAGATACATATTGTTTGACTTAAATCCAGAACCTGCAAATCATAAAATGCTTTTAACTACCTTGCTAATACAAAGTTTCTCTTAGTACGGAAACGACACAGGCCTAGCCTACGTGAAAATTGAAACTTCGGTAGCCATCACTTTTCAATCAAAATCCTCCATCAGAAGGGCAAGAAGAGAGCCTTAAGGAGCTCAGACCTAGCAATGAGAAATAATTCCCTCAAGGATGAAGAAGCACAAATATTCCTCATGTTCTTTTTAAACAGTTTTGACTGGCACATGAGAACTCTCTTTTGTCCAATTTCATATATTTACAGACCAACTCACGCATTGTTATTCTCTGATTCTAGTGATTAAATTTGACTCCATCTAATTCGTACTTTTTACAATACTATGATATCAAATTGGTCATTTCAAAACTACGAAACCTTGGCTCTCCAGAAGTTTGGGATACCTTACAACTCCCAAAGAGATATGATTACTCCATAAGGCACAGAGTATTCTAAACCGGTGAAGCCTGGATCCCTAAAACACTGTGTTGAAGCACCCAAGAATAGAGGCTCAAAAGAAGAATGACCTTTACAGTGAGTCAAGGAAGTGTGGCCAAGTCATTCTTTTGACAGCACAGTCTCCCAGAAACTTGAATTTTCGGTTAGGTTAAGTGGGAGGCTACTGGCTTGGTTAAGAACGTTAAGGGAAGCGAGGATGGATTACGAACCAGATTCCTTGTCGAGGATGAGCTCGAGCCTTTTTCCATGGTCAGAGATCCGTGTATGGTTCTCAGCCCATGTGATAGAAAAATCTTTACTAAATCCACTAGTGCTGGGTTTCTCATGCTTTGTCGCTGTAGAAACCACAACCGCAACAATAATTATGAAAATCACACATGCCAGAATAATGCAAAATGCAAAGCCCTTCTTCCTCGATGGCTTCTTCAACCCCTGCAACGTCTCTTGTATGGTCATGATGTCTGCTTCACTTCTTCAATTGTTTGATGTTCCCCAAAATCCTAAATATCGTTGCTGTCAAAGCATATCATGTCCACTCCACCACAACTTCAACGTACTTCGTCCATCAAAAGCAGGGGTCCTAACCACCGAGGCAAACTTCACAAACCATAAATCTGTATAGTATCAACAAAGAAAATCAGATCGAGTCTCGGAAGCAACAGGCAGGGCTTTAACCCAGTTAAAATAATAGTTTCCACTGATTGTAACCTCAATAGAATCAATTTTTGAAGGGGTACATTCACACCGAGGGAAAATTAACTATATTAATCTTGTGAGGGATAAACTGACCTTGCTAAGATAAGGGGTCAAAATAACTACACTCCTACACCTCCAATATCAACCCTCCATCACATTAGGGAATAATTTATCTCTCTTGATCAATTAAATATTCCCCATTACGCAGAATGAACCCTAGAGGTGGCCACCAAACATTAAATATGGAAGGAATGCATATTTCATACTCTTGTGGTGTCACCCATTTTAGACCCTTGATTGAGTATGATGGAATAAAATGCAACCATTTAGGTTATATATGTCCAGTAAACAAGAAAATAGAATAAAAACAAGACCTCACCTCGTTCTTCTTCAACATAACAAGCTCTTTACTGTCACGTTACCTAGTCCAAAGTAACGACCTAACGGCAAGCACCGACACTAATTATACAAAGCAATTGAATTATTCTGTCAATCCAAGCAAACAAGGGACACCCGAAAATTAAACAAGAAAACGAAAAGATCATACAATGCTGCGAGGTACGAAGACTCACCCAGCACTTGCTCTTCGTAGCTGGAAGCTCACAAGATTACTCCATCCACAGCCTCACTGCAACGATCTGCAGGACTTCAAAATGAAAATGAAGCAAGCAATCCCTCAAATGCGTCCCCAAAAGGAAAGAGATGGCCAAACCCAGATCTCTATCTCCCACATTTCCAAAGTTGGTGAACCAGATACCCTTGCTTCACACCCTAACTTAACTCATCAGATCGAGAGAAAGGGGAAAAAGAATATAAAAATGCATAAAAAGAAAATTGGTCAGAGGTGTTTGGGCTGCGAAAGGGGCAAAGCTGACTTGGGGAGTTGGGGTACATAACTTGATAACTGACAAGCCTTGAAGGCGCCATCCTGGGAAACCGTCTGGCAGATGGAAAGTTGGAAACCGATAACTTAAAACAAAAGGCCAGTGGCCTTCTTCACGATTCACATGGCTGGCAGCTGCAGCTGGAGCTCCCAATCAACCAGGAATAAGTTATAATAGAACTTGTATAAGTTCTATAATGTTCGGAAGTCAGTGAAATGCTCATGCAGTCTTCCAAGTTTTAACGGTGTTCGCCATCATGACGTAAGTTACTGCAGAGAAATATTGAATGGGGGAGGACTGATGCGTGGCTGGATCAGTCAGTCCCTTCTGTCTCTGTCCCTTCTAAAGACAGGCCATATCATTCAGGCTTCCAGGACAGCGGTACCCTGGCCTCTACAACTGCTGTAACTTAAGTTAGAATAAGACCGTATGTTCGCCATTAAGTTAAAGAGCGGAAGGACATCCTGCGTTTGGGAAACTGAAAGTGGAACGCACTAAAAGTAACGCAGGTCCAATGGAATGTAAGTTACTTTAACCCATAAACAACACCAAGGACGTTCTTTGTCAAATGAATGGCAAAGAATCTTCCTGGGTAAGACAGAAGTGCAATTGTTCATCCTTGAAATTTTGTGCAAAAAGTATTAGATGTTTTTCAGCAGTTCTAGAGGGCCGTTTCAAGCCTGTCCCCCATGCTGTCCCCACAGCAGTGAGGGAACGGCTGACTGCTATCAGCCGTCATAAAGACTAAAAAAATTTTGTTTTTTTATTTTTTGCCCTGAAATTGAAAAAGAAGTCGAACAAAAAAAATTCAAAAAAAATTCTGACGTGGCCACCTCCCGACCACATCAACATACTAAAGTAGCACAGTTCATTGAGTTCCCCATTGCAGGGAACTCGTAGTCTTCTAATGGGGGCAGATTTCATCTAATGGAGAGATCTTGCACACTAGCTTGACCTCCAATGAGTATTTTGGTGTTTTTTTTTAAATAAATAATGTCACACAATTCCAAAAGGGATTATTTTCACTCCATCTTTTAAGGGTTAGCCCTTGAAAGATGTGCCCCCATGAACAAGGTAGTCACTGAAATGCTTTAATTATTGAACCAATAGGTGCATTTTTGTTTCTACAATGAAGAATGAAGTCATCTATCAACTACTTTTTAGCCTCAACATCATTCAAGAGGGTTAACCTTGGAGGCACGTGGCTCCCTATTTATCAAAGTTGTCACCAAAATACTTTGATTATTGGACGAGAAGGTGCATTTTTTGTTTCAACAATTAGAATTGTAGCGTCGCTTCAAATAGTAAGTGTCCAATGGATGACAAGTAATCTTTCCATGTAAAATAGATGTGCAAATGTTCGTCCTTGGAATTTTGTGTGGAAAGGGAAATGCCACATCATTTTACTTCACTAATAAAAGTGTCATGGTCTAAACCCACATGTATAAACACAAACACTCATAGGCAAATCCACACACTAACCATGATTGAATGAACCTTAGATTATTTAAATTCGCAACACCACCATCAAGGTATACCATCTCCCAAACTCCATGAAACCTTTACACACAAGACTTGAAAAGAATGAAAGGGAAGGAAGGTCAGCCAAGGGTTTCAATCAACCCTTCTCACCTCCAAATATCCCTATTCACACCTTCAAACAACCTTGCACTCTATCCTACCCCCTACCCCGGTCCTAGTTGGACCTTCTAGGCTAGTATAAACTACTCCACTAACTCTCTAAAGCTCTAAAATGATTAACAACACATAACCATCGCCACTTGACATGATAGAAGGTCTTGGACATTAGTTTGACCTCCAATGAGTGATCTTGGTTTTTTTAAACCAATCATTCATGCTGTGCTCAAAAGAATGATTTCCATAGTGACTAGTCCATCTTTCTAGGATTAACAATGGACCTTTTAGATCCATAATGTCCTTGAAGGGATAACTCTAGAAAGACAACAACCTATTACCAAGGCAAGCTCTTCAAATTGATTTGGTTTTGGGACCAATAGATGCATTCACCATTTCTATAATGATATGGAAAATCATCCATTGTCCACTTTGGGGCCTCAATATCCTTCAACATTAGGGTAAAAGTGAGTATTGTTTATTTTCACTTTCCTCTTGAAGATAGGAATAGGGGAGCCTTTGGTAGGGATGTTCTAAGGAATGGGAGCTTGTACCATATGTCTTGTGCCTTTGGGTGTTTATCATCAAGTAAAAATCGACTTTGGGAAAATAAAAGTTTGTTGTTATACAATTTTATAATTGACTATTTCTAAAGCTATTATTTGTTTCTAGTAAAAAATTTCAATCACTTAAATATGTATCATAATTGATGTAATATTCTTTTCAGTTTTTACTTTAAAAATACACAATCATCTATTTGTTTCCATCAAAATTTTCTGAAATTCCACCTTAATTGGAATTTTTTTGTCATACTTACCAATTTGCTTTCATCTTTCACTACAAAAAAATTCCTTACCACATATTCTTAAAAAAAATTGAAATATTCAACATTGGTGGTAAATACATAGCACTATTGGATTGAAATCTTGCCCTCCATTGTATCAAGAAACTAGGAGCACTTTTCATGCAAATATCATATTCTTTTTTTTTAATCTAAATTAGGATATTTTCCCCTAAATTTGTTATTGTCTATTATGGGATGGAGGTGATTTGCTATAATTGATATTTATTAATGTTATTATCACTATCATTATAAATTTGGAATAAAAGTTCAACCCCTCTAGTAGTAGTCTATAATTTATCATTTCCTAGTATACAATTAAACTCTCAGATTGTGTGCATACTTAATTGGACGTACAACTTCCATATTTTAAGTTTTGAATACATGTTAGAATGCTTCTAGAAACCCATTTTTTTCCTTATCATAGTACCATAAAGCCAAACTTCTATTTATGACAAATTTGGCAAAGGCCTAAGTTGTCTTCTCAACTTGGAAAAGTGTCTTATTATTTCAATAAACCAAAGTTTCTTTAATCACTTCTATGTGACTAGGGAGAACCAAATGAAGTAATAGATTTCCTATGTTGTTGACAAAATTTCAACTAAAATTTGTTGATATTTGAATAAGATGTCTTTAATAATTATTTTGCAAAATTCCTCAAGCTAAGTTCTAGTCTAAATTTGGTATATGATATATTAGTGCTCTTAACAATAACTTTCTAATGGTATACTACACAATCAATTTGTATTGAGTACTTGTATATACTTGTGGTACAATAGGTCACAAATTAATAGTGGTTGACTATCACTCAAAATCAATTTTAGGATTCCAGTAAACTTCTTTTACCATAGTTCCTTTAACCCTTGCATGCTGGGCTGGTGACCATGGAAATCAGCCATTTTGGAACCCTGTGACATCATCCACTTTAGAAAAATCAGAAATACTCATTGGGAGTCAAAGTACTGTAGAAGATCTTCCCTTTCCACCCCTAATTCCAAGGATGAATAGTTGCAATTCTATCCTACACAAGAAAATTCCTTGTCATTCGTTAGACAATAATTGTCTGCCGTGTCGTTAACTATAAGCTTCATCCCTAAATGGATCTTCAATTTGTATTATTTGGTCAAAATTTGTCCCACATCACCCACCTAAAAAAAGTTAAAAGCTTTGTTAAATTTTCTTAACCAACATTAGCCGGGTTACATCATGCCAGCATAGTTTTTTCCAATTTTCCTTTCACCAATAAGACATACTTCTATGTAAAAAGTTGAGAAATGCTTTGTGTTCTATTGTATCGACAGACTTCCCAGCACATGGAAGTGTGACTTTAGAGAGGGATGAGTGCATTCATGAGTAATTCTGCATAACTACACAATAGCTAACTTATTTGTGCAGCATTGGCTCCATTCCCTGCGGTCCAGAGCCAACAACTTGACAACTTGACATCTGGAGCTAGGTCCCTTTGCTTACTAAACATTGCGGTCTCATTTTAGTATTTAAAATTGTTGAACTCTTAATTTAAAGCTTCCTATTGAATACCGCAGCATGCTATAAAAAAATATGAGCTAAATCATATGTATTTTGGATGAAATTTAAGAAAAAAGTGAATAAAAATATGACAGATTTATTTAGGGGTTACGAGGACAGGGTTATGCAATTCCCAACTTGTGTAGCGCTGCAGGTTTGATTGAGCAACAGCTTCAATATTTACATGTTTGCATGCAATCAGAATGTCAATTGCCCACAAGTTATCACTGCTGGTGTCTTTCTCCCAATCTTCTCTTAGATAAAGAGCTTGTGTGCGCTATACATCGTCGTCAAGGCCATCAAAGTCTTCAGTGTCGCCATCGTCACCACTACTATCATCAGTCTCTGAATCAAAAGATTCAACACCCTCGATGCCTCGCAGCCAGTCTATTGCATCTGTGCCTTTGCCCTCTTGGTCAACCTCATAGTCGTCATCAAAGAGACCACCATGCCTGAAAATGTGTTTGAAAGCTGGTTGGTTTAATTCAGAATCTTGTCGACAAAGCTCGTTGAGTACGGGGTCCTTGCTACATTGTTTCTGAATCTCCCAGAAACCTGGTTGGGCGCTATTGTTCTTCTCCACATCCTCTTGGCTCTCAAAGAAAATAGCTTGGGATTTGTGGTCCTTCCAGACCATCCGTCGGTACTTGCCTTCTTCAAACGTTCCTGGCAATCAAACTGATAAATTAGAAGACGCCTATGGAGACCAAAACCAAATGAATCATTTGAAATCGACTTAAGTGTCATTCAAACTGGTAGGTCTACGAAAAAGTGAATTTTTTTTGACGTATTTTGACTTTTCAACTCTGGTGCTTAGTGATAATCCTTATCTTCCTGAATGCTATGACCAAGAGAATTTTTGAAAAAATTACCTGAAAATACCAGTCTGTACACATGCACAACTTTCTCCTGTCCAATGCGGTATGCACGATGAATGGCCTGTCGTATTACGGCAGGATTCCAAAGAACGTCCATAAAGACAACACGAGAAGCTCCAGTAAGAGTGACACCCTCCCCGCAAGCTTTTGTTGATGCCAGCAAGACACGGACCCTGTTGTTTTTATCGTTGAACCGTTCAATAATACTTTGCCTCTCATCCGGTTGGACCTTTCCGTCAATTTGCAAAATTTCTCGTTCCCGAACCCAGTCAAATTGTTTCCCTAGCATCTCTTCCAGAAGTAGAAGAGGATCTAAATTCTGACAAAAAATGAGAATTTTCTCCTGTCCAAGTCGTAAGTGCTTGAGTAGATTTATCACGAATCGTGTCTTCACTCCTACGGCTGGGTCTCGATTAGAGGCCACTTGCATCATCTCCTGCACGATAGATGTTTTACACCCATGTAATTACATGACCGAAGTTTAATTGATAGAGAAATAATGCCAGTCAAGAGACAGCATCCCAACAAACGAGGCGAACGCACTGGTCATTCTACCAATCTATTTCAGTAGAATATCTGCTCATTATTACTACAGAATGCAAACCATATGAAGAGATCTTATAATTCGGAAATAACGATACCTCCGGTGGTAGTAGGTCGTTGTGGGTTTTCCCAACATTATGCTGCGAGAAAAGAGTAGGATGGATGCAAACCAATGACAATAAACACTCTCTTTCCAGCATGGTCTTCTCCCCCATTCTCATTGACAAGTTCTGAATCATCCTTTCTTGTAAGTCTGTAGGTTGGAACATTATGGCAAAGTCTCGCAGAGGAAGAAGATTTTTCTTCAAAACAACTCCTGTGTAATGATGTATAAAGAGACTAGTCAATCGGCGTAGCTGTGCAAGACCCTCAGCCAATGACTCTGAAGAAAACTTGGTCTTTTGTCCCTTGTCAATCTTATTGCCAATCTCCTCTATGAATAATCGCCTTGCTTGTGATTCTGTAAGTTTGCAGGCTTTTTCCTTACGTTCAGTTGCCAACTGCTCACTCTCGACGTCACTCTGAGATTCAAGTTCCTGCAAACGACAATTTTGGCCCTTCACGTCATTGTGCTTCGAATGAAGTATATACGGTATCACAAAACAGCTCAGCCACAACAATATTTGCTTCTTTATCGATAAATGCAACTACCCATCGCTTCCTTGACCAGCAACCTCTAAAACGAAAGCTGAATGGAGAAACTGTGCTTCAAGGATGTGAGGTTACACCCAAACCTGAATAGTAAGCGACACACATGATAATAAACGATCTGAAACCCTTACGAGACAAAGAACAGTACCTTCTGGATGTTGAACTTTAAACCAGCAGCCTCAGCAAATGTTTTTACAAATCCAGGGCGCACAACATTGAGACACGTATAGAGCTCCTCGAAGTTGTTTTGAAATAGAGTACCTGACACAGTAGTGCACTGTCAGAGCAAAGGACTTAGATATACGAGAAACAGTTACATTGACAAATCGTGTGAGGAGCATCAAGCTCTCTCAGCCGAAGAATTTAGTTCTATTAGACATGTAACGATATCTTCTGCTGAGGGAGTATTTTCTCTCCTCGGAGAAAACTCTCCTCACTTCTTAATAATCTGCAAACCCTTCAATGAGACCCATTCCATTGAGTGTACATTGCCTTTTATATTTCAATGAGTACACCACCACAGAAAATATAACTAAGTAAAAACAAAAGGAAAATATATATTATTAAGAATATATATTATTATTATCCAAGCAGTGACGAATTTAACACCAGATTTAATTCGGATCAGTCTCATAACAAACAATGTAACGGGAGTCATGAAATATCACGTCACCTAGTCACCGAACATTACTAGAGCTAAAGGACAGGAGAAAAATGCGTTTTCACATGACGGTCTTTTTCTATAAAAAACAGCCCAAGACCCTCGAAGTTGACAAAATAAATATAAATTGATAAACCTAGGATGAAGAGTACATTTAATAGGTCCGAAATATTGTGAGTAAAATGGTGCTTCACATATAAAAGTAACTTGGTTGTGACTGGTTGGTCACTCATAAAGTGATTGGTTGTGCCTTTCTGGTACAGTCGATCATCGTCATTGAAAGTTATCGTTGCCAAGTTGTACATCATTCTTAAAGTGTGTGAAGTAATTTATCATTTCCTGATCAGAAGGAGGTTCAGTCCTCTATATGCTGGAAGCACTTATTACAACGACAACAAAACGTCCAGTTACTACGCAAAATACAGAAGTCCATAGGAAAAACCTCCTTGCACAGTTCAAATTCTCCGCTCAAAAAAAGGACAAGAAGATTTTGTCTCGAACCTGACAACATTACTCGCAATGGAGTCTTGACAGCATTCAGTTGCTTCAGAACTTGAGCTTTCTTGTTTCGAACAATATGCCCTTCATCAAGAATCATGATGGTAGGACTCTCTAAGAGTAACTTCCTTATAGTGAACATCCTGGTGTCTGAAGGAGATGTTTTGTAAAGGTTGTTAAACATTGGGTAACTGATGATCAACACACTTTGTGTTCGGATCCATTCCAATATCATGGCCTGCCATATATTTGACGATAAAAGAAGAGTTAAATAAAGAGAGCAATGAGTCATGCTAGTGTTGGACAACTGCAACGCATTAGCAAAGCAATAAGCAACGATAAGTACTTAAATACCTCGCGGCGGACGAGCAGCTTCTTCCCTTGTGGTTTTCCGCTGTGATTTAATCGAACAATTCCAGCATCCACGTGCTTTTGGTGAAGTAATCGTCCTTGTTCACCTGCTTGATTGAAGTTATAAACGGGAATATTCACATTCCATTTCAAAAATTCCTTCGCCCACGGTTGTAGCATAATTTTTGGTGCAAGAATAATCGGTCGAGTATTAGGATACTTCTGAAAGCCGAAAACAGTAACCACGCATCATCAGCTCTTGTAGCAACACAAACACCGAAGGTAGACAAGTCCAGGCATGCTCTTAAAACCATAGTCTGCTCAGAAAGTATAGATGAAAAATTTCGAAACTGGAGTACGTTCGCGTTTGTTAAACAAGCGGCAAATCGCAAGTATCTCTACCCCAAAAAATATGAGTTACTTTGGAACGTATATTTTCATATAATCTTTAGAACACTCCTCTATGTGATTATTATATAAAATCCCTATGTGACAATTGTAGAATGCTACTACTCCTAAATATCCACATGTCACAATTCGATTTACTATACATAAGAAATAAATTCTTAAGAATGATGGGCCTAACATGCCACTATTGATTTTAACAAATGTTTCACTTTCATTTGCCTACATAACTTTTGAACCTTTGAACCATTGCGCACCATTGCTATATCTCTCCCTATGGGTAGAGATAACCTAGATTCAATTTACCGCAGACAAATAGCGTGAAATGAAAAACGCTGGCGTATTGGAAAGAGGTTTTTGCGGTGAAAAACTGCCCAACGATCAGAGATCTGACAGAATGTCTTAGACATCAGCTTCAATACAACATTGAAGAGGAAAACTACGTTGAATGCAACAGAAAGAGGACAATGGAAGTGAGTGAACACAGGCTAAAAAGACAAGAAATTGCTCTCTGAAGATCTTTGGCACAGATATATAGGAACCCATACAGTAGGGTCGTAAGAGAAAGCTCAAGGAGCACTCGCAAACTATTCTCGGTTCGCAAGATTGACAGTTGTATGGTTGGGTACTTCGCCGCATGCCCTTCAAAGAAGCATGCCCCTAATATTGACTAAGAGAAAGGATTAAAATCTGACCTTCATGTAGCTGCATAGAAAACTGATGATCAGAAAAGTCTTTCCTGTGCCGGGAGCGTGAGAAAGAACACATCCTCCTTTCTCAAGACAAGTATTTCCATTAGAACCTTGCCCATCCAAGTTACGCCATAAGAATTGAAATCCTTGTTTCTGGTGTGCTTTCATTTCCGTAACAAGATCAGGAATGAGATCAAAATTTGAGCCTCCTTCGATATCTTTCTGTTGTATGTGATTTTCGTCATCTAGATCCCAGAAGGCAAGTGCATCTTCATCACAACCATCATTGTCCGCATCGCTGTCATAATTGCCTTCCTTCGTTACTCCGATCCTTTTGGCATTCTGAAGCCCACACCACATAATAAGGAGACAAAAGAGAGTGAAATCCTTCAGAAGAATTGCGATTCATATGTGAAGCACCACGTTCAAAAGAGGATCCCATGTAACAAACATCATTTATTAGAGAAACGTGCTCGTAGACACATTAAAAATCGAGCATTGGGCACACCAGAGCGACACCAAATATCCCCTGGACAGCATGTGGCATGGACCAATGCGCCTCTCTTTGCCATCCTGTAACATCAATGAATTTGAATAAAAAAGTTTGAACACAATCAAGCATGCCAGAAGAGCAAGATGATCTTACATCACGCGCCCACATATCCTTTATATCATTCACAACGACACCACACACTTCACAGACTTCACCAACGCCTTGATCAAATTTGAGAGCGCCATGCTTCGAATGTTGACTTCCATCGGGATGTTCACACGTACCAACTAAGTCCGTACACTCTATTTCTATTTCCTTCATCCATTCATCGACCTTATTCAGAGAAACAAGTTAACGTCAGAATGCCATAATTTCTACGAATCAAATTCGTACTAGCAAGGCAATCAATAAACTAATCATGTCCATAATCAAGTTATACCATTGAAGGAAACAACTATCAAAATGCAACAAACAAGAAACCAGGATTTTCAAACTGGACAGTAATCTTTGAAAATTATACACGTTATTACTCACCTCTTTTTCACTTTCCTGTGCAACACGCATGACCTCCCAAATATCAGCAAGTGGGTCATCTTTCACCTCCTGAGGAAGTGCTGGAACCACTGATTCCATGAGGGGATTCCATGACGGCAACAAGCCTGACTCCTCTGCGAACTCTTTCTCCTCGGACGGGATGTCCAGTTGGACCGGTTCCACGCTTTCGAATAACTCAGCGTAGGTGATCTCTTTCTCAACAAATTTTGGGACAGCAGCTATCTCCTTCACCACTTTCTTTGACTTTTTAACCTGTGGAGGAAGCCCAGTCTTGGATGTTTCCTTTGAGTGTGCTAGTTTTTCCTGAACAGTCATATCGGGCCTCTCATCTATGAGCAGCTCCTCCAATTCACCAGCAAATTCCTCCGACTTAGTCTTGGCAATTCTACCAAGGTTTTTGCCGCTTTTGACAGGACAACCGGCAAGAGTCGCTCGAACTCTTTTCAGATTTTCGCATGGATAGATTGTTGCTTTCTCCTTCACGGCCTTCTTCAGGCGAGGCTGTTCTGCGCATTGCCGAGGAAGAGGTTTCGATTTCGAACTTCCTTTACCGAAGATCTCTGGAAAAGAAAATGGACTTAATCGACGTCGTTTCCCACCAAGATTTTTAGCAGTCCTTCGTTTGGCACCATGCATTTCAGCAATACTCCGTTTCGCAACGTGGTTTTCGGCGATTAATGGCTTGGCACAATAATTATTAGCAATACTTCGTTTAAGGTAAGCCGCGAACTCATCGCCATCAGAATTCTGAGACGATGTAGCTGGCTCGTCAGTCGTAGCAGTCAGTGGGACATCAATGCTTTGTTCTAGGTGCTCGGCAAAATCCACGTCCGAATCCTCAGAAGACGCAGCTAGTTCAACGGGCCGAACAGTCACTGGAACTGAAGGGATAGCCTGAACAGAAGGCGAGGGAGATATTATATCTGGCGTCACAGAAATTGGCTCCGATGGTTCCAATGAATGAAGATCGGAGACAACCACTGCATCCAGAGCTTCTTCAGGATCTCCTAAACTCTCCAACCTCGACGTTGGATTCGGGTTAACCCAGACAACTCCCACCCTCTCGGGCCTTATTGTCCTTTCCTCGCTTTCATCGCTGGAGTATCTGTCTAGATGCTTGATACCATCATCAGGCATTTCATCGTTTTCACAAGGTGCAACATCATCCGCGTCACTAACAATGGGTTGCGCTTGGAAACCAGAAACAACAGGAATATCAACATCTGCATCCTTCACATCAGGGCTTAAACTCGACGGATCCTCGAATCCTTCCTCCTCCAGGAAAGTATCAAATGATCTCAATTCTGGGCTCATCTGATCCCCACGATGGCCCTCAGAAAGTGAAGGGTCTAAGCTTCCTCCAGCTACTCTGCTCTCAAAGGAGAAGCTAGGGTCTCGGGATATGCTGGGGGGATCTAAAGAGGAATACCAACGCGATCCATCTTTCCCCCAAATCCTTGGAGGATTGGTCACGCCAGGTAAAGAGGCGGCTACAACTTGTTGAAATGACATGCTTCGTGCTTCTCTCATAATACTCATTTTTCTCAGAGCCACAGTATTGGCGGAGATTGGCAAACGCCCTCTTCGTCTGAAATTTGATGGAAGGACATCTGGAATAGTGTAGAGAGCTATCCGGAACCAGCACTTGCACGCTTTTGGAGTGTGTGATCTTCTCTCATGGTCGATTATTTGTGCATCGTACCATGCCTAATTTCCCCAACCATTATCACCCGGTGTAAGAAGACATACCCACGCTTCTCAGGTCAAAGAACAGGAAAGAAATATTAATACTGAATTACATGTTTTACGACAAAGACTATTGATATTGACTCCTCCACACAGCTATGCACTCAATCAATTTACAATAGGAGCGTCGATAAGTTCACTTGCAGGATGACAATACGTAGGAAGAAGGATGAAGGACAAGGGGTGGGGTGAGTCGTACTGGAGGCTTGTCGTCTGAATGCGGGTGCTGAGTCATCACGCACACATCGATTCCAGGAACAATCCCAGGGCAGTCACTTAAATTTGAGGTCCTACAGCGTATCCGGAGATGATTTAAAGGTACCCACTGGTCGCTTTGATCGGTAAACCTTTGATAATGAACGTAGTATTTATCACGATTCCTCTTCAAAATCGTAACATCCCACCACGAGCCATCGCAATATGCTTCCAACTCTGTTTCAGGAATTCATTTTTGAGCCATAAAATCCTAATTAGTAAACACGGCAAGTGATTTTTAGTCTGACAAACAAGCGCAAGTCCACCAGAAGCAATACAGCTGACAACGATAAACATGATGTACACGCCCTTTTTCAATCTTAAAACTTGTAAACAGATGTACGAGGGTTAACGATTAGGCCTCTAGTTTGAAAAAATCCCACTTACACAATGTATGAGTTAGTGAACGAAAACAGAGACTATTTGTGCCAATGTCTTCTTATGCGGCTTCTTACCCGGCTTCTCAGCAGCTATGTCGTCCGGTATGTCTTCTTTTCCTTTAGCATAGTAATCATCAATGCTGCAGTCGTCAGAGTCACACTGCTTGGCAGTTTGGTTCGCTCCTCTCCTCCGCGTGGATGTAGCCATTGCAGAGGCAGCTGGGAATTGCATCTCGTGAGAAACTCGCGAGGAAGACTCCACAGATGTAGAACACTCACCACTGCCTCGTCTCTGCCTAGACAAAGGCCTCTCCCTTCCTATACCTTGTCCTCTTGTCATAGCTAACCTGCCAGAGAAGGATTACACCCAAAGCTACAGACTTGGACTTTTCCATTTATGGGATTAGTAAAGGAATCCTGGATAAAAATCTAAATGAATAAAAAAGAGGGTTGTCGAGATTTTTAACAGGGGGTAGATAAACATAAAACAGATGCGAAATGCTAAAAAGAACTCAAACAAGACAGATGAGAAATAGGATATACGACGGGGTGCTCACTTTCCCCTAGCCAATATCGAAGAAAAAAAACTTAACGAGTAGTAAAGCGGTTTCAAAACAATATAATCAGCACATGACACGCTTAATTGCGAGTTGAACAAATGTCAAATCCAGGCAAGCAATCGATACAACAACACATACTCTCATAAATGACAATTCATCTCTATCTGCCATATTGAGCTGGAAATGTGAGGGGCTGGAATGGAGACGAGAGGCGCACCTTTCATCCGGAATAGGCAGACGAGACACGCACCACCTGAAGATATTCTGGCGTTACCGCTCCCTCGAGTCCATACGACATATTACTATACAGCTTGCCAACATGTACGCCATCAATATAAAAGTAAAATCCAGAGGAAAGCTTCCGTCCACATTCGATATCCCTCACGAGATTGACCAGAAACTGGTTCCCGATCCTGTTCTCGTGTCTCCGTTTGTGGAACAGACGAGCAGCTTATGGCACAGAGACCGTACAGGCCTCAGCCAAGCTAGACCATTCAGCTCCTGTTAACATCCACCTAAACATTCCAGTCAGAGAACAGAGAAACTCCCCAGAACTTCAGCATCTACGGCCGACAAAGCATGTCCAGTAAGCTTTTAGAAATCTGTACAACAACTGCTGCGCAATACAAGCTTACAATGCTTACTGTCTACGAAATAATTAAGCTGTGATTAATCACTAGTTCTCATGATACATGTGAGCAGAAAACAAGAAACCGTAGAGGATCTTCAGCAAATATACATTGCCTGATTAATTTTCAGAGTAAAAAATTGGAAGCTAAAGTTCTTGAAGTCGTAAGCCACCAGAAGGTCAGTGACTTTCGGTTCATTTTAAGTGCCGCTACAAATACTCCTGAAGTATTTGCGACTAATAGTATCGAGTCATCATTATCTTTCGACTCTCTAAGACTATTGAACTCCACATGCACAACACGAACTACTCTCGGAAAAAGAATGGCAGTCTGATTGATTATTGCACCAGAGAAATGAAGTTCCCGTCCCAAATTACAACGTCAGAGAAAATGCCAACACAGGCATACTGACCGAGATCACGTGAAAGACCTAAACGAAGTCGCAAGAGGTATATTTCCAGGACGCAGCAGATGGTCGTTCAGTATAGTCAAAAGCTTACAAGGAAAGAATCAAGAAAAAGAAATCTTCTTCCAGAAGATTATACATGCTCTGGCTTCTTGACACAATATCAGCCACATTGACCAAGGAAGACACATTCACTTACAGTCCAAGACGGATGTTAGAGCCGCATGTTGACCTCTCTCTTGCCTGCGCAGCTGAAAAATATCACGAACTCCAACTCCGCTTCACAGAATTCTTCAACATCCATAATAAACGGTTATTGGAAACAAACAAACACTCCAAACCTCTCAATTCCGCATACATTGTTTCCGTCGCTCCTTCTTCCAGCCACAGAGCTCCGCCTCTCGCTTGAAAGAACTCAAGCCATCGCACAGTGTACTCCTCCTCTCCCAGTAATCACAAGAAATCCAAGAATCAATCTACAAGATTTCACAAAGCTTCGGTGCCACGAAGCTCCAATGGAAGCATTTGAAAAACAGAGTCGCACTCATTGACAGCAGCATTTTTCTCCCTGCTCAGGCCATCATAAGCGACAAGAAGAGAACCAAATTGAAGCCCGGAAAACACGTCGCAAGCCTGCGATAGTGCGAACGGCAATCCCTGAGCACAATCTGCAAGAAACCGACCGAAATGTGCACATGTTGATGCCCACCCCCACCCCCACCCCCCGACTACTCAGTCCCTGTCCGACCAGTTCCTTCACCTTGTCGAGCAAAACTCTCTCCGTTTGTCCGCATAACTAAATTTACCATTTGCTTTAAGCCCCACCGGGCCACCGGCACAGCCGGTAATAAATCATTTTGCTTACCGGCACTTCTCGGGCACATGTAAGCTATATATTCAAGCAAAATAAATCTTCCCGTAAGGAATATAGAAAATTCTACATTTTTTTTAAAATTATTTCAAGAAATTACTAATTGTTTTATATTATAATTTTTAATAGAATGATTTTTATTTATTTTAATGACTTTTAGGAAAAGAAAGAGAATGTTTTCTTTACTTTTAAGTCATTGAAATTTCAAAATAAAATATATTCTAGTATGAAAATGCAATATAAAATAATTTTTGCAATAATTGAAATGAACAACTATCCTATCGAAGGTTTCATCAAGGTAACTTTGCTTCATCTTTGGAATTAATTTCTACTCAAGTACCCACAATGCCATAGTGGCTTTTATCAATTGACAATCTCCTACTTGAGGTTTCATCAAGGTAACTTTGCTTCATCTTTGGAATTAATTTCTACTCAAGTATCCACAATGCCATAGTGGCTTTTGTCAATTGACAGTCTCCTACTTGAGGTTTTATCAAGGCACCTTTGCTTCACCTCTGGAATTAATTTCTACTCAAGCATCCATAATGCCATTGTAGCTTTTGTCAATTGACAGTCTCCTACCTGAGGTTTTATTAATGTAGCTTTGCTTCACCTCTAGAATTAGTTTCTACTCAAGTGTCCATAATGCTATGGTGGCTTTTGTCAATTGATAGTCTCCTACCATAAAGTTCAGAGCCAATAAATGTAGAATTGAATTAGGACCTTTATAGTTGTCATATTTACAAAGGTCTACTATAATTTATGTTTATAGTTTTGTTTGATTTGTAGATTCATTTGTTGATGTTTTCTTCTTATCGCTTTTTGTTTGTTTATTTTAATACCTTTGAAGACTTCCATGATCATTGAGCCAATATGAGTTCCATCAAAATGTCTTCAATGATGAAAATTGCGCCAATAAATTTGAACTTGTAATATTAATTCTATGGATTACTTTCTTCATTGAAAATTGGAATACAAAAAAATAAAGCCAAAAATAATGAAAAACAAAACAAGAGCTACTACAAATGTGGCAAATATACTATATACTAAATTCTCTATAGTAATCCCATTGTTTTAGAATTCATATCTTCATCTTCCTAGAAATAATAATAATAATAATAATAATAATAATAATAATAATAATAAATTATAAAAATGACTTTCATCCTCCATAAAATCTTTTGTCTAAGATTCATTGACAAGAAATACTCCAATGAAACAATTGAAGCTTTAATCTTTATTTAACATAAGATTTCATACCCAATACCTCGGAACCCTATAGAAACAACTTTGTATCTTTCAGGGCTAATATTGTCATAGTATTGCTACAACTACAACATTCTAATTTCCATTGATATTCAATATTTTGAGTTTTTAAAATTTACAAATTTTGTGTCCAAAATTAATTCAAAGTTTAATATATCTTACCTCGTATTTTTTTTCAAAACAACCAATATACTTCATCTTCTCAAGGACTTTCCAATATTATTAAAGTCATCATCCTAACTTCTATAATTATAGAGATGTATAGAAAGATTATATAATAGAACAAATAAAACAAAACAAAAGTTATGCCTTAAATAATAGATTTTTTAAGTGTTGCTAACTCTTAAACAACAACAATGATCTAATCATTCTTTGGCTAATTTGTTGATTCTTTACAAAGAAGAATTTTAAAAATTAAATCTCTTTAACCTTTCAATTTCAAATTGTGTAAACCTTCATTGTACAAACTTTTCATCTTTATTAGATGTTTTATCAAGCCTCAACAAGACCACAAGTTCATGAATAATGAGGAACATGGGAACTTTATGACATCAAATATCTAACGTAGTCAGGAGACTGTCATGTCAGATAATGTTATTTAATTCATTATTTCAAATTTTCTTAATTTATTTTTGTTTTTTAATTTATTTTTTACTATTTAATATTCTGAGCAATATTGGTTGGTTTACAGCTTGGAGAACAATCTTGAAACAATCTTCCCGTGGTCTCAAATCTCCTCTAATGGGATGATTTCAAGAAATATTTGATGATTTTGTTTTGTTTTCATATATAGTACCCATGCTTAGTTTTCTAGAGTACCTTAAATTAGAAAAACATTTTTTAAATTAAAAAATATATATGGCCAATGTATACACCTTTAACTCCTAAGTAGCTAAGCCTTTCCAAATGTGTTTTTCTTATTCAAAAAGAGCATGGACTTATAATTATCCCCAATAAAGAAAATTATTATTTTCTCAAAATCTAACCATATAAATGTTGAAAAAGCTTGTTTATTTGTATGCATACCAATTTTGAGTATGAAATTGCATAAGAGTTGTGAGATTATAACAAAAGAAATGTATGTATCAAATTTTTAATACATTGCTTGTAGTCTCTATTTATTTATTTATTTTTGTCTAGTTGGCCTTGTAGGTGTAGATAGAGTAAACAAATAGTCTATTTTCCTTTATAGTATGATAAGTGGACAAATATTTTGTAGATAAATCCAAAAGATATATAAATAGATTTGAATAGGTCTAATAGGTTAGGATTCGAAGTAGGTCAAATAAATGGAGGTGCATCTTTAATGAATAGTCACACACTTTTGGTCAATTTTTCTTTTGGGACTTTAAGTCCAAATGTTTATTTGCATTCTCTCTCTCTCTCTCTCCAGTGAAGAGCCCAAGCATTCTAGTGTGTCGAATTATCTAGTGTTGTAACTACTTGTCGAAACTTATATCAATCAATATATTGAGAATTATTCTAATTGTCTTTAAGCAGATAGCTCAAGTGTATTTGTGTATTTGAAATCATGTGAAACTCACAGGTGGTGAATAATTGCTTGGTCAAGTCATGAGAACAATTGTTGGAGTTAAGTCAATTAGTAATTGTGGACTAATTTCTGAGCAGTCAAATTGTGTATGTTGTGTTTAAAGATCAAATTCTAAAGTTTGAATCAATGGGTGTTAATTAAAGTGAATATTGTGTACCCATAATTGGTGAGGATTACTAAGTCAATTTATGCAAGTAACTGTTGTGAATAGAAAATTGTGTTGTTAAGTCAAATTGAAGTTTGTTGGAGCACTGTCTGAGTGAGTTCAAGTAATCGGTAGTGTATGTCAATTTGGTGAGAGTTTTCCTGTGTTCTAATTGTTGTGATTGTGTGATTAGTCACGGGAGTAGTCAAATTGTGAATGTTAACTTAATTATAATGATATGTGAGAAGTACATGTCAAATGGTTAAGTGAATTGAATGATCAAATTGTTAAGAATATGAATTAATATCTAATTGTTTGTTTAAGCAATTATTGAAATTGTTGGACTAGTTGAATTGCTAAATGTGGAAGTGGTGAGCAAATTCCCATGTGTGAAGTTTGTGAAGTAAAATCATTGTTTGGTAAATTCCATATGTATGATCAAATAATTGAGAGCTAATGATCTAGTAGACGATTGCAATGTGTATTAGCCTATGAAAGTCTAGTTGGAAGTATACTGAACAATTTCCCAATGCTATGTGATGAAGATGGAGATATAATTTGACTGAGACAGATAGCAATTGGTTAGGATGTGTTAAAACAATTTGACAGAATTAGAACTTATTTAAATATGCTTTTATTCATGAAATAGTGTCAATACATCGAATTTGCATATAAAACAATTTGGAGTCAATTTAGCTTAGTTTTGAGTTACCGTCATTTGGTCAATTGGCGAGTTCACAAGTGTGTCAAATAGATAGTGTAGCCTGGGCTTCGGACTAATCGACTGAACTACAGCCAGTGGTCAGAGAAAGCATGGTCTTAGGTGTTGGTCTAGTAGTCCTATGGTCATTGGTCTCTAGTCGTGACAAATTGATTAAAATAAAGCATGGATAAAGCTAAAGACAAATCGATTGGAAAAGCTAAAGCTATGAGGTTGACGTGAAGGATAAATCAACTAAACTAGGAATGAAACTTAAACTTTGCATACTTTGCATACCGAGCAAATGGATAGAAAATATGGAATTGATATTTGCATCCTAAATTAGCAATTAGGCTAATAATATAGTACTGACTAGAAGAGGGAAAATAAAGAGGAATTGAAAGCAATAAATAATTTCCCTAACAATTTATTGTATTTCAAATATATACCTTGGTGCATTTGACTACGTTGATATTGCATGCATTGTCAAGACAAATTGATCAAACCTAAGGAATTGACAAGAGGATTTGCCACGAGCCAAAACATATTATATAGGATTGGGACCACATACATGGAGTCTATTATAAATAGCATTGGGGATGGACTAAGATTATTTGACTAAAAGTGTGGATTTCTTTTGTTAAAATTCCAAAACGAACTGTAAAACAAAGTAGATAAATATTCAAAATACGAAAACAAGTGACCTTAGTCACGCAAACATTCGATTTATTGACCTTTCCTTACAAATTACCCCCCTATATTATATTTCCCTGGGTTTTGTCAAGTAGGCAAAATTGACATTACATTGCCCCTCTCCTACAATGTTCAAGAAACTTGCATACAAGAGTTTTTGGAATTTGAAGTGACATAAACGATTGAAAATTGTGTTAGCACACTAAAATGCAACTCCAACAACTTTCATTTTGATCAAATGAAGAACTATCAAACTTTACACATTCCACCTTGCAATTGTTGAAATGCATTTTTTTTATACTTAGAAATCACAAATAACTCCAAATCAACACTTACATGTTTAAAATATTCAATGGTGAAAATCATTAAAACACTTTATTCTTTCTATTGGGACCTTTTTCAAAGCAAGGGATAAGTTCAATTTTTTAGATCTCAAATCAAGTGAAATTGGAAGACTCAGTTCAAAACTATGAAATCAAGTAAAATTTGCAAGCTTTAGTCTTCCACTAATGTTACATATATGCCTTTGAGAACCTTTCAAAAATCAAATATTTACCTTTGTCAATGAAAAGTGAAAGCTCCTATTAGTTAACCTTCAATACTTCTTGTATATTTCCTTTAAACAATCAAAAAAATTCAATTACCCACACCAAAATAAGCCCCCCAAATTTGGATTGTCTATAAATGGTCAATTAGGCAATTAGAGGTTAAGATGAAGGTAACCACCAAAGGAAAAGAATAGAAAAATTATCTAACTAAAAAAACTAGAAAAGTGCCAAATCTCACAGAAATAGACACTTTGATATTTTAATTTGTAAAAAATAGGAAATAAAATAAAATAAGAATTTGATATTTGTAACAATTCTATGGAGATGGTCATTCACTAAAATAACCACCAAAATAATATATTACACGTTTTGAAATTCAAACTAAAAGAAGCTCATTTTGTGGACTTCCATACAACATACAATTGACTATTTTTAGAATTCTTTTGTAGAATATAGTAGCTACAAGTCTACTAAAAGACCATCCCATCTAAATTTCAACTTTTAATTAGTCTTTTGGGTACTAAATAGTACGAAGCACTAAAACTCTCAAATTGGCAAGTATGACAAAAATTGTGGGCTATTTTTGAATAGTAAAATATTTTTGAAAATTGTGGAAAAACCTAGTCAAGGTGTATAATAGTCATGAGTCTCTTACCTATAAATCTTCAATCATTTGAAATCGAAACACAAAATTTATAGCCAAAAAAAAATGAATATGATGTATACAACATAAAATGCTACACTTGTTTCTTGCTATGGTCCTTTTCAAACATTTGATTGTTCTAACAACATTTGTGATGGCCTTAATAAATATAGGCATTACAAAGGTTTGAAAACACTCAATATTAATTTTATCAATTATATGAATCCTTCTACTAATTGAAATTATATTATAATCATTTCAAACAAGCCCCCTTCTCATTGTCATATGACATGCATATGAGTTTTAGTGGATAAACTTTGTAACCACTCTAGATGTAACTTCATGAGAACTTCATATTGATGTAATAAAAATTTAATAAATTTAAAAAAAAATAATAGCTTCATAAGCATTGCAATTTAAAGAAGCTTTAGAAACATGATTTATAATTGAATAATCCAAAACTTCAAAAACTTCATGAAAGTTTTGTTAAATGATAACTTTGTCCATTCAAAAACTAATTCCATCATTAGTACAAATATTAGACATTACTTTATAAAAAATACTAATAATTTCTATTAAGAACATCTTTCTGAAAGGGAATATGTAATATAAGAGTCTACATTTAGTCACTTGTATCTATATGTAGGAGCTTGCATCTGCTTACTCTTCATTTACACCAATCCTCTAAATAGATTGGAATTTGGCCTTGTGTACCTCTATTTGGGACAGTGTTAGGATATTTCCATTGATGACATGATGTTGGGCAAGAAGTCATGCTATGTGAGATGATGGTAGGGTAGTTGTTACTTTGATTGAAGTGATGTTTTGGAGATGTTGAGCCACAATTGAGACAATACTCCAATGCAGTTCTTTTTATGAGTTTTCTTTGGCAATCCAAAAGCAATCTTCACTTGATTCATGAAACTATATAGGCATAGGCACAAATGGGAAATGACAACTATAGTTGAAACTCATCATTCATCCATACATAAGGTGATCTTAGAGTAGTTAAAAAGCTATTGAAGAGACATTGACCAATTGAAGCAATGTCACAACACGGACTAATGTAGCACTCATTTTGGATAAAAAGTGATATGCACTAAATTGATGAAACTAATTCCATGCATAGACACAAATAAAAAATATCAATGAAAACTCATTTCATCATCCAAAAGTTTACATTCATTCAGCAAGAGCATATACCATCCCAATCAAATGACTAAAGGCATTTTGTTGACAGTGAGAACCAAACATTTTGTATACATATTTGTCATGAATGCTCCAAATAACAAACATCATTCTTACTTGACACATGTGAAAAAGACATCTTATAAGTGAATTCTTCATGAACGTCTTCTTCATTTCTCTAAGTTGAACCCCTTCTTTTCATTCACCTTGACTTCACTTCACCCAGAGCAAATGTTTGAGATATCAATTGAAGAAGTGTTATGGTAGCATCACAATGAATCTTTTGGATATTCAATGAATCTTTTGGGTATAGAGTGACAAATTTGCACCTCTATTTGTACAATTCATTAATTGTGCTTGTTAAATTACTCCCCCCCCCCCCCCCCTTTTCTCTATTTTTCAAGAAACAATTGTAATTGCAATCAATATGGGATATATGGGATTGTTGTATGTCTTTCGTATCTATATGAATTTGTATGTATTTAATATATAATTCCATATTAATTCCCTATATTTTAGTATATTTTCATGTGTTTCATTTATAGTATCCATATTAGTATTAGGTAATTATATCCATATTAGAGGAGAATTGTGAGCTTCAAGAGCCCGTTTTAGGTCTGTTCCTTGCATTGTTCCCTGTGCTGCCAGAAATTGGAAACCAGCCTATAATGGGCTGAATTTTTGAATTTTTGAAAAAAAAAACTAAAAATTTGTTTTTCCCAAAATTTCTAAAAATTATAGATAAACCTAAAAATGAATTTAAAAAATAATTTATTTATTATTATTTTTTTTAAATAATAGTACTTTCTAACGTGGCAATGTTTGTGCCTACATCATATTGCTAATGTGGCGAGTTCCTACACCTTGGAAACCCAAAATAACTCTCAGCCTCTTCATGCCCTCAAATCTCTTCTAATGTATAAGAATCTGTATCAAGATTGACAATAGAGGAGGGGGGCCAAATTTTTCCACTTCTAGATCAATAGCTTAGGTTTTCCAATAAGAAATTTAATCAACAATTTGGGGAGGTAATGGGTGGTGGTTTCCTTGCCAAATCAATGGCTATCAATTTTTGATGGAGGAGGGGCAAAAATGTGTTAATCATATGGTTGTATTTGCATCTTTGAGGTGCATAGCATAGTGAATCTACAATCTGAACAATCATCCATGAACATGTGTAAGCATGCAAAAGAATATTCAAAATCATTCATTTATGATACTTGTAGAAAATGCAATGTTGTTCATTTTAGGGGTTAAATTTTTTACCTATATTTGCTACAGATTTAGAATATTCTTTAAAACAAAGAATTTACAATTCAAAAGGCATAAGTGTATTCTACTCCAAAGGTTTAATTTTCTACTTTAAAAAATCAAACCTTATATAGTAACATCCACAATAAGCAAGATAAATAATAATTTCCAAATATGACCATAATAAAAAATTCTAATCTAATAACAAACAATCCTCATAAAAATCAAAACTTTACAAATGGAAATCCATTTTAGAAGGAGTTTTGAATTATTTGATTCAAAATTTATTAACAATCATTGGTTAGTGTATAGGTAAGTCTAATTGTATGAATGAAAATCTATAGGCCATAATTTACAATTTTGGTTGAAAATTCATTAGTAAATTATCTTCCTAGGCTCTCTTCAAAGTTGTACATTATAAAACAATAACATTTAAAAAATTTCACTACTTTTTGGTTCTTAACTCTTAAATAATATTGTTGGTCTAAAGGACATTTTCAATGACAAGCATAGAATTTTGCATAGTTCTTGATTTTAAATTTTTTGACCTCAATTGAAAAAATGCACTATCAACAAAACATATTTTATTTTATTTTAAAATTTTTAAAATTTATTATTGAATTGACAATTGATGTGGCACTTAGAAGGCAAAATCAATATGGTCAACCATGAAATCTTATTTACAATAGGATATTAGGATTACACTTGGATGTTAGAATTTATCCCCAATTTCAAATAAGTCTCAAGCAGTCAATCTTCAGTTATAAGGCTTATTGAGTAGTGAACCAATGGTGCTAGTATGTGAGCCCAAGAATGTGAGCTAGTGAGCATTGAGCCTACATTATAGGTACCTATAATATAGATACCACACACTATAGAAGGTGTATGTATCATAAACACCTATAATATGGGTATTTGTAATAGATACACCCTATAATCATAGACGGTTTCTATAGTATATTTACCTATAACATAGGTGTGTAGTATTATAGGCTCATGGGTTCACATTCCTATGCTCACGTAATAGCACCCCTCAGTAGTGAACTTCAAATCTCACCTCCTTTGTCTCCTCTAATCCCAATGCACTAAAGCTTTGCCTAGTTTCTATTGTAAAGGCCCACTTTAGTATGAAGACTTACTTATGTTTTATGTAAGTAATGAATTGAAACAATAATGGAGTCATAAATTGTCTCATTACCCATTGAGATTATGAATTCCAAAAGTCTTATTTGTGTAAGGTAAGTAAACATGAAATTGTTCAAAAAAATCATTCTATATAGCAAAACTATGGGGTTGCAAGAAAAAATGATAAAGAAATTTCACATTAAGAAATTATTATGAGGGTGAAAACATGAAACACTTATAGAGTTTCTTATATTTAGAAGTACTTGAATATTACTAAGAGTAATTGAGCTTTTGGAGAAATAATAATTCCAATAAAAAAATAAGATATAGGAAATTAGTGGAACAATATAATTATTATATTCACAAATATTTAGGTATAAAAAACCCATCTTGCAATAGTTATCCTCAAAAGGGTTAATGAAAATTTCATTAAAATAGATGCTTTGGTTATAAATTGTTTTAAAATATTATAGTAGAAACATCCAAAAAATTGAAACAAAAATAATTATTTTTCTAACAACTTGATAGAAATGAAATCTCATTAACCCCTAAATGTCTAGAGTCATTTCTAGAATTGACTATTTGAGAAAAATCATTATAAAGTGTAAATTTTGAAGCATATTTTGGAATTCATATACAAATGAAAGTTATAGATTTTGTTTTGTAGATTTCATCAATATAGTTAGATTCACCAATGCTGTGACCAATATTTTTTTTATAAATTTTGAAAGAAAAATTTCACATTCCTTCTAAATTTGATTACACCAATGTCCATTTTTTGGATGATGAACAAATCAAAATTGAAGTTTCATCCTCCTAACTACTTGGATGAGAGTAGGTTTTTCTAATTTGTGGAGATACTTTATCAAGTTTTTTTCCTATCCAAGGGTTGGATTTGGTGTCAATAGTATACATATTTTTCTAAAATTACCTATGTGCAAGTATATCAAGTGGTTGACTAAGCCAAAGTTGCATTGACTCTAGTTCAAAATGGGATTTGCCAAAATGAGGTCATAGATTTTAAGAACACTAAAATTTCAAAAAATCACCATGTGAAGAGAACCTCGTTTCAAATCTATCCTACCAAATTTTATTCAAAAAATTATAATATTTTGCTTGGAGCACTTAGAGGTTAAAGAAATGGTTGGAGAATGATTCTTTCTTAGTGTCTACAAAGGCAAGCACGAGAGAGCCTTTATTGCCTCTATGACAACAAATTTCTTTGTTTTTAATCACCTCTACCAATCTCATGGATGAATGTGCATTCCAAAATTTCAAGTGACAACAATTGTTTCAGGTAGAAGCACCTATTTCCAATGTTGGAAATATGTAGATATAGGAAGTCTAAAATATCATTGTTTGCATATGGTAGAACAGTCCATCATGGTCAAAATTAGGGGTTGCCCTCATGCCGTTTTTGAATTTTTTTCCCCACATAAAGACAAATGTAAGAAATGGAAAGAGCAATTGAATTTATGGTTTTTTTAACAAAATATGAATTTGTTATGAATTATTGATGTGTGTTGTCCAAAGAGTCTCTAGACTATTCCAAAACCAACAAAAACTATATGAATCCATAATGGTCACCTTACACACCTAAAGTAGTCACAATATTTTCTAGCATGGCACACTATGAAGGTCAAAGAAAACCTGACTTCTTGCAATGAGAATTTATACTCAAAAGCTAGAAGTTCCTATTGTAGTCACTAATCAGTCCATTACCTTCACCTAAAACAAGGATCAATTATAGCTTATTATAATAAAGTCATTCTCTAGGTATCTATGATGGGTCTTTTGACTATAATGGGTTGTTCTACCTTACATGAAGTCTTGCCTACATTGGGCTAAAAATGGACTACCACATAGGTTAGGTAAATAAATTTACTCAAATTAGTCTCTTCCTCCAAGATATTTGTCTTCTTCTAATTGGTGGTCAATGTCTTGAACCAAGAGTTTCTCCATTCTCACAGTTGCCAAATACACCTTGGTTTTTGAATTCAAGAATCCACCCAAAAATTTACAAAAAACTTGTCTACAATGAGGCAAAAAGAGGCAAACACCCCTGCCCATTGCCATTAGCATCCCACCCCCCCTCCACATGTTAGAAATATTAAAAAAATCTAGGACCATTGAGTAATCCAATTAGGGAATTCCTATGACTGTTGATTCTTTGGATACATAATATGATATGAAATATGGATATGATATGAAATACATATGGCATGGAAAATATATATAGAATACAAATGGAAACATATGGCATATATGTATATCTATAAAAATTAAACAAATATATATACTACCGTACAATATACATTTTAGATATTCCAAATCATTTGCAAGCAAACAAATGTCAAAGAAATACAAATATGAGGGTGGGGGTTGTCACAAGTATATGTCTCTTTTTCTCAATCATTGAAAAAGTGACATATGTACCCCTTTTCCAACGATGCTATCACGTGAGCCTAGAAATGAGAGTCTATAAGCCTTGAGCCTACGTGTAAGTAGATATTCTACAACTATTGAAGGTGTTTATAACATACATACTTATAATATGAGTACCCTATAACCATAAAAGGTGCTTGTAATATAAGTACCTAAAGTACAAAAATCCATAATATAATTAGGCACTTATTATATAAACATCCTATAAACATGGAAGGTACTTATAACATAGGTACCTACAATATAGATATTTATAATTATAAACATCCTATAACTATGGAAAGTACCTATAATATAGGTACTAATAACATAGAAGCCTAAGCTCCTAAGCTCATGGGCTCAAGTTCCTAAGCTCACATGCTAGCAACCATGACCCCTTTTAAAGATTTATAAAAAAGTTTCACCATTAATGGAAAATTGTACCTCATCAATTTTTCATACATGGTTTCCTCTCAAAGCTACAATTTTTCTCAATGTGGTCAAAAGAGGTAGTAATTGCCTTACCAAGGTCCTTAGCTTGTCTACAATGTTACAATTATGGCTTCTCTCTTAAGTTTATAAAAATACATTTTACTTGTAGCTTGAATAGCAATCCAACTATAGAGCTAGTGTGGCCTTGGCATTAATTCCAAAAGTGTTTTGGGGTACACTATATATTTGAACTTCACAAATTCATAGCATATTCATACATATTAAAAAATGATCAAT
Organism: Straminergon stramineum; assembly: GCA_963920665.1. NCBI lineage: Eukaryota > Viridiplantae > Streptophyta > Bryopsida > Hypnales > Calliergonaceae > Straminergon > Straminergon stramineum. The sequence continues at coordinate 40,718,144 of OY987264.1, forward strand.
TTTTATTATTTTAACACCTCAAGTTTTTTCATGTTTAGAGGTTCAAAATTGCTTAATAATACTAGTCTCCAAAGCAAGGCTAAAATTTTCACCTATATATTTATTCTTTACAAATCCAACTAGAAAATCCTTTAGTTAACTTGATAGAGTACACCCTCCTCAAATTTCATAATAAAAAATCTTACGAATTCCTAGATCATGATGTTTGGATTTCAAAAAGAAGTATTTTTCAACTCTTCCTAAATGGTCAAATTTCATTGTTCATATTTTTTATCCCAAAATGTATAGATCCTACAACTTATAACCCTCCATAATATGTAAAAGAAGTAAGTTGAAAATACATATAAAAATTTCAACAAAAAATACTACATATTCATGCTTGAAAGAAATAGTAAGTAGAAAGAAGTACATAATGATTTAAAATGCTATAGTGTTAAAAATTTAGCTATGGAATTGAAAAATGCCAATCCCAAAAATTGTAATGTTATAATAAACAATATACAACCTACAATTCCATTTTTTCCCCAAAATATTGAAAATTGAGTTGAATAAAGGACTTGAAGTTTATTTTACAATAAAGATTCCATGACTATCCACAAACTAAAACTCCCCATAACTTTCATCTCACTTATCAAAATGAAATGATTCAAAGCTTTCTCCAGATATATAAATCTAGGAAACCAATTTCAAATTCTTTTTTTTTTTAAATATATTTTTTTGAATTGCCTGGGTTGTTTGGGTTCCAAAAGGAACTACATATCATACAATAAGTTGGACATCAAAGCTACTCTTTGCCCACATATTTTGTGAAAACTTTGAAGAAAAATAATGAAAATTCCATTCTTAGTGAGATGCCCAAAATTTATATGTTGCCAAAAAAATGTTGTTCGGTTTTTTAGGGGTTCAATTCATGATTTTCAATCGCCAATGTGTTGAAAATAATTTTATGTGTTGATTTGACCTCAAAGTATGCAGAATTGCTTAAAGTGTCAATTACTACTAAATAACATTGAATCCTAAAGTATGACATATTAGAAAATTGAATAACAAATAGTAAATATTGTCTAAAATGAAAAAAATTAATTACTTTAGTCTAATATTAATATATCTTTAATTCAAATGAAAGAAACATTTTGAAATTTAATATCTATTACAAAGTACATCAAGATTTGAGGCCATAGCAAGATCTCATACAATCTTGTGGACTTGAGAAAAATGCAAAAGCTTATTATATTCTAGGAAAAAGAAATTTAAAATTTTTTGAATTCATAGTGAAAAAGAAGACCCATCATATTACTTTTCAAAGATCAAGAATTACAAAATTAATCAACTATAAAATAATGAAGTAGACTTTTACATTTCTTTCCTTGGTTTAAGAGTTTATAGTTTTTGCACCTTAAGCCTTCAAAGACTGGATAAGTTCTAATCTTGGCCCAAATCTAGAATCACTTTTCACTTAGAGGTTACTTTTTTGAGGAATTTTTGTAATATGAAAAATACCTCTATGATCCTAACTATTATAAAAATATATGATAAACCTAGGATTTCGTTCTTTTTCTAAATTTGTCTGTTTTCAAAAAAAATTCCTTACAACTATGCAATCTTTTTGCAATGTGACTTATGAATCTAACATAACTTGGTATGGAAATATTTTAACCCCTAAAGGACTATTGTCCCATCCAAGGACACATTGGATTTCAGGTAGGTACCTATGGTCTAAATTTTTGTCCCAATTTTTTAAACTTCTTATGAAGATAGAAAAATTGATTAGCTTTGTGGGATTATTATTATTTTTCATTTGGTGCCCATAAACAAAAGTTATGCCCAAATAAGCTCAAAACAACCGAGAGGGGACATCCAAAAAAAATTCAAAAATTTCAAATTTCAATTTTATTTATTTATTTTTATCATAGATTATTTTTTGGTCTACAATGAAATCTTTGATTTATTCCATTTGGATTTGTTATGAGAAAGTTAAGGACAATCTTGTTTTTCAGACAATTAGAGCATTTTCTCAACTCAATTCTCCACCATATTGATTTAAAGCTCCAAACTTTGTAGTGCAAAAAATTAAAGTAAAGAAGGTTCAAAGTCAACTAATCTAGTCTTGCAATGATTGTACTGAAAAACTTGTTTTTTCACTTTAAATGTTGGTTTTGCAATCTGAGTGGTCAAAATTTCTGAATTTTTTTACACACATTTTCATACTAGTTAGGTGTAAGATCCTATAGTTCGATGCGCAAAAGAAAGTTTCAAAATTTTTTACTCTTTGATATAGAAATGGCAATTTTGAGTGTTTTCACAGAAAAAGGCCTTGGCCCTTTAGGGGTTAAAGATCATATTTCCAAATTCATGCAAGCACCAAATTTCAAATAATATAAATTTATTGAACTTATCATATTTCTTAATCTAGTTTTCATTTTTCAACTTTCTAGTGGAATCAATGAAATATCTCTACTTAAATAACATGCTTGCAAACATATTTGGTGGTGCTTACGCTTGATGGAATGTACATAGAGAGAGATCTTAAACCTTGTTGGAATTACTAGTGATGATGTATACTTTTTATAATGCTTCATGTCTAGCTTCCCAACAAACACTTGTATTATAGCACAAACTTTTTCAATTCATTCTAGTGTTTGTAGGCTTACTTAATCTCTAAAACTCTTTTCTACCAAATTTTTTTTTTTTTTTTTTGGTCTACTTGTGGGTTTGATTTGTGAATTGTTTGCAAGGACAAATTAAACTTTTGGATGCACATTATAATTGATGCAAATCTATAATTATTCTTTACATACACATTCAAATTCAAATGCATTTTTTACAAATTAATCAAGTGTTTGGGCTTCAAAATCTTAAATTCTATAATTATTGAAAGATAAGTGAAGAATAGCCTCTTAGTGATTTTTTTTGACACTTGAGGTCATGGCACTTCAATTATTCCTTAAAAGCAATAATAAAAAATCAACTTGTAGTCTTTAAAAATTGCATTTAAAAATTTTCTTTCCATTTTTCCTTCCTATATTACATTGATTTAATTTATAAAACTAAATCCACTATTTGAAGAGTGGTCTTTGAAATTTTGGCAAATAGATGTGTATTTCTTCGTATTTTTTGCTTTTCAAAAGAATTTAGGTAGTGCAAGGGGGATAAATTTTCAACAAAGTGGTTTCAAGTTCTAATTTTTGGTGTGTTAATTTTCACGATATGCATTTACATCATTCTAAAATATGCAAACTAAATTTCACATCCTCTAATTTTTTGTGAATTTTGAAATTGTGATATATTGAAGGATATAGAGTGGACAAAAACACAATCTACTTTGATTACATAGATCTCACAAGTCATACAAAATTTGATATTACAACTTTTGGTGTGCACTCTAGGATGAATGCATGAGATACCTATTGATTTTGTTGCATTTAGAGATATTGCTTGTAGTACTTTGATTTTTTAGAAAAAAATATTTTAATATTAAGTTAAATATGGAAAACTAGTAGAGCCCTACAAATTATGTATTCCCAAAATTAGTGCCAACCAAAAATTTGAACCAAATTTTATTCACAAAAAGTTAATGGGATATTTCAGCAATATAGATGTTATAATGTTCAAATCGTTATAAAATAATAAAAATATTCTAAAAAATAAAAAATAAAAATCCCTTTAACATCATGATGAAGATGAGAATCCACCAAAGAGCTAATAGAAAGTATTCGGGATGTCTAGAATTTTGCATGCTAAAGAGACTTCTTTGAACCCATGTAGAAGACAAAGAATTTATTGTTTTGAGATCCCTTCACAAATATGTGCAATCCTCATGGATGAATATGCTCTCTTAGTTTCCAAATGAAGACCATCATTTTGAAATTTTTGCAATACTATTTCCCCCCAATCTAAAGTGTGACAAATTAAAAGAATTAAATAATAAGTAGTATTGTTTTACTTTAGAAACCATACAAACATAGATATTTCTTGTGTCAATGTATTGTTCATCTTTGGTATGGACTTCAAGTGTAAAAAACAAAAATTCCTAAAATTTATGCTCCATTTTGTATTGGGTGGGCAATGTATGGAATCCAAACAATACATGTGTTTTGTGCTTTCACTCTTTCTATGCAATTATAATTAAGATCTTGTGAATTAAAATTTCTATCATGTCTTCTAAATTTTTCCATCTTGATCCCAAAGTGAGCATTTATTGTGTTTGAGGGGGCAAAATGTCTATGATTTTGATGAATTAAATAGTTGATATTTGGCTCTCCATTTGGCTCCAATGTTTCAAGAACTTCTTGTCCTTCATGTTCTCTCAAATCTAACTCCCTATGTGCATATGAAAAAAACCAAATTAGAATTAAGTAATTATTAGTGAAATTGCTAAACTGGGAGGTCATCCTCTATGATATTGAAGATATTAAAGGTGATAAGAGAATAATTTGGGTAAGGCATCTACAAACTTGGTTCACTGGCTTTGACCTTGGCACACCAATGAGGAGGTCATGAGTTCAAACCCAAACATTGGATGAGGATGCTTTACCACCATAGTCCATCCAACTATGGTGGAGAGTGAAATAATCACCTTGTCATCATATGGAGACTTGAGAATTTATTGGGGGAAGGAACATGTCAATTCTTTATTATAGGGTCTACCTCCTAATAGAGGCACCAAGGATAGAATTTTCCATCTAAGTCTATGAGGCTTAACCCCTAATGATCCAAGGGGGGTGTACTTCCAAAATGGGCCAAAATTGCCAAGAACTTGAGTAACTTTTTTTCTCCTTTTTTCTTACAATCAGATAAAATATAACTCTATGATCTTGAATTTCAAATTTAAAGCAAGCACCTCAAAAAAATTCAGATTACTTTACCACATGATGTAGGAGGTATTTAAATTTGAAGTTTTATTTGGCTCCATGGAATTATAGGGCAATGCATTGTGAAGGAGCATATCTTTGTGAGAATTTTTTGAAATAATGTCCTTTTTACGATCAGTGAAAGATAAGAGAGTTGAAATTGTACATGTAAAATTTCACAACATTCCAAGGATTTCCCAATTCATGGTGGAGCTTGCAATGCATGATGGTCACTAAAATGAGAGTAGTGCTTGTAAGATAAAAAAGAATTGGACACTTGTCTACTCCTTGAACTCCTTGGATCTCCTCTTTTTGAAGTGGGTAAGAATCACATTGGTTGGCATGCCCAAACCAACCTCAAATGAGTTGTAAACTACACTACACCACTCAACTTTGAAAATTTTCACAAGGTGGAGTTTAACTCAAAATTTGATGAAACTAACCCCATTGGATTCATAATGTGGCCTACTTTCTAAAATTAATTTTTATTCTAATAAAACTCAAAAATGATTTTTTGGGTCATTAGGGTTAAATTAACCCCTTAACGCCGAAGGGGACTAAAAGTGTCCTCATGTCAAATTCAAAGTGCTGTAACTTTTGCATCTCATGTCCAAATTCAATAAAACTTGTTGGAAAATTTGCACTCTCTCTTCTAATTTATGTGGTAAAATTTTCAAATCAAACCAAGATATACTGAATTTTTGGAAGCCAATCGAAGTTCACAACTTCAATTTGAGTTCACCAAACTACATTTGATGGCTGCAACTTCAAAGGCTTGAATTTCCTTCATCCAAAGTTCTTTTTCAATAAAAATTTGTTGGGTTATGCTCCCCTTGAAGTCTAATTATTGTGGTAGAATTTTCATGTCAATCCAGGTTGTTTTGAATGTGTGAGAGCAATTTGAAGTTCAAAATCCCAACATTTTTGGATTACAATGAACTTCAATGGCTTGTTTCTTCTTCATACAATTTTTGTTTTCAATAAAAAAATTTCGGAAAAGTTGAGCATACTAGTCTAGTTTGTGTGTATAAAATTTCATATCAATCCAAGAAGTTATGAGTGACTAAGAAGCATTTTAGTAGAAGGGGTTTCAATTTTTGATGGGTTTTTTTTTCAATTTTTCTTGCTATTTTTTGACATTTCAAAGTCATTTTGCAGACACAATGAGTCAGTTGAATGATGGTTTTTTTATCAATGTATTTTACTGGTGATTTTGAATCACTTTACAGTTTAAAGTTTCTTCATTTGAGTAGATTTAGAAACCAAATTTCACCTCCAAATGTATTTTTAGGAAAGTTTCAGCATCCTTTTTCAACACTAAAACATTATAATCTTGCAATCTATGTTGTCAAATGACACCAAATGTGATGCACGTCCAGTACAACAAGTGCACAACAAGATTGTACGGTTGAGAACTCTATAACTTAGTGAAAATTATATCTATAACACTTCAAAAGAAATGTTGTTTTTGAACCTGTTGAGGCCTTGGGCAGTGAGGAGTTAAGCTTAGATAGTTGAGCCATTCCCAATAGATGCTCCATTCACGCCGGGTCTTGCAGACTGGAATTAAGTTACCCTTCAATCTCTCCATGTCAGTGTGTCCTGAATGATAAGTTCCACTTCCAATTATTTCAAATCAATAACTTAACTTACCCCTCAGACAAAATGAGAGCTGTCCTGATTTGAAATCATGGCTTTCAACACCAGGGTCACTATCTTGCCAATCTTGTCACACGTGTACGTGAACTTAAGTTAACATGGATATTATGTCATTATCAGCTGCCGGTTAAGTGAGGACCCCCCAGTGGCCCAATTAATGTCAAGTTAGACTGAGAGCTGCCCTCAGATGTCAAATATTACTTTAATTGGGGGAAACTTACATAATATATAGTAAACTTGCCAATCATCGCACTGACAAAATTCAAATCCTTCTTCATATAAATGTAGAGACTTGTATGTTTAGAAAATTGACATGATCATTAAGTGTCATGTTAACCCCTAACTGCCCAATCAACCATATATGGTCGATCTGAAATTTCAGGCCCATTTCTGTGTGGGCAATTAAATTCTTGCGACCTGTTTAGAAATTTTTTCAGATAGTTTTGAGGGGTAATTATGAAAAACTTTCATTTTTCATTGAAAAAAAGTACATATTCAATTATTGAGAGGTCTTCAAAGGCATATGTGTACTAAAAGTGGAGTGTAAAGCTTGCTAATTTTACTTCATTTCTCAACTTTATGCAAAGCTTGGCAATTTCATTTGATTTGAGATCTAAGAAATTGTACTTGTCCATTTTCTTTGAGAATGGTCCAATTGAAAAGTTTAAAGTCTTTTCATGATTTTTGCCATTGAAAATTTCAACATGCAAGTGTTTATTTGAAGCTATTTGCAATTTCTACTTATAAACTAAAATTGCATTTCAACAATTGCAAGGTGGATTGTGTAATGAGTTTGATGTCTTTTCATGTGAAATTAAGTTTTTTGGAAGTGCATTTTAGTGTGCTAACACTCTCTGAAGTTGGTCATATTACCTCCAATCCCAAAAAACATATATATGCAAATTTCTGAAACATTGTGGACAAAGACAACGCACTAAAAATAGAAAATGTATATTTTCCTTGGTATAATCTCACAACTTTTAGAAAATTTTGCACTCAAAATTAGTGTGCATACTAATAAACAAGCTCTATTAACACCTACACGTTTAGATTTGGAAAAAAACACAATTTGCTTCATTGAAGATAACTATGAGCCAATGCTCTTATTTCATAGTCAAAACACACTTGAAAAGGCTTGGGCATTTAGGGGTTAAGATTCACCTTCACATTATAGAGTGCAAAAAAAATTTCTTCCTACAAATTTTATTGCAATCTAAAGGCGATGAAGCTAAAGTCTAGTTAAAAATTCCTTGCACCCCTTCATTGCACGGTGTGTGGTCATTGGGTGGTGATACAAAATTTTGTTCCTAAAGCATTGGAATTGGTAGTTGCATCGTGCGGTAAATGGCAATGGTTGTTTTGAGGTTTTTGGATGTGTGTGGTAAATGGCAAGTTTACTCTACATCAGTCCCTTGTATACTTTACCTTCTTCAAATTCATTGGTGTGTATAACTTATTACTAGAGGTTGATTTTTGCATTTATCCCATGTTGAATAATAGAGTAAATTATAAAGTGTGTGCAATGCGGGACTAGGAGCTGGAGTTTGAGAAAAATATAGGACAAAATCAGCTCCTTGGAGCATCAAAACTATCAGGGGTCTAAGGTTTGGTATTCCTCAATTTTTTTTGGTGATTTTAGGTGTTTAAATGCCTGAAAAAAGCATGGGGCAAACTTGACCCACTTGGCAAGTTATTGTAGGAAAAGAATGGAAAATAAATCTCTGTTTTCGGCCACAGAAAAGTAGTCTTTCAGTTTTTGCCAATTTTATTTCATATACCTATTTAAAATGTGGATGAAGTTGCCAATTTTGGTTTAAGAAAAATGTAATATAGTTTTTAAGCATTTTAAGGGTTCAAAAAATGCATGAATGCGGAAATAGAGTGCACAAAATTATAAGTGATTGCCATTGTCTCCAAAAAATATAAAAAGGGCTGCAAAAAGATGTTAACCTTTGGCCTGTAGTACCCCTTCCGGGTATCAATCCGGAGCTACAGTAGTATGCGCGGTTTTTCTAAACCCTAAACCCTGTGCATACAGCACTCAACTCCCTTCTGTTTGCATTTTCAGAAGTTAGGGTTTGATCTTGGAACCCCCTGTCCATCGCCAATACCACGATCTTCCGCTGTCCTTCTGCAGATTACGGCATCGTTGTCTCCTCTTCCCTCAATTTCATTGTCTGGTTAGACATCACCTTCTCTGCTACTTGCAGTCTTTGGCCGGATCCCATTTGATTTTCTCCTGTTAAGTTTGATCGGTATTGGATGCGGCATTTGTTTTCTCGCCAGAATTTCTGTGAAATTATGGAAATTGTATACTAGAAATGATTTCCGATTAGGACTGTTTGAGCAGGTAAACTGTCGAATGTGTTTTCTGATTAGCTTGGGGGAGTAATTGCACAGGCTAGTCTGCTGAGGAGCGGAAGTAATGGATCCCTTTTCTTCGCCATCGCCGTCGGGATCAGGATTAGGAGTATCAAATGAGGTGATGATGGGCCAAGTGAAGCAGCAGCTTGCACAAGCGTATGCGGAAGAGTTTTTTGGGGTAAGATTTGCTGGTTTTCGTGTGATCCTGTTGCCTGCGTCCTTGGAGACAATATTAAACCTATGAGTAAGGCAAATTGAATTGCTTCTGCTGATTGTCCTTTCGTTATTGTAAGACTGACTTTTAGCTTAACTTATGCACTTGCATTAATAGTCCCTACTGAACTCTGAAGCCATATGTGTCTACTGGTCGTGGGGGTAGCCCCCTAAATAAAACTTGAATATTTTGGGGCACTCAATTTCAGGACCACTATGTTATTTCTCTGCTGTGGTAATTCCGACCAGTGGAGCTTTCGGCGCCTTCTAGAAATCGTAGTCAAAGTTGCAGAATTGATTCTGAGGGCTGTAGGGGTTATCCCTTTTCTGTTCTCGAGGACAATCGTTTTGATAACGAATCGAAATTGATATTGCTGATAGATTTTTCTTGATTCATTTTCACTTCATGGATTGATCCTGGCTATAGGCATGGACTGTATTAACTAGAGTATCAACTTGAGAGTTAATGACAAAGTAAAATCAAATCATTTCAAAAGCTTGAAGACCACATCTTAAAGAGAAATTTGGAAAGAATGCTTCATAGGGAGATCTCCTTATGGCACAATGATCGTATAGGGGCCTCTCCATGATACATAGACAGATTTCAGTATGATCTCTGTGATCATTGGGAGATATGCCCTTGAATTATGGGGAATGTTCATTTTAGGAAGTTGTCTTAAAGTTCCTGTGACATTCCAGTGACATTCCTGTTTTGCTGAAATCCGTGTTAGTTGATTTAGCGAGTTGGGAAGATCTTATGTAAGCTTGGAGAACACAAAATTGCAATTCTTGTCAACAAGAGGATCAAAAGCTTTTGAGATTAAGCACGGTGTGAATGGGATGAAGGTATTAAGTTATGAGACTTTTCAAGCTGGACGCCATTGCTAAATTTTTCTTAATCAATTGAGCACGTGATATATCTGAATGATGTGCTTGCAAGTTACTGTGGGTGAGTTGGATTGATGAAGTTTGAATCAAACTGTTTTGTCACTTATCTGTATTTTGGAATTTGTTCTGGCACTAACAAAGAGCATGGTTTGGCTTGTGTATGCATATAGACTGTCAGGGACAAATGCTTCAGCAAGTGCGTGACAAAACCGAGCTCCAGTTTGAGTGGGGGTGAAAGCAGCTGTATTTCGAGGTGTGTTGAACGCTACATTGAGGCCACCGGTATAGTTAGCCGAGCTGTCATAACTGCTCTCCCTCGATAGCTTTCGATCTGTGAGAGGTTCCGATTCACCGAGACAGAGAGCACTTCATTTATTTGAAGGTCATGTGTTCATTCATTGAAATGGGAGGCCTGGGCATTTGTCTGTGTTGGGATTCGTGTTTTTTCCTTGCAGATCTGGTAAAAGCTCCGCTTCACGTGAGATGTATCTTCTTAGTTTTTGTGGCATTACCTCATTTTTTGTCACTTTCGTGTCCCTTTTCCTCGTTTCAAATCATCCAGACACGAGGATCATGAAGTTTTGCATGGGAACTTATATAGAAGGTATAAGGTCTGGTACCGTGTAACTTATGAAGCATTGGATATGCCCCAGCATTATGCTTGTCCAGAATAATACATTGCATTGTGACTTTTGATGTTAACCCCTAAGCGCCCCAGGGACCAAAAGTGTCCTCACATAGTCTGGAAGTCCAATTTGAAGTGTTGTAACTTTTGCATCCAATGTCTGAATTCAATAAAATTTGTTGGGAAATCTGTGCTCTCTCTTCTAGTTTATGTGGTAAAACTTTCAGATCAATCCAAGCTGTACTGATCCAAGCTGTACTGATTGTTTGGAAGCAATTTGAAGTTTGCAGGTTTCAATTTGAGTTCACCAAATTGTATTTTGATGATGGCTGCAACTTCAGGGGACTTGTATCTCCATCCAATGTTTGTTCTCAATAAAATTTGTTGGTTATGTTCCCCTTTGAGGTCTAGTTATTGTTGTAAAATTTTCATGTCAATTCAAGTTGTTTTTAATGTTTGGGAGCAATTTGAAGTTTGAAGTTTGAAATTTGGACATTTGGGGATTATGGGGAACTTCTGCGGCTTGTTTCTTCTTCATACAATGTTTGTATCCAAAAAAAATTGGGAAGGTTGTCTAGTTGGTGTGATTAAAATTTCATATCAATCCAAGAAATCATGAGAGTCTAAGAAGCATTTTTGCAGAAGGAGGTTTAGCCTTAGATGTGTTTTTTGCAACTTTCTTTTTTTCTGTTTTTTGACATTTCAAAGCCATTTTGCAAATGCAATGAATCATTTGAATGATGTTTTCTTTCAACAATGTGTTTGTATGCTAGTTTTGAAGTACTTTATAGTTTAAGGTTTTTTCATGTGAATACGTTTAGAAATCGAATTTCACCTCCAAATGTGTTTCTTAGAAAGTTTCAACATCCTTTTTTGGCACTAAAACATTATTATAATTTTCACCTCATTAATAAAAATGGAATGAATCAAAGCTTTCTACATATATGTGCATCTAGGAATCCAATTTTCAATTTTTATTTCTTAAAACAATGATTTTTCAAGAATTATTTTTGAATTGCCTAGGTTAGCCACCAAGCAATGAAAATGACATATCATACAATAACTTTTTAACCACTTAGTCAAAAGTTAATAAAAATTTTGGGCCTTAAAGCTACTCCTTAGGAAAATGTCATGTGAATATTTCAAAGAGAAAAAATTTCGTTCATAGCAAACTATCCAAAATCACTATATTGCCATAAAAATGCAATTTAGTGCTTTAAGGGTTAACCATATTATTATGCGACTTGTTGCATGACCTATCTTTTTTTGGTCAAACATTGTGTTAAGAATTAGAGAGGTTCTTAGATCTGGTCTTTGTATATACAACTATTAAACCTTCCCATTACTATTACTTTAAACATTAAAGTCATTGATCTTGTAGGCTTGTTATGCACTATAGGACAATCATGTTGGATATGTTATACTATGGTTTCAATTTGAGGATCTTGCCTATATGAACTCTATTATTGAGCATGACTACCCAAGTCTTCTTTATAAGTATTTATTGTCCCAATCACCTTTTGATTGTCCCATTCTATTTGTCCATAGTTTCTTTCCTATATTTGATTTGGTTCTATGACTTCACCTACACAAACTCTATTGTAAAATATGATCACCCAAGTCATCTTTATAAGTGATAGTTCAATCACCTTTTCATATCTCCATTTTACTTGTCCACACTTTTTTTTAATTTTATTTAGTCCTCTAAATTATTCACTAGACAACATGTCAACATTTACATGAAGTTGGTGAAATGTTGCTAACCTCTAAGTTCCAAAACCAAAAATTGTAAGCATTAGATGAGACATGGAGAAATAAGGCATTGTTTTAGGCTTGTTCTCCATATTGTTTTTGTAGCAATGAGGGCATGGCTTACTTCTGACAGTTGTCATAATTACTAAAAAAAAGAAAAAGGGGTGGGTGGGTCTTGAAATTGGAAAAAAAGTCGTAATTTTTTTTCCAAAAAATAAAATAAAAATAAAATTTCGATTTGGCCAATACCCAACCACATCATCACTACTATAGTGGCGTAGTTCAGCGAGTTCTCCACTACCAAGAACTATAGGGAACTTGCAATCTTCTATTTGGCACAAATCTCATCTAATAAATTATTTAATTTTTTTAGCAATTATGATAAATCTAAAATATCTTGCAAAAATGATTAATCTACTAATCTAATTTTAATAATAAAAGCAAAAAATTTATTCTCAACCTTTTGCAAATGAAACTAAAACTAATTATTTTTCCTTATTTTGTACCTATTTGTATATATTGGTCTTGAAGTACTATCATGCTTGAAGAAATGTAACTCTAGAAATTCAATGTACAAAGACAAAGATACAAACCAAACTTACATTGATTCATTTCATAAAAAATATCCAATTTTAAGTTTTGATTCTTAAGAAAAAGAAATGTTTACTTTATCCATGATTTTATTCTTCCAATTTGCATAGAAAAATGATTAATTCTACCAACAAAACATTATTAAGCAAGAGCATTATAATGGTTTTGACTTGTGCAACTCCAAAGCCTAAGAAAATAGAAATTCATGAAAATCCATTAATTGAAAGATCTTGTGAGGTTCAAAAATCTTCTCTAAATGAAATTCCATAGCATTTGTTTAATCCTTGAACTTCTATAATTAAGTTATTTATCCCAAATCCACCTAGAATAGCCATTTACAATTCAAATAGCAATATTTTTGGTTGATATACATCCAAAAAAATTGTATTAGACTAGACTGAAAATGTGTTGAAGGAATTTTAGAGAATTCAACCTCATAGATTGTATGATAATAGCTTTTAATCCCTAAAGGATTGGGGGTCTTTTTTGAATGGATTGTTCAAAATTGAAAATGAAAACTTTTTTTTGAACCTGGAAATTAAAAAATATGTAGTAGACTAAATTGAAAATGCGTTGGAAATTTTAGCCCAGTCATTCGACTGCTTAGGTTGTTTTTAGTCCTACAAAACGATATTATTAGGCTTTGAGCCCTCTCGGAGTAAAATTTCTTCTCTTGATGAGTTTGCATCTATATACTATTGAGGTGAAATTTTATTAGGTACTCTTTTGCAAAATTTCAATAGCAAATATGGATTCTAGCTCATTGTACATCACCTATAATGCAAGGACCAAGGTTTAGTGAATTGGCAACATACTAGTTATTTTTTGATGATTTTTTGTGCAATGGGGAAATTTTATTTGAAATTCAAACAAGGAAATGTTAGAGATATACATTTGAAATATGTACAAAAACTTTCAAGATCTCTAACTTTACAAATTGTAAGATAATATCATTTAAAGTTTGAAAAAATGGTTCTTACTCTAAATTGCACCAACATAGCTATCAAAGTTTGACTCCTCTTAGAATGTGATTTGAGAACAAATTTTTGTAAGTTGTTTTTGACACTTTTATGCCAGATTTTCTTTGTTACATAATGATATGCCAATTTCAAAAGTCAATGATGGGTTACACAAAAGTTGTTTGAATTGCCCAAAGTGTTCAAATATTTTTGGAGACCACAACTTTGATTTGGGCAACTAAACGTCTTTTGTATCTTTTGAATTCTCATGTAGGGTTGAATGTTCCCATCTTGTGGCAAAATTTCTAGAACATCCATTAGAAATTGACTTTGTATGGCTCTATCCAAGTTTAGAAATAGACACTTGGTCCTTTAGGGATTAAAGTGAAACAAAATATTCCTTTTGCATCCTACCATAGTGGACCAAAACACTTTGAATTATCTCAACATATATTTTTTCCATTATAGATGTTAAATCTAATAAAATTATACTGTAATGTTTAGTCAAGAGTTTCAAAATTATTGAATATAAATAACTGATTTTCATTCTTGAAAAAATTATTAAGGTACAATCAATTTAAGATACTAGCAAGATTAAATTGTTAATAGTTCTAAGATGGAATGAGTATTGGCATTTACAATGGTTCAATTTCTCTAGCCTCAAATCTAAACCTCATGGACTTCTGGCATTCTTGAGAAATTGTAAAAACCATTTCTAAATGTTGATTTTTCAAGAAGAAACTCTAAGTGTTTGAAAAGGAAAACAATTCCTACTTTGACACCCTTAATTTAAATAGAATCAATGAAATTGTTCAATGTAGATGTAATTACATTTTATAAATTTTATAAATTTTATAAATTATATTCATTAGTGTCATATTGTGACAATTTGAAAACCTCAATAATTTGAATCAATGATGGATGACTCGAGTGTAATTAGTGTGAACATTTGGATGAATTCTAGATTAAAATGGATGAAAGTGAAATGACAATTACATAAATTTAAGATAGTATAAAATTAACAAACCACATTATATAGATTTTATATAAAATATTGTGCACTTTCATATTATTTAGTGTGCTTATCAAATTTTTAAAATTCCTAAATCATTATGAGGAAGTGTTATTATTATAGGATTCACTAACTAAATTAACTTCCAAAGTTAAGTCAATTCAACTCTCTAGAAACTATATTTATTAATAGGATGTTTGAAAATCTAAAAAATTTAAGTCTTAAAAAATGGAAATTAAAAAAAATTCAAAGTTTTTAAGTTCATAAATTTACAAGTTATAAGTTATAAATTATAAAAATTTACATTGATTTAAAAATCCATTTTCTTTCCAATTTCCAATTTTAGCATAATTTATTAATTGGTTGTCAATGATAGTGTAGAGAACAATGTAGCCAAAATCTATAAGAAATACTGATTCTATTTTTGGAATTTTAAAAAAACAACCCAATTCATCCTTTGTGTGCTTTGAAGTTTAAGATGGATTTTTAGACTTCTTCAATTGCACAATTCCATCCCGACTACTTTATTTTTGTCATCCCTTTTTCTAACTTTTATTGCAAATGAATGAATCAATACAGAAAGGAAAAAAAATCTTTAAAGTTGAAAAATAATTATGTTCTTAAAGTTGATAGAAATTGAACATGTAGTACTTACTAAGTGCAACGTACTTTTTGCTCCCAATCAACTAATGAAATAAAATTTATATTCCCCAATTTAAATTCTTTGTTCTCCAATCTTTAGAAATTTTTTATAAAATTATTTTATACCAAAAATTGAGATCATAAGAACCTACCCAAGCAAACTTCCAATGAATGTCGAATGGGAGAACCAACAAGAAATTATAAGAAGAACTCATCCATTTATCCAAATAATTCATTCAAAAGGACATCCAAGCAAGCTACCTTAAGCAAATTACTAATCTACACTTCAATGTTTTGGTATCATTCCAAATAAAAATGTAGGATATGAATAAAGAATATCATTGAATATCTAAGTGGTGATAGTAAACTTTAGAGAATTGACTCAAATTTTTCAATGGACATTGCTTCCAATTGCCACATAAGGAAACTTTCTTCCTTTAAAGTATATCCTTACTGAATGTAGTAAATAAAACCTAGGAATATTACCCCTACAATTATAAAACTATGTTTTATTAAAAACAACCATCCAAAAAATATCTCTGATGTTAATAATCTTGCAATGGCACTTGTTGCATGACTTGTCAGTAAATGAAAAAAAGCCCCCCCTCTTGTCAATCATTTTGTAATGTGACTTGCTAGATGACTTGTTGGTAATTGAGAAAAGGACCCTCTGTAGTAACCATTAACCATGTTATGATTTGACTTGTCAAATGACCTATTGCCTTTTAGTTTCTAGAGTGCGTTAAATTAATTCATATGGAGAAGGGTTCCCAATAGAACTTCAATTACAATGCTAAAGACTTTTAGTTCTACAAACTTGTCCATCCAAAATTTATTTTGCCCTTTGAAGTTCTAGATCTACATTCCCCCTCTCGGACCACTTTCTTCGTGGTTCAGCTCAAGGCTTAACTCGGTAATAGAATCTTCAGCACATGGAAAGTGAGAGAGGTCGCTGAGGAAATGCAGAGCTGACAGCATAAGAGAACCCCGCAATACAAAGCAGCACCCCTGCATAACATTGTGTGCTCTAGATTGTAGCGATCCGTAGACTTACTACACTTTGCAACGGGTACTTAAAAGTAACATACAGTGGCTCCAGCGGCAGTAACTGGGAAAATCGTCCATTTTGGTGCAATTCTGGCTCTTGAAAATTGAGACATTTATAATTTATATAACGATAAAGTCTCGAATATCTGCCTGCTTAACGAAATCATCGACGTTTCAATAGAAAATGACGAAATGAGGACATGCTGAATCCTGGCCTGAAGTCATCGTCACAAAGTACGAGTCACATTCCAAAGGCTTCACAGGGGGGAGCTCCAAACATACATGAGCTTCTTCACAGACGCCATAGCCACAACAGTCAAGTCCCAGGCAAACCAATTAAGCGCAAGTGAGCAGCTAGGACTACCAAACAGTGAAGTGCCAGTCACAAGCAGTTTGCCAAACACGTATGAGTGACTAAAACCTTCCTGCAAATTATGCACAAGGCTGCATATCATGCATGTCCGTTCAATTTGTTTGCACAGTCTCTCCATCAATTGTTACGATACGCAAGTGGTCAAAGCACGCTCTTAGTTTGTAAAAGTTGCCGGTTTAGATAGAAATACCAGACAATTTGCATTTGCGAAACGGAACAGCATATTAACCATGCATTCTTGAGCAAAACAAGCCAAAAGCGTCATCAAGTTTACACAAAAGGGATACAAGCTGGGTTCTGCTTTGGCCTGGCCTCCAAAATTTCAGAGTTCCACGAATTAAACCTCACAAGCTAGCTAGAGGTGAGTACAGACCTTCGGATCACCAACGTTTCATGCAACCAATGTTTGGAGGACAAGGGACTACTTAGAACGACAGAATTTGAAACACAAAACTGCCAAATCAAGGCCGAGAACTCTCCCCAACTATCGAGCATCACCACCTTTTTAACTGAAGTGCTAACTCGCCCATCACTCTCGCACTAACTCTCGAAGGACCATCCTTTGGAGAAGCTCACCGAGACTGCAGGTCCAGTCGTTGGCCGGGTCGTTGGCACCGTTGCATCGGAAGCCTCTCTCCCAATTGGGCGGCTCCTGTTCCGACGCCGGAGTGCCGCTCGCCGCCTCTGCATGAACTCACGTCGTCTCTCTTGCTCGTTCAAGGGACTTGAGCGCCGAAAGTCCAGAATGATGCTGCCGATGTGGTGGAAGAGCGTACTCGCCCGGGGCGTCCATTCCCAGCGCGGGCGAGCCAAGGCCACCAGAAACTCGTCGAAGTTCGGAAGAGGCGGGGCGCCACGTTCCTCCTGGAACTCGTATGCGTGCGCCAGGCACCTCGCCAGACTGGCCTTGCTGGTGGGCTCGGAGTGCAGCCACATTATCACGTCGGCTATCGACGGCCCATTTCTGAGTATCGGCATTTGCGCTTCTGCTGCGACAGAATTTCTGCACCATGCATGCACAAGCAGGGTGAGCTACAGTTGCGAACAGTCTTGAAAGCAAGAGCTGGGGACCGATAAGCTGGAACGTATGCACATTCAAGCAAGAACTCACGAATATTGGAAGTATCTGACTCGCTAATGACATGCTTGGGATTCTGCCACTAGACACTGATACACAATGCAAGCGTCTGGGTACGAGTTGCAAACCGCATGCATAAGGAACACCAGCTTTGGTCATCATTCACGAAGAAAGTAGAAATCTCGCTTAAGTTTGGGAATGACTCACATGGTGTCGGAGGACGTGCTGTCGGGGGAAAGACAGGGTACGCGGGCCATTTCTGAGAAGCTCAAGGTCTTGCACAGGAAATTGTAAACAAGGAAGAGCTGCAATCGAACAATGCAAACACCGGTAAGTTCAGGCCATCACTCAGTGACAATGAAACCAGCGATCCTCGCGTGGGAAACACACAAAAGCACGATCTGGAAGAATCAATACTCGCACTCCTTACTGTCTAGCAGAAGTGGCCCCAGCAACAATTGCTGAAATGCTTCTCGATGCAAACTAAGGGTGCGCCAGCCAAAGTGCCCTGAAGATGTTGGGTAGGGACGACTAAATAGGGGAGCTCCCTCGGGAAGAGTAGAGGGAGGTAGGGAGTCTTTAGAGAGGAAGGTTGAAGGACATAGTTGGACTCGTTTACTGTTTGGATTTGAGTGCTTCAAGATTTCTTCAAACAAGTGTTTCATTTTCCAGTGAAACTTCACCATTTCTAACAAAAAGGAGGTGGTACATTGACGTCCCTCCCAATTCCATTCAATGACTTCATGTTGTTAGAGACAAGGGAGTTGGCGAGAAAAATAATCCTTGAGTTTAAAATTGTTCAAAGGGCTAACAAATTTGGATCTTTTCTTCAAATTCCTACCTTGGGGTCCCACAAAGGAAGAATCTCTTAAATTCTTTTATGTGGCTTTTATATTTGGAATCAAAGTCCCCGAATTAGGAAGGAGAGGTCATGAAATGCAAAAACGAAGAGAAAAAAATTTAGAAAAGAAGAGACCTATTAACTTCTTTTTTCAAGCACGGAAGAAACACGAAAAATCCATCTCACTTTTGTATAATGTAAGTAGCACTAGTATTGTATAGTGTAATCTAACATAGTGTTACATGTCTACATGTACATTCATGAATCATGAATGTCTAAAAATGTATTTTTCATTCATTGAAGAACTCTTTCAAGGGGGCAAGGGCTCTAGGTCTCTAGGCCTCGAAGCATTAGTTTTTGAAATATATTGGAGTCCAAAGATTAGACATCGAAAAATTTTGAGCAAAAACATTTAACATTATTTCTTACATTTTTTATAGGGTGTGGAATGTGAGATTAAAGGTGTTATAACCAAGATAAAGGCTATATTCGTTATATTGAGACTTTTTGTAGTTTCATTTTTATCCTCAACTCAAAGATAAACTGCTTTATCTCTTTACTAGTATTTTTCTATAAATAGAAAACCCCCGCCAACTTTTAGAATTTCATTATAGGATCACTATTTGAGCATGATTTATGTTTAGTTTCCATTACTATTTCTTTAAATGAATTATCCAATAACCAACATTCTTTCTTAAAATCTAGAAAAAGTCTCATTATAATGAATATGGACTTGATAGCTTGAGGTGATGTTGGCTTGGTTGTAATAGTGATTAAGGTGATGTGGAGGATCTATGTTTAGAGGTCGATGCAATGTCATGGTACAAATATTTTGATATCTATTATTTTGAGCAATGCTAGAAACAATCATTAGTTGGTTGATGATTGGTGAAACTCTTGACATGCATAATTCGGAATGAAAAAGGAAAATTGTGGATTAGAACTCAATTTTCCATCCCATGGTAAATACATTCATCCAATGAACACAATTACATCCCATCCAATTGAGGAATCTCAATATTTCTTTTTGTTGACATTGATGACCAAATTTTTGGTGTTGACTTTTGCAATGAGTGTTACAATCACCAAACATCATTTTTACTTGACACATGTGCAAAAAACATCTCCTAAGGTCCATTCCCAATGAATTTCTTCTTCATTCTTTCAAAGTGTCTTCCTTTTATCTATGCACCCTTACTTCACCTT
This sequence comes from Straminergon stramineum, assembly GCA_963920665.1. Classification (NCBI taxonomy): domain Eukaryota; kingdom Viridiplantae; phylum Streptophyta; class Bryopsida; order Hypnales; family Calliergonaceae; genus Straminergon; species Straminergon stramineum. The sequence goes on from OY987264.1 coordinate 40,738,244, forward strand.
TGAGGCATCAATTGATAGATAAATTCTTGTGGCAGGGTCATAATGAACTGACAATCCAAGAGCAAGTGTAGGTTTACCCATGAGATCCCAAAATTATTTACAATTTATGAGGTGTTCATTGGATTCTACCTTGAGAAACCAATAGTGCTAATTATAGTCATATATGAATACTCTATATGCAAGAACACTCATAATTCATTCATAATATTATGGATCCTATAATTGCTACAAATAGTGGATAGTATTTTACAAGCAAGAATAATAATAGAAAAGAAACGTCTTTCTTTAATGAGATTTGTAATATTGATATTCCATATTTCGTTACTATTAATTCATATTAATCTCTAAAACAAATTTTGAATTTCTTTGGACTATGAATCAAAGATGAAGTCAAAACAACTCAAAAATTCCCCTCAATGATGAAGGTGATGTTGGAGTCCAACTACTTTGAATTGGGCTTTATGGCAGAGTACAATTATTTATAAATGGATGTAGTGGTGGGGTACAAGGATTTTGAGAGTGAGGTCTTAGTGGACAAGTGGAGTACAATTATCTTTAAAAGGATGCAGTGGTGGGGTGCAAGGATTTTGAGAGTGAGGTCTTAGTGGACAAGTGGAGTACAATTATTTTAAAACAGATACAATGTTGGAGTACAAGGATTTTGAGAGTGAGGTCTTAGTGGACAAGTGGAGTATAAGGATTTTATAGATACAGTGGTGGAGTTCAAAGACGTTGAAATTGAGGTCATAGTGGATAGGTGGAGTACAAGGATTTTATAGATATAGTGGTGGAGTATTAAGATGTTGGAATGGAGGTCATAGTGGACAGGTGGAGTACAAGGATTTTATAGATATAGTAGTGGAGTACAAAGATGTTGAAATGGAGGTCATAGTGGACAAGTAGAGTACATGGATTTTATAGATATAGTGGTGGAGTACAAAGATGTTGAAATGGAGGTCAGAGTTGACATGTGGAGTACAAGGATTTTATAGATACAATGGTGGAGTACAAAGATGTTGAAATGGAAGTCAGAGTTGACATGTAAAGTACAATTATTTAGATATTGACGTCTTGGAGTAGACAAGTGAAGATATTTAGAAATGGCCATGATGATGGAGTAATGTAAGCCTTTTATTTGATTTGAGATAAATCATGTTTAACTAGGTTAATTGTGTTTTGGTGTTAGGATCCTGAGTTGGATGCCTTGCCCTTAACCAATTGACCTACTAGAAAATGGAAAAGTATTTTCTTCCTATTTCCTCCAAGTGTTCCAAATCTCCAAGGAATTGGGGTTAAAATGCAGAAATAAGTAATTTTGGTTGTCTTGGGCCAATTTGGGACAAAACTATGGGCTTAAGAATTAAAGTTGTCTAAAGCAATTTTTCATCGAATTGAAGTTGTAGAGTATGTTCTTCCCAATCCTAAATGGTAAATTTTTTAAAAATCAGACAATCTTTGCAAAAATTATAGATGGATGATAATATTAACTCATCTTCTAATATTTCATCCAACATTTTCTCCTAATCTATAAGTCAAAAGTAATATTCATTTTCAATTGTGAGATCTACTTCCTTCTAAGATTTTGAAGTCTTTTTGTGTCCAAATTATAAGAACTTTTGTGGTTTTCATCCAAAACTAACACTTCTAGATAAATGAACACTATGTTGTTTTAGAACTATTAGACTTCATCCCTTTGTATCTTCTTCAATATTTACCTACTTTTTGAGTATAATATGGTTCTAGAAACCTCTAAGTCTAATCAATATGGTTTGGGATTTGGATTTGAGTTTGGGTTTAACACTAAATTAAAGTCTAATGTGGAGAACTACCTATTTATTAGTACATATCCTTTTCATTTTCAGTAGCTTGCTTTAGAGATTTTACAAGTTGAACTTATTAAGCTTAAATTTATCTTTCTAAAATTTCTCTATACTTTGAATTTGGATTCTTCTATCAAAAGTTATGGGCCGATGCAATTTTGTTCCTAATTGGCACTCTAAAACTTCATCCACCTTTTTCTATTGGCCTACAATTTCAATTTAATTTTTCTTTTGGGGGTTGAATTTCCAATTTTATTTTGTCTCTAATCTTCCAATTTTATTTGACTTGAATGATTTCTAGTGTTTTTCATCCCAAACTACCTCTTTTAACTATCAAACTTCATCCTAGCCTATCTTTCTCAATTTTTGTCTAGTTTTAAGTGTAAGTCAATTTTGGAAACCCGTAAGGATTGTTTACAAATGTCTAAATATAAACTTATGATTTGGAATATTCTTAAAGGTTTGACTTGAGCATTTGACTCGTGTTTTGCATTTTGCATTTAGAAAACTAAATGAAATAGAATGCAACCTTTATCCCCTAAATGCCCAAGCCTTTCTAGGTATATTTTGACTATGAAAAAAGAGCATGGGCTTATAGTTAATCCCCAATGATGCAAATTTTTTTTTTTTCAAAATCTAACTTTATAGATGTTTTTGAAAAGCTTACTTGTTAATATGCATATCAATTTTGAGTGCCAAATTGTACAGATGTTTTGAGATTATATCAAGAGAAATGCACATTTTCTATTGTTAGTATATTGCCCCTCCCCACAATGTTTTAGAAATTTGTATATAAGAATTTTTGGGGATTTGAGGTGATATGAACAACTAAAATTTGTATTAGCACATTAAAATTCACTTCTAAAAACCTTAAGTTCAAATGAAGAGCTATCAAACTCATTACACAATCCACCTCGCAATTGTTGAAATGCAATATTTTTTATAAGTATAAATAGTAAATAACTCCAAATCAACATTTGCATGTTTAAATTTTCAAAGTCGAAAATCTTGAAAACACTTTATTCTTTCCATTGGGACCATTTTCAAATCAAATGGATAAGTGGAATTTTTAAAATCTCAAATCAAGTGAAATTGGTAAGCTTTGCTCAAAGTCAAGAAATCAAGTAAAATTGGGAAGCTTTACTCTTCTATTAAGCACATATATGCCTTTGAGGACCTCACAAAAATCAAATATTTATCTTTTTTAGTTAAAAATAAAAGTTTTCAATAGTTAAGTAAACCTTCAAAACTACTCATAAATTTTAGTTAAACAAAAAAAGGAATTCCATTGCCTAAACCAAAATGAGTTTGAAATTTCAAATTGACCATGTACAGTTAGTTGAGTAACTAGGGGTTAAACACATCCCTTGGGACTCAACTTCCAATACTATCCCATTGTGCAACATTTCAATCTTGATTTCTTCGGGTGGTTCTTCATAGTCCACTTTGTTGGTCTTTAATTTTGTTTTTCTTTGCTAACTGTTGAATTCAAGAAGTCTTAGAAGGGAAAGCGTATTTCTAATCCTTGATCTTATCCAATCTCTTTCCTTGTTTGTTTTCTCTTCTTCGTTCTAATTAGTTTCTTTTGGTTTTGTTTCTATTTGTCTTTTGTAATATTTATAAATGTCTAAGCCTTGACTAAAACACCACTAATAACCCGTCTGATTGACTAAAGAGATTTAGGGCACAAACTATTAATTTCTTATTCTAAATTTCTAATGGAAGTAATAGTCTTTCTAAAGTCAATGCTCCCCTTTCTTTCTTCTTTGAATCAAAAGTTAAATTTTAATAAACAATGTTTTTGGTCTCCTAAAGTCAAGTCTAACCTATGGTTTGTAAACCTTAATCTCTAAAGGAACAACATGTTTTTTTTTGGCTACATAGTAATTTTGGGCAAGTACATGGAGATTTCCAGATTTATAGCCCAAATTTTAATAGAGGGTAGGGAGTGGGGATGAGGAATATTTTTCTTATGCATTCCATTTCATAACATTTGGAAATAAGAGTCAAAAGTTATGGCCTAATAAGTTTGTTTGTTTTTCCCAAAGAGACAGTCCGGGTAGACTAGACAAAATCATTTTTTTCATGAACAAGAATTTGAAATTGTTTTTCTAGAGTTATATATACATAGAAAGCTTTGAATCATTCCATTTTGATCAAGGAGTGAAAAGTTATGAGGACTTTTTGTTTGCGAGGAGTTATGGATTCTCAACTCTAAAATAAACTTTCAAGTCCTTTATCATATTCAATTTTCAATATTCTTAGAAAAAAATAAAATCATAAGATGCAGATTTTTTATTACAACATTGCAACCATTGGGATTGGCATTTTCCAATTTAATAATGAAATTCTCAGCAATTGAGTATTTTAGAAGATCTTCCCTTTTTGCACAAAATTCCAAGGATGAATAGTTGCAGTTCTGTCTTAGACAGAGAGATTCCTTGTTATCCATCGGACACTAAACATTCTCGTCAACGTTTATGGGTTAAAGATTAAATAGTTTTAAAAAAAAAGAAACAACGTTGCTTATTTTTCCGATCCTGATATTCAGGGTGGGGTACCATGAACTTCGCTTTAATTTGTAGATTCAGTAACTTAGTTCTATTGGTGTTCACACATGATACTCGGCAGTTGCAATTTGGTATAGTACGGTTGTCGAGACTGCTTCATTGAGACCACCATATTATACCAACGTGGAGGTCTTACGGGGAAACGGAGCGGAGTGGGCCTCTGTCGTGTGGATTCATGTCGCAGGACTTGTTTTCTTCTGCTGCCATCATTGCAAGAGTCGTGTGTGGCGCTACGGTGGTTCTCTCAAGATTTCAGGTTTTGCACATGAATGTTTGTTTTGTTCTATGGATTCTCGATTTGCTGCGGACGAGGACGAGGTGTATTGAGCTAGCTTCTGTTTCACAGAAGGTATATTATTATTTTGCGTCGATCACCTTGAGTGGTATTAAAGTCTTCTTTACAGGTTCTGAAACTTTAAGAACAGGGGCTGGAGAGCCGAAGAGGGCTAGGCGATTGCTGGCCAGTTAGTTTATGAGCCCCTACATAGAAAGGAGATTATCTAAATTGAACAATATGAAGCCTATTACATGTATCCTAGGTCAACGCAATTGAAGAAGAGCACCTCCAGTTTAGAAGTACGTAGAGGCAAAAGCACACATGGGAGAGAACAGACCATGATCGGAGCAGATCGAAAAATCCTTGACGACATCGTCCACATGCGGCTTTCGCTGCATCTATAGGAGGATCACTAGCCGTAGCCATCTGCATGGGCTTGGGAGCATTACAACTTGGAGCTATCTGAATTATGGGCTTCTCAGACGAATGCTTTCCCGTTGGGCATCTATGTAAAATCCCACCATTCGACTGATCAGTCGATACTAGACTTTCACTACAGAGATCTGTTGTACACTATTTTCCAAATATCATATTCAATGAAGATGCAGCATTTGAATATGCATAGACGATTGCTCAAGTAGTGCCTCTCCACAAGTGACAGATTGCCAATTCTTCATAATAGAATTCTTCAGATTTCTCCAATATGTCGACATGATATACCGTTCAACTCTTCTTGCAACATGAAGACCTCACTAGTATGTAAAGACGTACCCAGGTAGGTTCAGAAAATCGCTGAAATCATGGTTGCGTGTTACAACAACTCCACTTCTTATCACCATCAGGAAACAAAGGCTCCACAATCCAAATTCACCTTAGCAGCTTCTAGTATATAAGAAACCGAAAAGGATCCAATGTGGCAATGTTGCAAGTCTGATAGTGAAATAGAAAGAGTATAAATACAAAAACCACTAGGGACTTGATCCATTTTGTGTGACTACAACAACTCATATATTCACAAACTTGCTTGGAATTATTAGCATTTTGCAAGTGATTTGAGCATGACTTGGCTAAATGTCAATGTTCACTGACTATTGAATGGGAATGCGGTTGTCTACTAATCTACTATCGCTCCTAGTGATCTACAACCTCCTTCTTTGAAATTGCATGAGAAATTCAGAACGACAAAAACTTGGTTTCAACATACTTGGCTCTTGCAACTTAAATACGTGGTGTATTGGTATGTTTTATTCTAGTTACACTGATCAACTTGGTTCGAAATTGTCACATGCTTCACTCATGCGAGTACTGATTCCCGTGGATTATTGTATGCTTCTGAATCAGCTAGTTGAACTTAATTAAAAAGCAAGGGTTGGGTCCAAGTTCGATTAGTACGTAATACTCTACGTTCCATTGGTTTGTACCGGTATTTGAGTGAAATTTTGGTATATATCGCGAGCGACCTTTTTACTTGGGATTTCATCAACAATAGGGTGCGTGTGCATTGTCAATCTGGTGCGAATTCTCAATTCTACTGGAGCCACTGAGACTCTGAGAGTATTCGCATTAATTGTCAGGGAGCTTCCGCAGGTGAAACACTCAAAGCTTGCTCATCGGGAGAAAAAGATCAGAAAAGATCAGATAGATTCACAAAAAATATTCCTCGGTGCGAGTTAATCCCCGAGTCACTACGTACCCTTGCTACATTTTAGCCAGTGTAGAAATCTCTGTACAGTACAACTGGGCGTCTTCACGGCCTAGGGTTGGCTGACAAGCTCGAAGCATTTCAATTCCACTGTTATTTCTATTTCAATTCCTTGAAGTTTAGGATCGATATTCCCTAAACACCGATGGTGTGAACAAGCGTGGGTTTTTGCTTCAAACATCACCCGAAAGTTGGGCCCTTAAGGCTAGATCTGAACGTACCATAAGCTTGTTGAGATTGAAACTAAAGCATTGCCTGACGGAACTATTGCTAAAAAAACAGGTTTAGTAGAACTAACATTGCAAAAACAACATCTACATATCTACATATAGTGAAGGTTGTTGAGAATTAAGTTTGTACTAGTTGGATTTGCAAGGAAGGAAGTTGGAATGATGTGAGAATTGTAGAGAAGATCCAAGAAGTTGATAGAACTTAACCAACCCCCAAAGTTCCATGACTATGTTTTCACCAAAAATGCTCTAAAATTGCCATTTTTAGTACAAGTACCAAATGTTTGAAAAAAAACATTTTTCGACACATGTAACCATAGGATCTTGTATTATGTCGACGTGAGAACTTGTGGTAAAATTTACAAAAATTTCCACCTTGCGGATAACAAGATATAAGCATTCAAATTTACTGAAATCATTTTTTTGGCCCTACAAAAAACAAGGCAGTTGCACTTTACGAGCTCATTTTTCTATGAATTTTTTTCCGAAATGGTTCTGTTTCTTTTGATTTTTTTCTCTAGACAAATTGGCCACATGATTGAAAATTTTCAAATCATTTAGAATTGTACAACATATAGTAAAAAAATAGTAAGTAGATAGTAACAGAGAATAATTCAAAACACTAAATTGTTGAGAATTTCATTATAGAATTGGAAAATGCCAATCCCAATGGTTGCAATGTTGTAATAAACAATCAACATCCTATGATTTTATTTTTTTCTAAAAATATTGAAAATTGAATATGATAAAGGACTATAAAGTTCATTTTAGAGTTGAGAATCCATAACTCTTGGCAAACAAAAAGTCCTCATAACTTTTCACTCATTGATCAAAATGGAATGATTCTAAGCTTTCTACGTATATATAACTCTAGAAAAATAATTTCAAATTTTTGTTGATGAAAAAAATGATTTTTTCTAGTCTACTTAGACTACCTCTTTATGAAAAACAAAAAAACTTATGAGGCCAAAACTTTTGAATCTTATTTCCAAATGTTATGAAATGTAATGCATAAGAAAAATATTCTTCATCCCCACTCTCCACCTTCTATTAAAATTTGGGCCATAAATATAGAAATCTCCATGTCCTTGCTTAAAATTACTATGTAGCCAAAAAACACATGTTGTTCCTTTAGAGGTTAAGGTTTAC